>JABXJD010000002.1:7427500-8027500 GCA_013375575.1 Percina caprodes | reverse complement strand
ATTTGTCTTTTATTGCTCTGTGCCAAAGAAAGTGTATTATCTCTCTCATAGTTGAAAGAATATTGTCTGAAAATATGGTACATGGCTGTTTTCTAGTGAATAAGGATTCATGTTTGTTCTCTACGTGACTCTGGGGTTTCCCTTTCATATAATGTTTCTTTTGAATGTTACTGCACTCAACTCGGTGAATAGGTGCTTTCTGTTGGCGCGGGTTTACAGGATCAGTCACATGATGGCATTTTATTCTTGTCTTAAGTATTCTCTTGTTTCTGTCAGTGCATTTAATGTGGGATGGAAAATTCAAATCCCAGAAGTAGTAAGTGTAACCTACAGAATGTATAGAAATTGGGTGTAGCCTGTTTCCGTGTGAAGGACTGTGTACAAGCACTCCTTTGCCCTTGAGAACTGTCACTGATCACTGTTGCATTGATTCTGGTCACCAGATTAGTGATACTCATGCTGAGTAAAGTCTGTCTATGCATCCAGAGGTAGCAGTTAACACACAATGCCAAAGACTGTCCTGGAGGCCATCTGCTTCAATAGACATGTAATTGATCAATCCTTTCTGACACATTTGTTTGCGTCTCAGTGTGCCATTTAGATGTACTGTTGCATACTGATTGTTAGGGAATAAGGAGGTAATATTGAAAGACAAAAGCAGAACGTGGGAAGTCATTCCTTTCACTTTTATCTAAGAGTGGGGAGCAATCCCTGCAGTTGGATTGGGTTCAGCCATCCAAAACAGAGCAGTATTATTCTTAGGGGATATAATGCATTACTGGCAGCAGTGTAAATGCCAAGTTAACCCCAGAGACTAAGTCCTCTCTGATCCATGTATGTACTGACAAAAAATAGGACTAACAGATCTGTCTGTATTCGCAAGCACCTGCGTAATGCACACATCAGCCTTTAATCTTTTTCAAGTCAAAGGAAATGCCCATAAAAAGTATTTATGAGTATGTTCTTTTTTAGCTCAGTTGATGGCAGGTGACCAGTATTTGTTTGTCACAGATGTAAAGTGATTTCCCTTCTGCCTTTTGAAAAATAAAAGGGATAGTCTACCTCTCTCTGCTGCTTGGGAAATACGTTCCTTACCCAGTAGACGGCCATGCTGTCTGCCAATGTGGTTTGTCACTCCAGCGAGTGACACTATATATTGTTTGTTTGTGTGCCCTCTATTATTTGGTGCTGTATATATGACAATTTTATATTTCTACTTATATGTACATTTTAATTGTTGTATTAAATAAATGTTATGTGAACACATTGGCCTGTGCAGTTCTAGTTTTTAGCTTGAGGTGAAACTCCCCAATTTATTAAATGTACTTAGTATTAAGCTACTGTTTTTTAGGAGATTATTCAGTATCATCCAGAAAAATAGAAGTAGTACGATCCATCTCAATCGATCTGGAAGAGCATCAGGGAGTTAGTAAGGTTTTTTTGGTGTGCACATTAGATTATAATTATCACCACTCTTAAACATTTACATTGAACATTAAAAAAAAACATCTCTGGTTGACGAGACCACCTCAGCTTCCCCTGTGCTTGAAATTTCGATGCTGTATATAGACACATTGCCATGTGCTTTCCTGCCAGCTATGATGACTTAATCAGATACCCAGAGATGTGTGATCCTTTGGTTGTTAGGAAAACAGAGTGGCCAGTATCAAAAAGAATAAATGACACCCCCTACTGGTAAAATAATAAAATAGGCAAACTGCCCTCACAGTGACAAACATATTCTGTGTGTTATTAACTACAGGCCTTTTCTAATTCCAGTTCATCTGGAGTTGATTATGTATTTTAATAAGTATGAACACTTTTTTATCATTCAGTGGTATTTTTGTTGGGAAACTGCTGTGTGGGTGTGGAGGGAACCGTGTTTAGGTCTGGATAAAGGGTGGAAAGGCCAACAGGGGGAAAGTGCAGATGGAGTGGAAGTGGTCAGTTGGATTGCTAGGGGTCAGCACAGACTACAGGAAACCGGATGAAAGCAACTCATCCGCCTCTCAATCTCCAGAACTTGGCCTCAGCCCAAGTATTTAGCGCTTTTTGGCTTCTCATTCATTGAATTATACAGAACAGACATCAGTTTAAAATGCAAAGCCAGAAAAACAGGCAGCATGACGTGACATAATTATGTCTGGATTTGAACCAAACTGGGGCCGGATTACTTTATTTATATTTTAGTCAAACTCTTGATCAACTAAGCCTGTTCAAATACAATTCTGTTCATGCTATCATATAGTCACTGCCTGGCCTGCTGTTGGTTCCAAATTATACTTTTATAGTTGGATAGAGTTACATTTAAATCTGCTTCAGATATTACGATTATTTATGTCTTGGAGACATGATTGGGTTGAAATTCAATTCAATTCAATTTTATAGTATCAAATCATAACAAGTGTTATCTTAAGAAACTTTACATGTAGAGTAGGTCTAAACCACACTCTATAATTTACAAAGACCCAACAATTCCAGTAATTCCTCCAAGAGCAAGCAGTTAGTGCAACAGTAGGGAGGAAACTCAGGTGGTGAGGAAAACTTTCTTTTAAGGAGAAACCTTGGACAGACCCAGGCTCTTGGTAGGCGGTGTCTGACGGTGCCGGTTTGGGTTGTGATGAACAGTGGCAATAATAGTCACAATAAAGATAATGGAGCTATGACTAGAAATAGTAGTTGTAAGAGTTCATGGTATAGCAAGTCTACTTGCCTAGAGGAAGCGTATATAAGGTGAATAGAATTGGTCCAAGCACTGAGCCTTGTGGAACACCATGCCTAACTTTAGCATGCCTGGAGGATTCATCGTTAACATTAACAAATTGAGATTGTTCAGATAAATAGAACTTAAACCAGCTTAGTGCGATTCCTTTAATGCCAACTAAATGTGACATAATGGTATGGTCAATAGTGTAAAATGCAGCACTAAGATCTAGTAAGACAACTTTTACATTTACTTTCAAGTTTTTGCAAGGTTTGTTTTAATTTGTGAGTTTGTGAGTTATACCAAGGTGCCAATTTCCTTTACTTCATAATCTTATTTTTGAGAGGAGCAACAGAGTCTAAAGTCGTCCGTAACGTGACTGTAGCACCGGCTACAGAATTAACAATTTGGGAGGGACTAAAGTTAACATAAGAGTCCTCTGTTCTATTAAGGCATGGCATTGAATTAAATGCTGTTGTCATACCTTCCTTAAATTTAGCTATAGCACTGTCCAATAGGCATCTAGTGTAGAAGCTTTTATCTAATTTTGTGTAGTCGGGTAGTAAGAATTTAAAAGTTATTAAAGAATGGTCTGACAAAAAAGGATTCTAAGGATATGCTTTTAAATCTTCAATTTCAATGCTATAGGCCAGAACCGCATGTCAAGGGTGTGGTTGTAAGTGACCTTATGCACACTCTGACTGAAACCAATTGAATCTAGTAGTGAGTTGAAAGCAATACTAAAGCTATCATTCTCAACGTCCACATGGATAATAAAACCTACAATAAGTATGACAAAGTACAATGAAGTCTGATTTAAGAACGACACATGATAAAAATTCAGAGAATTCAGATAAAAATTTAGAATATAGTCCTGGAGCTCGGTAAATAACAACAAATATAATATTAATATAATTGGCTGTAATGTTTTCCATGTTGGATGTAGAAGATTAAGAACAAGGTTTTCAAATTATAATTTAATTCAGGTTTAGGATTAATTAACAGGCTTGAATCAAAGATGGCTGCAACTCCCCCTCCTTTGAGGAATTTGAGTATTAATATGACTGGGAGGCGTGGATTCATTTAGACTAACATATTCTTCATGGCACAGCCATGTTTCAGGACAGAATAGATCAATTTGATTATCTGATATCAAATTGTTTACTAGTACTGCTTTAGAAGACAGAGATCTGATATTTAATAGTCCACATCTAATGTTTCTATTCTGTTCGATCATTGCTGCGGTTGTTTTAATTCCAATAATGTTTTTAAGTATAGCTCCTCTTTTGTTTACATTTGATCTGTTTAACAGATCTGAGTCGGGGGACAGGCACCGTGGTTATGGGACTATGAGTGGGCGACTGCTCCAACGGAAGCACAGAGAAGCACGTACCACTGCACCTCTGCTCTGATTACTGATTTCAACCTTGGATTGTCACACATGCCTGGCCAGACAATCAAATT
Organism: Percina caprodes; assembly: GCA_013375575.1. Taxonomy (NCBI): domain Eukaryota; kingdom Metazoa; phylum Chordata; class Actinopteri; order Perciformes; family Percidae; genus Percina; species Percina caprodes. Next base: position 8,023,332 of record JABXJD010000002.1, on the reverse strand, counting down.
AAATTACTGGCAAAATAAAATTAATACAAAGTATCACTGTAATATAAACAAATGTGATGAGAAGCAATTGGATTTAATCACTTAGATACTTGAGAGTGGAATAACATAACACTGTCATGCACACTGAACACTGATTATTTTTTATTATTTCTGGGTATGTATGAATTGGAGACATGCCAATTGCCAACGGAAAAAAATTGCAATTTTATTTCTATCCCACCACTTCCCATCTTCTCTTAATCTCCTGTCTCTCTTTCTATCTCAAGTCAGTCAACAAATTTAAGTGTTTCAGTCCACAAAAGCTTTTTTCAAAATGTGTTCAAAGTGTTCTGCTCTCCATATCCCTTGCTGCCATAGTTTTATGAGCACATTCTGCATGGTTGTATTGCTATAATTGTTTTCAATTTAAATGTATTTAAGGGCACCAACCGATTGCTTTTTTCCTAGCCATTAATGGTCACTTTGTGTTTTACTGAGAAAATGGTTGGAGTTTCTATGGAAACAGTAACTGCATCAAATTGAGGATGTTACAGCCTCTGCCCTGTCCGAGGTCACTCAACTACAAGATAATTTGATCATACAACACCTCCAGTAAGTGCAGCAACAATCACAAACCTCAATCAGCAATGTATTTTCTTTATTTACCATCACCGTCATGTTTAGTTCACAATTATAGAAGAGTGACATACAGACATTTGGCTTGCCGTATTAGAATTGGAAGGTAGCCTATATAAAATATGTTATATAAGTGGTGGAGGTTGCCTAATACTGAACAAAAGCTCTTGAAGGTAATGTAGAGATTAAATGAGGTGCAGATCAATAGTGAGCCTGAAAGGAACAAATACATACTACTGGTAGTGTGCTCTGCTCCTTTATGACCCTCTTCAAAAGAGCAGCAATGAAGAGGATACTATTCAGCCAAGATAGTAGGCTATTCTATTTCTAACACAGTGGTTTTAATAATCTGAAAGGTAGCTGTATCGGAGGCCAAACCAATCTGTTGCTTTTTACAACTCTGCTCTGTCACAGAAATATTGATGAATTGATACATTTCAAGTGTGTGTGTGTGTGTGTGTGTGTGTGTGTGTGTTCATTTTTTGTGCTTACTGTGAACTCTTGATTAACATATAACCCTACCAGCATCGTATCAACTGAATATGCACTCCCCTGCTCATACATCTCGTCCCTCAGTCTGCAAATGCTAAAGAAAATTTGGCGTGATATTACAATGTTATATAATGCACACCTCAAGAGGAAACAATATATTGCTTTTTCAACTTACATTTCCTATGTGCCCAGGACAGACACAAGACAGGATCAGTTTGAGGAATAAATGTGGCATAAAGACCCAGTGTTAAAAGTATTTTTTCTGCGTGTTCTGTGAATTAATCCGGTACCGGAAAAATACAAAATCATCTCTGGGTTTTACTCTGCGCCTGTCCCTTTAAACATAGTACCTTTAAACTGCATTTTCTGTTCAACTACATTTCCCACAATCTACCATAAATAGGTGGTCTGTGGACGTTCTTCATAATCAGGTCAACCAATCACATACATTTACTAGCGAGCGCGTAGTTCAAAATGGCGTTGCATTGTCCAATGATCTTCTGATATGTTACAGTTTATAAAATCCAACCAATCGGTGCTACCATTCTTGATATTGACCAATCAACGGGCTACAATGTAATAGATGGGCGTCATCACATCTGACCAATCAGATTGAATAAGGTGTTTAAACGGTGAGCGCGGGCGGTCCTACAGTAGCTTTGGGGGTGGGTCCAACAAGTAAGGACGCGTGCTTGAATTTGAATTCAGACAAGAGCTGATAACTTGTTACGGTATTACTAACTACTACATCACACCAGAGCCAGGGAGCAGTATTATAGACTGTACATGTCTAATTTTTTGGTGAAATAGTCACTAAGTTTCTGGGTATAACATTAACTCGTATTGCCGTAACGTTTAAATCGTTGATCTGTGCTGTAGCTACAGACATACAGAGTGATCCTTGAACTAGCAATGAAAGCGGGCGGTAAGTAACTTAAGTCAATTTAACCTAACGTTAACTCTCACTATCAAACATATGGGCATGACTTAGCTAATTTAAAGCGAGTGTTTGTGAATTAAGTTAAACTTTTGCAATTTGAAAGAGTTAGCACTGGTTACTAGCCCCTAGCCAACTCAAACGTTAACATGGGCAAGGTTAACGTTTACCATGTAGCTGTTATTCCTCTGTAAGTTAACGCTACTGTAGTTTCTAGTGAGTTAATGATGGCAATATTTAACGTTAAATGTCTTTTCCTGGCATTATACGCGAATGCGGTCATAAAAAACAAAATGTTAAACATCATGAAACCTAGTCGTAACTTAACGTTAGTTGCATTTGAAGCACAGGAGGGAAATTTGGGCGCTCACTTGGTTTGACATTTGCAGTCAGATGCACAATTCACCGTTGTTAGAAAGGTGTTGATACTTACAACACTTGATAATATATGATGTTGTATGCATATTTTGAAACTTTTTCGGTAGTCATCTTTCCACGGATTTAAACAATTCTGCATTCAAACAGAGGGGTTAGCTAGACCACCCGGAGATACCTTAGGCGTTTTGAATGTGGAGCCATAACCTTCACCTTGGTGTGCCTGGCAATCTGCTTGCATATTAACTGGCCACTTGTCTGCTTTAAATGAAGTGCAAATATTTGTTTGACATTTATGTGAGATTTGGTCAGTTTGGGAGCCCAGCACTAAGATGTGAAATGCTTTTGGGTGATGGTTTGTGTGTCTGTGTGCACTTTAAATTGAATATGATAACAATGTTTAAAAAAGGAAAACTTTTTGTTAAAGTGCATGCCTAACTTATAACTACCCTTTCTTTCCTTAGTCCACTGCCGTTGTTCAAAATGTTACTCAGTTCCAGCACGGAAGCGTGTCCGTAAGCGAACTCCAGCCTTAACCTTGCTGTCTCTACCTGAGGAAGTCCTCCTCTGTGTGCTCCAGTGCCTTTCTGCTGAGGACCTGCTGTCAGTCAGAGCAGTGAGTAAACCTACCAACACTGTAACACTACAACACCACCTCTAACATGTATGTGCCAAGTCATCCTAGTTTTCTTCTGGCTGGGCATCTTGCGACCACCTGGTTTCATAGATCAGATGTCTGTTTTGTTGATGGACTAAACTGTTAAATTGTTATGACCTCTGTTACAGGTGCACTCCCAGCTGCGGGACATTGTTGACAACCACTCCAGTGTATGGGCCAGGGTCAGTTTCAGGGACACATGGCCATCCCCCAACACACTTTGGCTATTTGAAAGGTATAGTCACTTCTGTCAAAAAAGCTTTTTTTTGTCTTTTTTACTGGAGTTTTTACCAGAAACATCTCTCTTCTTTCAGAGCTGCTGAGAAAGGGAATTTTGAAGCGGCAGTGAAGCTAGGGATTGCTTATTTGTACAATGAAGGACGTAAGTTAAACATTACACAACTATCTTACAAGAGCATCCTAATTAAATAAAGGTCAAATGAAATTGTGGTTAATGAAATCCTCCTTGATTTCTACAAGTGATTACAGCTTCTCACTTGTGCCTTGTTTCTCTCTCACAGCATTGTTGAGTGATGAGGGGCGAGCGGATGTATGTGGTCGCAAGGCCTCCCATTTCTTCAGCCTGGCAGAGAGCCTGCACTCTCCTACGACAGATCCCTTCATCTGGGTGTTCATCCGTCCACCGTGGTCTCCCACCGGCAGCTGCTGCAAGGCCGTGGTGTTCGACCGTCTCAAGGCTGAGTGTGACAGCAACGCGGTAGGTTTGGCTATTGCCATTTTAGAGGACATTCATTCTTAGCTGGTGTCAACAAATGACAATCGCTAATAAAGGTCAATGGTAGTGACAATATGATTTAATGTAAATGCATTTCCAAAACCAGACACCAAATAAAGCTCTAAACAAGGCTGATCTTTTATTGCTCAGTGGACAGACAGTCATAATTTAAATCCACAGAAACATGCACATTGGATTTATGACTACATGGTTAATTTTATAGAAATGGAAACAGTGAAGAGCAGACTATTTATAAAGAAGATGATGTGAATTATTTCAAGTGTTGATCAATTTATTTCCCCCTCTCTCTACAGGAGAAGAGAGGACCCTTGTTGCACTGTTTGGCCAGAGTTTTACAGCTGTTTGAAGTGAGTTTGAGTGTGAAAGTAAGACTGAATCTGACCAGCTCTGTCTGGGTGTGGTAAGCCCAGTTTCTATTGGCCTCTAATCTAAGTGTATCGGTTTGGACTGCTGTCACAGAGGTCTGGTTTGTTTTTCAGGTTCACCATGACACACAAATGTGTAAATGAGACAATGTTTCACAACCTGTTTAGTGTTTAGGAACAGAACACTTAGTCGTCTTGTTAAGATCTGTCATTCATATCTGAAACCATTTTGCCTTTTCCAGGGCGATGAAAGACGCTCAGATGCCATATCTATGTTGGAGGAGTCGTCACGGGCTGGCTGTCTACAGAGCTCTTACCTCTTGTGGGAACACAACCGGAAAGCAGCTGTAAGTCTGAATTTGTCATTTTGTTTTCTAGAGTTATTCTTGGATACATAGACTACTGTAGAGTTTCTCAATGTCAAACTTAAATGATGCCACGTTTGTTAGTTCACATGCACCAAAATTGATTTTAACATATTTGTATTGCTTTAAGCAAACTATTTTGAAAGTATATTAATTGAGAAATGGGGTCAAACGGACAAGTAATAATCCATTGCAATGATACAATGATTATTGTATTTAAATTTCAGATGGCAGATCCAGGCAGGTACCTCCAGTATATCCGAACCCTCAGGGACTATGCTGGCAAAGGATGCTGGGAGGCTCAGGTGTGTGTGATTAGACCGAAAATTGGCAGTATATTGATGCAGCATTTGATTTAAATGTTTTCTTGTGCATTTCAGTCTTGTGATGGCATTCTTTGTCTTTATTCACCCTTGGTTATTCACTTTATTGATTCAACTGACAGTGAAGTGTTTTTCTTTCCGTTATTTCGTCTGTTGTATTTCCCACTCCTCTAGAGGTAAAAAGCTATTCTTGCTGAACCACTATCAGGCAGGTTCAACAGGGCTTGCCAGTCATTGACTTATTTTTTGTTCAATGTCTTTGGAAAGCTTTGCCAAAGCTGCACCACGGAATCTCTGAAATATGACTCTGCTATACCACAAGCTCTGTAATCACAGCCAAACTATTGTCTTTTTAGGGTTATACAGTTGGACAAACATTCAAGCCATTTAATAATAATAATAATAATAATAATGTATACTTTATCAATCCCACAAGGGGAAATTTCAATTTAAAGCCACAATGGAAACATTTATTTAACAAATTGTCTTTTTCTTTTCTTTTTTTTTTAGCTCTCCCTGGCTAAAGTGTGCAGCAGTGGGAATCCGCTGGGTCTGGAGTCAAAAGCCTGCTCTGACTTGGTGGCTCAGCTTTTCAATTCCTCTAACCCGGTATCACGACACTGCACTCAGGGCACTCTGAGACAAGGCATCAAGGACACCATGAGGTAGACAGAATCAGAAACTCTACCATGATATTACTGGCATGATTAGAGCCTGGTGGTGAATAATATTTTCTCGACAATTGAATGTTTCTCTTAGTCATTGTGATGACTCACTGTGATTTGATTACGTTTGCTTTCTTTAATTACATTACTAAAGAGTAGATAAAACCAAACCTCAGCACAAGTGGTTTCAAAGAGAATAAAGTTAAATTTTGCCAGTAAGGCAGTGGACATACCACCCGTCATGGCAGAGTTTTATATTTATTTATTTCAGATATTGTTTGCTAGTTTAGGGGTAAGGCATGAGAGTTAAGGACTTGAATTATATGCCTCTTACCTTGTAATGCACTACATTTAGGTATTTTTCAATTTCTTAAAGGCTCTAAGTGATGTTAGGTGATGTCACTTCTTACTGACGTTAAAAGTATTGTCAAACAAAAGAGGCTAGCTTGCCCCTACCTTCCACGCACTAACCCCCCAACCCCAACATTTTTGTTTTGTGGTGCAACAAATGTTGTAGCCTAAAAAAATTTGTGATTAGAGCACCTTTTTTAAACAATCATCCCTTTTTAATGCACATGATTTTCAATTTCTGTGTCTCCCTCTTTCTGCCTGTTCAGGTACATCCTTGTGGACTGGCTTGTGGAGGTGACCACCATGAAGGATTTCTCCAGCCAGACGCTGCACGTGACAGTGGGATGTGTGGACCGCTACCTGGCCCTGTGCTCAGTCCCCAAAGCTCGTCTGCAGTTATTGGGAATCGCCTGCATGGTAGTTTGCACACGGTAAGAATTCACACATGCCTCTTCTCTGAAATGTTTATATATTTTGCTTTTAATATAATTGTTGTAATATAGTTATTGTTACATTCTGTTTTAAAGGATTATATAAGGTTATCAGCTTTAATGTTGGAGAATTTTTAGGCTCTTTTGGGAAGTTTAAAATATCTTATGGCTGTTTTTGAAGGTAAAATGAATGATCCAGATTTGTATTTTGTTTAGTATAAATACAAATTAGTTCAGAGATTTATTTATTTATTTTTACTTTTTTCCCCCAGCTATATCAGTAAAGAAATACTGACCATTCGGGAAGCTGTCTGGCTTACAGACAACACCTACAAATATGAGGACCTGGTTCGAATGATGGGGGAGGTTGTCTCTGTGCTGGAGGGAAAGATCAGGGTGAGTACAACAAGTATCCTTATGTAATGTAGCATATTTAAGTGGTGATAAAATGTTTTTGTGAGAATTTAAGAACTGAATTTGAACATTTCAAAGTTGATTTCACGCACTTCCCCTCAGAGCCCCATACTGCTGGACTACGGTGAGGTGCTGCTGTCCCTGCTCCCTCTGGAGAGGCGGACCACTCACCTATTCAGCTACATCTGCGAGCTGTCGCTGCTCTACTCTGCCCTTGCCACACCACCACCTTCCAAACTGGCATGCGCTGTACTACTGCTTACACGAGCACTACATCACTATGGTAAAGCACTCACAAACACACAGACATGTACAACGTGTCTGTTTGACAAGCATTGTAACACCTATTTAACACTGACAAGTAATGCAAATTATCTTTTCAAACTAATAGAATGTACAGCTTTAGTGTTTAAGTGTTAAGTTAACATTCCCCTTGACTAATGTCTACTGCCTCCCTCTCTGCAGCTCCTGTCTGGCCCAGCCAGTTAGTTGACTACACAGGCTTCTCCAAGCAAGACCTCATTTCCCTTTCTGTGCTGCTCTATGTCAAGTGGTAAGCTCCTCAGTGTGTGTTTTGACTCTATTCGTCGCCAAGCAATTAATTTCTCTCATCCTTCACTGGTTTAACAAATATGCACATCCTCCTACAGCTGTTGTTTGACGGCAGTGTTGGATAGCAGGTTATTGTAATCGCATTACGTTCCCAGCTTTACTGTTGCCATTTTAGTTGTCATGTCATGAGACTGCTTATAAGTGTTTGGCCTCATTGATTCACTATGTCCTTGTTTCGAGTAATCACACCACCACGGTTTGATAACCTAAGGCAATGGTTTTCAAAGCTTTTCACACCAAGCACCCCTAAACTTACATTATCAGGCATATTTAGCCACATTGATTGGATGTAAGCTTCATGTCTTTATTTATTACTCTGGTCTTACAGTAGCTGAATTACCGGATCTGTGACTTGGATATCTGACTGAATGATATTGCTAATATATAAATGTTTGTGCACTGAGAGAAATGGATGCTGCAATAGACTGTGTGGCAAGCATCGTATTGACAAACTGTACTTATCAAATGGACAAGTAACAAGATTTGTCCCCAGGAGTTCATTATAGAGATATAGTAGCAAGCAAAGTGGATCAAACCCTTTTTTTCCTTGTCTTTGTTTACCCCTTACCGTCTGTCTCTCCTCAGTTTCAGTCAAGACATTCCCAAAGATTACAGACATGTGTCTCTTACTGGTGTTAAGCAACGGTTTGAAGATGAGGCCTACCAGCACATCAGCAAAGAAAAGGTAGTTTATTTAATAGGAACACAAAACAAACATTTTGAAATTGTAGCATGGTGTGTCTCTAAATTGTTTCCTGAAACCGATCATTAATATTATTTCATGGCCTCCACAAGGTGATGGATTTTAAAGAACTGTGTCAGATCTTGGAGATTCCTGAGGTGGAGCCTCAGATTGAGCCTCCCAGTCCCACTGGTCAACCAGCAGACATCCACACCTTCCTCGCCTCTCCATCCAGCACCAACAAGAAGTAAGCCAGTTACCAACACACAAGCTCATCATTACAACATAAGGGCGGGTGATATTTGAAAACAGAAAATGGCTTTAATATCAACCAATGGTTGAGGCATATACTTTAACGTGTGCGCAGGATATGCAATATAGCCTGCTACCCCCCAAGAACATTTTATGGACCCCATTATATATTTATCAAGTAGATCTAGTGTGAGCATTTTGTGCTTGCATAGGTTTCTAATGGCACTGGGCCATGTTGAAATACATGCAAAGAATTTATGACCAGTGCACCCACCGCTCTTCTTGCTCATTTAGCACTTGTTATTGTAATGTAGTATTCAGTGCTTGATCTTGCACAAAAAATGTTTGTTTGTGCCAACTGTGACTTGCTCTGTCGACTCACTGAAACACGCTTGTCCACTTTCTCCCAAGGAGACGCGATGACGGCATGCAAGAGAACAGAACAAGCTTTGTGGCCACGCCCACGGCAGAGCTGTCAAATCAGGAGGAGACGCTGCTGGGCGACATTCTTGACTGGAGCCTGGACACTTCCTGTTCTGGTTATGAGGGGGACCGGGAGGAGGAGAGCGAGGGAGAAAAAGATGCTGATTGTGAGTGTAAGAAAGAAGTTAGGAGCTGGGCACTTTTTATTCTAGTATTACTAGCAGAGTTTTAAAATGTGTTTTTATCTGTAGAGCATATAAATGAACTCTATATAGGAATTAATTCATACATAGAGGAGACTGCATGAGTCAGTATCTCAGTAGGACATTATATAAGATGATGCAGCAGTTACAACATCCAGCATAATAAACCGCAAATAAATGTAGGCATATTATGCAGGCTTACTGTCAATGATAGTAAATGAATTACACACACAGATAGATAGATAGATAGATAGATAGATAGATAGAGATATATATATATATTTATATATATTATATATATATATTATATTTATATATATATATTATATATATATTATATATATTTATATATATTATATATATTTATATATATTATATTTATATATATTATATATATATTTATATATTATATATTTATACATACATACATACATACATACACAATATGCCTCTTAAGCCCTGTTCGAATGGGATTAGTATCATTTGGGGGACCTTGTAATTTAGAAGAAGAGTTGGGTGGGGTATCTGGAGGCGCTCGAGGACAGCCAGGGGAAGTTGCCGCACCGCGTTTGGGTTGGGGTTCTGTATATTTTTTGACTAGGCCCGGCAGAGGTTACCCCTATCAACCCCGCCGCACCTGCACCCACACAGCAACACCATCCGCCCTCGGACGAAGCCGCAGGGTATTTTTTTACTTTAGAAATTACAGATATTTCAGATTTGCACAAGATTATAGACAACCTCCGTAGTTATTACAAATGACTAGTGGTCACCAGGTAATACTAATCCTGTGCTAATAGGGCTTTAGTCACCCATTTATACACACCTGCCTGCTGACCTAGCTATCGGGAGCAACTTGGGGTTCAGTCTTCAGTGACTTGTTTAAGGGCACTTTGACAAGATTGAATCGCCAAACTTGTGATTTAAAAGACAATTTGCTCTACCACCTGAGCCACATCTGCCCCATGTTGCTGTATAGAGTGTATTGTGGTCTGTAGTTGGTGTAAACTTTGTCCAAGTTGATTAATCAGTATGTTGTCTCTTTCAATAGCTTCCATGATCTCCATCAAACTGCATTCGCTGACTGATGCAGACAAAAGACTAGAGCACTGCAGAGCCTTGTCCAGCGATGAAGACAGCTTCTCTGAAGCGGAAAGGGATGTGAGCAAGGATTGCCAAGACCAGGAACTCCTTTCCTACTCTACAGACCTTCACAGTTCAGGATACTCCTCTGTCCAGAGTGTTAGCCCTTCATCCACATGCTGCTCCTCCTCCCTCATGCCTTGCACATTCAAGACCTTTACCACTTCTGAGGGTGCAGCCAATGCCCAGCCAGGCTTCCGCCTTCTGGTGCCCATGCAGAGGCCCCGGGGCACCTCCAGCAAACAAGTGAAGAGGAAGAACTCGGCAGCTCATAGTGGAGGTGAGGTGGATAAAGAAGAGGAGGAAGGAGACAAGTATTCCGTCAATGCAGGGTTTTTGAGCCTATAGACCGTGGTTGTTCAACTTGCCTCAGGCTGTTCAGAGAACTCCTGCTCAGTTATCCTCCAGCACTTTTCTTTACTTCTCGATGCTGTTCCTCACTCCTGTCATTCTGCACTGAGCCATTTTGTCAGAAGATTGGGAGACATTTAGCTTAAAGGCAAGTAAGACTAAACAAATGACTTACCTAGAAACTTGGCTTTCTATTACATTACATTTCCATGTTTACAGGCATAGCACAATAAAATACCTCCCATAAACCTAGACTCACTGTCAGCTCTGAAACCACTGGAATATGAATTGAGTTTCCTCAGGACCATTTCTGTTGATTTTACAGCCTTTTAAAGCAACAATCTCACATCGTGTTAGCTAGTTGTAAAAGCAATGAAACCTCATGGACTTGTTTTTATTTTATTTTTTTGGGGAAAGAAAGGAGAAAGGTGTTCATTGTTAAAATCACATTTTGAAAAAAAAAAACTTAAACATTGCTGTCATGTTATTATTTAGATTTTTATAGTTTCTCATATGTCTGTACAGGACTATCTTGTATTTGGTGAATGTTATCAATAGGTGACTCCTGTCATCTAGTTGATGAAAATGTCTGTATCTGAAACTTAAAGAAAATATGATTTGTATGAGTTCCTCTTGTTCAACCTAACTTCTATGTGCGTTTGCCAAAGGTACCGTAGTGGAGGCAGCTGTGTTTTCAGGGACGTCTAAGTGAATAGAAACAGAGCTGTGAAATGAGTATTTCAGTAGTCTGCATTTTCTAGACTACATATACACCAGTCGTGCGGTTAATACTTTTGATCAAAATTACTTAAAAGACCTACAGTATAGCACCTCCCATCAGGAACAACAGATGTTCAATAAGGTGTTCTGATAATGCCATTAACCAAGAATCACCAGCTGGATGAGTACCCTACAAACTTCAGCATATCATCCAGATGTTTAATGCTTAACTATTTAGTTCAACTGAATGAGGTACTCCATGCAATATGTGACTCACATACTGGTAGAGTGTACTTGATCTGCTTTTCCGCCCATCTGAATTAGGTCTAGCATTTTTATCATCACAAAAGCAGCGCAATTCAATGAAATGTAAGGATTTCCACACTTGAAACAATCAATGCGTAAGCAATTTTGAATAGATTTGCTTTGCCTTCTTGAAGCAAAGGGGAAGTTCAGACACTAAAGTAAGTATTACCTGATGGGGTTTTGTATGCCTCATTCAGGAGACTGAGAACACAATGTCTAAAAGTCTGTGACTGACTGTATACATTTTAAACTGTTACACCAGACTGGTTATAACCTGTTAAACTTTTTTTTTTATATAAATGTACATAGTACTATATGTATAAATGGAGAAAGACAAAGAACATGCCACTACTACTTGAAATGGTTTTTGCTTCATTCCAAAAAGCCAGTTAGTGAAATTAGTTTTCTACAGTACAGTGTTTTTGCAATAGACCTGTGATGTGAATATGTAATTTTGTATTGATTTAAAATAAAACAAGCCATCATGCATGATTCCTTAGTTTTGTTTTTAAAATAAGAACCTATGGGTGTATTGCGATATTAGTATCTTTATTAGTGTAATTAAAAAGTTGTGTTCAAGACCTCATCAAAACCAGGGCCGTGTCCATAGAAGAAATACTGTACTGAGGTCATGAGCAGAAGTCCAAAAAATACAACATGGCTCTTACATAAAGTATTACCCTTTTATTTATAACACAATAGTCTAAATGCTGATTTGAAGCCCTCTCCACACTGCCAGAGATACAATTCTAGTGGAGAAATACTATCTAAAAATAACTGGATGACTTTGTGGAGTGGTCTGGTAAGAATCACCTGCTGCTGAACGTGGATGGAAAACCAGAGAGATGGTGATTGACTTCAGGAGGAAGGGAACCGCTCCACAGCATAGATACCTGGGTGTCAACATTGACAACAGGCTGAACTGAAAATCAAGAGCACTGCTGTTTACAAGAAGGGGATGAGCAGACTATTTCCTGAGGAAGCTGAGAACCTTCAACGTGTGCAGCAGAATGTTGGAGATGTTTTACCAGGCTGTTATGGCCAGCGTTCTGTTCTCCTCTGCCATCTGCTGGGGCAGCAGCATCGGAGCCAGCGAGACACCGACTGAACAAACTGATCAGGAAGGCTTTAAGACGCTCCAACAGCTTCATTGTCGCACGGACCGCTACAAGAAATCATTCCTACCACAGGCAATACAACTTTAACTTTTTTAAGTCTTCCAGTTCTTTGACATTTCTGGGCTGTCTATCACACACTGCTCTTTTAAGGTCTATCATAGATTTTCAATTATGTTGAGGTCAGGAGATTGTGAAGGCCATGGCAAAACCTTCAGTTTACACCTCTTGATGTAATCCACCGTGGATTTTGAGGTGTGTTTAGGATCATTATCCATTTGTAGAAGCTATCCTCTCTTTAACTTCAGCTTTTTCATAGATGGCATCAAGTTTGTGACCAAAATTTGCTGAAATTTCTTGAATCCATTTTTCCTTCTACTCATTAAGTAGTATGCCACTGGCTGCAATACAACCCCAAATCATGATTGATCCACCCCCATGCTTAACAGTTGGACAGAGGTTCTTTTCATTAAATCCTTTGCTCATTCCAGCCAAAAAGTTCTATTTTAACGTCATTGGTCCACAGAACTTGTTTCCACAATGCTTCAGGCTCCTCTACACATTCATTTGCAAACTTCAAACGCTGATTTTTGGGGTGAGGACGTAGAAGAGGTTTTCTACTGATTACTCTTCCATGAAGACAAGTATCTCTTTATAGTGGAATGGTGTACCATAACTCCAGTGTCTGCCAGGTTTTTCTGGATGGATCAGTTTTAGATTTATTTATATATATTTAGATTTTCAGTTTTAGTTTTCTAGACAACTGCTTAGAATAAGCCATGGTGCTGATTGTTGGGGCAATAAAACCTTAAGATTGACATCACCTGGATGGAGAACAATTGAGAACAATCCACGACATTGTCAGGTCTCAGCTTTCCAAAGGGGGCGGTATATTCTATAAACTCTACAGGGTGCCCAAACTTTTGCAGATGCCATTTTTTTGTTTTCTGTTATTTTGAAAGTGTAAATGATGGAAATAAAATCTTTATGTGATGCCTTTTGGAAATTTTTCCATCTTTTCTTGGCTTCTTTATGCACATTAATACAAATTTTTACCTGGGGTGCCCGAACTATTGAGCCCACTGTATATTGTATACTATTATTTGTAGTATTTCATTTAAATTTATATTTTGTTCTGTGTAACTGATATTTTGTTGCTGTAACACTACTTTTTTGGGATTATCTATCTATCTATCTATCTATCTATCTATCTATCTATCTATCTATCTATCTATCTATCTATCTATCTATCTATCTATCTATCTAATGGAATCAGCCTTACGCTTACAAGTAACTATGAAATGTAAACTCCTCCACCTATTTTACACACAAAGTTCTCAGGGATCAAATACCTTTTTATAGTTTAAGACAATTGGGTTCAATGATGGATTGTTTTGTTGATGTTTCAGTTTTCTTTTATAGTGTTTTTGTGACTTACGTTTCCTGTCTATTTCTTCCATAGTGTTTGTACACGACACACGTTTCTTTAAGAACTTGTATTTTGTAAAAACAAGTGAGTCATTTTATTATGTGAGAGTGTAAAAGGAAAAAATGGTTGGAAACCATGTAGTTATGCACCTACCTTAGTTAAACATCAGTAGAGAAGCTGAATTCAAGCGCTAACTAAAACCATATGGCACTTGAAGATATTATTTTATTACTGAAAAAATATCAATATTATTGATTGCAAAAACCAAATGACTACGACACAGCAATGGCTGAAACAACGTAAAAAGGCAATGCAACTACGCGTTCTAGAAATTGTAACAATGAATAAATAAATATGTAAAATACACATAAATAATATATTTATTGTTAGATTTTAGTAGGCCCAACTGTGGCTCACGTGACACTCCACCGGGATCACGTGAGGTGTTTTGTTGACGGTTGTCGCTGCATTTTGCACGATGAATTCACGGTGTACACAGTAGCTGGTGCAATGTCATCGCCTCGTTAGCAGGCAGCAAACTGAAGGAGAAAACATTTTGGACCTGCGGCTGCAGACGTACTTGTCTTCACTAATGCTTGCCGTGCCTCGGTACAGTCGCTGAAGGAAGAAGCCTCTCAGTGATGCTTTTGTCATCGGTTTAAGACATAAAGGAGGAATTGTGTTCACCTCGACAGGAAGAGGGACCGCACTTCGGGAAGTTCATGTGCCGAAACCTGCTTTTTTGAGGTAATTTGACACATTTATGTCATAAAGTCACTTCGGTGGAGACATTTGAATATTAATAGAGTGTAAAATGAAACAATTTCGGTGAGTCACCACGTTATATTTTGGAAATACCTAGCCTTGTTCCTTTGCTCCATCATTAGCATTCACCAGAATTCTTAGGGATTAACGAACAAGTCGATTGTCCAATCAGGAGGCCCAGAAGGCTGTGTTGGGCCAATCAGAGAAGAGCAAGGCAGGTTTCAGTTAATAAGGAAACGACTAAGGAAAAGGTTCACGTTTCTAATGGCTTTATTGTTTGCCAGAACATACTAATAGAGAAATGGTTGTCCATAGTATGTAGCATATGGTCTTCTGAATTCAATTACACTGATAAGACCGTGTAACGAAACGGATGTTGCCACTCAGAGATGAATAGCACCAGGAATTCAGACAGTCCCAGTAAGACCTGTTTTATTGCATTTGAGAACTCGTGCTGTGCTTTCAAAGGGGACTTCAATTATGAAAAAATAAAAGTGCTATAAAATGAGACTCCCATGAGGCAAGCTTGGTTGCAGTAAGCTTTACCAGTTTATATTTATTGGTGGCACTTTTGCACTTTAACTAGTAACTGTAATGTTAGTATATTTCAACAACTTATGGTCCTGTTACAACTAAAACAATGATCTCTGTTGCCCTGTATAACTTGTTCAACATGTGGACGTCAACAACCAATTTTCTTTGCACATTTGCTTGCAGTTGGCTGATGTCACCCCTTTTTATTTTATAGCACCACTTAGACCGGTTTCCCCAGCCTTATCTTGTAACTTTCCTACGTGATACTGTCTTCACTTAACAAATTCTTTTGTGTACAGTTTCCAACAAAACTAAACTACATGCCGATGGCTCAATTTCACTTCTCTTTTTTTTCTAGTTTTTTTTAAATAGAAACTGAGATCAGAAACCTTTACAACCATTACTGCTGTTTCTTAAGTTTCAAAAACCCTTCATAATAATTTCAAAGATTGAACTGTATGTTTACCTCTAACCCAAAACTAAAAATGTCACTCTTTTTTTCACTCTCTTCCTATCACTAGCCAAAGCAGAAGGCTGACTGGACCGTGTCCCTTGTACCACTCAAAATGGCCATTGCGCGACAATTTGGACTTCTGGTGTGGAAAAACTATCTTCAGCAGGTGAGTTGGAGGGAGGTGAACCTACACCCAGCTTGTATGGTTCCTTTTTAGGTACTGAGACAGTTTGCAACTGTGAATTGTCAGAAGCATCTGTGTTTACAGAGCAAAGGCCTGTATGACAGTATTTGTGAAATTAAACACTCATAAATACAGTAAAGTGACTAACATTTTGTTTTCTGCAACTTATGATGTTAGCCAGCTACTTGGAAACTAGCTGCCTCAATAATTTACAATGTGACTGCTGCACTCTTGTTGTGTCACAGGCTCAAGCTAGGTCAACATATTGGTAGATTGCATAGGCTTTTCCGAGCCTTATATGGCTATCTTTTGGTTAAAAAATTACAATTTGTACCTTTTTTTTTTTTTTTTTTTTTACTTTTAAGGATTCAAGGATTTATTATTGTCCTTATACAATTCAGGATTGTACAATGACATGTAGTGGTAGCCTCCTCCATGCTAATGTGTAAACCAATATGCAAATTATTTCAGTCATTAGACTTGATCATGAGACGTGATTCATTACAACCAGATATAGATCACAAGTGAATTATATTTTATTGAGTTTTTTATAGAGTTCATTAACAACTAAACACAACAAAAAACCCCAGTAAAATAGAGAAACAATACATGCTTACATACAACTTAAAGCTATAGTGTGAAGTTTCTGCCTCCCTCATGAGGAACTCAAAGTAATGACAACAAAACTGTTGGCGCGGGGCCCCAACCCCTCCTCCACACAGTTGTTGCTAGTAGCCAAGGAGGACACGGAGGATTAAAACAACATGTTGGAGATGTAATTCTCTTAACTCGAGCTTATGCTGTCCACGGATGACAATCTTCTAAACATTGCCATACTGAGAAATACAGAGAGAGTTGTGTGGAGCTCATAGTCTTTATTAGCTTTGTAGCAACTCATTTGGCAATGATTTGAATGTAACGGACGTGTATTAAATATCAAAAAGTTACACCCCAGAGCTTAAGGAAAAAGGGAAAGAGGGTGGAAAGTTATGAGCATTTTATGTATTCTATATATACAGGAGATACACATGCACACATGAAAATAGATTTTCTGTTATATTGCAATTATGGACGTATTCACCTTCACATTTGTTGGTTAACATGTTACACACAAACCTGATCACAACTCAAAATCAACGTCTTACATTAGCAGTTCCTTCGATGTTGCGCCATTATGTTGTTAATGGAAAATCATATCCTCAGGTTCAGGCTCGGTCAGAAGATAGAAAGGGATTTTTACTTTAAACAAGGTCAGTGTATTGCTCTGAATGGCAGCTTGCATAATTTTGGACATTATCAGTTGATGGTTGCACAATGCTGCCTGTAACTATCCAGAAATGGTATTGGCTATCTTCTGCATAGCATGTGTGGTGTGAGGTTGTTGCTCCATCTCACTTTATCTACTCACTGCTTTGCCAGTTGTCTTAAAACTACAGAGACTCTATTAGGCCCAGGCAGGAAAAAAAAATACAGTGCATCTTTGTGTTGCTTGTTCATCTTGGCTGGAGAACATATACATAGAGTGCATGTTAATCAGTTAAACTGTATTACCAAATATGTTGCATTACGACATTTTACTTACTCAAGCAAAATATGGTCATTGTAATTCAGGCCTGTAAAAGACTTTCAGTTATTGGCAACACCTTGTATTTCCAGGCCTCCAACTTGAGGTCATTGATATATTTCCAGCTCAGCTGCAGCAGATTTTGATGGGGGCTGAGATTTAAATTCTTTGCTAATTGTTTGCTGTACTCATGAATGTTATCACTGGGCTTGCTCTTTGTTCTACAATGACATGTAGCCTCATAAGTGCAAAATGAAAGATAGTGTGAACAAAATTTGGAAGGACGAGAGGAAAATAACTGTTTAGCGTATGACTAACCCCTATATAAGAACCTTTTAAAGGAATGCATACAAAATATATTTAAAATCTATTGAGCAAATCTTTTATTTTTTCTTAATAAAAACACTCATGCCCTAGTATGTTATTTCAGATTTATTTATCGTCACAAGCAAAACAATTACAGAGAAGCAGTCGTTGGCAAGTATAAAAAGAAAATCATGCAAATTAAAAAAACTGATTTTAAACAGAAATGTAGCACTGAGATACCGGCTGCCAGACAGCAGCAGGCAGAACAGTTTGTGGTTGGGGTCTCTGATAATTCCTACATTGCTGGGTGTAGCCATCCTCCATTGATGGATTGACATCCTGGTGACCTGCTACAGAGTTTTTACCATTCTGTAAAGCTACAGTTGGGGAAACTGCAGATGCCATAGTTTAACCTTTATTTATTCAGGGAAGGTTCACTGAGAGGCAGCCTCTCTTTTGCAGGAACGCCCTGATCACATTTACACAGTTGCACACATTCATACCTGGAAGCTTCCCAGTACAACCACAGTCTGATAGGCTGGCCACTGAGCAGCTCCAAGGTTAAGGGCCTTGCTCATGTGCACCTCAGTGGTGGTAATTAAGGAAGGGAAAAGCGCTGCTCTTTCACTTTCCCCACCCAAATTTTATCCTGGTGGTCTTTGAACCGACGACCTCCCGGTTACAAGCTCTCTTCTCAGTGTTTGCTGTTCAGCGCTGCAGTGCTGTCAGTTTTGAGTGTCTCATTGTACATTGCTCTCCTGTGGCTGAAATGTGGAGCCATTTAGGAATTTCCAAGAAGGTATTGAGTACTTAAAATCAGGAATAGTCTGTCAAACATAGGATAATTAATTAATACAAATACTTTTTCAGTTTGTGCGACATTTTCATTTTTATATATACTCTTTCACTCTTTTTTCATCTTCTACCTCTTTTTGTCATATCTCGTACACCCCTATCAAGCAGATGACAAATTATCTTTATTCCTGCCCCCCAGAAACGTCAAATCCTGGTAACTCTGGTGGAGATACTCCTGCCCCTGCTCTTCTCCGGCATCCTCATCGTGCTACGTCAGAAGGTGCCTTTTAAGGACTATCCAAATGCCACCGTCTATGAGAGCTACACCGTTGACATGCTACCCAGTAGATTGTTGCACCACTTGCAGCTGGCTTATGTGCCCGGTAACTCCAGTGTGGTGCGTCAGGTGGCCGAGGATGTGCGAGGGAGCCTGGCTATCTCTTCAGGTGGGTAATAGTTAAGAAGTGGGTAGCGGGTTCAGTACAACGATGTTGGCTTGTTTTAAAAAGCATCTCCAAATGGGCAGTGGTGGCCTAAAGGTTTGCGTTGCGAGCTTGTGAGTGGAAGCTCATTAAATCCCCCGGACTGGCAGGATAAATTTAGGTAGGGGAAAGTGAAAAGCAAGTCACTTAACCGCAACTGTTTCAGTAGAGCTGCTCAATGACCAGCAGATTGACTATGTGAATATGATCAGGGCATTCCTTAAAAAGAGAGCGTTGTTCTCAGTGTAATCCTCCATTCAAAAATAAAGGTGGAAAATCTAACACATTAGATCTTGTTTCTTTAACCAGTTCAAAATCCGAAATGTAAAACAAAAGTTTTGTGGTTTTATAGGGGGTTATATTTCCCCATGATTCTAGTCTTTATGCTATACTGTAGCCTTAAATTTATGTTTCCCAAAAAGTCAAACTATTCCTTTCATATGGCCATTCTCCAACTGACTTCATAAAACATTTTGATCTAATAACTATCCATGTCAGATTGAAACAATGCCATTAAATGTATGTGGCTTGGAGGCTGCAGGGGTTACCTTTTTTCAGTAGCATAATTATAAACAGTAAAACAAATACCGCCATGGCACCAAATGCAATTCAGGACAGAGGTGGGAATACTGGTTCCTCTAGAAATAGCCCCTAGGAGAGCCAACAGGCTACGCCCTAATGTTGTGTCAGACTGTATCTAGATCGCACACTGTAGTGTTTCAGGACACCTAAACTCAATCTCTTTTAATTCTCACACACACACACACACACACACACACACACACGTTTGCCTGACAAGCTATTCAGATAAACATGCAGACAGTTTGACTGACAGGTGTGCGAATAAGCTATTTACATATTTGATTTTATGCTGACAGAAAATCAGCAAGCTGGACAAATGGCAGTCATGTGAGGCTGAAGGCAGGATGTAGCAGCAGGTAGACAGATCTGTGTAATTGCAGGTTGTTGTGTACACAGACGTGTGAGATCCCATCTCAGCCATAAATTAATAATTAAGGTAGTCTTGGCGTTCAGAAGTTGCAGGAGTTAGCCCTGGAACCACCCCCGGTTAGTAACTACTGCATAAAACTGCTAACCATTTCAGCATTACCCAACACAGACAGCTGAAGTGAAGTTTGGCAGCTGGTTGGTCATGACCTGTTTCTCTCTGTGCCCTGTGTGTCTGCGAGTGTTTACTTTATGCAACTGACCAAAATTTATCTATGGGATCAATGTGTAATACTGACGTCCTTTGTCAGACTTGTCATACCTGTGTGCCATGGAGATTTCCAACACTGGAAAAGAAAGAAATGTAATCAAAAGTGAAACGAAAAACAAATGAGTCTATTTTTTTCCCTGCTCTCTCATTTCATTCAGTTTCCTTTGGACTGCTTTGACGTCCTTCATGTTTAGTTTTATGCCTATCTCTTCCCTTTTTATTATCTAGCATCTGTGTAAAAAATATGTCTTGCATTTAACTTGTTGTAATGACAATATTGGCCATAGAATTCAGTAGGCTGTCAGTGAGAGTAGCGAACACCAAGGTTGGGCAATGAGACGGCATTAATCAGACGTACGAGAGATGAATGCCACAACACAACTAATGTGCGTGTGTGTATGTGTGCGTGCGTGCATGTTTCTTTTCCAGTGCGTGGCTTTGAGACAGAGGAGCTGTTTGAGGACTATGTGAGAAATGACCCTCTGTCAGGAAAGCTGCTGGCTGCTGTGGTGTTTGAGCACCCCTTCACCCACGATGATGAACCTCTGCCCCTAAAGGTTAAAGGCAGCATACACACACTGTCACACACTGTTGCAGGTAGATGGTTGATTCTTGCACCTGAGGAGTGCTGCATTGCTTTGTTGTCTAGACAGAAGAGTCTAGCCACAACATGAGTGGTAAATGCTTTTCTATATTTTAACAGAAGCATAATTACCAGAGAGGTGTAACATAAGCAACACAGTCACATACTGTTTGTTTTATTGATCTTAGTGTAAGGGGGAATGACTAATTTACTTTTTTAACGTGTGTGTGTGTGTGTGTGTGTGTGTGTGTGTGTGTGTGTGTGTGTGTGTGTGTGTGTGTGTGTGTGTGTGTGTGTGTGTGTGTGTGTGTGTGTGTGTGTGTGTGTGTGTGTGTGTGTGTGTGTGTGTGTGTGTGTGTGTGTGAGTGGAAACCTTAATCAAACAAAGCATAACACACAAGTGCTCGTTCTTTTTCTCTTTTGCATAGTTTTTCCTCTTTGTTTCCTCTGCTTTCCTCAGTCCTGTATTAATATTTAGCCAATAAGCTACTGCAACACAGGACTGTGTATCAACGTTTTTAAAAATGTAAACAATAAACAAAGGCGTGGTTATGCCACTCACTGCATAGTGTAGGCTCCATCCCTCTAGGCTTTGTACAGGTTACTAATTCCGCTCTCTTTTTGCACCCTCATATACAGGTGAGTTACCACCTGCGTTTCAGTTTCACCCCACGCAATGCCCCACCCAAGGAGAGGTCGGAGCTGAACCCCAACAGTGACCTGGACTGGCACACGCTCAGCCTCTATCCCCTCTTTCAGTTGCCAGGGCCGAGGGAGCAGTATGACAAGGAAGGGGGCACGCCTGGTGAGAAGCCCGTCTCTTACTATCTTACCTGCTTTGGCTTTTGTCTTTATTTATCTGTCTCTACCACTTTTTTTTTTCTCCATTTCCTCTGATATATCTGATATCCATATCCTCTGATAAGCCAAAACATCCCGTCTGCTTTGATGCTACCAAACCTTCATCCAAAAATAATTGTTAAATATTCTTAAAAACTACACATTTTTTAAACTATTCAGATAAGCATTTGTCATTTTTCAAACAGGATTTATTTTGAGGTTTAGGATTGATGAAAAGCACTTATTTTCCACAAACTCTGGAGCGAGGATGTGTTTCTATGGCAACCAAGGCACATCTAGTGTTGGCACTATCAGGGCATTTGTAAGGCGTCAGGCACCACAATTTATCTTCACGTTTGTCCCTCAGGTTGTTTAATTTAAGTTTTTAAATGAGGTGATGATGATGAATTGGGGATTAGATAAGGGACTGTGGTTCCAAAGTTGAGAGGCATAATAGGCATGCTCCTGAAGATGAAGTCATCCTCACAGCATACTAGAACTGACACGCTTTTAGAGTGACATGAATATGGATTTCCAACCTCCACATGCATAATAACTCTGCTGCTCCACTTTTGTTTCTCAAGGCCTAACCATTTTCATGTTAACTTTTAGAAGGAAGTTAGGTCACTTTGTAAGTTTTGTTTTGCCATGAGTCATTACTTACATGAACATCAACATCATTTCTTTAGTGTTAATATTTCTTTTCTCTTTTAAGGTTATTTCCGAGAGGGATTCCTTGCTGTACAGCATGCAGTGGACCTAGCCATCATGCGCTCTTACAACAGAACGTCTGCTGCATCTTTGCTGGGACATATCAGAGTGGTCCTGTCACGTTTTCCTTACCCTGCCTTTATATACGACGTCTTCATCCTAGCCATACAGAACCAACTGCCCTTATTACTGGTGCTCAGTTTTACCTACACCTCACTCAACATAGTACGATCTGTGGTACAAGAGAAGGAAAGGAAGCTCAAGGTGCATTTGTGTGTCTCTAAAGGGGATGTTTTTATTGGTGCTGAAATTAGCAATACAACTGATCCGCTTTTTTTTTGGGGGGGGGGTGGCATTTTAGGAGTACATGAGGATGATGGGTCTCAGCAACTGGCTCCACTGGAGTGCCTGGTTCCTCATGTTCTTCCTCTTCCTCTCCATTTCAATCTTTTTTGTCACTCTGCTCCTTTGTATCCAGGTGAGTTTGTGTTACAAAATGTAGTTACAAGCCACATTCCAGCACGTAAACCTTCACCCCAAATGTAAGCAGTTTCTTAGATAAGTAAAAGGTTATCCAGTATCATTATTTACAGTAATATTTAGTGGAAAACATTGCAGTAGGTATTTATTTAGTGTTGAAATATGTAGCTTAGCTATCATACATTGTGACTTAATTAACTAAGACACAAGAGGCAGTGCTTTACAGAAAAAAACAAGAAGAAATGAGAGTGAAAAAGAGAAATGAGCTGTAAAGCAAATTATCAAATAGTTTATTATAATAACCAGCTCATAATAATTAGATATTTGTTTTCTGTTGAGCAGTGTAGTTACTGAAGCAGCTTAGCATCACGATTACAACATTAAGTACAGGAATGAGTTCATTGTTCATTTAGAGGCTATAAAACCATCTGTTTTCTAACTGTTTAGGTGAGCCCTAACGGAGCAGTGCTAACCTACAGCGACCCCACACTCGTCTTTGTCTTCCTGCTTGTCTTCACTGTGGCCACCATCAACTTCAGCTTCATGATCAGTGCCTTCTTCTCACGAGGTGTGTGTTTCTGTGTCTGTCCATTCTTTTCTGAATAATAAATATGCCTCTCTTTGACTGCCAGTCTCTTGCTTTGTGAAAATTGGCGTAAAATAGGCCAAACCAACATTAGGATCCTACAGTGCCCTCCTTGGCCATTTTTGAACAAAGACAGATTTCATCTTTCTTACTGTCTTTGTGCGAACAGCTATCTGGATACTTTCCCCACCCACTGATGCTGTCCTATTTAGTCAATGAGTGTTCCACACAGGCTCTAAATGTCACAATGTCTGCCACAAGTGCCCTTTTGAGAAGTTTTGTCATACTGCTCAGAAATGGAAGCAAAACAGCCCTGAAAGTCTTTCTTTCGCCTCATCCACAGTGCTCCACTTTCTTCCTCCATTACTCCAGCATCCTTAATCCTTAATGCTTCATCTAAAGTACACTCACAGACTGGCTCTTTCAATTTGCAGCAAAAATTGTTTTCTTTTTTGTGTGTAGCTGTCAGCATCCCCTTAAACTCTTTTTTTCTCTCTATCTCCAGCAAATGTGGCAGCAGCAGCAGGCGGCTTCATCTATTTCCTGAGCTACCTACCTTATTTGTTCCTGTGGCCTCGCTACGACCTGCTTAGCCATGCCCAGAAGGTGTCAGCCTGCCTCATCTCTAATGTGGCCATGGCCATGGGAGCTCAGCTCATAGGAATGTTTGAAGGCAAAGGTGAGACTTGATGTTGTGGTCAATGTTGAACTATCTGTCTACATTAGGAAGTTGGGGTGAATTTCTCTGTTTCTTTCTGTTAAAACAGCATTTGAAAAATGTTTATCAAATCTCTCTCCCCTCTATAGGAATGGGAATCCAGTGGTCAAACTTGTTTGACTCTGTGACGGTGGATGATGACTTCTCTCTGGCCCAGGTGTTAGGCTTGCTGCTGTTTGACTCTGTGCTCTATGGGTTGGTGGCCTGGTACATGGAGGCCGTTTTTCCTGGAGAGTACGGAGTGCCTCTACCATCTTACTTCTTTGTACTGGTATGTTTCAAAGCTAAGCGGCTCACACTTGCACACACTCACATTCTCAGGGAAGGTAGGCAAATTCAGCTACAGTACTTTAGTGGGATGAAAGTATGAACAGATATAGAAGCGATACAAATGTTTCAGATAATTGCAGTTATTTGATAAAGTTGTTTCTCCTCCCAGTGCCTTTTTAAGTCAGTTACTAATTCAAACTTAAAAGAAGTAAACTAAAAAAATGGAAGTTGTGTACGAACAAAATATTGCCGAATCATCAGGTTGGTTCTAGTAAACATCTTTCTAAGTAACAAACAGTGTAATGTATTTTTATAGTCCTGGTATAATTTGAAATAGCATATACTGTCAGCACATTTCTTTCAGTGGTACTTTTACATTTGGTAACATTTTATTAGTTACTTGATATTATTTTAATATACCTGTTAAATGTGTGGTTGGATATTTTATATAAACTAGATATAGATTCACATTTTCATCAGAAAAATGATAAAAGAAGCTATTAGCCTTTGTTCTTCCTGCAATTTACTGTATGTCTTAAAGAAACAATTATCAAATGATGAATTTATTTAATTATTTTTTTTATAAAATCATTTACACTGCATTTTGTATGAATTTTTGTGTAACCATTTATAGTCTGGTGGAATTCATATAAGATATGTGGCAATAGCAAAAACGTTACGACAGAATTATTAGCCAATAGATGAGGATACAGATACAGGAAGTTAAGACAATAAATACATACTTGCTCATTCACCTAACTAAGGGATATGATACTTGATATTTCTAGTGCAGTAAAAGGACATGACTAGTGACATGTGTTTGTTGAAAGGCCTGAACCGTCGCTACCAGGAATTGAACCCTGACATGGCTTTTTCATTGTGGTTTACAGTTAAAGACACATTGTCATGTGAATGCTGCGAGTAGGTGGTGTTAAGCACTTACAGCACCATAAGGTAATTGCAAGGCAGAGGTCTCCTGTAAGAGATTACTGACCTTAGAATAAAGAAATTGCTGTGCTCAGTGTGAGTAGCTGTGATAAGTGACAGTGGAGGGGATTGAAAACTTGAGGTCACTACATATCGGCCAGAGGAAGTCTTTGGATTCAGCTGGCTAGAATAACAGGAAGCGTCAAGCCAACACAAATAAGGTTTATGTTTATAACAATTGGATTATCACGAAATAGCGTGCCTTTAGACAGACACACACACACACACACACACATACATACATGCTCACCCATTTCCCAGTAGTCAGGAATCCAAGAGACTGCCAGCAGGGTGTGGATTAGATGTTGACGCACTTGATGTCCATTGTGTTCATGGGTGTGATATGTAGAAAGTGGAGGTTTGACTCTGGTCCTTAGGAAGTGCACCAGAGGGAGGTTTGGTCAGGAAACAATCCCCTCTAATGTCCACAAGAACAATGTTAATGTTGATCCACTCTCTCTTTCTTGAGTTTTTTTTTTAATGAATTATCATGTTTCTCTGCTTCCCTTGTTGTGTCCTGTAGTTAGTTTGCTTTATTGAAAAAAAAACACATGAGAAATGCATACATTCCATACATTACATCATGTGTGCAATATATGATTTAACTTTTGACTTTCATTCTATAAAATTTATTGTGGAAATACGTTGAATATGAATACTAGAATTGTAAATTACAATTTCATACAGCTTTTTGATTAAGGCCTGTTTCATCTCAACCCACTTCTACCTCCTATCTGTCCTTCGTTTTTTCTTAATCCCCACATGTGCCTCATCTTCATCAGCCTTCATACTGGTGCAGCAGCCCCCGCATGGCTTTGGTGAATGAGAAAGAGGAAGAGGAGGATGCAGAAAAGGCTTTGAAAGGGGAGTTCATAGAGGAGGAACCAGCTGGACTAGTCTCCGGGGTAAAGATTAAACATCTTGCTAAGGTAAGCAGCAAAACGGACACCCAGAGCGTCAACATTGGTCTGGCTATCACCAGACCAAGCCAAGCTCAATAGATTTGAGATTGAGCGTTGGTCTGGGGAGTCTGCTCTGTATTTTCTCTGCACAAGAGGCGTGACCAGCAGGCATAGTTTAAATGACTCTGTATGCAATTGAATAGTCCTTCAACCAGTCAGACCAACGATCCGGGTGATATAGAAGCGTCAGCGGCATCACCGGGTTGCTGCTCTTTGGTGGCGTTCGGTGGCCGCTGCCATGTTAAATGCAAACAAGAAGCTAGTTGGTCGCTTCTCTATCGTCATTGTGTTAAACCTCCCAATAGCGTGCCAGGTAGATAAGCCAGTTTGTGATTGGTTCCCGCAAAATTGTGAAGTGAAGCAGGAGAATTAAATGTGCAGGTTTCCAGACCGAGTTGCAGGGCAAAATCAAATCCCCGGCAGAGTGGGTGGGGTTTACCCAGTCTAGGTCAACGTGTCATCTCCCTGTAAAAGGGTGCAGATGGTGCAAGTGTCCAAAACAACGTGTATACAATCATTAAAGAGTCTACTGCAGTAGTGAGATGGTAAATACAAGGTTTCTCTGGCCCTATCTGTTTTTTGTTCAGGAAATGCATGTAAATATTTTGGGTTTATCTGCTGGACAGGAATTCAAAATAGGCAACAAGACACGACAGGCTGTGCGGGATCTTACAATGAACATGTTTGAGGGACAGATCACGGTGCTGCTAGGACACAACGGCGCTGGGAAAACAACAACACTGTCTATGCTGACAGGTGACCAGCTGGAACACACACACCATCAAACATACATGCCGCCTTAATGTTCTGTACTCAACTGGTTGCCTTTGTGTGTGTCACTCGCAGGGCTGTTTCCTCCCACCAGTGGCAGGGCTTATATCAACGGTTACGACATCTGTCAGGACATGGCTCTGATCCGCCGCAGTCTGGGACTCTGTCCCCAGCACGACGTACTGTTTGATAACCTTACTGTCAGAGAGCACCTGCTCTTCTACGCTCAGGTACCCACACAGTCATGCACTTATACACAAAAACGCACACGCATATACTTCAGCTGAATCTGTGTTCTTTGCAAGCACTCATTAGTTTATTGTTCATTGTTGATAAACATGTTTTTTTTAAATTTAGTTGAAAGTGTATTGTGTGGTGTTGACTTTGTTTCCATATTCTAAATACACTCACTGGCTATTTTATTAAGTTCATTTCTACAATCTAATGTAATTGCACCTCAGCCATAAATTCTAACTTTACAAAAGTTATGTGGCCCATTTTTGTTAAAACTTTCTTAGACGTTTTTTTATTGAACTATATATTCATTACTTATGTGTTTATCTGCTTGATATCCAGCTGAAAGGCTTCTCCAAAGAGAAGATTCCAGATGAGGTAGACAGGACCATCCGTATCCTGAACCTTGAGGACAAGCGACAGGCTCGCTCCAAGACCCTCTCTGGTGGCATGAAGAGGAAACTCTCCATTGGCATTGCCCTCATTGGAGACTCCAAGGTGAAGAATTTTTCATTCTCATGCCTTTTGTCCCATCCTTCCTTCACATTAACCACGTCATCTGTTTATCTTTAACTTAATCTCCAGGTGGTGATGTTAGATGAGCCCACATCAGGTATGGACCCATCAGCTCGACGTGCCACCTGGGACCTTCTGCAAGGGGAGAAGCGCGGTCGCACCATCCTGCTCACCACGCACTTTATGGATGAGGCCGACTTGCTCGGTGACCGCATCGCCATCATGGCAGGAGGAGAGCTGCAGTGCAGCGGGTCACCACTCTTTCTTAAGAACAAATATGGTAAGTGAAGAGTGGAGTGAAAATAGCTGCTGCAAAATGTCACTCTCTTTATATAGCAGTCCTAAACTCCTAAACAACTAAAATCCAGTAATTCAACTATATAATTGATGATAGTGGGCACATAATTTATACAATTACATACAATTACAATTACATTCATACAATTAATTATACAGGCCTCCTTCTCTCTGCTCACCAGGTGCTGGTTACCACATGGTAATAGTAAAGGATGCGCTTTGTAACGTGTCCGAGATCACCCGCCTTGTCCACATGTATGTTCCTAATGCCACACTGGAGAGCAGTGCAGGGGCAGAGCTTGCTTACATCTTGCCCAAAGAAAGCACCAGCAGGTAAGTCAGTCAGGTCTGTGTTCATATGTAGAATACTCACAATAATACAGTGGAAAGTGTGAAGTTTCCAGAAATCACTCCTACTGAACATTGTTACTAAATGACAACTACTGTCAAAAAGGGCCAGTCTCCACTAACACTGGGTAAATAATTATAATAAAATGATTATAATAAATACAGACAGTAACCAAATGGCTTTTTCTCTCTTTGCCTGTGTACATCAAACTCTTACATTAGAACAATACACAAAAACTGAAATAAGTGTGGTAAATATACTAAAATATTTAATTTCTTACAACCACAGTCTTTCAATGTCTGTCTACCTTTTTTAGTTTTTTTTTCTTTTTCTTTATAACCACCTGTCCTGTTACCTTGTTTTATGTTCTTTTTATATCCTGAAAATCAATATTTTTCTCCCCACAAATTGGACTTGACTCCACAGTGACACTACTGTTCCATGATAAGATTTAAGACAGAATTAAAGGCACAATATATGATTCCATTTCATTAGTGTAATTTGGCAGCTTTACACTGATTGAAAGCTCATATTGTTAGTCATTTGTCCCACTGTGAGGTAGTGTGTAATGTGTTTCCCTGACACACTTTGTGTTTGCTCTCAGGTTTGAGCTGCTGTTTGCTGAGCTGGAGATGAACAGAGAGGAGCTTGGCATCGCCAGCTATGGAGCTTCAGTAACAACTATGGAAGAGGTTTTCCTCAGGTGGGAGAAAAGACATTGGCGACCTTTTAATAAAAACTAAAAAAAAATTCTTATTTAAATTATTCATCTGAAATTAAATACTGTATAATGATCTTTTCTAAGGATCTTTATTTTGCCTGTTTTCAGTAAGTTAGTTGATAACCACAGACTGATTTGTGTGTTCAGGGTGGGAAAGTTGGTGGATTCAAGTTTGGACATCCAGGCAATCCAGCTGCCAGCCCTGCAGTATCAGCATGAGAGACGCTCCCATGACTGGACCACAGATGACGCCAGCAGCAGCAGCGGCATGACCGATGTCACTGACTTCACAGACAGCGGCACGCTCATCTCAGAGGACTGCTCCAACATCAAGCTAAACACTGGAGTGAGATAAGAGAAAGAAAGCTGATGCTTATTTTCTGCATGTCATTAATTTTGAGTCATTAATATAATTCATTAATTTTTTTACATTTCTGTTCCCATCAGGCCAGGCTACACCTGCAACAGTTTTATGCCATGTTCCTGAAGAGGGCCCTGTACAGCTGGAGAAACTGGAAGGTGATGGTGGCTCAGTTCCTGGTCCCGTTGGTCTTCACCGTTTTGGCTTTAGTTGTGGCACGCACCATTCCCAATCACCAGGATGCTCCTCAGCTGAGGCTGGCACTTAGCCGCTATGGTTCCACCAGGGTCCCTGTGGCTCTGCCGCCTGCCGTAGGTCCCCTGGCCTCTGCCCTGGCAAATACATACAGTTCACAGCTCTCTGCCCAGCTTGGCCAGCTCATCAATATCACAGGTAAGCATCGTGAGAGAGACAGGGACTTGGTTTGACTGCTTAGCTGAGTATTTACTGACCATATGCCCCATTTTCTCCCTATGCCCCATTTTCTCCCTCTCTTCATCATTAGACTTCACTGATTTCATCCTGACCCAGGCAGAGGAAGAAGGTGGCAGCTTTAATGAGCACTGTGTGGTGGGTGCTGCTTTCCGTGGCAGCAGCAGCCGATTTGCAGAAGCTACAGCCTACTTCAATAACGAGGGCTACCATACACCCGCCACATCCCTAATGTTGATGGACAATGCTCTGTTCAAACTTCTAGCAGGTCCGAATGCATCCATCCAGACGGGCAATTACCCCATGCCACGCAACCTGTCTGAGATTGCCCACAGCCAGCTCAACGAGTGAGTGGAGTGGAGGGAAAGAGAGTGTTCTAAAATGAACTAAAATTTCTAAATTTGTTTTGGCACGCACAGTTTTTTCATACTTGCTATAGTACAGAGCTGAAGGTAAGACACAAGTATAAATCCAACATTTCTGAAACTCTAGAAAAGAGTTTTTAATATTGATTTAAACCCCACATATTTTGTTTAGCCATCACACTGGAAAAAAGACCATCTTATTTATTGAGGTCTGCATAAGTATTGATTTGAAATGATAAATTACTCAGGAATCTTGTATGCAAGCTGGTGACGAGTTGTGTATTTTATGTCTGTGTCTTTTGGGCCATTTCTTTTAAATTTCTTCCTGTTATCAACCCCTTTTCAACTCCTTCTTTTTTCTTCATTCTTTTCCCCAATCTGTAGGGGAAAGACAGGCTTCATCATCGCCATCAACCTGATGTACGGCATGGCCTCCCTGTCTAGCACATTTGCCCTCCTGCTGGTAACCGAGTCCTCTATCAAGTCTAAACATGTGCAGCAGGTCAGCGGTGTCTACCTGTCAAACTTCTGGTTTTCTGCCTTGCTGTGGGACCTGGTCAATTTCCTGCTGCCCTGTCTCCTCATGCTGGTCAGTATGATATCTGCTAACTTGTTGGGATAAAGGCACTGAGACTGACAAGTTATTCTAAACAGAGTTGTTCAGGTGGAGAGAGTACAGTATGCATAACATTCATGTATGCAGTGTACAGTCTCATGTATCATTGTTTTATGCTCCCAGGTGGTGTTTCAGGCATTTGGAATCAAGGCTTTTGTAGACAACAACCACCTGGTAGATGTGTTGTTGTTACTGCTGCTGTATGGCTGGGCTGTTGTGCCTCTCATGTACCTGCTCAGCTTCTTCTTTTCCACTGCCGCTACTGCCTACACACGCCTCACCATCTTCAACATGATCTCTGGCACGGCCACCTTTCTGACTGTCACCATCATGACCATCCCAGGTGAGAGGAGGAGACCTGGGCTTCTAGCAATGGAAGACATTTAAAGTTAATAAAAAAATATTGTGTAATGCTCGGGCCAGTATGTTATGTTCTAGTTTTAAAGTGCCCATATTATGAAAAAATCACTTTCTAGGATTTGGGGTGTTATTTTGTGTCTCTGGTGCTTCTACACACGTTCAAACTTGGGAAAAAAACAATCCATTTTGTTTTGAGTGAGAAACAGGTTTCTGAATGTCCTCTGCCTTCAGTCTCCGGGTGAGCTGCTCAAAATCTGCACGGCTTTCTACGTCACTAGACGAGATGAGGTGGCTAACCGTAGCATGCTAGCACTAGCATGCTAGCTTATTCTCAATGGCAAAACACTGCTACAACACACACTAGTTGACCATAATCTACAAAAGAACTACTTACATGTCCCTGTTCTGCAGGTATTCCACAAGTGTACTCTCCCAGCTAATCCTGCCTTGTACTGACCAAAGTTGGAGAAACCGTTATCTAGCTGATGTGATCTTACCTAGCTACTGCGCATGTGTGGCTCCCAACAAAGATAGTATAGAAGTGAGATGTCTTACTCTGTAGCTAAAACAAAGACCTAAACACAGGGTGAAAATAGGATCTGCAGCAATGTGCGGTACAACAACAAAAATATGGTGTTTTCAGAAAATGAAACTATGTAAACCTATTCTGGTACAACCTCAAAATACAATTATGAACCTGAAAATGAGCATAATATGGCCGCTTTAAGGATTTTAGGAATGTTTGGGTTTGGCTGAATACATCTTGAGTACAGTGTGTCAATGGCACTAAGGGAAAAAAGCCAACCCCTTCACAGATTTGGGTTTAGTTCCCAGTGCAGAGCAACTCCTACTGGTTGATTTGGTTGCATGTATGAAGAGGAGCAGGGTTTTGAGATGATAGTGAGGACACAAGTGGCTGTCCAAATGCTTTATAGGTCAACTCCAAATCAGGAGAAAAATAGGGGGAAAAAATCTATTTAAAATCAAAAAATAAATCAGAAAATAAAAGAATGTTTCCTTTTCATTTCTGTTGATGGCCTCCTTATGAATTCCTTCTCCAGAGTTGAATCTGCAGGACCTGTCGCACTTACTGGATAAGGTGTTCCTGATCTTTCCAAACTATTGTCTGGGCATGTCCTTCAGCCAGTTCTACCAGAACTACGAATTCATCTCGTTTTGCACTTCCAGTCCAATCAGCGAGACAGTGTGCAACTACTTAAGTAAGTTCAATCAGGAGAGACTTTGTTGAAAGGTGCAAAATAAATGTATTCATTACAACGCACAATCTTATAATGTACAGAATTGGCAATTAGACTACATTGCTATGTAAACCATTTTATAAGGGATAGAGAAGCCATGAGTAGGCATATCCTCTGATGGAGTCCAGACACTGCTGGTGGTAAAGGAGCCTGAATACTGGATGAAAGTCTTCCGGAGAAGGGTTGCACTATTTGCCTGAAATTACAACTGACAGCAGCAGAGAAAAGAGAACATCTAAAGCAGGGATGCAATGATGTGATTGGCTCATGGAATTCATGGTCACATCTGGTTGGTTTAACTAAAGAGCGAATGCCGTGAATCAGCTTATTGGTTTAGGAAAGAGAAAGATAGAGGTGACTGAAAGCTTAAGTCTTCCTAAAACAATATACGCTGTACTTCATGTCTCCCTTAATGCAGCCTCAGAGTATGAAGACCTTTTTTTTTGACTGAAGAGGTGGTGTAAGGTTTTAGTTTTAAAACAATGAAGATGCAGTCTAGTACCTGAATATGATATGTGATCTAGAAGATATAGTAATGATGAGTGATAATGTGGGTGGCAGTGTTACACGCATGTATTGGGATAGTGGGGTTGGTTCATACTTCTATAAGGGACGCAAAGAGAAAAAAATGTGCATTATGCATCCAACTTAATTTAAATTGTATTTTCATAATCCAGTTTTCAATCATCACAATAAACCCTAATAATGGATGGATCAGATAGCTTCTGTAAACCCTGCATATTTCTACCCTTAATTTACTTGATCTAACTCAGGGCTTTTTCTTATTCTAGACATCACATACCAGAAAAACTACTTCTCGATGTCAGAGCCTGGTGTGGGACGCTTCCTCGTGGCCTTCTCATTGCAGGGTGTAGTCTTTATTATTTTGCTGTTTGTCATCGAGCTGCAGTGTGTCCGCACTCTCCGGCGATTCCTCACCTCCCTGGGCAGAAGACGGAAACAGGTAGCTGTGAAAAAGGCAGGGTTTGTTGTTTTCTGTGTTTTTATATGTTTTGTTTGGGTGAATGGAAACTTTCCAGTTGAATCAGAAATCTCATAGCAGCCACAGCTTGCACTGCACAGGAGGTCTCTCTAAGAAACTATTTTCAAAGTGTGGTTCAATATATTCAAACTGAAGCCTAAAAAAAGAATAGAGTAGTGGTTGTAGATGCACAAAGTGAATGGCAGAATTGATTCAAACATTGAGTAGACAACATGTAAACACTTTATGAAAAGGATCATCCCGCTTAGAAACACTAGTGTGGTTCATATTAGGTTTAATCGCAGCTGGCAACATTTGTTAAAATGTTTTTAAAAGAGGCACTTTGTAGTCAGTTAGTAATCTAATGGCGTTTTTCCATTAATGGTACCTGATCGCCTCGACTTAGCCCGACTCGACTCGGCCGCGGTGCCCTGTCCTCCTTTTTCCATTGCAGATTAGTACTGTCTTATGCGTGAGGTGAGCCGTGGCTGGTTGTCATAGCAGGAAATTGATGTGACCTAACGTGACACACACACCCATAACGTTGAAGGTGTGTTGCTTTTGACTCTCGGCATGTGGCTGCCAGGCCAGAAGACAAATTAGTTTCAAAAGAAGCTGGAGACAGCAAAAAAGACAACCGCTGGCTAAACTAATTAACCACCCCCTGTCTGTCGCTAGCAGTGATGACACAGTGAATAGTGACTATTCTCTCCTTGACTTTTTAAGCAAAAGTGCCAAACATTGCCTTATTTAAGCTTCCCAGTTCTTAGAATTTTCTTGAATCTCTTAGGGTTTCAGACAGTTGGTTGGACAAAACAAGCAATTTGAAGACGTCATCTTTGGCAGCCATTTTTGTTATTCCGATGAATTGAGAAAATTATTGGCAGATAGTTGTCATTAGTTGCAACCCCAAATGCTTTCATGAAAAGAGTTATAGGTTGAAGATTACAGTTTCCATCTGTTATGTAATTTAGCTAAGCTTGCCTAATCTTGTCCATGAAGTGTAATTAAATGTATATTATTTCTGTCTACCCCATGACATAGTACTACATATAAGGTATTTAAAAAAAAAATAAAAATAAATAACAAAAACTCAGGACATGCACTACTCTTGCCTGAAGACATGACATCACCTTGTGACATAGGGACACAATGTCCTACTGTGTGTGTGTGTGTGTGTGTGTTAGTTACCTCTTATAGAGGATACAGCACTGCTTCCAGAGGACAGGGACGTGGCAGAAGAGAGGAAAAGGGTCCTGGAGTGCCAGCCAATATTGGAGTCTATGGTTGGCAGCCCCCTCATACTACAGGAGCTCAGCAAGGTATGTAGCACAGGAGTCTTCCTTGTCTGACTGAGATGGACTGCCTTATGGTTGAAATGTGTGTCTCTGTGAGATATGACAAGGTGGTACAGACCTACTGTTATCTCTCCTTCTCAGGTGTACAGCAGCGGGGAGAGTCTTTTGGCTGTGGACAGGCTGTCTCTAGCTGTAGGGAAAGGGGAGTGTTTTGGCCTCCTGGGCTTTAATGGAGCAGGCAAGACAACAACCTTTAAGATGCTGACTGGTGATGAGAGCGTTACCTCGGGGGAAGCCTACATTGATGGATACAGCATCTTGAGGGACATTAAAAAGGTAAGAGCAGAGGGAGATGGAAGGAAAGGACATTTCTGTTAAAGCAATAGCAAGATAAATGGATGCCACATAGCTTTCAAAAGGCCAAGATTTGAAAGAGGGAATTTATCTCTGGATTGCAGGTGCAGCAGCGCATTGGTTACTGCCCTCAGTTTGATGCTGTGTTGGACCACATGACAGGAAGAGAAACTCTGAGCATGTATGCCAGGCTCAGAGGAATACCAGAGAAGTATGTGTCTGGCTGTGTGGAGAATGTCTTGAGGTCGTTGCTGCTGGAGCCTCATGCCGATAAACTGATCCGCAGCTACAGGTGGGTAGACTGTTCTGAGCCATTCCTTTTTCTGTTTTGTGCCACACAGTTCACATACTACCCTGAATAATGCTGTATTTTGTTGAGCAAGTGTATGTGAATAATATGTCACCATCAACATATGCAGTGGCGGTAACAAGCGGAAGCTGAGTGCAGGGATGGCTCTGATCGGTGGGCCTCCGGTCATCTTTCTGGATGAGCCTTCGACCGGGATGGACCCTGTGGCCAGGAGGCTGCTATGGGACGCTGTTACACGCACACGGGAGTCTGGAAAGGCCATAATCATCACTTCTCATAGGTGAGTTTTATAGTTTGTATTGGGTATCAGCAGTCAGACATTTACCAAAGGTCTGAATTTGTGTAGAATTTTAAGGTAGTGTTCCTTTACTTTTATTATTTTTATTTTCTGCTATTTTATACTGCTACTTTACTACATTTTAGAGAAAATATTAATTGATGGAAATGTACCTTGATCTTTTATTTGAATAACAGTACCAATACCTCCAAAATAAAATTATTCCATTATAATAAATGTCTACCTGATATGTTCCCTCCCCAGTATGGAGGAGTGTGAGGCCCTGTGTACCAGGCTGGCAGTGATGGTCAACGGTCAGTTCAAGTGCCTCGGGAGTCCCCAACACCTGAAGAGCAAGTTTGGCAGTGGCTACACCCTGCTGGCAAAAATACACACAGAGGCTGAGTTGGATGACAGTGACCTGCAGCTTTTTAAAGACTTCATCGAAAGTACCTTCCCAGGTCAGAGGCGTACAGTTAACATTTACAATAATAACTTAATATTACTAGAACTATAAAATATTTATTTCACTCAAAGTAAACTAAAATTGTGTTTACTACCACAGTAACTATAAGAAATATGGGCAGATAACCTTGTCAAAATAGATCTCTATTTTTTTTTTTGTGCTCTTCATTAAACAGTTGAAGGTGTTTGGGTGTTAACGTAATTTGAAACAAAGCACATCTAACCATGTGTATTTTCTCCCGCCACAGGAAGTCAACTAAAGGATGAGCACCAGGGAATGGTGCACTATCATTTGACTGACAAAACACTTACCTGGGCACAGGTGACTGATTTATACAGACATACAGTAATCTCTCTGCACTTGCACTTTGTTTGCGCTACCTCTAGTGGACAGAATTGTACAGGATAATTCTTAAATACCAAAGCTGCAATTTTATAGTTTCAACAAAATGTTCAACCACAGAAGTTTGCAGAAAATGTAAAGTAATGGTAAAACATTGATAACCTAACTTTGAAAAAATGAAATGTAAAAAATTTGCTTGTGTGAGAGAACGGGCAGAATATTTATTTGTATTTTAAATTTTTAAAAGATGCAGACTGTAGCTTTAAATTTTGATCTTGGCACAAAGTCTTTGATAACACCAGAGATGCATTTATATCACACTTCTCCATGTTGTCTCCCTCTCTATTCTCTACTCCCACCTAGGTGTTTGGCACTTTGGAGGCAGCCAAAGAGAAATACCAGATTGAAGACTACTGTGTGAGCCAGATATCACTGGAGCAGGTGTTTCTCAGCTTTGCCCAGTTCCAGCACTGCAAGGAGAGTAGGAGAAAGTAAGTGATGCAAGGAATCCGTCCATCCTTTGTCCATTTTTACAGTGGTCCGTGTGTGTAGGACCTGTGTACACGGCCTTGTTTGGTCACACATCAAATGTGTACACAGACTGGAGCAGGTTTTATCTTCAGCTCCATTTTTACCGTGACCACACACACACACACACACACACACACACACACACACACACACACACACACTGGGCCAGTGGCATCAACTTTAGCATTTCTACTACTGTATCAAGTCAGTGTGTCTTTTGTCGGGTCATTCATTATGTTGCTATTGTTATTGTGTGACAGAGAAGTAGAATTGTAATTATGATATGTGGGGGATGATGATTATACCAAGTAATGAACTGCACTTTTTTAGTGAGGTCAAAGACAATGAAAACACTTACTAGGTACTACCACTACTCTGAATTGTGTGTGACCGTTTATTTGTGTGTGTACAGCTTGTCGTTTTTGTTATTTATGATTTTATTTGATTGCTTATGTTACCAAGAGTTTGTGCTTTTTTTTCTGTGATCACCACAAGAGAATGAACTACTCTATTTGATATGTGAATGAAATTGTTTGCACACCTTTGCGCCTTATGTAACTAAAGAAGTTTATTGTTTCTTTATATTACCCTGTACAAAATGCCTGGTTATCCTTAAGAGCCTCTCAATGTTGTTGCCAGATGTAAATAATGTGATGTGTTCATGGTACTAAAAAACACTTAGTCATTCAGGCCAGAGCAGAACATTTACTCTTTTAAAGACTGTTTTAGGCAAATTAATGAGTGCATGTATACAATACAATTAACAGAGTGCATGATACTAGAGAAGCAGAGAGCTGCTAGTAATTACTAGAAGACGGTCCTCATTGAGGATTAAGCCTTTGAGTACATTTAGTCCTGAGTACATTTTAACACACCTCCATTGTCCAGGTTTTGGGAACCAATGTTTTGGTTTCCCTGCCAAACAAGTTACACCAACAGTATGTCACCATGTGAGCATCCAGCCAATTACAGTTTACATGGAAGCTATTTAGAACTAAATTATTGTGTCACGCAGGGGATTACTTTCAAATTTGGTGGGATGTCTTGCCTTTAAATCAAGTTTTATCAGACGGCATGGGATTTATTTGGGCCTAAAAACAAATACCTTTTTGTGGAGTGTTTGTACTTTTTCCCCACACGGTACACATGTGTGTGTGAGTGTGACAATGCTTAGCTTAACATTTGATTTAAAAAGTTTTTTTTTGTAGCAATACTTCAAAATCTTTGGAAATGTACTATAAATTAAATGAATGTGTGTATTCCAGAGAGTATGACAAATCATGATTTCATCCAGACTATAGGTAAACAGTGCACTGATAGTCCTTAAATATTGTGTGGACAACCTTTACTGCTGTATAGAGCGGCTCCTTCAGGGAACGTTATTTAATGTACAAAGGCCCAACAGTAGTATAGAGGGTAAACACGTAACTTAAATCCTCTGTGTACAAATAGATACCTTGTTCTGAGGAAGAATGATCAGCGCAATGTTTGTTCTTCTTTCATTTGGATGTGCTTCTATGAACCTGTCCTGTCAGAGCGTTCCCAATGTATCACTATCTTAAAGCCTTGTTTGTACTTTAAAGAACTTGTAAAAATATGTATGTATTCTGTAAGAATATTTTGAATTACATTTTAAGTTTCAAAAAAAGATATCCCCCACAGTGATGAGAAGTTTTTTGCTTTTTATCAATGTTAAAGACTAATAATATAATGTGGAATGAATCGGCAATCACATAACTGTACAAATGACATTTCTACTCTGCAAAAATTACTCTGACTTCACAGAAGTGAGATGAATGTATTTACGGTCTTACACAAAAGCAAAAAGCACTCCCAGTTATAAACTTTATCAACAGCGTCATGCTTCCTTCATGTTATCAGATATGTTTGTGAGAAGAAAAGTAGAGACGGACACTCTAGAAAGACCCGGATATGTGGCTTATTGGTCTTCAAAGAATTTTAACCTTCTAATTGTGACTCTTTTGTTTGTGTATTTTCATAATTTGTTTCTCATTACTTGTATGACTTGAATCAACTGCAATGTTAGATACGTAGTTTGAGGAGAAATATAAAGGTTTACACTGCTGATATTGAAGGATGGAGTTATGCTGAAATACAGTGAATCATATTTGAAAAGGGAATTTACATCATTGTAATTGTGTACTGTACCATAAAACTGACAACTGTATATGTATCGCTGTTCTTTTTAAATTAAATAATGTTCTATGCAAATGGTAGCAAATACTAGTGTCAGGTCTCATTCTTCCAGCGAGTGACACTTAACACCTTTCTTGAATCTATTTGCATGGCTTTATACTACAAGGGATAAGTAAATTAACATTTTCCACCATTTAAAAGCATCACATTTGGCCTTTAAAAAGGCGACCTTAATTTAGGAAAAAACAAAAATTTCCTTTGTTGTACTACAATGCATTTCATTAAACGTCCCCAAATTGACTAATATGTAGAGTATTACTACACACATTTCTGCTTTTATATCAACAGCTAGTGAGTCTGAATAGTGAAACAATGGCTTTAAAACAGTCGAGCGATTTCATTTCTTATAAATTCAAGACAAAATGTTTTTTTTTCTTTATCAGTAGTAACTGAACACGACTCATAACATGAACCATAAAATAACTTTTCTCTCTCCTGTTTGACAGACATAGCACTATTCTAATGAATGATTTGTGTTTATGTATGCATTTGGAGACACATTCTACTGCCAGATATAACAACCATACGCCGAGGTCCCCTTGTGATCAGACTCTAATACCAGGTAGAAATGTAGCCCACTTTGCATCTGGGTGGGATGATCTGGAAGGAGAGATCACAGACAGGGGGAGAGGGGTTTCCCACTAGCTTTGCTTATCCGAAGCCTGGAGGGCTTTCTCTCCACCAGCCCATTTTGGCCCTGTAATTGTTTTTGGCCTATCTCAGATTGCCCTTTAGCTCCTTTTAGACTGCCTGAAGTTCTTCATGATCCCTTGCCACGAAATCCCTCTTCCTTCTGTTGAGAAGGCCTGTGTGATCTCATCCAAGGTTTATTGATTAGGAAGCAGCTGACCTTATGCAGCGAGAGAGAAGTTCGATGT
Organism: Percina caprodes; assembly: GCA_013375575.1. Lineage (NCBI taxonomy): Eukaryota > Metazoa > Chordata > Actinopteri > Perciformes > Percidae > Percina > Percina caprodes. Next base: position 7,982,972 of record JABXJD010000002.1, on the reverse strand, counting down.
GTGTGTGTGTTTTGTTTTATGTACATCTCTCAAACAGTTAGTCCGATGGATTTCAAACTTGACAGGTGTCTTGCTACGGGGACAAGTACAGTGGGGGAAATAAGTATTTGACCCCTTGCTGATTTTGCAGGTTTGCCCACTTACAAAGAATGCAATGATCTATAATTTTAATCATATGTACATTCTAACAGTGAAAGACAGAATCCCAAAGAAAATTCCAGAAAAATCACATCATATGAATTTATTAAAATTGATAACCATCTGAGGAGGAAAAATAAGTATGACCCCCCTGGACAAACAGCATGTTAATATATTGTAGAAAAGCCATTATTGGCCAGCACAGATGTCAAACGGTTTTTATAGTTGGTGACAAGGTTTGTGCACATTTTGGCAGGGATGTTGGCCCACTCCTCCCTGCAAACAGCCTCCAAATCATTCAGGTTCCGAGGTTGTCGCCTGGCAACTCGAATTTTAAGCTCCCTCCAAAGATTTTCAATTGGATTCAGGTCTGGAGACTGGCTAGGCCACTCCAGAACCTTGATGTGCTTCTTCTTCAGCCACTCTTTTGTTGCTTTGGCGGTGTGCTTAGGGTCGTTGTCGTGCTGAAACACCCATCCTCGACCCATCTTCAGCTCTCTCACTGAGGGAAGGAGATGTTGGTCCAGAATTCCACGATGGAGTTGTCCCATCCCCTTGGCTGAAAAGCACCCCCAAAGCATGATGTTGCCACCACGCTTGACGGTGGGGATGGTGTTCTTTGGGTTGTACTCGGTGTTCTTTGCCCTCCAAACACGACGAGTTGAGTTGAGGCCAAAAAGTTCTATTTTGGTCTCATCTGACCACATCACCTTCTTCCAGGCCTCTTCTGAGTCGTCCAGGTGGTGAATGGCGAACTTCATGCGGGCCTGTACATGTTTCTTCTTGAGCAGGGGGACCTTGCGTGCGCTGCAGGATTTCAATCCATGACGGCGTAGTGTGTTACCAACAATCTTTTGTAACTGTGGTCCCAGCTGCTTTCAGTTGATTCATCAGTTCCCCCCTTGTGGTTTTGGGATGATTCCTCACCGTTCGCATGATCAGGGACACCCCACGAGGCAAGATCTTGTGTGGAGGCCCAGTCCGAGGGAGGTTGGCGGTGGTGTGGTGCTTCTTCCATTTCCTGATAACTGCACCAACAGTTGATCTTTTCTCTCCAAGTTGCTTTCCGATTCTCTTGTAGCCCATCCCAGCCTTGTGCAGATCTACAATCTTGTCCCTGATGTCCGTAGAAAGCTCTTTGGTCTTGCGCATGGTGGTGATGTTGGATGCTGGTTGTTTGGGTGTTGACAGGTGTCTTTTATACAGGTAACGAGGTGAGGCAGGTGTATTTGATGTAGATAATTGGTTGGGATTGGGGCTGTGTCTTAAAGAAAGACTAACTGGCTTGTAGGAGCCAGAATACTTGCTGTTTGGTAGGGGGTCATATACTTGTTTTTCCTCATCAGATGGTTATCAATTTTTATAAATTCATATGATGTGATTTTCTGGAATTTTCTTTGGGATTCTGTCTTTCACTGTTAGAATGTACATTTGATTAAAATTATAGATCGTTGCATTCTTTGTAAGTGGGCAAACCTGCAAAATCAGCAAGGGGTCAAATACTTATTTCCCCCACTGTAAGTTGCCCATTGACTGATTTTGAGCGATTTACCTCCGAACAACTTTGTTTTGAAAACTTTTGGATTAAAGCAACATCTCGGAAAGTTTATGGGAAAATTCAGGAGCTTCTTATATATGAATTGGGTACGTTTTGGCGGTTTGGTGGTGATTTGGCCAAGAACAACAGACGAGCATATGTCTTCTGTAGATGGTGTTATAAGCCTTATTGTTTTCAAGTTTAGACTTAATGCCCTCAATGCTGAATATAATTTTCTGGTTAAGCCTTCAGACAAGGGTAGATCAGAAAAAGGAAGGGTACAGATAAAAAGCATAAGTTAAATAGACATTATCAAATTTATTTCCTTTTTTATAGATTTCACCCTGCTAAAGTAGGCTATATCTTGAGAGTCTTAAAAATAACATTGATACTGACTGCTCCTTTTGCTCTAACATGCCTGAAACTACTCTGCATCTATTTTGGAATTGTTACGTATTGTCAGCCTTTCTGTCACATCTACTGCGTCAGATTTGCTGTGTTCACTCAGAAGGAATCACTTTATATGGGTAGGCACTTTAATAACATTTTGAACCTGTTAAGAGGCTAAAAACACGTTTAAAACTTGCCCTTTTAAGCCTGTTGGGTGTCTACGCTAGCAGGAGGATAACTCTGTGTAGGCAGCACCGATTGTTTTCATTTTTCTTGCTACCGACGGCACTCCAAATTTCCAAACAACCGAGCTATGTGTTGAAATCGATCAAAATTCTCCCTTAACTAACCCTCATGGCAGTAGTGCAACACTAAGGATGCAAAACACAAAAGAAGAAAAATAAGACAAGTCCTGCTTTTTCTGTCAGGTGTGCCTCTCCTTTGAGACTGTGTTGCTCACCACATTGCCATAGCACTCAAAAGGGGCGGGTAGATGATTAGTAACCCTATAGCCTACCTCATCTCAAAGGACAGAATCTAAGGGATTTTCATTCAACTGCAAGACTTAGTCAGAAGAGTACCATCAACAGAAGAATAAATGTCTCTTTTGGAGGATTTTGTTTTCTTCCTTTTTTCTAGTCCCACCACTTTGCTGGGGGTTGTTGCTCTCTTTCTCATTGTCTATCTTGTTTCTAGTAGTTTCATCCTCCAGGAAATAGGGAAGGAGCCCCCAGGGCCAAGGCCTCTTCCGCTTCTTGGCAACCTGTTGCAGCTTGATCTCAAAAGACCTTATCAAAGCCTCTGTGATGTAAGTTGAGCACTCCTATCCCTAACCAAATCCATTTTCTAACATTTGTAGCAATTTATCTGAAAGCACTTTACAATAAGAAGTGTCCTCATATCTCTGACAAATTCGACGACATTTGTTTTTTTATTTTTCCAGCTTTCAAAGAAACATGGCTCTGTGTTTACGGTGTACCTTGGAACCAGTAAAGTGGTTGTTCTGTCGGGATACAAAGCAGTCAAAGAGGCTCTGGTCAGCAATGCAGACGAGTTTGGAGACAGATATGTCTCCCCTATTTTTCATGATATGAATCAAGGTCACGGTAAGACCTGCATTTACAACATCTTTAATATACAGTATGTTTACAGTAGGGCCAAAAGTATTTTGTCAGCCACTGATGCACTGGTGCAAGTTCTCCTACTTCTGGTCTGTAATTTTCATCATAGATACACTTCAACTTTGAGAGACAAAATGAGAAAAAAAAATCCGGGAAACCACATTGTAGCATTTTTAAAGAATTTATTTGTAAATTAAGGTGGAAAATAAGTTGTCTGGTCACCCACAAACAAGCAAGATTTCTGGCCCTCACAGACCTGTAAATTCTTTAAGAAGCTCTTCGGTCCTCCACTCGTTACCTGTATTAATGGCCCCTGTTTGAACTTGTTATCTGTACAAAAGACACCTGTCCACAGCCTCAAACAGTCAGACTTCAAACTCAACCTTGGCCTGTAGACCTGTTCAATGTTTTAATCTTTTGTTTAGGCATATTGAGTATCGCATCTAGTGTGTGTGTGTGTGTGTGTGTGTGTGTGTGTATATATTACAGATTACATTTAACTTGCATGTCATTTTTTAAAAGGAATTCTTTTTGCAAATGGAGAATCATGGAAAGAGCTGAGACGTTTTGCCCTCACCACCCTGAGGGACTTTGGGATGGGCAAGAGAGTCGCTGAGCAAAAGATCTTGGAGGAATGCCAACATCTGATCCAAATGTTTGCAAAGCATGAAGGTGTGGAGATAAAGTAATAAAATATATATTATTTTTTTTTAGCCCATCCTATATACAATCATGTGAAGAAATGGCCTACATGAATGGCCTACTATTTTTATTTAACTACTCAAAGCATTGTTCATTGCTCCTTTTCTATAATTTAAACAACACATTGGATGGATCTGCCTTTTTCTTCTACATATTAACATATCTGTAATACATCTATAGGCTATATTTAAGTAAGTATTCTCGCTAAGTTGTGTTCAAATCGTCATCCATATTTTAGTTTTTTTGTAGCCAATGTAAGACTGCACTTCTAGGCCTACTACTCATTTTGTAAGCCTACTAAAAGGGGCTGTACTTGATATTCAAAAATTTACATAGCAGCAAACTAATCTGCTTTGTAAAGACATAGGGAAGTAATGGCGTCCTGAGCAAAGAATATAAAGTCACACTCCCTTTTGTGTGTTATCCGCTAGCTAGTCCGCACACGTGTGGCTATTAAAACCTAGGTATGACTGTTTGTGAACTGGTCAAACTGGAAAATTAGGCAGCACTAATAAAATGTGAATAAAGATTATGGTACTGCATTGCCTAAAATGTTTTCAGAAACACATTTTAGTGTAGCCTACTGTTAAACTGTAAAATAAGTTTCCTTGGTTTTTGCTCGACTTGGTCACAGACTTTTATTTTAAAACTAAACAGTTCCAATATGTTTCTGAAAACATTTGAGGCAAAAAATAGGCAATGAAGAATACTGATTGGTATTTGATCAGAACTGACTAGTTTGTCAATTTGACTGCAGTTCATGAGTAGTCATTGAAAATATTTTAGAGACTCTTCGGCTTATATATATATATATTTATCTTTCTCAATGTCATTTTACAGGAAAACCATTTAATACAGTACAACCGGTGAATTATGCAACATCCAATATCATCTCCTCTATCGTGTATGGAAGCAGGTTTGAATACAATGACCTCCGATTCAAAAACATGGTGAGAAGAGCCAACGAGAGCATACGCATTACCGGCTCTCCACAAATCCAGGTGGGCTACATATTTGCTTTTTAAATTGTTGCTGTTTAAAGGGGATTACACACATGCAATGGTAACTGACAAATGCATGATCTAGGACTAAATGAAAACTGTTATTGAATAATTGTGTAGAATGGTAATAGTATTTCCCAATGTTATTGTTTTTTTGTTATGTCTACTTGGGTGGGTTGTGGTACATTATTTTTAATAATCTTTGTTGTTTTCACTGTTACATCACAGATTTATAACATGTTTCCCAGGCTGGTTGGTTGGATAAAACAACGGCAGCTAATATTAAAAAATGTTGAAATGACCATCAGAGATGTCAAAGATTTAATCAGGCATCTGAAAGAGACACTAAACCCTCAGACCTGCAGGGGCCTTGTGGACTGTTTTCTGATACGGAAGCAGAAGGAAGAGGTAAGACAACATCTTTTGTGTTTTTCATCGACCAAACAGAAGAGCAATGTTGCACGTCTATTTCTTTCTTTCTTTCTTTATTTTTTTTAAATATGTGGTGTTCTTACTTTTAGGACTCTTCAGTTATGGACACTCACTACAATGAGAAGAACTTGCTATTTACAGTAACAAACCTGTTTGCTGCTGGTACTGATACCACAGCGACAACACTGAGATGGGGTTTGCTGCTTATGGCTAAATATCCACGTATACAAGGTAAAGAGAGAGATAAGGGGGGGGGGGGTGAACCTTTCCTGTCAACAATGGCATTTTAAGGAAATGTAAAGATGTACAGACATTGAGTTCTCCGATAGATAGATACTTTTTTTCTTCTACATTTTTTTTTCTAGATTGCTTTTTGTAGTGGTTCAGTTTTCATGCTAGTTTAGGGTCATATCAGTCTTTTTGTCTAGATTACAGAATATTTTCCATGTTTGAACAAAGCAGAAATGTACAGCTGATTAATAATCAGACACTGGAGCGTCTTGATAGCAGAGTGGTTACACTGCATGCCATAAAACCTGTGTTCCATTGTTACGTTTGTTGCATGTCATACCCCTCTCTCTCTCCCCCTTTCTACACTATAATCTGTCAAACAAAAGATAAAAATGCCCAGACTCATCATAAAAAAACAGAAACAAAAGTTTTTTTGTTTTTTATTGTTTTTTAAAGCCATGCTGTCTGTTGGTTTGTCGCTCAGATAGTCCACCACCACCAATTTCTTTTACAGACATTCATGGTGCCCAGAGGATGAACCCTATTGACTTTGATGATGATTCCCTGACTTTCCTTGACAGCCCCCATGAGATGGACATTTGTGGTTTGGCGTGAAATGTCTCTCAACGGATATTGTCATGACATGACATGCCCCCCTCACGATGAATTTTATTCATTGCCAATCCCTTAACTTTTGTCCAACAATTCATTTATGACATTACCATCACCCAAAGCTACAGCTTCACAGAGCCGCTAGCATGGCTGCAGCCTCTGATAGTCTACTCATGTTAAAATGAATGCAGAAAAGAATATCAATTTTTAATTTTTGTGTAGATCAAGTCCAGGAGGAGCTGAGCAGGGTGGTTGGAAGCCGTCAGGTCCGGGTAGAGGACAAGATGAGGCTGCCCTACACTGATGCTGTCATCCATGAGACACAGAGACTGGCCAGCATTATCCCCATGGCCATTCCTCACAAAACCAGCCGAGACGTCACCTTCCAGGGTTACTTTATCAAAGAGGTTAGATGCTCATATGTTTCAGTACTTATCCACAACACATTTCCTTGCAGGAAATGTTCATCCACCTCAAAAAACTTGAAAATTTGACTTTATATGATACACCTTGCTCTCTTCTTTTGTCTTCAGGGGACTACTGTGTTTCCTCTTCTTACTTCTGTCCTGCATGATGAGAACGAGTGGGAGAGCCCACACACCTTCAACCCTTCCCACTTCCTGGATAAGGAGGGTAAATTTATCAGGAGAGACGCCTTCATGCCATTTTCTGCAGGTACAACAGCTGTGTTGAGTTTACATTGTTTAGGCATTACTGAGATATTTTACACAGCACGATCTAGATTAACTGAAAATCTCTTTGTTCTCTCAGGTCGCAGGGTGTGTCTTGGGGAAAGTCTGGCTAGGATGGAGCTCTTCCTCTTCTTCACCGCCCTCCTCCAGCGCTTTCGTTTCACTCCTCCACCTGGAGTTACAGAGGATGAACTGGATCTGACACCAGCTGTGGGCTTTGTCCTCGCCCCTTCACCTCATGAGCTGTGTGCCGTCAGTCGCAATGAGGAAGAGAGCTGGAGCATGGCCTTATAACTGCCTGTGCCAATGGCATGAATATTATTTTATTCACCTTCACTAAGGGCACAACATACTGAGCAGCCTGCAGGTGTCCCATACTCAAAAATACCAACAGGGGACAGTTTATTTCAGTAACTTATAGGGCAAGAAATTTATATGATAAATGAATGTTGTCATACACAGTTGGAGACTATAGATGCTTTTTTTTAATTTGTACACATTAGTTTAAACAAGTTGTAGAAATATATATGGACTTTTACAACTAGGTCACTGTTGATTGATGTATTTGGTTTTGTAGATTGTAATTTGTCCAGGATTTAATTTCTTTCATTGCAGAAAATCACAGAAATCATGCCATATTACATTCTAAAATTAAGTAAATGTAGTCCTGCTTCTTGATGGCTAATACCTCATGTACATCTAAAACTACAATAAACTGCATTTATATACCAATTTTGGTAGGCCTAGCTGTGTTTTTTCCCTTAATCAGGGATGTCGGACTGGGGGTGGATATGGGACTGAGTACCCAGGGCCCTTGTGTGAGGGGGGACCCAAAAAGATGTAGAAAACATGTAGATCCCCTACATGTTGGGGAATGGTCAATGAGAGCCTTGTGGACTGTTGTGTACAGCCCCTTTTAAAGATACAGTTGGTCACTTATTAAAAACTTGACTATATATAAACTATAAAAGTTAGATACTGAACCTTCTAAGTCTTAATAATTATTTCTCACTGGCATTTTACAGAGAAAACATTTGATACAGTAGGCCTACAACCGGTGAATTATGCAACATCCAATATCATCTCCTCTATGATGGATGGAAGCAGGTCCACGTCCATTACGCTAATGGGCAGTGTGCGGGACTTCTTTAAAGGCCGTTACAGAGGCAATGCAAGCAGCTTCCTTTCACAGTCTACACATTGGACGCAAGCAGATGCAAGCGTCACGGGCGATGCATGAAATGTTATACACCGCTTATGCAACAGAGAGTAGCAGAGATGGTTGATATTTGACTACACTGAGATGGAGTTGCTGCTTATGGCTAAATATAGACTGTAGCTATATTATTATTAATATTAACAGTCTATGCTAAATTTCCACATATACAAGGTAAAGAAGAGGGATGAAGCTTGTTAATCTTTCCTGTCAGCAATGGCATTTTAAGGGATGTGAAGATGTAGGGGAGACCGGGGATGGTTGTAGCACGTTTTGACTTAGCTCCTATAACTTGCAGAATGTTTGTGGTAGGGCACTCAAATTTTGACACAAATTACCCTCATTTGTCTACTACAAATAGCAATGTTTTTAACTTCTACAACTATATCACAGAATTCATTATTTGATGTCAAATGAAAGGAGTGCCATTGTTACCTACCCCACTACTAGGGTATGTTGTAACACAACCTGGAGTAAATTGTAACAGTAAGATTGAAGAACTAAAAACTGAGACTACACCACAAAATATGTATCTATGTAAGTGTATTGTGCATGTGCCAACACTAAAGCATCTTCCTGTGGTTCACTAAGAACAAAAATAACTCATCAGTGATGGCTAAATGAAGAACAGTGTCAGTGGTATGGATCCTAACATTAGAAGAGCTTTCTTAAACATCATATTCTGATAATACCTGATAACGAATGTTACACATACAAATGGAAACCTTCAGCAGGGGGTCAGAAGTAGCTCATAATCCACATCAAATTACAGGAAGTCATTTGACAATTAGTAAAACAACAAACATGCATTTTCTTATATGGTGTATAAGAAAATATACACCATAAAAGCCAATGTTTAGCTAGCTGTATCAGCATGCTGGTTTGAAATTAGCATACTTAAGAACCTACTCTATTACCTGATACCAGTTACCTAATTCAAACTTCAAAGTATCAGTACTAATCAAAATCTACACTTGGTCCTGAAAATTACTTTCTTACCTGAAAATGTATGTTTTGGCTATAAAATCTGCACACTTCTTCTCACAGCCGTGCAAATTCACATGCAAGATCAGGGAGGGAGTGGTTATATGTATCACATGACTCTTATCCTATATTGGTGAAAATTATGCTGTTACAACTATCCCTTTGTTACAACCATCCCCGGTCTCCCCTACAGATATTAAGTCATGTTTTGCTTGTTAGTATGCATATGTACATCGCCGTGATGTATTTGCAATGTAATCAAAATGCGGCAGCAATATGTAGTATATTGGTTGTTTGATATACTGCTGATTTTGCAGGTTTTCCTACTTACAAAGCATGTAGACATCTGTCATTTTTTATCATAGGTACACTTCAACTGTGAGAGACGGAATCTAAAACAAAAAATCCGGAAAAATTACATTGTTTGATTTTTAAATAATTAATTTGCATTTTATTGCATGACATACTGTAAGTATTTGATCACCTACACACCAGGAAGAATTTCAGCTCTCACAGACCTGTTAGTTTTTCTTTAAGAAGCCCTCCTGTTCTCCACTCATTACCTGCATTAATTGCACCTGTTTGAACTTGTTACCTGTATAAAAGACACCTGTCCACACACTCAATCTAACAGACTCCAACTTCTCCACAATGGCCAAGACCAGAAAGCTGTGTAAGGACATCAGGGATAAAATTGTAGACCTGCACAAGGCTGGGATGGGCTACAGGACAATTGGCAAGCAGCTTGATGAGAAGGTTACAACTGTTGGCACAATTATTAGAAAATGGAAGAAGTTCAAGATGACGGTCAATCTCCCTCGATTTGGGGCTCCATGCAATATCTCACCTCGTGGGGCATCAATGATCATAAGGAAGGTGAGATATCAGCCCAGCACTACACGGCAGGACCTGGTCAATGACCTGAAGAGAGCTGGGACCACAGTCTCAAAGAAAACCATTAGTAACACACTACGCTGTCATGGATTAAAATCCTGCAGCGCACGCAAGGTCCCCCTGCTCAAGCCAGCGCATGCCCAGGCCTGTCTGAAGTTTGCCAATGACCATCTGGATGAGGAGGAATGTGAGAAGGTCACGTGATCTGATGAGACAGAAGCTTTTTAGTCTAAACTTCACTCGCCGTGTATGGAGGAAGAAGGATGAGTACATCCCCAAGAACACCATCATAATCATGAAGCATGGAGGTGGAAACATCATTCTTTGGGGATGCTTTTCTGCAAAAGGGACAGAATGACTGTACCGTATAGAGGGGAAGATGGATGGGGCCATGTATCGCAAGATCTTGGCCAACAATCTCCTTCCTTCAGTAAGAGCATAGAAAATACAAAAACTGTTGATCATGTAGCTATATTTTGAGATAATTATCCTAGTTTGGTCTATACTAAGGGCTAATGTACAAAAACACTATTACAAGCTTAAACCAGTGCTTTTTGATGTCTGCGACTGTAAGCCTCCCCTCAGGCAAAGAGCTGGGGCACGCACGTTTCCTGGTAACGGCGTGCAGCTGCTTGTTATGTTTTCTCTTGTTTGGTGGGTGTGTCTCTTGATTATTGGCTGTGTTCCAGGTGATACCCAATCAGTGGAGACCTGTCTTTAAACCCTGGTAATAAAAAGGCGCTTGCCGACACAACAGGATGTCCAACGCACCCTGTGTCAGTTTAAGAAAACACCACTTTATCAATTTGTGGACGCCAATGGGATCATGATAATGTTATTTGAACCCAAAGACACTGAACAATTGAGCCAAGAATAACATTTATTTATTTATTAAGAAAATTGTTTTTCTAAATCTGTAGGAGTTTTTTTTGCAGATGTGAATAGAAGACCGGTTTCATTAAGTAAAATATGGCAAGCCAAATGTTGTTAACATAGTTAAATTCTCTGCAAAATTTTCCGCAGAAGCTCCAATTCAGCCTTTGAATATAATTGAACAGTACACTGTCAAAAAAAAAAGTACAAAACAGGACCTTTAAGGAACAAAAGCTTGTCACTGGGGTGGTACCCTCAAAGGTACAATGTTGTACCTTGAATAAGAGGATCAAATTTGTAGCTTACCTGTTTGTACCTTCTAAGGGACAATATGGTACCTTCTAAGGGACAATATGGTACCTTTAACCAAGGTACAACAAAGTACCTTTAGGAAAGGTACAATTTTGTTCCATTAAGGTACCGCCCCAGTGACACCGCCATTTTGTACCTTTAAGTGGCAAAAAAGTTCCTTTTTAACTCCTTAAGTGAAAGAAAAAAAAAAGGCAAACAACTAAGTGAATTTTAGACATTTATTTAAGTCCTTAAAATGGAAATGTTTCATTCACAGGGTCTCAAACATAACATGTAACATCCCAAAATAAAATGCAAAAATGTTTAAGATGTCATGTCCAATATAAGAAACATTTAAATACATTTTATTAACAACTTCATACTGCCATGTAAAAACAGTCAACAATAGCTGCATGGCAGGGAATAAATACAATAGCACTATTTATCTTTTAATTTCATGAAAATCACCAATAAGAACTGTGTTCTGGATTAAAAAACTGGCTCATGTGCATGGACAAGTCCGATGTGCTGGATTAACTTCACTAGTGTGAAGGCTCTTTGGGAGCATTTAGAGCAGCTGAATGGTGGAGGCATTGCTGTTGTTGATCAAGCTAAAATGTTGATTACCCCGGTCACACTAACAGGTTAGAGGCTGGTCACCAACCTCACGCTCTTTTAGAACATATCGCTGAATGAAAATCAGGGTGTTCTTCAGACGAGATGGATATTCCACATTGTAGACGAAGTAAGCACAAAAAGCAGCAATAACACCTTCCTCCAGACTGGTTGCCCATCCAGTCTGACCACTGCAGGGACCCTCCGAGTGAGCCCAGTCCTCCAGTCAGGGACATCGTGGAGTTGGACAGTAAGATAGGGTGACGGTGGCTGATCCTGCAACAGATATCACAAGCACAATGAGAAGGTCCTTCTTCTCCCTGAACAGGATCGGCAACAGCAGGATTGCAGCTCTGAAATTAATCCCTGAAAAATAAGTCAACAGATAAAAGAAAGTGTATTACGTGAGTGTACGGTGTGTTTTGGTTGGTTCACCCTCATTTAGTCTGAAGACAAATAGAAAGGAAATCCAGCTTAAATGGCTCCACAACTGTAGGGGAGACCGTGGCTGATCAGTGAGTCACTTACCAGGGACATCTTCGCTGAGGGCAGCCTCTCTTTCCTCCACAGACCAGATCTGCAACGGGAGATCTCCTTGGAGTCAGTCTAAGCACCGTGGACCAGGATCTTAAAGCCAGCTTCCAATCTTCACCACATATTCATTTCATCATAAAGCCGGCCCATTTCCTGAAATAGCTGCAACACATCACAAACAAACAGGGAACATGTCACAACATTATCAAAGGATTTTAAAATTAAATTTAAAAGGAGCCTTTAGTAATTTAACATGAACTCCAACACACAAAACATTTAGACAAACCCCGCACGGACTCTTAAGGACTGGATATTTGTTACTGGCTTCTTCAACAGTCATCTCGTTGCTATGTCTCGCCTTCTCCAAGCGAATGTCCTCATCATCCGTTCCTCCACCATTTGGCCATCTGGCTGGTCTGTCGGTACAGGTCCTGCAGGACTTTCACATGGCTCACTACGGAGGTCTCATCCTCCCCAATAACATCCACCTCCTACGACACAGAGGGAGGACAGACCTTTACTCAGTTGACAGTTGTTTTTCCCGTTTTAATGTTTATGAAAAAGTAGCCCTTATTAATAACGTATAACATTTTATATAGCGCTTTATCATAGCTACTTAAAGCACTTTACAGGGGGGGCTATTCTCAACCATGCGGGGTTAAGGGGCTAACCTTAGACCACCGTGGTGCTTGTATGAAAACATGAACACAGATATATAGCGAACCAAAGACGTTGCTCTGACCTTTGAGGTCTTGGCTCGTTGGCTTGTGTTGTCTTCCTGTTCCAAAGGCTTTATGTGATGATTAAATTTCAGTTTCATTCTTCTCACCTCTTCATCATCTACCAGTGGCACCCGCTCATATTTGAACTTACGTTTGAGAGACATGTGCCAGGTATGCTATTTAAAAGAACATAAAATAGAACAATTAAATAGGCATACACACCACATGCACAAAACTAAAAGCACAAGCATGAAAACACATGGTGGGAAAACAATGTGTGCATTAAAATGCAGAAAACATAGTTCATAGCTTGACTGGATTAGTACTCTATAATAAATTAATAAATACAGGTTGGCAATTCATAATCTGTCAACTCACATAACCATTTCCTTCTTTGTCCTTTGAGAAAGGGAACTTCAAAAACAGGGCCTTACACACTTTCACATAGTCATCACTGGTCGGAAACCTGTAACAGCGATGCAACAGAAGGTGAGGAACGTAACATCAGACATAGTATTAATAACTCAAATGCTGTGATCCAGTTGGGTTGCCATACTTACATTTTGAACAGGGCCATGGTTTCATACAATGTTCTTATAATTTTGTTGTGATCAGATCTCTCAATTTTGCATGGTGGCTTTAGTCCAACTTTTTCTGAACATCTCTGGGAAATTTAGGAATGATGAAGGCTGATGATGGGATGGCATGACTATGGTGAAAGAAAACAATAGTCTTCAAATTAACCATAGTGTAACAATATATGTAAATGTAAAAATACTCTGTTAAGGTAAAAGTCCTGCAGTGAAGATGTTACTTCAGTAAAAGTCTAAGTACCATCAGGAGAATATAGTTAAAGTATCTAACATTGTAGAAAGTGTAATATACAGTCTATGGTTACACTATAAACTACCGGAGCTTGGTGCATTAGGATCGAGATAAAAACTTCTTCATTGTGTAACCTAAAGATAGATTATATGTCTGATATTAATGTTGATGTTATTTTCCATGTTTCTACTTAGGCCTAGCTTTATAACAATCACACATTACCTTGATTCTGCTGAAGCCTTCTCTGGACGTCCCGGGACAGGCTCGAGGGTTAGGGTCAAGGTTTCTTTCCACTGCTGAACACATCGGTTGAATTTAGCTTCTTAAACGATCCTTCAGAGGTATGAAACCATCCTCTCAGTCACTCCATAGTCCACTGCTTCTCCGTCAACTTCATTATCTAACGTACATTATAGAGAAGAAAAACAGCAACATTAGTCCCTGTTACGGCCTCCATTCAAAGAAACAAACCAAGGCTCAAAAGGGATCGGAGGTCGGTCGGTTCTGTCCGTTAACCTTACTGGTGAACCGTCATGTTAGTCTTTGTACGTTAACATTACATGGTTTTAGGAATATTTTCTAAGATAGTTTGACAAAAAAATGAAGAATAAATCATTAGTTAAAACCCTCCGTCCAAATGGCTTTGCTTCAGCATTAACACAGCAGCTATATTTCAGAACAAAAGACTGTTCGGCGGCAAAAATCCTCTGACGCAGTTATGTCTTATAGCTAACGTAAAGGTTAGCTAGCTTGACCGTTAGCTACCATGTAATAACGTGTAAAATGGAAAACATACAATATGGAACATAATACTGATATTGTTTAAACTATAACTAGTTAACGTTAATAATGGCAATTGTTAATGTCAAGTGTAGCTAACGTTAGCTAGCTAACTTTAACGCTAACGTTACTTTAATAGCTAGGTGACGGAGCATGAACTTGGCTTGCGCTAATGTTAACGTAAAGTTAACGTCCAGCTCTGAATATGAACACCACAAACACTGATTTAAAAAGTCACATAATTTACCTTTGAATTTTCTTCGCTCCTCTTCAGTGACCTCTAGTCCAAAACGAAGTAACTCTGATTAAATCCTCTGATGATAAACGTCAGAGCGACATCCTCCGACTCTCACGTACGTATCCTTCCGCGCTGCGATATGTATGCTTCCGCCGAGCCGACCTCACGTTAGACTGTAACTAGATCCTTTCAACAGAACTTAAAGCGTTAACAATGATGTCCGTTTCATTCTAATATAAGTAGGGTAAAGTGTGTGAAAAACAAATGATTCAATACTGTTTGTGAATATAAATTATTGCATAATCCTCATTACATGCTTAAAAATTATTCAAAAGGGACAGTTCACCAAAAAAAAAAATCAGATTTATTTGGCACATATCCCAAAACTTTACAGTTAATTTAGTTTGACAATTATTGAGTTATTGAGTTAGAATATAGTTATATTATATAGATTAACTTGTGTTTTTTTATACGTAGAGCTGACATGTTCTGCTGTGATGAGCATCCACTTATTCCTGCTGTTTTACATTTAAAAATAAGGTACAAATATGTACCTTACACCTCAGAATGTCCACACTGTACAATGGAAGGTGCAGAAATGTACCTTAAAGGTGCATAATTGTACCTTCAAGATACATTTTTGTACTTTTAAGGGAACATTTGCTAAGTTTGTACCTTAGGGAACAATAATGGACCTGTATTGTACCTCTTTTTTTGACAGTGTAAGGCCATTTGGTCAGTAGGGGGAGCTGCGGTTTGTGCAGTTTCATTTTGGATGAAGTTCAAGATCCACAACAGGTAACGGTAGAAAGAATACAGCTACGGCCAAAAGTTACAAAAAAAAATTCTGCTAAATCTATACTAATATAATAACATCTTTGTTACACTTTCACCCAGGAAAACACGTTTCGTTCCTCTAGAGTTTTAATTAAATTAAATCTGTTTCCTGAACTTACGGTAAGTACTCGTTTTGGTGCCTAAACCCGAATTCGGATTACAGGTGTTTAATTTGCATCATACAAAAACCTAATATGACAATAACATACCTGACTCTTTTCACTTGTTGATCAGATTTATACACACAACTATTATTGTGGTATGTCCTTCATCTGTGCATTGCCTTCTCTCACAACTCCTGTCCAGGTCTTCTGATCTTCCACTAGACATCTTACCACCATAAAAACAGACACACTATGTAAACGCTATCAAAAAATAATGCTCTTTTGTGAAGATGCAGTGTTTTTAGTATTACAAACTATTGTTTTGCAATGAACACGGTGTATTCCTGACATTTTGTAGAAGATGGTGATATTCTTAGCATGAACCACCTTTCTAATGAGGGATTTATTATGGGGTTCCATTAATGCCAAAATGTAGTCTGTCTGTCAAAGTGTAGTCTTCCATGTATATGCGTGTGCTCCGTTTGTGCCAAAATTAAGTCGACATCCTAACTGTCTGTCTATGTGCCGTCTTCCATGTGTATGCGTCTGTTTACTGTCTATGTCTATTCCTGTCTGTCTATGCTATGTGTCGTCTTCCATGTATATGTGCTCAACTCAACTTACTCCTGTAGTCTGTCCTTGTCATTTGACTGTGTTGTTTAACTGTATCAATGCTGGCAGTACCATGACTATGTGTTGTTTCACACTGTCGTTGCTATACAATGGTGTGAAAAAGTGTTTGCCCCCTTCCTCATTTCCTGTTACTTTGCATGTTTGTCAAGTGTTTCGGAACATCAAACCAATTTAAACAATAGTCAAGGACAACACAAGTAAACACAAAATGCAATTTGTAAATGAAGGTGTTTATTATTAAAGATGAAAAAAAATCCAAACCATCATGGCCCTGTGTGAAAAAGTGATTGCCCCCTAAACCTAATAACTGGTTGGGCCACCCTTAGCAGCAACAACTGCAACCAAGCGTTTGCGATTATGTGCAATGAGGCTTTTACAGCGTCCTGGAGGAATTTTGGCCCACTCATCTTTGCAGAATTGTCCTAATTCAGTTACATTAGAGGGTTTTCGAGCATGAACAGCCTTTTTAAGGTCATACCACAACATCTCAATAGGATTCAGGTCAGGACTTTGGCTAGGCCACTCCAAAGTCTTCATTTTGTATTTCTTCAGCCATTCGGTGGTGGACTTGCTGGTGTGTTTAGGATCATTGTCCTGCTGCAGAACCCAAGTTCGTTTCAGCTTGAGTACACGAACAGATGGTCGGACATTCTCCTTCAGGATCTCTTGGTAGACAGCAGAATTCATAGTTCCTTTTATCACGGCAAGTCTTCCAGGTCCTGAAGCAGCAAACAGCCCCAGACCATCACACTACCACCACCATATTTTACTGTTGGTATAATGTTCTTTTTATGAAATGCAGTGTTCCTTCTACGCCAGATATACTTGGACACACACCTTCCAAAGAGTTCCACTTTTGTCTCATCGGTCCACAGAATGTTGTCCCAAAAGTCTTGGGGATCATCAAGATGTGTTGTGGAGAAATTGAGACGAGCTTTGATGTTCTTTTTGCTCAGCAGTGGTTTTCTCCTTGAACTCTGCCATGGAGGCCATTTTTGCCCAGTCTTTTCCTGATGGTGGAGGCATGAACGCTGACCTTAACTGAGGCAAGTGAGGCCTGCAGTTCTTTGGACGTTGTTGTGGGGTCTTTTGTGACCTCTTGATGAGTCGTCGCTGCGCTCTTGGGGTAATTTGGGCGGCCGGCCACTCCTGGAAAGGTTCACCACTGTTCCATGTCTTCGCCATTTGTGGATAATGGCTCTCACTGTGGTTCGCTGGATTCCCAAAGCTTTGGAAATGGCTTTATAACCCTTTCCAGACTGATAGATCTCAATTACTTTCTTTCTCAATTGTTCCTGAATTTCTTTGGGTCTCGGCATGATGTGTAGCTTTTAAGGATCTTCTGGTGGACCTTACTGTGTCAAGCAGCTCCTATTTAAGTGATGCCTTGATTGTGAACAGGTGTGGCAATAATCAGGCCTGGGTGTGGCTAGAGAAATTGAACTCAGGTGTGGACAACCACAGTTATAGTATGTTTTAACAAGGGGGGCAATCACTTTTTCACACAGGGCCATGATGGTTTGGATTTTTTTTCACCTTTAATAATAAACACCTTCATTTACAAATTGCATTTTGTGTTTACTTGTGTTGTCCTTGACTATTGTTTAAATTGGTTTGATGTTCCGAAACACTTAAGTGTGGCAAACATGCAAAGGAACAGGAAATGAGGAAGGGGGCAAACACTTTTTCACACCACTGTATATCGTCTTCACTCTCTTGCTTTGTGTTGTTGCTATGTGTCATGTCACTCTGTCGGTGCTTTATGGTGTTTCACTCCGTCGTTAGCAAGAACTAACGTTAGTTAGCAGGAGCTCCGGCAGTTGACGTCACGGAATCCCAGCACACACCAGTCAGTATTAAATCACCGCCATCGGAGCTGAGCCAGAGTTAGCTACGTTACTAGCTAGTTGCTCCTAATGTAATTTACTGCTTTTTCAATAAATGTCTTGATTTAACATGGTGGATAGCTGCTGTGCGCAGGAATGCCAGAACCATCATGATAAAGATAAGGGAAAGCATTTGATAGGTGTACTAAAAATCCTGAGAGAAGTAAATGGATTGCTGCCATAAAACGTGCTGGAAGCAGACATAACCAAAGCGAGCGATGGGAGCCCACAAACAATGGATTTTGGTTATGCTGTGACCACTTCATATCAGGTAACATAACAGAAATTTCTTATTTATGTAATGTTAGCTAGCAAACAGGCTATGGTTTATAACGGTTGAAGCTAGTAGGTATACAGTAGGGTGACCATATTTTGATTTCCAAAAAAGAGGACAATCGACCAGCCTCGAAACACAAATTCAGACAGGCTTCTCACAGGGTAATGAACATGCTTTATTATGCCTCAATGGTATAAAAATAACTTGTGTAATAAAATAAAATATGTAACAACCTGTAACAAAATAATAGTTCTTTTCAAATAAATAAATATGAAATAATGTTCTAAATATGACCTATTCTCTGTCAGCTTCAAAATCCAGCATCAACTAAATATCTCTTAAAACCTTTTCAATGTAATAAGATCAGGTTTTTCAGTGTCCATCTGAGCTTTGAGATATCCAGCACCTTTATTAGACAATGAAACTTATGTGCTAGCTTTGCACATGGTGCACTCCGACTCCCACTTGTTTTGACTGGTGAGACTGTACGTGGAAAGTTTTTTTTTGCACTTCAACTGTGAAACTGCACTTATGCTTCACATTTTCTGTGCAATTCTGCATACTGACTGATATGTCACTATTCCTTCACTCTATTTTGTATATTTTTTGTAAAATTGTAATTTCTATTGTATTGTTATACTGTACACTTAACAGTTTTTTGTTGTGTCATGTCATTCTGTAATTTCTGTTTTTATTTTTTATACTGTATGTTGAGTGAGTGTTGTACTTTGAGTGCAAAGATTAATCAGAGTCAAATTACTTGTCTGTTTATGCAAACGTGGCCAATAAAGCTGATTCTGATGTTGTTTCTATGTAATGTTTTAGGGAAAAAGCATAGCCCTTAGACGGAGAAGTCTATACGAAATAGAACAATAGTTACGTATTGTAACTCCAGATTCTATGAATATGGGCGTAGCCCTCTAAGGGCTATTGGGTTTATCCTTTCGCGCATGCGCAGTCGTGAAGATTTTCTTTCCTGCTCTTGCATCCAGCACGGGCCTCAACTACGTCCGCAGTTACTGTATATATACTGGACACACTCTTTTCATTAATGTTTCATGATGCTCTACTCGTCAACTCATCTATTCACATGAACCAGGGTAAAACCACTTTCTGCTGGCCTTTGCCATTGTTTCCTGTAAGAAGAGTAGTGGAGAAAGTTAGGAGAAAGCTCTGCTCTACCCTTTGCGCACAAAGTTCAAATTTGGCTTGTTGCCGCTGACCTTATATAGGACAACCAATAAGATAAGGAGATGTGAAGAAGTGTTGTACACCTGGGCGGCTGTGGCTTCCCATTTGGAAGGTTGGTTGTTTGATTCCTTGCCTTCAGTCCATTGTCAAAGTGTCCTTCAGCAAGACACTGAACCCCAAATTGCTCCTGATGCTGCGCCATCGGAGCGTAAATGTGTGTGAATGTTAATCTAATGAGCAGATGGCACTTTGTACCGCAGCCTTGGTCACAGTATATGAATGTAATGTCAACAGTGAATGAACATTTTGCGATACCATAATTTAACTTAAGCCCTGTTCACAAGGGACTAGTATTACCAGTGGACATCATGTATTTAGAAATTATCCACCCACGTCTGTTTTGTACGGCGCATTCACACATGATAAGGGAAGTCTGTCAGCTTTGTGTTTGTGGGCAAAGCAGTAAAACAGGGTTTCAGGTTCCTAGCTTTTACATAGAAGTATCATCCATGACTCAAAAGCCTTCAGCGTTTTCTTGTTTTTCTGACTCTATTCTTTGATTTCCCTGCCTTTTTTGTCCAGATATTGCAATTGAATTGCTTAATCATGACTGACAGACACTGAACTAGCTGGCTGACCTGCTTATTCACACCTGAGGTGAGATACAAGTGATTGGTGCAGCCTTTATAAAAGGAGGTGGGGATTCTTTACCTACCTTAGAAGCCCTGGTCGTGACTATCAGCTCATTTAACTTTGAAAGCAGTGTTTCAGTGAAAAGGTTTCCTCAAAGAAGTCAGGTCCAGGTGAAGTATGATCCTGTTGGAAGATCTTTTCCAGTCCTTCACTTCAGTCTCCCTGTTGGTGGCTGTTGTGGGCCTGCTGGTTGTCCACCTTTTTACCTCCAGCTTCAGCTCCAAAGACAAGCAGAGGGAGCCTCCAGGACCTTATCCTCTTCCCCTGATTGGTAACTTGCTTCAATTGGATCTCAATAAACTCGACATATCCCTCTTTGATGTGAGTAATGTCTGTCTTAAACAATGTGGTTCTTTGTTTATTATGTTTATGTTTGTATTGTATTGCATTAAATTCCATTTCTTATATAGGACTGTGAGTCTCACTTTTCCCTTCCTCCGTCTTTTTAGCTGTCCAAAAAATATGGACCAGTGTTCACAGTGTACTTTGGACCAAAGAAGGTGGTGGTCCTGGCAGGATACAGGACAGTCAAACAGGCTCTGGTCAACTATGCTGAGGAGTTTGGAGAGAGAGAGGTCACTCCCATATTCCATGATTTCAACAAAGGAAATGGTAAGAATGTATTTGAGTTATTTCTTTTTTGTAACTTCCTTTTGCCCTACTCTAAAGAAGACAATGACTTTTGTTTCCAGGTATACTATTTACCAATGGTGACTCGTGGAAAGAAATGAGACGTTTTGCTCTAACTACACTGAGAGAATTTGGGATGGGCAAAAAGATTAGTGAAGACAAGATAATTGAGGAATGTCGCTACCTGATTGAGGAATTTGAGAAACATAAGGGTAACATTATCTCTTAAAGCATTGAACAAGTTTAGACAACATTCCTTCACACTTACTGTCTTAACTCTTTTTCTCATAGGTAAAGCCTTCAACAACGCCCAGACAACTAATAACGCAACTTCAAATATTATATCAGCTATCATGTTTGGAAAGCGATTTGAATACAAAGACCCTGTCTTCCAAGCTATGGTGGAGAGAGACAACAAGACCATCCACCTGACTGGATCAACACCCATCCTGGTACTGTAGAGTGATGTCAGATTGAGAGATTTTCTGATGATTACAAGGACATGTTACATTGCTGTGCATATGACAGACTCATTTAATCTAAGTTTAATAGTTAAATTGTATTGCTATTGTAGTCATATTAAAAATTTAACTTAAATTGGGAGGAAACGGTTGGAAACTGTATTCTGTTCATAAATATTCATTATTTATAATTTGCCTGTAGACAAATGTTTACATTTTTGCATGTAAATGAGTTTTAATTATTTTTTTGAAAGGGTACAAACTGAACACCTCCCTTTTTTTATTGCCTATATACCGTTATACCTATAATTACAATTGCAACCAATTTTCATAGTTGTTTCTGAGAAGTCCTGTGGAAAACACAATTTGGATTTTACAAAACCCGTAAAAAAAAGTTTTTATTTTTTTATTTAATGTTTCAACCAAATATGAAACTAAACACTGATTGTATGAAACCAGCTGGGACTTAAGATCTCATGGCTGTCGTAATGTCACAATAATCTAATGTAATGCGTGTGTGTGTGTGTGTATACAGTGGTGTGAAAAAGTGTTTGCCCCCTTCCTCATTTCCTGTTCCTTTGCATGTTTGTCACACTTAAGTGTTTCGGAACATCAAACCAATTTAAACAATAGTCAAGGACAACACAAGTAAACACAAAATGCAATTTGTAAATGAAGGTGTTTATTATTAAAGGTGAAAAAAAATCCAAACCATCATGGCCCTGTGTGAAAAAGTGATTGCCCCCTAAACCTAATAACTGGTTGGGCCACCCTTAGCAGCAACAACTGCAACCAAGCGTTTGCGATAATGTGCAATGAGGCTTTTACAGCGTCCTGGAGGAATTTTGGCCCACTCATCTTTGCAGAATTGTCCTAATTCAGTTACATTAGAGGGTTTTCGAGCATGAACGGCCTTTTAAGGTCATACCACAACATCTCAATAGGATTCAGGTCAGGACTTTGGCTAGGCCACTCCAAAGTCTTCATTTTGTTTTTCTTCAGCCATTCGGTGGTGGACTTGCTGGTGTGTTTAGGATCATTGTCCTGCTGCAGAACCCAAGTTTGTTTCAGCTTGAGTACACGAACAGATGGTCGGACATTCTCCTTCAGGATCTCTTGGTAGACAGCAGAATTCATAGTTCCTTTTATCACGGCAAGTCTTCCAGGTCCTGAAGCAGCAAAACAGCCCCAGACCATCACACTACCACCACCATATTTTACTGTTGGTATAATGTTCTTTTTATGAAATGCAGTGTTCCTTCTACGCCAGATATACTTGGACACACACCTTCCAAAGAGTTCCACTTTTGTCTCATCGGTCCACAGAATGTTGTCCCAAAAGTCTTGGGGATCATCAAGATGTGTTGTGGAGAAATTGAGACGAGCTTTGATGTTCTTTTTGCTCAGCAGTGGTTTTCTCCTTGGAACTCTGCCATGCAGGCCATTTTTGCCCAGTCTTTTCCTGATGGTGGAGGCATGAACGCTGACCTTAACTGAGGCAAGTGAGGCCTGCAGTTCTTTGGACGTTGTTGTGGGGTCTTTTGTGACCTCTTGGATGAGTCGTCGCTGCGCTCTTGGGGTAATTTTGGGCGGCCGGCCACTCCTGGGAAGGTTCACCACTGTTCCATGTCTTCGCCTTTTGTGGATAATGGCTCTCACTGTGGTTCGCTGGATTCCCAAAGCTTTGGAAATGGCTTTATAACCCTTTCCAGACTGATAGATCTCAATTACTTTCTTTCTCAATTGTTCCTGAATTTCTTTGGGTCTCGGCATGATGTGTAGCTTTTAAGGATCTTCTGGTGGACCTTACTGTGTCAAGCAGCTCCTATTTAAGTGATGCCTTGATTGTGAACAGGTGTGGCAATAATCAGGCCTGGGTGTGGCTAGAGAAATTGAACTCAGGTGTGGACAACCACAGTTATAGTATGTTTTAACAAGGGGGGCAATCACTTTTTCACACAGGGCCATGATGGTTTGGATTTTTTTTCACCTTTAATAATAAACACCTTCATTTACAAATTGCATTTTGTGTTTACTTGTGTTGTCCTTGACTATTGTTTAAATTGGTTTGATGTTCTGAAACACTTAAGTGTGACAAACATGCAAAGGAACAGGAAATGAGGAAGGGGGCAAACACTTTTTCACACCACTGTATATACACATTAGATTGTTTGTGTTGTACTCCATTACAGATATACAACATGTTTCCTTGGCTGGGCCCTTTTCTTAGAAACTGGAGGGATGCGATGAAGAATGTGGAGGCCAACAGGGAGGACATAAAAAGCTTAATAGCTGACCTGAAGGAGACTCTGAACCCTGAGATGTGCAGATGCTTTGTTGATGCATTCCTGAGACATAAGCTAAATTTGGAGGTGAGCAGTCTAACTCCAGTGAATCCACTCCTTGTCTGATATTAATGCTTTGTAGACGAGATGTATGCACAAAGAAATCCACAGGCCCAGATGCCACCTGTGCTTTTCTCTTAAAGACCTGTGCAGAAGAACTTACCCCAGCATAGTGCCCTGGTGTCAGGGGTCTGTGGAAAAATCCATCATTCCCATTACAAAACAACCTTTCCCTATTGAAAATGAAATGAAAATAATGATCATAGACCTGTGGCTTCAACTTTGATTGTGAAGAAATGCCTTGAAACATACATATATGGTTTCTGTCCTCAAGCAGAGGTCAGTTTTGTACTAAATCCATTCTTAATTAAGTGCTATTTATTTTCTTCCTTTTTGACCAATCACGTCAGGGTCAACAATACCATTTCAGAATCCAGATCAATCAGCCAAGGTGCCTCACATCATTGTACCAGCTCACCAGTTCTTGTTATAATCTACACAAATCAGCCACCCTAGAATCACATTTTGAAATGTTCAGATTAAACTACTATCCTCAGCCTAATGCACAAGAACACATCTCCTAAATATATGGAGATTTGTGCCATGGTCAATCCTCTCATTTAAAATGTGAGAAGAACTAAGGGGATGGTTTGGAATCATCGTACATCAGTCAGGTCAGCTCCTACAAAAGCCTTTGGCGTTCACTTGGACAACACATTTAGCTGGAAGGCCCTTGTTGAAAGTGCATGAAAAGATTGTTTTTATTCTACCAGGCTGTATTGGAGATTGAATATGGGAAGTAAGCATGGTATTGCAATCTCTCTGTACAGTTAAAATCTAAGCTTGCTAGTTTTGTACAGACTGCCATGAAGGTCATGGGGAGGAATGAACACAGGTCCCCTCAAGTCTACAGTATATACGAGAAGTCTGTTCCCAGGCAAGCACAGACTATTGTTTGACCCATCTCATTTTATCCACTCTGAGTATGAGGTGTTACCCCGTGGCAGATAAAATACCCACAAATGTAAACTCAACCATTTTAAAAACTGATTTGTGACTACCTTAATTTTATAGAATGTTGCTTAAGGCTGCAGGGGTTGTTCAATAGCTTCATGTTTTCATCACTGGCTGTGTAATACGTGTAATTTGCAATATTTGTGGTTTTGATTTGTTACAGTATGCACTGTTTTGTTTACATGTTATTACTATGGAGGCAGCGACTGTATGTGTGCAGCATAAGAGTCAAAGACAAAATTATCTATAGGGAAAGTGTAACTCATTGCATAGAATCCCTCTTTTTTTGTAAGTTACTAGGAGTCTGAAATCAAGAATTCACACTATCATGATGACAACCTGGTCGACAGTGTGATGAATCTGTTTGCAGCTGGGACTGATACTACAGGAAATACACTTCAGTGGGGTTTACTTTTTATGGCCAAGTACCCTCATTTCCAAGGTGCAAAAACATACCCACATACATATCTGGTGAAATTCCGCTTTTTCAGTGTAAAATTGGGATGAAGTGGACTCATATTTATCTGATTTTATGTGAGTCCAGACCAGGTACAGGCAGAGCTGAGCAGGGTGGTCGGTAGCCGACAGGTCAGAGCAGAGGACAGGATGAACCTGCCCTACACTAATGCTGTCATCCATGAGACACAGAGACTGGCCAACATTGCCCCCATAGCCATTCCTCACAAAACCAGCCGTGACGTCACCTTCCAGGGCCAATTTATCAAAAAGGTCAGTTGCCCACACATTTGTTTTTGTAAGAATTTTTGTTGTTGTCTTTTTGGTTCCAAGATTTTATGTTACACCTTGCTCTTTTTTTTTCTTCTTCAGGGGACTACTGTGTTTCCTCTTCTTACTTCTGTTCTGCATGATGAGAACGAGTGGGAGAGCCCACACACCTTCAACCCTTCCCACTTCCTGGATAAGGAGGGTAAATTTATCAGGAGAGACGCCTTCTTGCCCTTTTCTGCAGGTACAACAACTTTATATAGATATTTTACAATTCTAAAGATGTGATCCAGTTTAACTCAGAGCAACTTTTCGTTCTCAGGTCGCAGGGTGTGTCTTGGGGAAAGTCTGGCTAGGATGGAGCTCTTCCTCTTCTTCACCGCCCTCCTCCAGCACTTTCGTTTCACTCCTCCACCTGGAGTTACAGAGGATGAACTGGATCTGACACCAGCTGTGGGCTTCACCCGCGCCCCTTCACCTCATGAGCTGTGTGCCGTCAGTCACCAATGAGGAGCATGGCATTATAACCTCATGTGCCAATTTCATGAATATTGTTTTATTCACCCTCACCCAGAGTAGGCTGTTATCATTTACTGTTTGCATTTATTTTATAACCAACATAATTGTGAGCCAAGATGTAGCTACCTCTCAGGATTTAGTCAAGTGCCATAGTTTACACAGTGACAAAGTCCACACAGGGAGGAGGTTAGGGTGGATGGATGGGTCAAACAAACAGGAGTTTCACCCATCAGACTTGCTTGTGTACCATGTAAAAGCAAAAGTCAATGCTGACATAGGCTACATCCACACTATTATGTTTTTATTTGTTAGGCTATGTACATAAGGCATGTAACAAACGTTACATATTTGAACCCAAACCACGCTCTTTTCCTAAACCAAGTAGTTTTGTTGCCTTAACAGGTTATTCACTCTGTGGGCTTGCACAGGCGCAGTGATCACTTGTGTTGCTGGACATGTGGGATAACTCATACAAAATTGTGCATAACTTTTCTAAGAGATGATATGAACTTTTGTATGAGGATAAGTTGCATGATGCATACTATACTGAGAAGCCAGCAGATGTCCCTACTTAGGACACTGCTTTTCTTTACAAATAGAAGTATTCGATTTAGTAGGTAAAAATTTGTCAAGTGTTTAATTTTTTATATTGCAGAAAATGGCAGAATATTATGAATACATTTAGACTTGCCTCTTTGTATATGATGCCACATGTATGTCTAAAATTACAATAAACTACTATGCACATTTATATACCAATATAATTGGAACCTGTGTTTGTCCTTTTAGACCTTAGAGAAATAGGCAGAATGCCAAAGCTACCTGGACCAGACATATGTTACTAGAGAGCACGCTGAGAAATTTCAGTGGACATGGAGAAAAAGGCTCTTTATTCTTTATCTTTAAATGCCATTGCCTACATTTTAAATGGATGTCTGCCAATAGGCCTAAAACATATAGCCTGTTTATTGTGACAGACTGAGACTCCAGGTTAATAAGATTCTGAAGATATGAATTCAAGAGTGATTTTGTCAGAAGTCTGTATATATTCCCATCCAATTAGATTATATTTGGTATTGATGATGCAAAAATAACTCCAGTGAAATGATTTTAAATTTAGTGAGGACTAGATTAGGACTGGATTTAGATTAGATTAGATTCAACTTTATTGTCATTACACATGTAATGAAACAAAATACAGTTTAGAGAGTTTAGAGAGCCTCCGGGCCGCAGCTAGTGAAAGCGCCGCCACACGCACTCTTTAAAGCTAATTCTGGTTTCCAACTTCGGCCCAGTTGTGTCTGTTAAAACACGGACGGAGACAACTTCTCTCTTTTGATGCTTTATTACAATCAAGCATCAGGACAAACATGGGTGTGGGTAGCTCTGCTATGGCTGTGTGTGTGTGGTAATAAAAGTAATAAATAACATTGTAAAAGCTAGCATACACAATGCATAGGAATCATATATGCTAGTAAATAATAACAATAAACCCACTATTAATTACAGTATCTTAATGAGCAAGGACATTCAACAATCACCATTATATCGAATCAACAGCCAGGTGTAACCTAGGTAACAGGTGAAGAACACAAACAAGCTAACTTTTAAATTTGCAACTACAGACCAATACAACAGGCTTAAATGAACTGACAACATAAGTTACATGACTTACAGTTCTCAAAGATGCACATAATCTCAACTGATTATCCTCCAGACAGCTAGTTTCTTTTTCTTTTCTCTCACTTTTTTCTCCATGTGGCGTGCGCCCTCTCTGGCGGTGTGAGGCGCGTGTCTGTGCTATTCTCCGACATGCAGTCACACCACATCACAGTCACATCACTCCTGATAAACGACCTTTTGTACAAAACTAAAGTAAGGAACCAATTTTGTAAAATGTAGGGAGTAGAAAGTACCGATATTCGTGTTAAAATGTAAAAGTAAAAAGTCGCCAAAAAATAAGTGGTAAAGTAAAAATTACAGTAATGAAGTATTTGTACTTCGTTACTTCCCATCTCTGGAAATAGGTTACTTAAAGTAGGCCTATTTTAAATGTTTTCTAAGGCTTCACAAAAGACAAGTGGCCTAGAAGTATTTAATAAAGGAAAATTATATTTAAAAAAAATTAAATTAGGATTTGGTCAGTTGACTGACAACCCTAAAACCACATGATATGGGGTAAACCTGCTCTTTGCTGGCATTGCGCAGACACTGCGCTGCAATTTACCATTAAAAAATAATTTCCTGTTAGTTCAAGATGTACGTATTTTTAGACACTGCGCTCTACCGTGTGTGAGTACATACCATAGACTGTATATTATTAATAATATACAGGTCTATGCCACAAACCAATGGGTGACATCACACATGCTCTGTCCAATAATAATATACAGTCATGGTACATACATGGTACATAGAAATTATTTGGTACATAAATACACAGTGCACACGTTACCTCCAGATGTAGGCCTACTCACTGACACGAACTGAGACACACCAAAAGAGGTAGCCAGAAAAATGATGAACACCTGCGCTTTGCCTCTGCACTGGGCTTTGTGCGCTACCTCGAGGTTTTACCAAGAATCATATGTAGGACTTGTGATGCTTCTTAATAGACAAAACATATTTAAACTGCTTTTAAATTATGATTTGGTCAGTTCTGTCAACCCCAATGCTTCTTTCTAACTATTGCAATACACCACACTAACACGTATGTCAGTAGGTTTTCTTGCCAGAGCGTGTGGGGGCAGAGGATGGAATTTAAAAAGGTCGGGCTGATGTACCGGAGCTGCTTGGTTAGTTTATTTGATATCTCTGTTTACCCAAAGACACCAAAGGTGGAGATTTATCTGTTGTTCTGCTATGAAGGTTATGACAATCTAAAGATGGCTCTCTGCCTAAAAGATGGATTTGTAACTAAAAACCTGTGAGATTGAGTTCAGTGTGAACATGTTGTACATCTTTGTTTTTCTCTCTATTCTTAGACTTTTCTGCCTGTATTTTCCAGATCTTGCAGTTGAATTGCTTAATCCTCACTGACTGACAGTATGATTTGTTATAATCCTGACTGACAGTTTGATTGGTGCTTGGCTTTCGGACCAGTTTAATCACACCAACTGAAGACATGAGATTAGTGTGTTTGGTGCAGCCTTTATAAAGTGAGGGGAGGACACTTGGTACAGCCCCACCCACAGAGGACAACCAGACAGGTTGAAACTAGAAGCCCTGATTGTGACAACTAGCAATGCATATTTTAACTTTGACAACAGTTTTTATTTATTTACACAAAGAGTGACACAACGAGACACTCAGCTCACAACGAGACACGAGATTGAGTTCACAAGAACAAGACGATTTTATAGAAAAGTCTTTTATTGTGACACAGTTGTGATGGACCTCAGGTCATCAAGCAGATTGTTCCAGAGAGCAGGCCCACAGTAACTGAAGGCTCCCTCTCCAGACCTGGATCTAATTCTGGGTACAGCTAGAAGACCTCTGCCTGATGACGAGAGAGGCCTGATGGGGTTGTGGTCGGTGAGCAAGTCAGAGATGTAATGAGAAGCTAAACCATTAAGTGCTTTATACATAAGCAGGGTTTTGAAAGTGATTCAAACAGGGAGCCAAAGAAGTATCAGAGTAATATGTTCAAATGTATGTGTAAGGACTCTGGAATTATAAATTTTAGGAACTTTCATTAATTAATTGATGCGCAAAGCTATAGTGCGTAGTTTCTGTCTACCCCATGTGGAACGTAGTGGAGTAATGACATTCATCCACATGATAACTCCCCTCCCAGTTGCAGGTTGTATTACTGACTTCCAGAATAACCATGTACTCATCATGATGCAATATTTGTTTTGTACGTTTACATTAGTTAGGCAAAATTTGGATTGGTTTATATATCTATACAGTATACACTACCGTTCAAAAGTTTGGGGTCACCCAAACAATTTTGTGTTTTCCTGAAAAGTCACACTTATTCACCACCATACGTTGTGAAATGAATAGAAAATAGAGTCAAGACATTGACAAGGTTAGAAATAATGATTTGTATTTGAAATAAGATTTTTTTACATCAAACTTTGCTTTCGTCAAAGAATCCTCCATTTGCAGCAATTACAGCATTGCAGACCTTTGGCATTCTAGCTGTTAATTTGTTGAGGTAATCTGGAGAAATTGCACCCCACGCTTCCAGAAGCAGCTCCCACAAGTTGGATTGGTTGGATGGGCACTTCTTGCGTACCATACGGTCAAGCTGCTCCCACAACAGCTCAATGGGGTTCAGATCTGGTGACTGCGCTGGCCACTCCATTACCGATAGAATACCAGCTGCCTGCTTCTGCTCTAAATAGTTCTTGCACAATTTGGAGGTGTGTTTAGGGTCATTGTCCTGTTGTAGGATGAAATTGGCTCCAATCAAGCGCTGTCCACTGGGTATGGCATGGCGTTGCAAAATGGAGTGATAGCCTTCCTTATTCAGAATCCTTTTACCCTGTACAAATCTCCCACCTTACCAGCACCAAAGCAACCCCAGACCATCATATTACCTCCACCATGCTTAACAGATGGCGTCAGGCATTCTTCCAGCATCTTTTCATTTGTTCTGCGTCTCACAAACGTTCTTCTTTGTGATCCAAACACCTCAAACTTGGATTCATCCGTCCACAACACTTTTTCCAGTCTTCCTCTGTCCAATGTCTGTGTTCTTTTGCCCATCTTAATCTTTTATTGGCCAGTCTCAGATATGGCTTTTTCTTTGCCACTCTGCCCTGAAGCCCAGAATCCCGCAGCCGCCTCTTCACTGTACATGTTGACACTGGTGTTTTGCGGGTACTATTTAATGAAGATGCCAGTTGGGGACCTGTGAGGCGTCTGTTTCTCAAACTAGAGACTCTAATGTACTTATCTTCTTGCTCAGTTGTGCAACGCGGCCTCCCACTTCTTTTTCTACTCTGGTTAGAGCCTGTTTGTGCTGTCCTCTGAAGGGAGTAGTACACACCGTTGTAGGAAATCTTCAATTTCTTAGCAATGTCTGGCATGGAATAGCCTTCATTTCTAAGGACAAGAATAGACTGTCGAGTTTCAGATGAAAGTTCTCTTTTTCTGGCCATTTTGAGCGTTTAATTGACCCCACAAATGTGATGCTCCAGAAACTCAATCTGCTTAAAGGAAGGTCAGTTTTGTAGCTTCTGTAACGACCTAAACTGTTTTCAGATGTGTGAACATGATTGCACAAGGGTTTTCTAATCATCAATTAGCCTTCTGAGCCAATGAGCAAACACATTGTACCATTAGAACACTGGAGTGATAGTTGCTGGAAATGGGCCTCTATACACCTATGTACATATTGCACCACAAACCAGACATTTGCAGCTAGAATAGTCATTTACCACATTAGCAATGTATAGAGTGTATTTCTTCAAAGTTAAGACTAGTTTAAAGTTATCTTCATTGAAAAGTACAGTGCTTTTCCTTCAAAAATAAGGACATTTCAATGTGACCCCAAACTTTTGAACGGTAGTATATGTGTTTCTGCAACTAAGGGCATTTTTAAGTCCCAGCAATGACAGTTTGGATTTATTTGTTTCAATTTCATGTGATGTCATATGATGCTTAATAAACACACACCATGCTATTACACATCTTTGAATAAATAATTACTAATTAATGGGATTTATAAAAATGGTTCATTTTATAGGTCCAAACACCACTTGTGTTCATGTCCCACAACTGTGGTTTCAATGTTGAGATGGGTAAAATGAGCTAATCCATATAAAATGACATTATTTCAAATATTGTTTCATTTAAATATTACTTTACACCACATAAAATAATGATTTGGGTTTATTGTGTATTCATCTATGCAGGTCATGAGATTAATTGCAGATTTAGTAAGCTTGGCACATATGTATATATGTTAACTTCTCACAGTCTGCCTTACACAATGAAATGGGAACATGCTTTGGACGATAACCATCTCTTTATTTTTTTTCAGTTAGCATAGAGGTATGAAAACTAACAGTTTGTTATGCTGGTCCTAGTGATACAAAAAATAGATACAAAATAAACAAGAATTGTGACATAAAATGACAAAGTGCCTGCACATAATTTACTCTAATTTTGTTATCACTGTCTATTGTAAAGACAAATTATAAACACATGATTTCTAAAGCATTGCATTTTATTGTTGTTTGCATTCTCTTAAATGTACTTTGGAAATAAAATAACTTAGTTTAAGAAATGCTACAGCATTTGTTCATTGTAAAAAAATTTGCATCTTAAATTAGTATTTTAAAAGCACATCCAAGCCCTTATGGTCCCAAAACACTCTGTGGCATCCGAAGGCCTCTAAGGTCCTTCCACTTTGATAATATTGATCTGTTGATCCTGTGAAGAGTGGTTAGCGTTCATCACTGGCTGGGTGGACACACTGCAGTCCTGGAGAGTCCTTGCTGAACAGCTGCTTGAGAAATCAGATGTTTTACTTTCTGATCCTCTGTAAGTCTGAGAATGTGACTGGCCGTATGTAGAAACAAAGGACTGTGTGTAGGGTGTCATGAGCGTTTGACTGTTTTGCTGTGGGTAAGCAACTGCATACGGCTGTGTATGAGCAGGAGTTTGAGTAAGTTGGAGGTTCTCAGCATTGCTACATGGTGGAAACCCATTAATGCTTGAAGGGCTCAGTCCTGGCAATTTAAAGGCCTCTACGTTTTCTAAACTCTCTAAAGAGTTGTAGCTTGGTTGGGTTTGGCTACACTGAGTGTACGTGCCTTGACTATAGTTAAAGGTTTCTTGGCTGAATGAGGTAGATGCAGAAGCTGTTGGCAAACCAGAGGGTGATGGAGTTTTTTTATGCTGCTGTTGAACAACGCTACAACGTCCCAGTTTGGCGGCAAGACTCTGCAGAGTGCTGAGGATCTGCTTCTGAATGTGTGTCTGCTGTGCCTGCTCCCTCTCCAGGCAGCACTGCTGCTCCACCAGCATCTTCACTGCCAGACCCAAGCTGCGCACCTCAGAGCCCAGGGTCTGAATCTGATCTTGTAGGCCACCTCTGCCTCCATTGTCCTGGACTGCCTGCTGTGGGCTCGGGTTCCCTTCACTACAAGTGGCACCCTGGCCTCCAGGGGTCTGTAGACGGATGACAGCAACCCCAGGGGCTGAGGATGTTGAAGGTGCTGGTGACCGGTTAGGAAGGCGAATGCCAACCCGAGGGAGAGGCTGAAGGGAACGGACCGACAGACCTGGTCTTTGTGTGAGAAAACGCCTGGGGGCACTCCCTCCATCGGACTGACCATCCATATCAGTCTGTGCAACATCACAAAAATATCATGAAAACAGTGCAAAAAACTATTAAAAGTTATAATGCAATCTTATCAAAATGAAACTGAATGAATCTTATATTGTTCAGGCTCCCAGAATCAGGTGAGGAAATATGCTGGCATACTATCTGGTACCAGCGACTGCTGTGAAACAATCATAATATAAACTTAATCTTGGACATGTACTAAAGGGTGTCATTGATAAAGTGCTGGCAAACAGTTTAGTTGAAGTGAATAAAGGTGGGGATCAGGTTTTCTCTTTTCTTACCTTTTCAGTGGTCAGATCATAAGTTTCAGGTGGCTGTTGCATTGCACTTCTCAAATCAGCACCTTGGGCACTCGAGTGATCTCTCCTCAACAGTGATGCCACCTGGTGGAATGACTGTTTAAAAACAAAGTATGCAAGTTAAGACAGAGATGATTTGATTCTTATGGTATTTAAAACATTACACAGGTGTTGTGCTATTATAAACATTAATTACAAACCTAACAATTAGGATTGTGACACATGGGAGAAATTATGTATAAGTAGGTACCTTCATCCTATGTGACAGTGCTTTATCCAAAAGCCTCTTTCGAGCTGCCAGCATTGCATTAGTGGCTGGAGAAGGCGTAACTCTCTTCCTCATGGTTACTCCTTGAGCTGTTAGTGTGGAAGATCCACCACCGGCCTCTGCTGTTGTTACAGTGGACTGGGGAACTCTTTGTTGGCTGCTCTGTGCAAGGGAGGTGACACTAACAATCTGGATGTCATTTTCCTCCTTATCTCCTTCGTGTTGTTGTTCTGGCCTGCTACCTCCACTGGTCTTTCCAGACCCGAATGGCTTTGTACCAGCATCTGGATTTGTGGAAGTCTGTTTGGCAAAATTTGCAGCAGCTGTAAAGCCAGCATTATGAGATGCCTTCCTCAGAAGATTTTGGAGATGAATGTTACTCCAGTTCTCTTGTATTGCCCCAACTTGAGGCTGCACCTGTGCATTTGATGTGCTGCTTCCAGCCTCCATAGGTCTAACCCTCCCTGGCGGCCTCCCTTGATACTCCCTTAGGAACAGATAAATGGCCTGGGCAGACACCTTGATGTTCTCCAGCTCCAGCACAGCTTTGATCTTACGGAAACTCAGACCCGCCTTCCGCAGCTCCACCACTTTGTGTTTGGCGGCATCATCCAACCGGCCCATGGTCTCTCACTCCAGAGGGACTCTGTGGGTTTGGCTGTTAATCTCTAGAAAATAATATCTTACATTTAGTTAAAAAAAAAAAAGAATGTTACGAACTCTTGGTGTATGGTTAATACTGAGAAATAAAAAGAGTGGGTGACTATAGGGGACGTCTTCTTCTATATGAAAATAACAGTAATGCAGCAGTACATTAAACAAAAATACTCAGTTTCTCACGAGATCCTTATCAGGTTTTAACAATATTTTTTTCTCATGTTTCCTGTTTGTCTTTAAATCCAATTTTACCGTTGTAACAATACACGTTCTCTCGTTATACACATGTAACGTAATCATTTTGTATGAAGAAGCACTATTTTTATTTAACAGCACCAACGTAACGTTTCTCAGTAAAATCCAAAGTATAAAATATATAGCTACGTAACTGATCCAAACATGAAAAAAATAGCTAGATGTCGAGAACTGCTTATTTTTTCTCTTGTCGCATATATCCACTTGATAAATCAGTAACACGATGGCTACTGGTTATCATATTACGTTATACAGGATTAACGTTACTAAAACATAGTTTTTCGCAAACATCAGTAACAGCTAGTTACAAATGTTAGCTAAGCTAACGTTAGCTAACGAACACTGCTAACGTTAGCGCAGTGCCATTATAATGTGAAGCACTCACCTTGTCGACAAGAGGGAATCAATTGGTGTTTAAATCATTCCACGTATCATATTGAAATAGCTATGATGTAGTCATACATACATCGATCAAATCACATTTCCATCGACAGCTAGCTAGCTAGATACATAAACAAACAAATGAGTTGTAAGTGTCGCTCAGGTGGCACGTAACTTCCGCTACTTCGTCATCACCGAGTGACATTTTCTCAGGCCGCAAGTGGTTGAAGCGAAATCACCTCGTTTGAAAAATATGTAAGTTTAGCCTGTTGTTTGATTGGAATCAAACTAGTTGAAACTCCAGTACATTTTATGTCATACACGGAACATTGTGTAACGTTGTTTTAGCCGTTTGTGCACTTTCAGCAGTCCCCGTGGCTATGACGTTATCCTCCTTGTTTTGAGGAGTCAGTTGAATGAAAATCAATGGCGGCGGATTTCTGTTCGAGAGTATTTGTTGGCAATACATTTTACTAACGTTAGTCTGAGATGTTTCAGTGATAATAGTATTAATATTAGATTACACACGCACTCCAAAACATCAAACACGCCGACATTTAAAAAAAAAAAAAGAAAAAAAAGAAGGGAAATACGTTAGTCACGTTAATTCTTGCTATACATGTTACGGTCTGTGTTAAACGTTACTAACGTTACTCTCAGTGAGAAGTTTAGCCAGCTAGCTAACGTTACACACGCGTTACTCTGTTAGTTTCTCTGGTCTCTCAACGTTACTCCTTTTTTGGTTGTAAGACCTTGTTTTATAGTTTTTTGTCGCCCCAATTACATTTCTGGATCAGGTTTTATGGGTTGAAGAAACGGTTCTTGTTTTTGATTAGCTAGTGGACAGAAAATGTATTGCTGACATTTTTTTGTTAGCTAAGCTAGCTAGCTAACTGAATAATCGTTAGTCATTTATCACCCACAAATCTAATTTATTTTTGGTTCCATTTTCTCAAATTTTTGCAGATTGTGTCATAGTAGTTTGAATATTTGGGTTTTGGATCGTTGGTCAGATAAAATACCAATTTGAAGACATTATTATGGGCTCTGGGTGATTGTGACTTGCCATTTTTTTACTACTTTTCTTGCTGAAAATGTATAGACTAAATAATTGTTAGTTGCAGCCCCATACCATTCACAATGTAGCTAGCTGATCTCAAAGTAACAGCAGCTTGCATCTGAATTTAGGGCACCATCACCCACAAAGCGGAAGGAAGAGGAAAAAACAAAAGACAGAGGCAAAGAAAAGACTACTACAAAGGAAGGAGACAAGGAGAGAGGGCGGGAGAAAGCAAGGAAACGTCGCAGTGCCTCTACTGGCAGCAGCAGCAGCAGGTTTGTTTTCTAAGTAGCCTCTTTATACGATTGTCAAGTCAAGTTCTAAATATGTATATTTTGAAACCTAACAGAATTTTCTTTGTTTTGATCACAACCAGGTCTAGATCTAGCTCTACTTCAAGCAGTAGCTCTGGTTCCAGCTCGGGTTCTTCAAGTGGATCCAGCTCATCCGGCTCCAGCCGATCTGGTTCTTCAAGCTCTCGTTCCTCCTCTTCTTCCAGCTCCTCAGGCTCCCCTAGCCCCAGCCGTAGACGCCATGACAACCGCCGCCGCTCCCGCTCAGCGTAAGTAACTTAATCTAATGCAGCTATAATACAATATTCATACACTGCAATGTCTTGTATTTTCACTTGTTTGAGTCAAGATGAAATGTATCAAATGTTTTGTGATTTTGCAGGTCCAAAACACAGAAGAGGGGAGATGATAAGGAGCGAAGGAAAAGAAGCCCGAGCCCCAAACCAACTAAAGTTCACTTAGGGCGGCTGACCAGGAATGTTACCAAGGTCAGCTGAGAAATTGTTCCGCTTTTTATAGCCAAATAAATGATTATGATTTAACATGATTTGAGATTATGGCACTACCTCAGAAATGTCATATTAGGTAGATTAAAAAAACACGTTCATAATCTACTGGAGGAAAATAGAATTGTAGAAATTAGAGAAGAAAAAGATTAAAAATAATCTTTATTCTAATTATGTTTATTGTCCATTAAACAGGCTTGTTGCAAGAGTATTTTATGTATTATGAATTCACAATATTCCGTCAACAACAATAATAACATTCCTCTACAAGTAATCAAAGTTTTCTGTTAACATGGGTCTGACGAGCATACTGGTTGTCTTTGTTTTTTGCACAGGACCACATCCAGGAGATCTTTTCCACATATGGAAAAATCAAAATGGTCGAAATGCCAATGGACAGGGTCCACCCACACCTGTCCAGGGGCTATGCTTATGTGGAGTTTGAGACTCCTGAGGAGGCCCAGAAGGCCCTCAAACACATGGATGGAGGTAGGTCAGCGTATTTCCTTCAGGGCCTCTGACTCACACGATTAGTCTAGGCATACATGTTGAATAACTTTCTATGATGACTTTGTAATTGATAGGTCAGATTGATGGACAAGAAATCGCTGCATCTGCCGTGCTGACTCAACGAATCCGCCCTCCACCTCGTAGACCTTCTCCCCCTCGCAGAATGCCCCCACCACCACCTATGTGGCGTCGCAGTCCACCACGCATGAGGAGAAGGTACATTGAATAATTTTCAATCAGTAACTATGTCCATCTACATTTGATTTTCACACTATAATGGTAACATATGTTAATGGCCATTCTTTCTACTTTTCCATCACAACATTTTTATTCTGTCTTTTTGTTTTCCTTGCAGGTCCCGGTCCCCGAGAAGGCGGTCCCCAGTACGCCGCCGCTCTCGCTCAAGATCTCCTGGTCGCAGGCGTCACCGCTCTCGTTCCAGCTCTAACTCCTCCAGATAGACAAGTGTTCTGCCTCCTGATACCAAGTGATCTCTTAGATTCTCTGACACCAGACCAGCTGGTGTTCCTGCTTTCCCAGACCTCATTGACTCACCAGAAATAAAATAATCTGCATTATAGCCAATACAAATGTCTGCCTGCATGAAGAAAGCGGAAATGTTTTTTTTTGTGTGCAAATGTGAGTTTCTTTTCATATTTTGTGTTAGGTTGATCCTGAAAAGCTGTTTCAGTAATTGTTTCAAGCTGAGTTTGGGCTCCAGTGAGATCGATAAATGTTTCTTTCAAAGTGCGATTTCTTTTTACAGTGTACTGAATTTTTAGACATTTTTTGAAAATAAAAATGCTGAAACATGTACAGTATGAGTTGAGTGTATATTCATGTCAAGATTCTGAAGGCCTTTGCTGTTGAGCTTCTTGGCTCAGTGCCTGCCAGTTTGCTTAACGTACATTTACTTTTCTTTTGAAGAACAAGTTAATGTGTCTGACATATACTTTCACATGAATATGAGCAAAATAATACACAGCCGTGTGCTCACAGTTCAGCAACACCACAATCAAATTTGCTCATAAGATTTCTTTTTGTGTGCTCTTACAAAAAGTAGATGGGTGAATCACTGCAGCTGTAACAGCACATTCCTGTTCCTCAGCCGCATTTACTGGCTAAGGAAATGACACCTTAGGACATTATTTTTTATTAAAAGCATTAATTTCTTTAGTAAACTTTGTGCTTATTAACAAGTGGTACAAAGGAAACAGCACACAAAACAGGACCCCTAAATGTTCCCTTAATCCATTTTAGAAGGGGAGGTAGAAAGCTACAATAGACGCATGTAGGCTTCAAACACTCAGGTGGTGTGTATAATAACAGGGACACAATGTAGATATTGTTTGAACTGATCATTTCAACTCTGGTTATGTACATACAGCAGTGTCTTGTACCTATTATGTCCACCTCTGAGCTCAGTGACACAGCCAGAGTTTTGTAATGTTATGTAAAGGAGATTTCATCCTATGCATTCCCCATTTTACACACAAGTGATTTCAATGGTGATTTTTGGCTTATAAGACTACTTAAAAAGGACTGTGGGCCTGTACAAACTGCATGTTTGACACTTCCCTCAATCTCTTGTGAGTTTTGTTGCATTTACTATTTTTAATTGGCTCATGGCGTCAGATAACCGTACGTAAATCCCCACATAGCTGCGGACACCTTCAACCCGAGCTCAATTCTAATCAACCACGAGTGTGTGAAATTTTTGTAGATACAATTTTAGCGTTCAAGATAAAACTGAAAGGGGTCTAGATACACCACAATTATCTACCTGGCACCAGACCAGAAGAGATAAAAAAAAAAAGATCAAAGTTTGGTCGGTGACAAATTATGGTCTTTAGATTAAAGCCTTCAGTATTTTGCCATCGCTGGGAGTGCCGCAAAGGCGCCTCATACCCTCACAATGACCGCTGGAGGTCTCACTCCACAGAAAGACAAAACACATTACACGCATTTGTTGTTGCATCTATATGGGTTTACAATATCTGATCTGCACAAGACTGACTGCTCCACTATTCAGTCACCCTCCGCTAAAAAATTGACAACCTTCTTCTGAGTTGTTTAGGCGCGTTAACTTCTAACAAACTCAGTGAGGCACGTCCCGGCGGAAATCTTACTTTCGATGCATGAGAGTTGGAGGTTTTCAGCCACTGAGCAGGCAGCATCTGGGCTGAATCATTTGCATTATGGCTTCGGATCAAGAAAACAACAGGCAGCGTTTGAAACAGCTTCTGGGAAAACCTGGGAATGGAAACTGTGCCGACTGCGGGGCTGCAAGTAAGCTGGAGGGGAGTCTCTGACAGTTTTAGTGACCTTTTATCGCGAGGTCGTTTAGTTTCTCTTCTCACTCACGATGTAGGCATGGTTATGAAATAACAGTTGACATAAACCGTTGTAAAGTTGGTTTTATATTGGACGTTGGATATTCGACACATTAGAAAAAAATCTATTATGCAGCTTGCCCTTTTGACCAATCCATGTCAAATCATTTTGTTGAACTCCGCTAACTCTCTTCGCATTGCACAAAGCTCATTTTTCTAAAAACTCCATTCTATGATTTTATAAGTATTTTTTATGTAAAAAAAATGCTATAAGTCTATTATGCAGCTTGACCTTTTAACCTATTCATGTCAAAACACTTTTGTTGAATTTAACTAACTCTCTTACATAGGCTACAAAGCCCCGAGGTGACGTGGAGGGAAAAAAATAATCAAGGAAAAAAAAATACATCCATCATTTATTTTGATAAGCATTAGGGGAGAGCCGGGAGAGTTGAAACACTTTTTAATGAAATATAATTTACAAAGCGATCGTATCGCACTGAAAGCTAATATTTTGTCACTGTCAAATAAAAAACAAAAGGTGTTATTTTAAATTGATTGTTGCAAGGCTAAACGTCACCGTGAAGCATGTATGAAGCGGTTATTGAAATATCATGTACGGTGGATTCTGCCATTTATACAGCTTGAACAGTACATTTTTACATTAATATCATGTTTCTAGTGTGGAAAATGTCGTTTCACTAGGTTTTACGTGGGTTAGACCACTGGACATCCCAAAACACCCCACAGCTGCCCGTCACTCCAGGATAACATGGGAAAACCTGGTGGACCCAAATATATTATCTTTCTAAAACTGCTTTTCCATGTCTGACCTACATAAATTATTGTATAAACACAGATATTTGTGCATTTACTTAAAATCCATAGAGTTACAGCCAGGTCGGGACATATACATATGCCATTACAGCCTGTTCTGTTTTCCATGTAAAGAAGCATGCAATATGAAAGTCTGGGATTGTGGAGAAACTAAATGGTCTACGGAATAAGCATGCAGTCAAACCTTTAAATGAAAAACATTCATTAATAATCAAAAAAATAGAAACGCTAATGAAGTTTACTTTTAAACCATTAAAACATGTTTATTGGCTATAAAGCCATGATAAAAGGAAATAAAAGCAAGATATTTGGCTGATAGGAGATTAACATGCTCTATGTTTTGACCTAAGGAAGTCTGTCTATCATCATTGCACTCAGAGAACTCTGGAATGTTTCATCCTTCCCGTGTTTCAATCGTCCCGGCTCTCCCCTACTGATTAATACATGTCAAACAGAAGTGTTATAATGAACAATGTTGTTGTGTTGTCGTAGCAACATGCTCGTTCATGATCTTCTTTCACGTGTCTCTTACAAGTATAGTTAGTTTGTTATCCTGATACAGCCATGGTATGGCTAGCTAGCTATGTGGCGAACTCCTAAACTCGCCGTTTCTTTGTTTAAAATATTCGCCTTTTTGATTGTTGGAACAAGAATTAGCAAATAACATTTGATATCTCGCAAAACAAAGTCAAGATCTCGCAAAAGTGATTGTTCCAGTACATGTTTTATTAATTTTTAAGTTTTTTTCTCCAAGTTTGTTTTCTTTTTCTCCATGTCAGTCAAGCTCTCGCAAATAAAACTCAAGAACTCGCAAAACAAAGTCAAGATCGCGCAAAAGTGTTTTTTTTTCCTCCATGTCACCTTGGGGGCTCCGTATGTAAGAGAGTTAACTGAGTTCAACAGAAGTGTTTTGATATGAATTGGTTAAAAGGTCAAACGGCATAATAGATTTATAGTATTTATTTACATTAAAAAATACTTATCATAGATTAGATTGGATTCAACTTTATTGTCATTACACTGGTACAAGGCAACGAAATGCAGTTTAGGTCTAACCAGAAGTGCAATAACAGCAAGTGCAGGATATACAATGGTTCCATAAGTGCAGGGCATGGATATGTACTGAATAAACAGAATTGGATGGAGTTTTTGGAAAAAAAAAAGCTTTGTGCAATGTGTAAGAGAGTTAGCTGAGTTTAACAAAAGTGATTTGACATGGATTGGTGAAAAGGGCAAGCTGCATAAAAGATTTTTTGACTGTGTGGAATATCCAATATGCAATATAAAA
Organism: Percina caprodes; assembly: GCA_013375575.1. NCBI lineage: Eukaryota > Metazoa > Chordata > Actinopteri > Perciformes > Percidae > Percina > Percina caprodes. The sequence goes on along the minus strand of JABXJD010000002.1, from coordinate 7,940,835 downwards.
CCAACTTTACCGCGATTTGACATAATGAAGATCATTACACAGGAGGGCAATGCATTTGGTGACAACTCTTAATGAAAAAGCAACAAAATAGTGTGTTGTAATAGTGTATAGATGTAAATATGTAATGCCCAAAGTGATTTTTATTTAAACTTAAAATCTTGGTTAGAAAGTGCTTACATGCTATGTGTGGTGTCTTTTTTCAGATGTATTTGTGTTGGTTGAGGTGCAAAATGTATTCATCCGGTGGTTTACTTCCTTTTGTATGGCACACGTGTTCATACACACCATGATAGTTTGTTGAACTTATCAAATGTGCAGACCAGTACATTGGCATGCAAGCATGTTTATTTACACGGCACCTTTCACCGACACAAGTCACACAGTGCTTCAAAGTCAAAGAAATAAAATCTAATACAGTCAAATAAATAAACGGGTAACCAGGTAATGTTTGTTTAGGCATTTACATATCCTTTAAAAAAAAAAAACTTTCATTATTATTGATTATCAAAGTAGTTGCTGAATATTTCTCTCTCTTTCAATCCACTAATCGATTAATAAGCTAAAGTGCTTCATGCTACATTGTGGACCCTTAAATTTCTATTCCATGCCAAATGTGTTTTTTTCCTCTATTGGCTGTTTGACTTTGTGTGGATCCGGTTGTCTTAGAGAGTGGCTTCTCTGTTAGACTGGCTGATTGTCTCAACTACAACAGACCCACATAATGCAGAGAAGAAGCGTGTGACTCACTACACATCAACCTCTTGTCTCTTGTTCACAGATGCACAGTCTTACATGTGTGCAGCTTTATGATTATGCACAAGGAAGTAATATTTTTTTTTGTTCACATGCTATTTTTGCAGCGTGTGTGCACATGTGTTCATTAACAATGGTTGAAGGGCTGCAGCACGCTGATACACACTACCTGACACTACTCTCAACTTGGCTTTAACCCTACTGTTGTCCTCGGGTCAAATTGACCCGTTTTCCTATATCAATGTTCTTTTTAATTATCCAAAATAACTTGATTGATTTCACACAATGCTCTTTGGCGAATGTCTACTTTCATGAATGTTGGTCTAAATCCATTTCTATATCATTTGAAAAAAATTGAAGTGGATTTGAAACAGTATAGAGTAAAAGTTGACATATTCCAGTCTGTGACTATCCAGCAACATACAGTACATTCCTTTAATTTTAGTCTAAATAATTCCTAATTTCTGCTCTTCTAACTCAAACATTAGGTATAATTTCCTATAAATGAAGTTTACTGACTATACATTCCAAAAATAACTGTAAAACTAAAGTTAATAAGTTAGTGTTATGTAGTTTTGAAAACTTCAAAAAAGTCACAAATTGAAAAAAAAATTGAAAGTGTTGGAAAAAAGGGATAAAAAGAAAATTTTAAAAACATTGATTAAAAAGCGTCAACAAAATTGTTGATTTTCAAGGGAAGACAACACAAGGGTCAAAAAACAAACATGCTATGGCTTTATAGTGAAATTGATAAATTAACACTGTGCACACTCTTTCCATTCTTGTCTTCCTTCAAAGAAATGTTAGAACTGACCTCACACTGAAGTTCTTGAGAACATGGCAAAATGTCATGATCGCTTTAACATAAGTGGGGTGACATATTACAAACAAGTCTCATTTTTTTCAGTTTATGTTTGCAAAAGGTCAGGTCTTCACTTTGGATTTTTTTCAGGGGGGGCAGAGGTGTTTGAGGTAGAAGTGACTCATATTGCAAGGTGTGAATGTATGTAACGTGTGAACGTAGTGTGAAAGACATTTTGCACACACTGGTATGCCTGTGAATTTTCAATATGCCTGAAAAATTAGTTCATGTTAAAAACTGTTTTTCTCAACAGCAACAAAATATTACAATGAAAATAGGCACACATATAGATGGGATAAATGTATTCATAGCATAGGTATCAATGTGTCTGTCTCTGAAAAAAGAAGATTTGGAGGTGGTTCATTATCATTTCTATGCAGTGTCAGTTTCCTAAGCATGTGTTGCTGTAACATAGTACAGTAATCTAATCTGTTTTGTAAATACTGTATTAAGAGTGATATTTTTTTGTGTTTGTGTCTGTGGGCAGAAATGAAACCTATGAAACATTATTGACATTATTTTCACCCAAATATTGATCATCTGTGAAACTGGGGGAGGGTTTTATGATCACTCTGAAGATGTTGACTGAGTTGGTAAATATAGATCATGGAGACAAGTTCTCAGATCTCTTTGGATGACCTGCTTGAATGGGCTGAAGTGAGCACACTTGGAAAATATATTCTTTTCGATGCGAAGACAATGACTTGGTATTGAGGGATTCACCTGTATAAAGACAGAGAAATGGAGAGTGAGGAAGACACAGACAGAAAACAAACTTGTTCTGTTGGTCATCTCCAGGATCTGAAGGACAGACAACCCCATTGTTTCTCCATGTCCCATCTCTCTGTCATTACCCTAACCCCTTGTGTCAGATTTCTATCCATACCTGTTTCTACGTTACTTGTGAGTTTTAGGAATCTTAATCCACTTTGGAAATCATTTCTCAAAATTCTTTCTTCCTGTAATGTATTAACCACTGTTTTGGTTGTCTGCTGTTCACTATGGTCAACCTGCTTCAAATCTAGTTGAGCCATCAGTGTCTGTTGGAAGGAAGTTCAGAAAGTTATTTAAAGCTTTAAGTGTTTTTTTTGTGCGCATGTACATGTGTCTTTATGTCACATTACAGATCCAGAGTGGGCATCTTATACCCTGGGAGTGTTTGTGTGTCTCAGCTGCTCCAGCTTTCATAGAAACATTGCTCAGATCAGCAAGGTGAAATCTGTCCTGCTGGATCCTTGGAGCTCCACTGAGTTGGAGGTAAGAACTTGTGTCTGTTGTGTATGTGAGGTGATTTTATTCGTACGAATCCTAAATAAAAGATTAGATTAGATTAGATTAGATTATACTTTATTTATCCCACAACGGGGAAATGTCCTTATTACAGCAGCAGGAATACAGCAAAAAACAAAAACAAAAAACACACAAACAAGTAAACACACAAGAAATACAGGCAAACAATAGACAATAATTATAAGGTAGACAGAAAGTAGCAAAATGGCGTCAAATAAAGGTACTTTAAAGTGCGGCCATGATACAAGAAACAATATTGCAGTGTAAGTGACGTTAAAATTAAATTGAATGTGTAATTGGAGTAATAAAACAAGAGTCAGTAATAAAACCAGAGTCAATAATGTTTTTTAAGAGAAGACCAGCCATCGATTACATGTATAGTCTGAAACTTGGCTTGAGGTAATGTCTGCAGCCTCTGGCCTCATCCAGCCTTGCCTTGCCTGCTCCACTGTGAGCATTAGTCTCCGCCCACTGCATCCCTGCTTGGATGAATAAGTCAAGTCTTGAAGGCCTGAAAGGCATCAGCTGTGTGTGTGTGTGTGTGTGTGTGCGTGTGTGCGTGCGTGCGTGTGTGTGTGTGTGTGTGTGTGTGTGTGTGAGATTGATCCTGGAACAATGTGTTGTTTTCATGCATCTATTACAGTCAGATTAACTGTATAATGCCACTTTCCTACCGGTGTGCTTGTGTTATCTGTAGTTTCCTAGCAGTGTGCAAATACATCCTGAGCAGTGTCCTCTGTGTTAAAATAAAGAGACAAAAAAGAAGAAGCAGCCATGGCAGCTGCAATGTCTCACTCTGGGCAAGGAGTCAGCCACACAAATGCTGAGCTACAAAACCTCATAGTGTGTGAGTGTGTGTGCGACCTGCCCTCAGCAGCCACATACATATATTGTACATGCACTCATAGCCATTAAGCCACTAAGCACACACTAATACACACACACACACACACCCACACACACACACACACACACACACACACACACACACACACACACACACACACACACACACACACACACACACACACACACACAGACAGAGCTATCACATATAAACATCAGAGGTTTCTCTTCCTCTCCTCTGCAGTTTATGGACTCTGTGGGCAACAATGTTGCTAAGGCCAAATATGAACAAATTGTTCCTGCCTTCTACTACCGACCTACACACAAAGACTGCACGTAAGTAATGTGTCTTCCTCTGCCCTACTTAAAGCCCGGTTCAGGTCACATCTGTACCTGTGGTCACCTCTAAGCGTATGAGTAGTTAGTACGTATCTGCAGCACAGATGTTACTGTAGACACTTTTCTGTTCCCTTATCTGGATTTTGTCCAGATTTTTGAACATCCATGGTGGTGAAGGTTATCAAACAGATCCATTTGTAAGTAATGAAGTAGTCTTAAAGGTAGTTTAGGATGGAATGACGTAACATACTGGTTTGTTCAAATTTTAAAGGTGTTCTCATTAAAACTTGCCACTCATTCTGCCACTCAGTGGCTTTCTGAGTGGGTTGTCATCATTCAACAACATTGCAAACCATTGCATATATATTGTGGTTATTTTGGGCAACAAAACAGTAAAATATTATTGATGGCATCTTTAAGACTGCGTAATTGTTCCACAATGAAACAGTGAAGGAAATTAGAAGCACTTTTCCGGTGATGGCTGAGCGTTACTGCACAGCCTCCAACTGAGCTTGACGATGAAGATGTGGTGTGGGCAACCTGTATGAAAGTTGTAAGTCTTCTGGTAGCTGTGCCAAGAGAAATCTCAATCATTCCCAATCTTGCAGAGACGGAGAACGTAGGTATATTTAAGTAGATAACCTAGGCACAGGCTAATTATTGCTAACTAAAATGCTAATTAACATTAGAAATTAAACCTAAACAGCTAATGTAAGTCGAAACTGTCTGCGAGCTTCTCCTGACAATGCAGTGATTTGTCAACTCTGCGACAGCAAGTCGCGTGGTTATGACACAACCTATTTTTACAAAACTTCTGCTACAGAGCCAAAACGTGAGGTACAAGGTAATGGAGCTTTTTATACATTGTTGTGTTTCTTTAGAAATAAACAATGGGCAAATAAATTTATAAATAAATAAAAATAAATAAAATATTTCATAATATGGGCACTTTAAGGGAAAAAAAGAGAGTCCAGATAAATTAATTCAATAAAGATGGATATGGGAGATAAAAAGAAGAGCATGAGGCTTATAATAAATGTTATGATAGATGGAGGACTGATAATTACACAAATATGTAATATTTGGCTGCTTTTGTTCAGAGTTTGCATGAAATGAGACTCTGAGCTTGGACGTCCATGTAAGTTAAAGAGGTTTCTAACAAATTAGCTTAAGCATAAAGTAAACATTAAACCTCAGGAAGAGTTGAGTATCTAAACCCACTGTCTTGCAGACTCCTGCGGGAACAATGGATCCGAGCCAAGTACGAGAGGAAGGAGTTCTTGTGTGTAGAGAGGCAGGAGCCCTACTCGGCGGGTAAGTAATTTTTGAGTGATGATGAAATCCTAGTGAAAGAGGAAGGAAAAAGAGGACTTTCCTTCACAGGTTTTACATTTCTGTTTATGGTTCAAATGAATGAGATACATTAGGGTAATAAATAAGCTTGAAAGGTGTTGGTTGATATTTTTCACATTGAACAAAGCCATGCTAGCTGTTCCCCTTATAGCTACCTGTTTCGCCCCATCTCCAGCTCCGTACTTGCTTGTGTGATACTTCCGTAACACACAGAATCTTCTCATCTAAGCCAATGCGTGTATTTACAAAGTGTTGAACTAATTTTTGAACCTATCTTGCTCATTTGCCATCTACATTTATCTTTATCAAGTTCCATTTAATCTTTGTTTGTTTTAGTACCACATACGGCACTCTTGGCATAACATTGTGTATCATGAAAGATTGTTTCAAAAATATTTGACAATATTCTTGGTAGGGATTGTAACATAAAGCAGTACAAACTCTTGTGAGGTTGATCTTTTGTTGATATCAGATGGGGTCCAGTGTGTGTGGAGGTGCTATTTGGCTTGCTAATGGGATTACACAGTCAAAGGGTGTAATAATGAATAACTTATGGCACAGTAGGCGCAGTTACCCAGTGCTCATTTACATGGCCCAGCCCAATTAGCCTGCCAGTAAGACTGTGTGAGTGCTCGTTCGGTATTTAGACAGATGCATGGTGTGTCAGCAGAGACAATGAGGTCATCAAAGAATTTTGTCATTATTAAGCAAAGTTTCTCACTAAATGTGTATTGCATAACCCTTATCTCTGTCTTTTGTGCTGGACCATGTGCCCGTTTGAAGAGATAAAATGGAACCACTTTATCAGCAAACTATGTTATACTATGTTATATTATATAATGATGTAGATGCATTAGACATTAGGACATGATTAAGTGTTTAGACATGTACAGTATTTAACAATAACCTATGAAGAGATATTTAATCTTACATACAACTATTACTATATTTTCATTCAGCCCTCACTTATGGATGCCTACATGATAAGTAATAGTTGTCAACTAATACATTAATAAACCCTTACATCTGCTTAAAACTACATTATAGTGTGTAATAAACATTTTATAGAATGTTTATATACTGCATTCAAATGCCAAATAGGGGGATTTAAGTTAAAGTGTTATTGCAGCACTGAAGAAAATGAAAACTGAACTGACACATGCAGCATTGAGGTCTTTCTCGACTGGATTATAAACATTTCTCACAGCAAACGGTTTGACTTGTTAAATACAGGTTTGACATTTATCCCATTCAGATGTTTCAGTGCCATGGGTCTATGGATTATGCATGCTTGCTTACTGACATGGTTCACAAGGATGTCGAAATGTGACACGGCCATCATTATAGGATAGATCCATTGTTTTTCAGCCTACATATTTAGTTTTGAGAAACTTGCAGTTCTGTTTCAGCCTCTCCCGCTTCAGGCTTTAGCATAGTCTAAGAGGAAAACAGGATGTTGCCAGTAATGTCGGACATGTCTATATGTTCCATAGTTCTCCTGATAAAGATGGTCACCAACTACGTTTCTATCAGGCTTTATTGACTGTTTCCCTTTGTGACTTCTCTGCTGGAAACAGGAAGTTGTGTAACATAAAGTCAGTTAACCTGATAGAGGACATTGTTTGCTGACATTTTTTGGTTGAACATTTTAAAGATATATTACTGTCAGTACACACCCTCGCTGTTAAAGTTGGGCAGGACTTTCTCTTCAAATCTGTAGTAGCGTGATGTCATTTCTAGAGCCACAGTGTCAAGTTCACAAAACAACACAGTTCTCCTCTATCTCAGCAACCTCTGGCATTTGCAGTTAAAACATAATTTTAAGAAATTTCTTCGCTATCAACTGAAAAGCTGAAACACAAAACTCATTTTAAGGTAGGCAAGATAAAGCACTATTGTCAGTCTCATGACTGTCAAACTCTGTGTCTCTCTCTCTGTGTCAATGGTCTCTTGTGTTGTGCTGTGAAGAGGTTTAGGAGCATGTGGCTGTGTGTCTCTGCCACGGAGGAAGAATGACCTCTTTTGTCTACAAGTATTCTATATAACATTGCTCCTAGATTTTAGGCTAGGAGAAATTAGCATCTGTGGTCCAGCACTTGCTTTGCTCTCCCAAGTGTTGCAAACACTTGCAAATCTTGACATCATTCTCTTGTTCTCCTTGGCTGTGTTATGTGTTCTATGTGGAACAAAAGGTTCTTACTTAGGGACAAAGGGGGGGGTGGGGGGTCCAGCTACAGACAACAAGTGGTTGTGCTTTGCATATGTGGGAAACGTCCTTAACTTTAGGAACTGTTTGTTTATTTAAAGTCAAAGAGTCCAAAGTAGTGATCCATTTTTCTGTATCTGAGGTGTATTTCACATTTTAGCTGCCAAAGTTCCATTGCTTTCTTCAACCCTCTGTGTCTGGTCGTGCGCTGTGCTCACTCAGTGTGCAGTGTGAGACGGGGAGTGGCTAGAGCGGCAAAAGCCATTGTTTGCTTCTTTCACCGATAAATATTTAATAATATATTTTGCATTTCTAATCCAAGCAACATTAAACTTGGCACTGCACTTACTTGTGCCTGTAGCAAGACATATGTCAAGTGTAAAATCAGTTGGGCTAACGGTTCAAGAGATATGTGCATAAGACAGACAGACGTTCCTGCAATTTATACATACCACACCAGCATTGAAATGAGGCACTTTATTTTCAATGGAAAAGCTTTTCTTGTTCAGCCGCTGCAGGGGAAATGGTTTATCAGCTGTTTCTAATGTAGTCTGCTATCTGGAGATGTCCATGTATCACAAGAAAACAGTTCAGTGCTATTTATGTAAGGCTGTGAGTTTGCATCACAGCGGATTGTTATATTTCTTATACTTCTTCTTTTGTTTTTATAAATACCACCCCTTTAAAATTGGAACTCAGACTATAGTACAGTGAACAATTAAATACCCTCATGGCCCTAAAAAACTAAACTAAAACAACTTCAAAAAGGAAGAAGCTAACAGTTTTCAGTTGTGGTTATTCCAATGTCACAGTGCTGTCAGATACTATTAGGATTTCATTAGGTGAAATGACAATGTCTTAAAGTAGGTTCTCTGGCTGTGCAAACAAGTATTGCTACTTGTATCTGACATAAATATCTATTTTATTATAGTGTTAGAAATCCAGGTCTCAGATATTTGTAAAAAAATGAATGAAAAAGTAAATATTGCTTTATTGCTGATAAGTACAAGTAAGTTGCGTGTCTGTGTATTGGCTGGGTGTCCATTGTTTCTGTTGGATCACGATGCATATAGACAGAGATGCCAGTGTGAGGAACAGACGGGAACAGAGCAAAGAGTGTGTGTGTGTATGTGTGTGTGTGTGTGGTGTGTGTGTGTTGAAGCTTAATTAGTTATGTGTAGTAAAAGCAGATGTGCTTCCTTCCACCACTGCTGAGCTGCTTAGAACGGTGACCATATAACATAAACTGTACACATATTTATGCACAAACAATATACAGAGCTTTCAGTGGTCTCCACCAGCATTGTTTCTGGATCAATGTCCTGTGTAATATTACCTGCTTAAATATCTTTCAACTCGACAACATCGTAAAAAATAAATGAAAAATTGCTGTTTTAGTGCAGTCACAATGTACTGGATGAATGGGCACAAGGGGTTTTATAATGACCAAGATGTAGACAACTTATAGCTTTAGCATTAATCTGAGTTATTTTACCAAGAAAATGCTGTGGGGCTAATTCAAGTAAAGAAAATTGCCCACTTGATTCCGTGAATGATAATAGTTTATGGCTATACTATTATGCACTCAATATTTTTTCATAAAAATGAATCTAAAGGCTTTTTGTAATGTGCAGTTCCCTGCAGCTGCACAGAGTGTTTGTTTTCTAACCAACAAACTTGCAGATGTTTGTCATAGCTTGATGTTCCCAATAGAAACCATTTGTGAATTTTTCTTCTGTGTAAATGGTTGACTTATATTTTGGGATATTGTGTGAAGTACTTTGTTAAAAGTTTGTGTCTTTCCTCTGTTTTATCTCTCTGTATTTCTGCTCTGTGTCAATGCAACGGGACCCTCGTTCCATGGCAGGCTACAGAGAAGGGTTTCTATGGAAACGAGGCAGAGACAAAGGACAGTACCTCAGCCGAAAATTTATTCTGTCCGAACGGGAAGGTGTTTTGAAGTACTTCATCAAGCACGATGTGAGTGTTTTCTCCCACCATCTATGTTTTTCTTGATCTGTATTCAATCTGCAGATCTAAGTATAAACGCTTTGTTAAAAATAGCTCTGTAGAAATGTCCTGAGTTTTCTGGTGAAATCTGAAGATCCCATTCAACTTAATAATTTCATCATCAATCATTTCTCTTCTAAAAATGTCTTACCTCTCTGCAGGCCAGAGAGCCTAAAACGATAATGAAGATCAATACGTTGAATGCCACTTTCCAACCAACAAAAATCGGTACTGCCCACGGCCTGCAGATAACCTATTTGAAGGACAACAGCACTAGGAATATCTTTGTTTACCAGGAGGATGGAAAGGTGAGGTGCAGTGGGGGAAAGAAAACACATCTTCAAAAAGTCACAACCGTGTGACTTTTTTATAGATAGATAGATAGATAGATAGATAGATAGATAGATAGAATATGCTACTTCTTCTAAATGGAGCCCATCTCCCTTGGGTTTAGAGCTTTTCAAAATGCCATTTAACAAAGGCATAATAACGATTGCTGTGTATCCTGGAGGTAATTATGAGGATGTAATTATGGACCATAAGGGATGATGATGCTGATGATGATGGTGTGTGTGTGTGTGTGTGTGTGTGTGTGAGTGGAGAACATCTTTCAGTAAGACTCCATCACTGAACTTCCTGATGTCCTGTCTTGAAGGAAATGGTGGATTGGTTCAACGCCATCAGAGCAGCCAGGTTTCACTACATGCAAGTGGCTTTTCCTGGAGCTTCCACCTCTGAAGTGAGCTCACGCACGCACGCACGCACGCACGCACGCACGCACGCACGCACGCACGCACGCACGCACGCACGCACGCATGCAGACAGACAGTGAAATATTTGTTCTTTATTTGTCTAGTTGTTGCCAAAGCTAACCAGGAACTACATAAAGGAGGGATACATGGAGAAGACTGGTCCAAAGGTAAGGCATTTCTCTGCAACATTTTTGTTGATAGAATGTTTTTCCACAACATGATTTTCAAGCAAATAAAATGGAAAAGGGAAATATGCAAAACCTACATCAGGGTCTTGCAGAGCATGAAAGCCAAGTTATTTATTTGACATTTGTAACTCTATGAAATGTTTCTCTCCTGTGTCTGTCCACATAGCACACGGAGGGTTTCAAGAAGAGATGGTTCACTTTGGATGACAGGAGGCTCATGTACTTCAAAGATCCACTGGTATTAAAGCTGCATGTCAAGAGTAAACTCCTGTAGTTGCACACTGTGACCAGGAGATGTTGCCACGTCCTTCTTTCTACTGTCCTAGCTGTCCATCTAGATTTGAGCTTTCGCTCCTTTTAAATGAAAACTATAAGTGATTTTGTTTCATTGAACAATGATTAAACTTTCTCCCTCTGCTTCCAGGATGCCTATGCACGAGGCGAGGTGTTCATTGGTAGCAGTGAAAACAGCTATACAACGCTGCCCGGCCTCCCGCCAAACATTCAGGGCTACCATTGGCAGTTTGGAATTACCATAGCTACCCCAGACAGGAAGTTTCTACTAGTGTGCGAGACTGAAGAGGATCAGAAAGATTGGATCGCTGCATTACAGACTGTTATCAATAGACCAATGCTGCCCCAGGAGTATGCAGGTACATAGAACACCCAACTAAGTCAAGTTATTAACTCTTTTCTTCTTAATTTCTGAGTCTGAAATTTGTTTCCATTCTCTCTGCAGTGGAGGCCTATTTTAAGCACAAACCATGACTTAGTGTTTGAAGACCTGTTGGTGCATGGAGTGGAGCTGGAGGAACAAAAGAACCTCAGATATGTACTTGATATCTTAAAATGGTTAGTCTTTATAAAGACTTAAAGGTGACAGAGAAAAAGACCTAAAGGTCAGTTATCATTCCCACAGTGACTCCTTTAGTCTACCTGCCCTCCTGCTCAATGTTATGTGCCAGACCCATTTCTTACGGCGTCCCAATCACTCCTAAGCTCATGAATGTTAGCCTAACTCACTCATCTGTTACGAGATATGACTTACACAATTAAGAGGTCAGTCATCCTGACCTGAAAGTGCAGAGGTTGTGTTAGTAGGAATCAGATATTAAAGGTGTTTTCTCCATTGTCATTGACATAGGAGTATCTATATTGCTGTTATATTGCCAAGCATTGTGGGTATAATTATTTTTTAATAATTGTTATTTTTGTTTAATTTGTACAAATTCAAGCAGCTAAATGTAAACTGCTGTGTGCACTGTTTATCACATTTAAGAATTAGCTTGCTTTACTTTGTTTCTCCTTTTTTGTAAAACTTTATGAAAATTGTGGTGCATATTAGCATTTACTTTCCTTATTAATCCAGAAGAGGGAGACAGAGGAAAGGTGTTAAACTACTATTACTAATGCACTGAACTCACTATGGAGTTGTATAGGAGAATCTGTGTAAGTGAAACTGAAATGTCATCTATTAAAAGGGTAAAGGCCACATTACCTTCTGTTTTTATTGTAATTTATTTTCAATTACAAGAAAGAAGTTGCACATTAAAAAGTAGTAAAGCCAAAAATGCATACATTACTCTGAACATCAAGATTGGAAAATGTACAGTACTGTTTCTATGACTAAGATGTAATCTAAGCAACAGTCATATAAAAAGAGACCTATGCTTCTTTTAGGAAGAAGAGGTTTGAGAAGAAATGGCACTATATACCCCATTTATATATTTGTGAAGGGAAAATAAAAGCAGGAAATGCATAGAAGCCTACTAAGGTTTGCACATCTGACTACAAAAAAACATTCAAAATCTAAAGAAATATACATACAATATATGGTATCTGTATGTTGCATACAATACTTTAGGCAACATTGTCAACATACTGTGGGTCTTTATTCCCCCAACATCCTCCTAAAACCCCACCCATACTCTACCATCTAAAGTGCTATTCTCAATTTTTTCTTACATGCAGATGAACGTTTGTCAAATCATGTTTTAAATAATTCCAAAACTAAATTATATATAATCAAGAAGAGAGGTTGCATTAGAGCTCTCAAAGACTCAACATTGATCCTTGTAATAGGTTTCTGAAGGCTTGTTTAAACTACTGTAGACTTTATTTTATCTCTAGCATGATGTCAAATCTTGTAAATGTATTGTGGCTGTTGGTGCTAGTCTGTACTTCATAAGCATGTATATAAAATAGCAACATCAATTGATAGTTAAACATACTCCCAAATATCCAAAGATGAATAATGGAAATGCTTGGATTGAGTTTATGCTGGTGAGCTAAACTGGCTCCAAAGAGCCTGTTGAATTACTGACACGAACACTGAACCATGAACATAAGACACATTACTTTACATCTAATGATATCAACATTCATCCACGTGCTGACCAAGTAGAGAACATTCAACCAAAACGTTGACTGTCATTGACATTTCAAATGGAGAAATAAATAGCTTTACATGTATCTTGCAAAAATATCTACATAATACATAAGTTTGATTGTGATTAAATCCCTTTAACAATAAAATACCCAAACCAGGTAGTGCAAAGGTAGGTATCTGATTTATTGCTGGGGTTAAAATATCATGCAAATGAAGTTATGGGAAAAAATGTCCATTAATAGATTTAAAACTGAGGTGTGCAGCTTCTAACTTTGTCTTTTGCAAACTACAACCTGCAGCTACATTCACAGCTGCAGCAGGAGGTGGATCAGGAAAAGTTGGCCAAACAAAATAGAGTAGGACAGTGAGATGGGTGCAGGACAACGGACTACTACCTCACTGGAGCTGACTCATCTGTGAATGGGCCTGATATGAACACCTACAGTTCGAAATTATCTTGACACACACGCACACACGGGCAGGCTTTAAGTTCTACAGCAGCCTGTGCTTTTTATCTCCTTGTTTACGTACTCCTGGAGCATAAACTTCTCACTGGGATCCTTCATAGACCTGTGCTTCAGCTCCCTGATACAAAGGGAGAAGAAAAGATAAGGTTAAACAAAATGGATCAGTATATGCCTTAAGTTGGTCCATGCTTATAATTTAGCAACCTGTATTTTAAGTATTTGCATATTCATAAATTCTGGATTTTTAAATGAGGTATAAAACCTAGATGTGGAAAAACAGACAAATTATTATTCCAAGCTGAATGTTTTGTTAAACTATCCCCAAGGTAAAAAATAAACTTTAACATCTAAAAAATGTCTTAGTTTCTTAATGATGGTAAAGTGTACTCATTTTTTGTATGTTAATGGTTGAGTATTTATTAGATTAGAACAAAACAACTCCACAACACTTGCAGAGCGATACTTACTTTGCCACTGCGGTGAAAGCCAGTTCAACATTGAGACCTGACCTGGCGCTGGTCTCCATGAAGGGAACTCCAAACTCCTGCAGAGTCAAAGCAATGACAATGGCAATGACTACTTTGCACAGAAGACTTAAACATACTGTATGTATGATCATTTAACAAACTGCTGCCTCTTTGATATGCTAATTTTTTTTTAATTAAGGGCTGTTAGGTTAAGATGATACACAAGTTTTCAGCAGAACACAATGCAATAGTGAACTAGTTTACCAGACTGAGCCTTGAGTTACTTAGTGGCACTTTACTGCTCCCACTTCTAGGCTGAATTGCTTGGCTAACTGCTATTTGTTTTCTTTGCTGCGGTTTGAAGCAACAGTCAGGGAGAGTAATAAAAGGAAATATTTTCTTCTGGTTTCAGTGCTTTGCGGTTGTATTTGTAGCCAGCAAGACTATGAAACTGAATATGAATAACTGTTCTGCACGTCGTCATTCCACTTTTATAGATGACGACACAGAAGGCAGGAATCAATACAATACATATTCATTATCAAATGATAATTATCTAGAGGAGGGCAACACATCTAAGGTGTCTGGCCTTTCTCAGTCTTATCAATCTTTTTGGTTTGCAAGTGGTACATTTTACTTACAAAACAGAAAGAAATCTCTAGAAGGTGCCATAGAGATCTCCCATAGAAATTCCATCAGCAATACAAATATCTTCATAACACAAAAGGAGAAATCAGTGTGATTTTTTTTAGAATTAAAAGATGTCTTAAAACCCTTTTGGTTATGTAGGGCGTGGCTTCTCAGCTGTGGCATCCGGACAGTAAATTGTAAATGTAAATAATTACTTTTGCAAGCCTCTCGCCATCTTCTCTCTTCACCACCCTCTCATGAGTGGAATCAGCCTGGTGAGGCAAGAAAAACAAGGTCACACACGCCAGCCCCGTGCAACAGCATCGGTGCTAATAAAACCACAACATCCACCCACTCACTGTTCAGATCTGCTCGCTATTTGTCCACACTGACTCTCAGGATGCTAATTAAGCGCAGATATGGAGGGGGATGAAACATGACAGAGCTCCAAGGCAGAGACATCTGTTCTCTTTTCAGAGGCAGGGATGTGATTGGCAGTTTTAGAACAAAATGTGTAACTGATATTTGCATATTATCAGGTTGATATTATACAGTTTGAGATATATATATATATATATATATATTATATTTTTATATATATTTTTGAAAAGATCAAGAAAATTTTACTTTTAGAAATATTATCAGGCAAATAGTTACCATGTTTGTCTGACTGAGCTTTTTGGTACAGATACCAAAACAATATTTTTCGATCGTAATTGAATGACTGTTAGTCTGACTCTCAATACTTTGACTTTCCTTACCCTGCCTGTGGCACTCAGCTCCAAGCCCATTGGTTCCTACTGAAGAAGTAAATCTGCAATAATATCTCACAAATAGATACTTTCAATTTTAAAAAAGGCTAAATAATTTTAGAAATAATTTTCTTAAACAGCTTGGCATTTTAGGTTTTAGCAAACGTTACTTAAACATGATTAAATTGTGTAGTTGTGCTATTTTAAGCTGTGGATTTAGGGCATTTTTACGGGAGCAGTAGGGTGTGTGTGGCATTGCCTCACAAATAAACTACAGTGCCTATGTCCACCCTAATGAAGGAACTTGTCACGTAGTGTTTTTAATAGACAACAATGGCTTGTACAGCACAAAGGAATTAGCTATATCAGACTTGGGATATACAGACAACAGGCTACTTGTTAGTAGGATCAATCCATTGTTAAAAAAATAGAATACTGTATTGCCTGACTTATTATACATGCTTCACTGGTTAATTTTATCCAAAATTTAAAGCTGCCACATGACAACTTTGCCTAAATAAAAATTAGTGGAATTGTTATTGTCAGGAATTATCTTATCAACTAAGAATTAGACTTACAATTACAGTAAATGCCAATATTTTTTGATATGCTTTGCTAAAGACAAAGACTAGTTGATACCAAAACAATTTTACACTATTGAAGATACATAGCCCTAGTGTGCATGTATCAAGAGAATGTTTTCTTTATTTCACACAATGCCTTGCCTTGTTTCCAAGCAGCATGAGCACCACATTCTGTTGGGCGTACTCATGGATCTCAGTCAGCCATGCCTGGTAACAATACAGGACAAAGAGACAAGAGAGAGAAGACAGAATAGCTGTTAGACAAGCAAAATGGAACAACCTGTGATGGAGAAAATAAAGAAGAAATATGTAGTACACATAAAAAGGGCTTTGAGAAGAGAAAGCCTTATCTGGGACTTGTCAAGGACAAGCCTGAGCGCTAAATGTAATAAGGTGAATAAAGAGGAAGAGGAAAGTGGGAGCCACTACGGCATTTAGAAGATGGCTAAATGGGTAAAGGAAGTAAAAAAAAAAAGTGTACAGACAGAAAAACTGAGACAAGGACAAAGATATAAAAGGGATAAAAGCAAGAAAAAAAATTTTGTGAGAAAGAGAAATACTGTGTGAGAGAGTTACTTTAACAAACTCTCATCAGTTCCGTCAACACTGTCTGCTCCATCCTGCCTTAACTACAGTGTGTACACAGGGGAAGGATAATGGTTTACAGGGGAACAAACATCACCTCTGACTGTATGAGCTCCAACAACACCTGAACTATCCATTCATAGTTAGTGAGCATTCAATCAGCTCTGAAAGACCCCTGCAAAACCCTCCTGATTAAATAATATCCTTCATTTCAGCACAAAGCTTAATTACTCCATATTGGAATTCTGACTGGCCAATGATCAATCCGCCTTTCCTTTAGTAGTCTTACTCCAGAGCTGTCGACCCTCCGACAGCTCCTCTGTAATTATTTACAATGATGAATCTTTGCTTCTAAATGGATTTCACCGGGGTCACCTCCAGCCAAAGGTCCTGTTAAATAACAGGAGATGAGATAGGCCATGTGTTGACACTGCTGCCTGTGAATATCAGAGTAGTTGAGAAAGACTATGAATGTGTCAACTGGAATCTTTATTATGAAAAATAATGAATCAAAACATATACAAAATGAAAGAATATGAACTTGTATTTATTTTTATTACCTTTACAGTAGCATTTATCACAAAGCGATATAGAACAAATCTACGGCATCTTTAAAACCTTCTCCCAGACTATCTTAGTCAGCTGTAGTCAAACCATCCCATACCCAAACTCTGGAGCTCTGAGGCTTCACTCCACACTGTAAATCCAGATTTAGTTGTAGTTAAACTTTTTAGTGGTCACTACTTATTCTTTCATGTTTTAAAACATGTAAAAAACATATTCATTACTAAATCACATTAGTTATTTGTAATAATCAGTTTAAGTATGCAGTGCACAAATCTTATTAAGCTGAGATAATTACAGATATAAAGTTCTTTATGGGAGGGGTAGGTCATTTAAAGGTGTTTGGTGTTTTAACCCCCTGCGGTGCAAAGGCTCATGAGAAGAAAAAAAAAACAGTTTCTGTCCTAGTTAAAGTGTTTTGATAATTTTCTGTAAATATTTGGGTTTTGGGTGTGTATTTATGTAATCTGGTTTTTAGATGTGTATGGTTGATGGGTTAGGGTTAGAGGGGGAGGGGGAAGGGGGGAGACTGATGGGGTCTGGGCAGCAAGAAAAAGGTCTAGTGACACATGCAGTTTGGAAACATGAAGCTCTGATTCCTGATGATGCACGGCCCTTTACAGGCAAACAAGATTAGCATTGAATGAACAATGCTCACACACGCAGACGATTATAAATAAAAAAATCTGCATTTCAGTGAGTTACCAACCCATCATACAGCAAACTGCAGTGAGTCACTCACTTTCACCAAGGCTGTTAAAAGGCTTTTTGCTCATACGGGACGAGACTACATTTTATTCAAAATTTCAGTTGAGCTAAACAGTGTTTAAAAGGATTAAAAAACAATAAATAGAAGAAGGAAAACACAAATATAGACTTGATAGTTTTGCTCCTTCATTCTGGCCTTTAATTTTGGTGATACCCATTGAAATCTGGTTATTAAGCCTGGTATTTACTAATACCAGGCTATTTCTACAAATAATACACTGAAAAATTATTACAGTGGCCGAATGTTACTAAGGAACATTTTGCATGTGCACAATTATCTGCTTCATGCATAGTTCAACATTTTGTCAAGGCTTCTCATTATTCACATGTTGCTCAACTAGGTCAACTTGCTGTTTTTGCTTTTTGAAAGTGGCTTACTTTTAAATTCTGTGCGCTCTTTAAAATAGTCTGTTTGTATGAGATAATGTTTATCAATCGAAATAACAAATTGCCTTATACGTCTGGCTTTTGTAATAGGTCATTGCTCATCTATGTCCCACCTTTTTCTTTTGACAACTTTCCTCTGACTGATTCTCTTCATACTGCAATTATTGTTGATGAACCATAACTTGTAATTAGATCATTTAGTTGTTTCGAGTGCACCACCCCTATGGGTCATTTCACAGATACAATAATTGATTCCAGATGAAGCCACTTGTTACCTCCATCTGGAGAATCAAAGTCTCCTATTATCTTTTCATTGCAGGAGACGAATGGCACAACTGAACAGCAAAAATGGATCAATGCATTAAAGGAATTTAGGAACGATTATTTGAATGAGAGAGAGGATATGTTAGGACATTTATACTTTATTTTGTTTGTTAAGTTATTTTATTTGTTAGTTGTCAGTGCTCCTGGAGTCTCCACCAGCACACCCCTCCACAAAATGAATGCAACTGAGGCTCTGGATATTGTACTTTACAGTAACAAAAACCCTGTAGATTCTCTTATATCTGGAGCTGGAGCATTGACTCTTGTAGATTAGATTCACACAAAGTAATGTGGATGGAAGTCTGTTTGGCATCTGCAGACTGTGGACACTCAAAGCATTCTCTCTCGGAGCAACTTGCAGCATTTGGCTTTTTTAGTTATAAGGTTTTGTATGTTAATTAAGTAATCTGAACAAATGATGATAGCTAGCCTGCTTGCTAACAAAATGCAACATAAAAAACACTGCTGTTTCTTTTAATTGTTTTAGTTCCAAATATTCTACTAGTGTTAGTATGGTATTGTGCCTGCCTTGATGTGGCACTGACGGTAAACCTAAATGTATTTTGAATCACAAGTATTCACTGCCCTCAGTGAGACACAATACAATATACAATACAAAGTTTTAAATCAATGTAATCACTATTAATTTGATTTTGTGCAACTTATTATTAGCACAATTATTACAAAAAAACAACAGTAACAGCCCAGTTTTCTGCCGTAGAGACAACTTGCTACACAAGTTCAAACCAGCATTAACGCACACATGATAGCATAATTCAAAGTCTCAGAGACTCTGTCATGGGGAGTACTCACGTTTTCAAGAGTTCATTACAGTAAATACTGTACAAATAAATAGATATAAAGAAATAGATCAAATACCTCTATTTGTCTGTCTCTTAGAACAATTTAGGCTTCAAGCAGCTAAATAGCAGGCTCCAAATAAGTCTTATATCCTCACCGACCATGGATGAAGGAACTGGGCTGGGTTTATTTTTATTCAAGACAAATCTTTGGGCAAATGCTGAGAGAGCCAAATGTCAGTGACAACATGGCACGGTGGCAGAGGAGGTAATGTATTTCTATGCTCATTGCCCTGGTAATAGCAAGTCCCCAAATAGTGTGGTGATCGTTTGTTTTGTTTATAAGAGCCCAAAACATTTTTTTTTCAGGTCAGGTTTCTGTTCTCAGTAGTCTATAGAGCTCTGATGAGTTAAAATGTTAGTAAAATAACAGTTTAAATGCACTGCTGAAACTCACCCTTCCTGCAATAGTAGAAGAGACAATAATGAAATAATGGCAGAGACACTTTTGTAACAGAGGGAGAGACAAAGCCAGAGATGTGACAGAGAGACACAGATGGTGCCAAAAGGCAGGAAGATGGAGAGACAGAAAGTGACAGTGAAAAACAAGACAAAGACCAATGGATCTATATCAGAGAGAAAGGAAGATAAAAGCCCAGGCAGACAGTTGCTGACAGCTGCGTGGTGACATTGGCGAGACAAGTTGTCACTGGCTAAGGTGTGTGAGGGTACTTCTGATGTTGTCTGTTTTCTTTTTAATGTCACTGAGATAAAACTGCAGTGCTGTGTCCTGCTAAAAGATACAAGAGAAGTCAGGTCAGCTGATGGTGCAGGAATACATTTTTTATATAACACTCATTATTGTAAAATACAATGTGGCCATAGCACAACTATCAAAACTGTCAAGTACCAAAGGCATCCGGTCAGTTCAGATTTGTGTTTTGTACCTTTTGTATCAGGACACCTTGTTGTGTATTATTGTTGTGTACTTATAAAAATTTAAATCAAGTAATAACCCATATTTGTTTCCGTATTATCTTAAAAACATTAACATTAACATTACCAGAAGAATCTGAGAAATTTGTCTTTAAATTCACCAAAGTCCTCTAGTCACTGTCAAATAATTATGCATTTCTTATACTGTATTCAGACTCTCTTTACATCCTATTCCACACTTTGCTGAATACAATAATGAACGGGACTAAAATTCCCCAGGAATCCTCAGTGTCTTTCCACATGACCCAACTTTCCTTCTGTGGCACTTTTGACAAAGTTGATTTGCTATGGGGTGACAATGCTATTCTTATCAAGCTTTGATAAGAGTATTACACCAACAGACAAAGTGGAGAAGTCTGCTCCCAACAACAGGCAGAGTCAGACTGAGCCAACCCAGAGGAGTGCAGGCAGAAAGTAGGACTTCTCTCCCAAGAGGAGGTTTAAGCTTCTGCAGGCAGCTGAGCTAAACAGAGTGGCACAGTGTCACTGTCTGACTCGAGAGGAAGACACAGAGAAGTTCTGTCACACTTGGGGCTGTGTGTATTCACACGTTCATGCAGGTACACAACCAGTCATGCAGAAAAACCCTAATAAGCTATAGTTGATGTATTCAAAGCCAGGGTTTATAATGTTTCCATTGGCATTTTCAAATCTGCTTGTTGACATTTGTGGAAGTACTTTATGTTTTCTTCTGCAGATTGTGCACACACACACACACACACACACACACACACGCACACGCGCACGCACACGCACACGCACACACACACACAATACCTCTCTATAAAACACACATCAGTTATCAAGTCCCTTCTGTGTTATAAAACTTCACATCATAAAAAAACAGAAAAATAACAGCCTTGTGGCTGATTTCTGTGGCCTGACAGGGAAGAGAAAGGCTTTTATGTTCATAAAAGAGCAGCTGACGCTCGCAAACATGGGTGTGAGTCATGTCTGAATGACTGATGTGCTTTGAAAAGCAGCAGAGAGTGAGACATGTATAGAGGAACTATCCTCACTTCTCTTGATACTCTCCAATTTGTTTTTGTGCTGTAGAAGCTGAACATAAGCACTGACCCTTAACCTGTGTCTCTTTCAGTCAGTGGTTAGTTTACACTATTCTGAGCAAATAAACCTGATAAAAAGCTTTGCATGTGGATTCTTTGCTTAGAAAAAATAAACACAAGTAGCCTACATATTGCTAAAGGAAAATAAATTACTGTTGAGCAGAGGATGAAACAAGGTCAACACACAGCATTTGTAGATGAAGACCTCTTTGGAGAAAAAGCAAGCCAAAAGAAAATGACTTTTCCAAGTAGCTCTAAAACACAAGTAAACATATAAACATATGTGACTCTTCTGTTGCAAGTCAAAGTGTTAGTTAACTAGTTAAAGCCTAGTTTCTTCATATACACACATTAAAGTATTTGCTATTGTTAAGGAAAAACAAAGGAGCAGTGTAACTCATTTCACATAACCTTGATGACTTACACAGAAGAATTTAAAGGAGAATTCCCATTGAACATATAGCTTTGTTGTTTGTAAATTTGGAATGCTGTCAGTAGAGAGAAAAACAAAAACAATCGGTACTGTCTACATAATGTTATCCTCCTACTAGAGTTAGCAC
Organism: Percina caprodes; assembly: GCA_013375575.1. Classification (NCBI taxonomy): domain Eukaryota; kingdom Metazoa; phylum Chordata; class Actinopteri; order Perciformes; family Percidae; genus Percina; species Percina caprodes. Next base: position 7,918,896 of record JABXJD010000002.1, on the reverse strand, counting down.
CCAACAGGCTTAAACAGGGCAAGTTTTAAAAGTATTTAATACGTATTAATTTAATTCAGCTCTGTTTAATTACAGTGTTGAGACGGCAGTTAGAGAGCTTAGCGACTGTCTACAAACTACAACACAGAAAAGAGATAAAACAAAAATATATAGGCTATCAATTTATTGATTAAATAAGGTAGTGTCTCCAACCTTACCTCAATTATAAATTGTCTCCAGCTAGTTGTATTGCAGCACTTTTCAAAAATAAGCATATGCTTTTATTTATATATCTTTTCTGTGTTGTAGTTTGTAGACGGTCCCGAGGCACTCCTTGCCGTATCAACACAGGACGAAACACAGCACAACTTTCATGCATTTCTTTCACATCTACAGCAGTTAGATTCACTGTGAAGGAATCACTTCACATGGGTAGGCACTTCTAATGACATTTTGAACATGTTAAGAGGCTAAAAACATGTTTAAAACTTGCCCTGTTAAAGCCTGTTGGTTGCTAACGATAGCAGGAGGATAACACGGTGTAGGCAGCACCGATTGGTTTCGTTTTTCTCTCTACTGACAGCACTCCAAATTTACAAACAACAGAGCTATGTGTTGGAATCGGCCAGAATTCTCCTTTAATGAACACTCAATTGAAGGAGACAATTAGGCAGGCAGTACAGTTTAACTACAATGTGTTATTGTGCAGTGCCGTCCCAACCATACCAGGTTCCTGTCTTCCCCAAGGTGTATTTAAACTAATGCTGGAGGTGTTACATTCAGCTGAACCTTTAAGGTAAACAAAGATAATGCAGTTGCCTAAACACAGATGCTAAAGCCTAGTTCAGCCTCTCTATTTTCTATGGGAAGTCCCGGAGACAAAACATTACTTTATGATACAGCTGCATTGATTCCCTGAATCTGTAGAGCGACAAACATAATTTTACATGAACAGGTTTGGTTAATGTTGTCTAAGCTTTCCTTTAGGCTCATCATAACCACAACATGGTGTTTCTGGAAATTCCACCACAACTATACTATAACAACCAATAATGTCCCCAGGAAGTGTACATTTTGTGGAGGATCAACTTTTTAATGAAATGTAACTCATTGTTTGCATTACGGTTTCACAATATATATCAATATATATTTGTCATCTCATTGGCAGTTCTTTGGGCAGCAGATCTCGTGTGTCAAAACGACATGCAGTACAGTGAAGAAAAGTAGAGGTGAAAGATCAACTATGTATTTCATTGGTGGCAAGTCAAGAGGCAAATGAAATCAGCTCACAAACCCCGTTAGCGCAAGCCAGGACGTCAACCTTATAAATGGATTTCTATTTCTCAGAATTATGAATGTCTGAATATAAAAAAGGAAATCAATAATTTAAGGCTTTCAATATATTGAAGGGAAAAGATAGGAGGGGGTAAAATGTCAAATCCAGCAAAATGGAGATTCAGTGTGAACAGGCTGAAAGACATAAAGCTGCAGACATAAAGAACAGAAGTCATTAACCTGCAAATGTGTCACTTTTCCACATTTTCATTAAAATAAATTGATCCACGCACCATCTAACGTAATGGCAGGAACATAGATGCAGAAGTTTCTGTTAAGTATGTGCCAGTTTTTAAGATTGTGTGCACATTCCTCATTATCATGATATTCTCTTTTGTATCTGTGCCAATTATTTCCAGAGTCATTTACTGTGTGTCAGAGGGGGGTGTGGGGCTCTGCGCCTCCCTGTCAATCAAACTTGTCAGTCCTCATGTCAGTCCTCGTAAACACAATTCCTCTAAAATGTTTTTCTTTGGTCTGAAGAAGCTTAAATTCTTGGGAAAAAACTAATCTCTGTTTATATAGAGTGCATTTATTATCTCTAGACATATGCTATTTTAAACTTCAAATTTAGGATGATAGAACAAAAGCCACAATAAAACAAAGCAGAAGAAAATATATAATAAATGACATAAATATGTTGTTCTTGTCTATTGTTTGTTTCCTTTCTCCTTACCAACTTATGGGACTTTAATGTTTAGTGAACAAACTGACAAGCAATAGATTTAATTTGTTAGCTAAAGAAGTACTCAACAACGACAACAACGACTTGTGAAGGACAGATAAGAACAAACCTTCAAGAATCTACAACCATGATAGCGGCTCTGCAAAGTCTGCACATAGGCACAGCTAAAATCTGAATGTTAACTTGCTAATACAACACTAAAATGTTGATGCTTAGCAGGTATAATACCATGTTCACCATTTCCTACTTTCATACAAAAGCTATAGGTCCTTCTGTCTGGATGATAAAAGGAATGTGAAAAAAAGCAAGAGTTACCACAACAACAAATGATGACGCAAACGCATTTGTTCATGCCAGAGAGTATAAGAGAGAAAAACAGATATGCACTGGATTTTGTGTGTGTCTCTGCAAAAGATTAACAAGATTTGTCTTTGATCAACTGTTTTGTGCCAAAGGGTGAAAAGATATTTCAGTGGACAAAAAGTGCACAGTCACCTATTCTTGGGTAACTGAACCACCAACTACCGCTGACCTGACAGAGCACAATGCGGAGCACCGTACTCGGCGGCACGAAGCTCTGTAGAGATTTAAACAGCTAGCAACTGCCGCTCTGTAGTCAATGCCACTTGACCAGTCAAGGTCTCCTAGTTTTTGTATTTAATATCATATGTTTTAGTATGCATAACTTTTAGTATGATATCACACAAACCCGTTCATGAGAACGCATTAAAATAGTTGCTGTGACAAACAAAAGGTTGATACAGAAACAGACAAACAATGTAGACGATGATTGGATGAAGACAGATTATCCAGATTATCTGACAAATCTCTATCACATTAGAAAGGTTTTCGGGAAACGGAATTCACGGATTCATTATAATATTTCAGGATAAAGGCAGTGCAGACAATATGACTTATACAAGTCTGTCCCTCTTAGATAATGGTTGATACATTAAAGGTGTAGACTTGCATAAAGCTGAAGGGGTGGTGGGGCACTTTAATTCATGAAAAAGCTAAAAAGTCTTTGATTTCTCTAAATAATTCTTGGTGCTTTTTTAAGCTAAAATAAGAGATAGAAAGACAGTCACCAAATCATATTTTTGTTCTGAGAGCTTCTGAGTTGCTTTGACCTTTGTCAGCCCCCTCTCAGGTAAACACCTTCCTTCTGCAGAGTTGCAACAAATTAAAAAAAAACATAAAGGCACTTTTCTGGTGAGCAGGCAGAAATCCAGTGTTATGTAACAAAAATCAGCGCAGTGAGAGAGAGTTGATGGCCCTCCAAACTGTCCACAACAAAGAGGAAATAGAAAATGTGCAACAAGGACAAAGAAAAATGAGATTAACTTTTAGTCTTTTGTTAAGTTATTTCCATAGAGCTAGTCATACACTTAATTTTACTTTTTTTATTCCTTCTGGCAAATTGATTTGCTCCAACAACAAGCAGGCAACTTAAGACAACTTTATTCATCTTGTTGTGTCTGAGTGGTTTCTTGTGTGCACATAAGCATCCAATCTGTTTTGTCACTTTGCAGCTGAAATCATAGTAAATGGAAATGTCCACAGAAAGCAGCTGAACACCGACCTTTCTGCAGGACTACGCTCACTGGCTGCATCATACAGTATACTGTACATCTAGCCAAGGACAGGCAATAACCCGAGCAATGGTGCTGACAAACTAGTAATGTTCCATGCAGGAGACCAAATTACAGGTGATGTGTGATTGAGTAAGTAATGAATGAGGATTACTGTGTGCCATGCCCTCACTAACTGGTGTAGAACCTGATGGTTCTTCACATGACACTGAAACAAGTCTCCACTGATTATAAATGAAAGGTATTTGATATTCATTTTACTGCATTATTTATTGAGCCTTTCTATCATTACTATCTGGGGCAGTGGTGCCATGACATTTAACTAACAGCTATGAGGTAGGCAGGCAGCCATTTCATTTGAAGCTAAGTAATCAAGCATCAGTACTTGTGACACACACACACACACACACACACACACACACACACACACACACACACACACACACACACACACAGATTAGGGGTGGAACGGTACACAGAAGTCAAGGTTTGATTCATACCTCGGTTCGGTACAATGGAGGGAAAAGCAAAACAAAAGTGCAGAAGGCAATTTTTTTTATTGTGCATGTCTCTGGCTGTACCACCTAGTGTCATACAATCTCTCCCCTGAGCTGGCTCCAACAGCCTGAAGTATGTAAAGTAGATGTAAACAGTTAACAACAAGTACCCCACATCATCTCCAGACTCCATCTGTAACTTGTAAACAAAACAAGACAATCAACTGTAAAACTGAAACTACAGCATCTCTTATTTATGATAAAAATTCTACTAAGGCAAGACTTTCCTCCACAAAAGATAAAATTAAAAATGCTAGTAAGTGCGACAGGCATACCTTTCTAGTTTCTACTCTGCCATGACCTTCTGTAGCTTCTCAGCTAGGTTTGTGTGCTTCTCATACAGAGGCCGCGTCTGTAGAACTGACTCTCTCATTTCCCACTCATAGCACGCAAAGTCCAACCATCAGTTGTTAGCGAAATACAGGGTGCAGCTGACAACTCATGCTCCATCAACATCTGTGTTAGGTTGTATATGGAAGGGACTACAGGTTGCCTCATTTGTGGATGGGATGGTATGTTGTAACAAGGTTTGAGTATCTACAGCAAATACAGTGAATATAGGCGCATTGAAGATGACATGTAAATTCCAATTGCTTTAGTGATTTTTTTTGGCCCTATTTGTATTTGTTTCTAAAGGCTGGTTAAGTAGGAGAAGTTGGACAGTCAACCCACAGTCCTTGTCTTATTCACCAATCTCTTGCCTGTACTACTGTAACTGACTGGGAAACTGAAGTTTTCCGTGGGTCAACACCACTTGCCATAAGATAGGCTACTTGTCTTAGCATAGAGAGTTAAAGAAATAGACCAACAGATCCCGTTGCTCTGGACGGAGACCAGTGAAGGATTTTAGAAGCACTTTTCCGATGATGGCTGAGTGTTACTGCGTAGCCTCCAACTGAGCTTGACGACGTAGATGTGAAAGTTGTAAGTCTTCTGGTAGCTGTGCCAAGAGTATTCTCAATCATTCCCAATCTTGCAGAGACGGCGTAGATATATGTAAGGAGATAACACCAAAGGGTAAGGGCTAGGGGTGAAAACATACCCCTATGAAATGGGACACCACTTGGTTACATCACATACAGTATTGATCACAAACTTCCAAAATGCCGTCTCTGTCTATGTCAATTGGGTTTTGAGGAACAGTGTCATATGCATTTATTTATTTATATATTTTACATATTTATACTTTATTGTTATCTGTGTAGTACTTAGGTCTGTTTGCAATACATACTGTATGTGTATACAAACACATGGTGTGTTGTATATCTGTTTCAGTTCTCACCATTTGAATGTCATTGATGTTGAGAAAAACATTTTGTTAACAAACATCTGTCTTTATTGCCCAATAAATTAAACATAACAGGCAAAACATTACATTAAATATATTATATTACAGAACCATTATCAACTATTAGAACCATAACTTACATGTCACACAAAAAAGGCACTCAAATGTGTAAAACTAAAAAAAGACACAAGACCACAAACAAAGAAATAAACTACAGCTATTCTGATATTCCAGACCAGTCTGAAGCCTGTTGGCCGGTAACCTTTCCCTCACATTTAATCAGTGTCCCGTATCATAACCAACAACAATTTACAAGTGCATGAACAGGAATTAATTACAAATGATTACAATAATACAGTACCAATGCAATAATGATGGGTACAACATGAACACATGATTTAATAAACTTCTGTTCATTTTCAGCCCAAAAGTGGATTAGCTGCTGGGTTTCCTCCAGCGTCCCTGTGTGATGCAGGACGGTATATGTAAAGCACGTAGCAATGTATCATAGTTCGTTAATATTAATATTTACAGTATATATACAGTCTACGCGATGTATACAGTCCATTCAAGGCAGAGAAATGCGGGACTGTTGTGCAAATCAACGTTAACGTTAGTGGTTAGCGATTAGCGTAAGCTAGAGATTTTTAAAAAGTTTTAATTAAGAACATGGTTGCAAGTATATATGCACAGGATTGTATAGAACACAAAACAAGTTGGCATTTTTAAATCAATTATTTAAGCCAAAAATACTTAAATTTATGGGTCTCTCTGGTCAATGCGGCAGCCATTGTTGCCTGTTGCACAATGTATATCGCTACCCCTCGATTTCAAGTAAGCTTGCGTCCTCCCTTGATTTTTCTCATTCACTGTCTATGGATCCAAGGGCCACATACCCCTTACCCCTCAATCAAAAAGAGTATTGGGAAAGCACTAGGTTTTGCGTGAACGCGCAAAACCTAGGGGAAGGGGTAAGGTGTAGGGGTAAGATAGAGAAATGAGATTCAGCCTTACCCCCTTGGTCCTAAGTACTTCTAGCCCTGACTCCCTCACTGGACCATTGACATGTAGGCGGAGCTCGGGAGCTTAAGAGATAAGGGGGGGCTACAGATTAGGTGTCCCTTAAGAAACGCGTATCAGTAATTCCGCATTACATTCATACATTCATTAATTTGCACACGTTTTATTTATTTTTATACAGTGTATAAGCTGAGACACCCGTACCATTTCGGTTCAATACGAATACATACTGTTCCACCCCTAATAATAATAATAATGATTATAAGTAGGAGCAACTGTAGCTGCAAAGAAATTCATCATTTAAAAATCAGCATCAATGTCAGACTGTTCAATAAGAATAATTTTATTATATTTATAGAGAATGTATTCTAATCCAGGTTAGAGCTATTGATTTGCAAAGTCAATATGAAACAGAAAGTTTGTGTCTTATGAGACTGCTTCACTGGATCGGTGCCCGAGCACTGATCAATTCTAATGTTATGAGAATGCTGTGGGGATTTGAAAAGCTGCAAAAGTTCAGCTGCAAAACAGCAGGACTGGAGCCAGTGTCTTGGCTTAAGGACATGTCAGCAGACCAGCAAGTCATAAAAAAACTAAAAAAGGTTGCTTATCATTCCCTTTTAAAATCATTAGAAAAGTTATTCATATGGTTGTTTTCTGATCTGCCAGGGCTATGGTTAAAGCTAATCTAATCAATAGTTGTTACATGTTGTCATTTTATTACAATGAATAAAATGATGAACCCACAGAAAGTCATCACCTGACTTTCCTTCCTGCTCTACGAAGCAATTTAATATCTTTCTGGTCATTGTTTTGGTGCAACTTTACTGTTTTGATTCAGTCTCACCGCTTTCATCAGCGTCATTCCAGCCACAGCAAGCAGCCGTTTCCAAAAAAAAAACCTCTGGTAAGCCCACAGTAAGCTATCTGCTCAACACCAAACAGCTGACAGTTAGTGACTAGCTGTTAAACATAGTTGCGCATTTAGCAGCTAAAGAGACATTTCCCTCAGGAGTTGGTGAAGACAAACTTTACAGGACATTAACATTCAGTATTGTGTTTAACAAACGACAAATCCTAACATTTTTGCCAACATCGCAGCTTAGCCCCAGAACCTAACTCTTATGAGCAATCTCTCTAATCACCAGAGCAGTCTGTTGATCGTTCTAAATGGTGGGTTTCAGGAACTGCAGGTTCACTGACAGACAGGGAGCACTGAATTGTAAGGAAGCCAGAGAAATGATTTGCAGCAGAGGCCCAAATTGACACTTATAGTCTCCCTGAAGCACTTTTGACAAGACAACATTTATCATGTTACTAATTGGCTTTTGTATTTCTGCTTCAATGGCTTAGTCCTACAAATACTTGCCATTGTGTATAACATAAACAATGAATCGATGAATGGCGCTGACCATAACGGACCACATGAAACACAGACACGGATGTAAGCTGAAGCTGCACAAACAAGAAAAAAAACTCGCATATCTGTAAATTCAAAGAAATTGCACTCATATCTTTAAACCACTTAAAACACTATCCAAATGACAGCAGCAGATATTTCAGACGTAGCAAGTCAGAGGAGAAGATGAATTGTTGTGACCGAGTGTCTCGCGCCATAAGTGTTAAGTCTTTCTCCCTGAGATGATGGACAGCTTCTATGACGTTAATGCTTTGCTTGCCTAAATATCTCTTAGCTGTGTAGACAATAATGGACCACAGAGAGGAGCAGATCTTGAGCGGAGGAGAGAATGATTTGCCCCTCTGCTTTTTCCCTCTCCTTCAGAGTGGAATTCATCACCATTAACGTTCATTAACATGAGTTAGTGCTCGTTAAGCAGCAGTGTGCCAGCAGGCATCTGTAGCTTGCCAAAAGCATATCTCCTCGCAGCAACAGACACTGACTGAATGCGGATGTGGAGAAGAGAAAGAAAGGAGAAAAAGGCAAGGCAGGAAATAACTTGTCAAACTGTGTCCCCAAAGATTGCACCAAGTTTATCTCTGGGAGTAAGATATAGCAAACAATAAAGAGAATAGGTTACATTTGCATTTATGACAAACTTTTAACACTATCATATTAAAGCATATATACTTATAGTGTGTTTTACTGCCTGCCTGGGGCAACATATTAATTAGGTGTCCCTCCTGTCCGACTTCTGCACTCAAACAACCCCATCTCTGTCCTTGAGCTGCCGTTCACATCTGGAGGTAAAGATAACTCTTTTTCTGTTTTTAATGACCTCTCACATCTCACAGATGGGCATATCATATTTCTCTGGCAGAGGCTGGTGACAAAAACTCTCTCATTCCCATAACAGCTGCTTTGCTGCTCTGAGAGAAAGGACATTTTTTTCTGATGGACAGTGTCAATTAAAGCAGTTGAAAATGGCCACTGCTCCTGTACATTTACCACACAGAGGGAAACAGCAGGGATGATGACATAATGACACCATGAAGGTAAAGGGTAATGGAAGAGATGTTTATGAAAAGCTGCCATTGTGTGGTGCTAAATGCAATTTTACAGGTGGCAAATTGGAGATTCATAAAATGTTGGGCTGTTTAGTTTTTCCCCAACTAAAAGAAATATTTTTTCTCTCAATACAACTAGGACTGTAACAACACATTATTTCAGTATTGCTTAAGATTTTAATTATGTGTTTTATTGATTGGAAGAATGTACCAACTGTTTGACTTCTCCTCTGTATCCTTTCAAATCATCCCTCCCTATCATGCTGTATTTCTTTTTATGTCCTTTCTTGCTTCAAGGTATTATTATTATTATTATTATTATTATTATTATTATTATTTCACAGCTCGCTTTAGAATTTATGTGGATAAACAAAACAAAAAGATACTTAAGGGAGCAATCTTAATGGCAAAGTTACCACAAAGCAATATACGTAATATCTGAATAAAATAAAAATAAATAATATAATAAAAAGCAATTATAGCAGCAAATGCATACTGTGATGTTCTTTTTCTGTCTATATGCACATAATTAATAAATGACAAAATCTATGAAATGTATGCAATGTTTTATATTGATTTTTCATTTCCTCTTAATTAGGTGAAGGAATAAAGGGAATATGCCTGCGGCCAAGACTGATTTGATTAGAAAACTGCTGCAGGACAGACTGCATCACACAACCTTGTTTTATATAAATCTATATGCTCATAAGGCTTCTATACAAGCATGTACACTTTCAGTTTATGAAAACTGCTTATCTGTCTGGTCCTACTAATGAATGGTTTCCTTTGTATGAGTGCTTCCGTGATTCTTATCAGTTTCATCCTTCATCATATAATCTGTTTCCACTTTTCCTGTTGTCAGAGAGCAAAAAGCCACAACATTTACAGTCTATGTCAAAGAGCAGAACAGGCGGCGCCACAGTGGTAAGCACTGAGTACACCCCACCAAGGCTGACTGCAACCTTTCTGTGTCAAATTTGCATGTTCTATCGACAACGGTTTCCTCATGCACTCCAAAGACATGCATCTTAGTGCTATTGACCAAGACACTGTCCTCAGAACTGGAGCCAGTCTGCAGGAGCTGAAGTGTGGCTCCACTGCTCCGTAATAGTTGGATGGGTCAAATGCAGAAGACAAATGACCCTGCAAATAAAATGTAATTTACTCTATTACATTGCTTAATGAAAGCCATTCCTTTTTAATTTAATAAACTTAGAGGTAAGGTGCTCTGGGAAAAACAAGAACGGAGGACTCATAGCTTTAGAGTGGGCAGCTATCAGCCATCGCCTCTCTTTAGTTATCATCTAGAATTTCATGCAACAACTAAACACTGAAAAAATTACTATGCTACATGTTGATGGCTCTGATGGCAATATTTGATTCTAAGAGGGAGAGCAGCCATTCTAAGTCACATTCACTCTCTGCTTGTTCAACCATCTGTCAAATGGACTGACTTTGATAAAAAATGTAGGTTGATGTTTCCAAAGATACTGATGATGAGGCTCAACATTTTGGCATTTCAAAGCCATATCATTTATTCATTCATTCAGTGACATCAGATGTTACTGAGCCTTTTGTGACAGCACTTGTGGCCATGATCAAACCACAGTCTTTTAATCTATGAAATAAATCTGATGGAAAATTATTTAAATTACAAATGACGATGTCAGACGTGACATTGGCACGTTTATGAAATAACAACAATCTGTTCATGTAAAGTGAGAATGAAAAAATCTGACACAAAACATTCAGGAGGTTTTGTAAGTGGTTATAACAGATTTACAATTATTAAATATAACAAAGAACAACAAAAAGTAACCTACCTGTATGTTGTCGAAGGATGTTTTGTTGGTGACGTCGTACAGCAGAAGCAAAGCTAAAATAAAACCGGGAAAAGTTTAAGTGTATTGTTTCAAAATTCATTGACTGCAAATCATTTTACATTGTAACGTGGATTGGTGGAATTCTCGGCAAATGTTTAATTCAGTCTTTCACCTTGATGTCTCAACTCCCTTTCAAATTAATTTATGACAGAAATCATTTTCATTCTGGGCCCCAGGGCTGATTAATTTGAGTTCTCGCCCAGACAAAGTCCTGCATCACAATCAGCCAGACTCAGACAGACCAGAGTTTACTGCATATAGAATGCTACATGGCCGTTTAAAGACTGTAGCTGCAAAACATGCAACACCCAAATAGCCAAGATGGGTTAAGATAATAAATAAAATAAACGATTTAAGGCAATGGGTTTCCACAGATTTCTAGTAAAGTCAACTAATTCGGGATAACAGTATTATACCTTACGTTTACAGATGAGTTTTCCCTCCTTCAATGTGGGATGGGATGAATACATGGTTGTGCAAAATTATGAAAGGAGACTTACACAGACTTTTATTTCCATCTCTGGAATCTGTAATTTACATTTCTTCTTTGTGTTTTGTCTCACTGGTTTTTAGTTTTATTACAGTACATGCAAATAAGTGAAACTAAGATAATCATATAAACTGTAAAAAGCATTCTGAAAACTGAAAGTAGATTTTAACAAAAAGAGTTGGATAAAAAAATGATGGCTTTTCTCCCACACAGAGCACACAGTGCATATTCACACACACACACACACACACACACACACACACACACACACACACACACACACACACACACACACACACACACACACACACACACACACACACACACACACTCTCTTTCTCTTTCTCTCTCTCTCTCCATAATCACAGAGTCCTTCAACCCTCCCACACTCATCCTGGATGCAGCAGTGCTTTAGGTATGGATTTACCTTAAGCTCTGCTCTGGCCTCAAAAAGTTACAACAGCAACTATTGGCTTTAATAATGATTATTTCTCTCATGGAGAAGTGTGTGTTTGCACATAAAACATTATGTGTGTGTAAATGGTTTTAAGGTCATAAAAGTACTCCTGCCGAGCTCCTCTAAATTGTGGTGTACGTACATCCTTCAGTGTGTCATAATGTCACTGGGTGCTGGCTAAAACATCAATATTGATGAACTTCAACAGTAATAAACTATAAAACAGTGACAGTAACCCATGGCTAGCCGAGGTATTTTTAAGACCCTGAGCAGAATATGATTTGTGGCTGTTGGTGTGTAAACACAGCACAGCTTCCTGGCCTCAAGTTTGCATAATTAGTTATTCATATTGAAGTGTTGTCAGACTTGGCAATGTTTTCAAAATGTTGCACTGGTGCTGATAAATTTGGCAAAATATTGGTGAACTTTGGTATAGTTCTACAATCCTGTGTATGTATTTCGAGCACACAGGTTTTTTCTTGTGTAGTGCAATAGATGTCAAACCAGCCAATCAGTGTTCACTCTGGTAAAAAGAAATCAGGTGTAGTTATAGGGATAAAAGATGAGAATCAACTAGATTAATAATTACAGTGCTCTTTCATGAGTCTAACAATACATTATGGCCATTAGGAATATAATGCTATTTAACATAAAATACTTCTTGCACCTTTAACCTTCCTGCATACAGCTTGGGTGTATCAGTTTCAAATTCTACAGAAAAATGAGCACCACTACTTATACCCTCTGCCACACAGCACTTAAAGATTCATATACAAATCAAGGCGTAGCTTTTCCCGAGGCCGGTTGGCATTTCACAGAGATACGTTGATGTAGCCAGATGCACAGTACAGTGCAGCTTACCCTACAACTGCTTGTGTTACATGATCAGTTCACTGTGGGGATACAAAGAAGGACAAAAGTACAATTCGCAGAAAGAAACTTGAGTTTGTTTCAGAGTTTAAGAAGCGCACAGAGACTGACAGAGTTTACACACGGTGTAAAGGTTGCAGGGAGATCAAAATGTACGCGCTTGTGTTTTAACAAAAATACTGAAAGCTGGGGAAACCAAAGTAGCAGAGCCTTTTGTGAAACACTTTAAACATGACATTAGTGTTCAAGTGAAGATTGGACTGCAGTATTACCATCGGTACAAAAGATGTTCATTTACATTAGCCTGTCAAGCTCTCATAAATCCTACAAACGTCACCAAAGGTTTGATGTTCTATTTCTATTTATTTTGCCACTTCAGCTCTTAGAACAGGCAGTTGAGAAGCTGATCAGCATTTAAAAAGGTCATCTGTGTGAGGAGATCCTTGACGTAACACAGTTCTGTGGTATAGGTAGAGCAACCGCCTGAATTTATCTTGATATATGCTTCATGGTAGTAATGAAAAAGAAATTGAAAATCCTGACACTGGGATGTCTGAGGCTATGCTTCAAAGATGTGTGATCTGGTTTTCAGAGGAAGGCAAGTTCCCAGGCGTCTTGCCTGAAACTGGAACCTGCTAAACATCCTCTGGGGTCTAATTTTCCAGGAGACAGAGTAAAATAAATTCTGCTATACTTACACAGGCTATCCTCCAACACATGACATGCATAATGAGGATAATACACAGATCACTTATACTCACTAAATCATGCACACACAACCTGTCCCTGCTTAAGTTGCATAAACTTAAATAGATTATACAGACACACAGATCCAGACAGTAAAACTTCCCTTTGATCGCACAGGGATCCCTGACTGCCCAGAGAGTAAAAGACCAAACCAGGTGATGCATTCTCCATACATATAGGTTGGGGGCACTAATTGTGTGTGGGTGTTCATGCTATATAGTAGTAGTATGTGTGATCCAGGGATAGAATCATGGGAAAACTGTATCTAGACTCTGGTGTGCACCTGGTTCTGTATAATGGCTTTACAGTCCCTGGCTTTACATAAAAGCCCCACTAATTTACTAAAAGCAACTCTGCCTTGATTACCAGCTTATTACCAGGAAATAATGAAGTGTTGCTACTAGGAGCTTTCTAAATAAACTTGCATGGTTAATAATAATTACATTGTGAGGAATAAAAAGTAGACATAGGCACACTCCCATTGGTGATGACTGATTACAGTTGATCAAAAAGTCACATGCATCCTGAATGGGTTGTCCTTCCATCCCAAGAGAGGAGTTATACAACCTTAGTACTTGATAATACTGCCCACTTAAAACAATCTTATCTACACCTGTTGGAGCTATTCATTATTTTGTTATTGTTGGAACTATTCATTGTTTTGTTACATTTAATAGTTAAATATTTATTTATTTAATTTCAGTTTTGCTTGAATCATACAGCTACATTAATTTGTTTATCATTTGTAATTTATGTGGGTTATTTTTAGTATCTGTTAGTGCTTTTGTTTTGAAGGTACCAGGCAGCCTTAACCAACAGGTGTAGTCTACATTTATGGGTGAACAGGTACAGTATGTGGGAGGTGGAAACCGGGGAGAGCTGATGGTTTTTTATCAGAGCCTAGAGACGCCATTGCTCCTTTTTGTGAAATGTTTGTTTGCCAAGATACTGGATTAATAAACCTCGCAGAATGCCATCTCCGCCTGGACAATGAATGTTTTAATCTCTGTGTAAGATTTACTCCTTCGGTGCCTCAGTGGCTGTTGGACATTGAGTTTTGAGTTTGTTTCGTATACAGGTGTGTACATATGTGTGTGTGTGTGTGTCTCACCATGGGCATCACGGTAGTAGGCATGAGTGACACTGCGGAAACGCTCCTGTCCAGCTGTGTCCCAGATCTGCAGAGGATAAGAGACGAAGATAATTACTGAATAGAGAACAAAGTTCCTATCTTTTTAATAAGTCCTCTGTTTGCTCAGCCATTCCACTGGTGCTCATTGTGAAATCATTCAATATACTCCTGTGAGACTGGATAACTATGGAATATGGAAATGAGATATGCAGTCCATTGTCGTATGAATTCAGCACTGAAAAGGATCTATACTTCAAGCTGCATTAATTGATTTTTTTTGTCCACTAAGGTGCAGTGCAGCAAGCTGTAAAGACAATGTTGACATGTTATCACCATATATGTCTTGGCAAATGGTTACCTATGCAACATTAATTAGGAGTTATGTTTGTATGCTAAAATACTACATAGAGCTAATGGGGCACAACCCCTTTTACATTACGCAGTAATTTGAGAATCCATTGTTAATATAACAAATATTGATTTATACAGATTTAAAGTTCCCATTCCTAATCTGTAGCTGAGTCATAATATCAAGCTGTCAGCTGTGGTCAGTTCCATTTGTCCCACTGTCCAACCTCAGTGGAATAAGGCTAATTAAGTCCCTCTTTTTTTCCACCAGGCAGCACTGTCTCTCATCCCAATTTGGCACCAATGGAAATTACAGTTTCTTTTCTTCCTAGAGCAGATCTTTTTTCAGGATTTTTTCTGGACCCTCTCACTTCCCCTTCTTTCTTGTCTCTGAGATACATCTGCTTTGCTGCTGATTCTGCCTCCTAATCCCCCCCAGGGCAACATCCCCCCAGGATCCATGTGACGGTAATGACGAATGGCAATTACTGGAGAAACTAGGAAAAATAACTTTCCCTCTCTCTGTTTGTAGGCTAGAGGGTGCGCTACAAATGGACGTTGAGCCAATTAACCTCAAATAAATACATTACAGCGCAAAAGCCAACTCCACCAGCCTCCAACCACTCCTAATTAAGATCATTAGAGATGATTCACATGATTACTTCCTCTGTGAGAAATATCAAACATGCAACAATGCTGAGTTTTTAGTGGGTGTAGTGAAATAGCGAACGAAGTGTGGAGTAGGGAATAAAACTCAAAGCCTGATAGAAAGTATTTATGGAGATGGATAAACCCTAATTATCTTTTACAGCCTTTTTCTATCAACATCATTGATTTCTTCACAAAACAAGGCCTCAGACAGATCTTTACTTCATCTTGTGTGAGTAGGCATATGCATAAGCTAGCTAAAGTAAATAACAGGCACTGCTAAAGCTTAAATGGGTATTATCTTGGAGACGTACTGTAGGTGTAGTTGGAAACAGGATCTGACAGGAGGCTAAAATGCCACAGGGATTAGAACCTGATTGCTATTTAGTTTACACCTTTCTCTTGATGCTGCTCTAATAGAAATTGTGTAGAAACAGGGGTTTGATGATTGTCGGGATCCATTTAAGTTCTTACCTGGAGCTTCACCTTGACTCCATCAATGTTCAGGACTTTATTCTGGAAATAAAAGCAAGGAATCATAAGTGACAGTACCTAAATTTAAACATATTTTCCAACTAGCAACAACTTCTTTAGTGCTAGAGGAGACAACCTCAGCTGTGAGTGCATCAGTTTGTGGTCCGACACCTGGCTAAACTGTCTCTTCCTCTCATCTAGCAGCCACACTCTCTTCTCTCCATCAATATTGCATGTCTCCCCCTCTCTTTGGCCCCTTTTGATGAAGTCTTGCATCTTTCCTTCAGAGGATTAAACCCCTCTGCTCTCCTCGTCTCCTTCCGTCTCCCCATCTTAGGGTGACATTCCACTGCTCTCGGCTTCAATCTGCTGCACCACACAGCAGAGTGAAGCTCAGCCAAATGGACGTGCAGTTTTCCAGTTCAGAGGGTGACAAAGGTTAAGCAACCTGGCATCACATTCAATGTAAATCATGCCAGGGGTTGGTTAAAAATAACTTGACTAACTGTAACGTAGAGCTGCTCTTAAACACAGGCAAAAAATGTGCCTTATGCATTGGGCTCAGATGACATTCCAAATCATAAGATAATTTGACTTTTAAAAATAATTGTTATTTACCAAACACTACAGTACATATTGGGCCTACTTGTAGCCCATTTACCCACTTGGCCTATAATAAGAAGGGACACAGACATTTTTTTGATCTACACTATGAGACCAACGCTACACTTCCACAGCTTCCCCACTTTGCAACTAATGATTAGTTTAATTATCAACTGATTTATAGATTATTTTTGATTAATTGATTGATTAATCATTTTGTTTATAGAATATAAACTGAAAAACGCCTAATGTAATGACCCTATTGTGGTACTATGCATTATTACTATATAGCAAAGAAAAGCAGCAAAGCAGGCAGAAACAGGAGAATGATTGACAGTTTTGCATGAAAAATACTAAAAGTCTACAGCCATGCTAGCAGCTCTGTAAAGTTATACTGACAATGCTAACATATATAATGTTTGTCTTATTCCATCTAAGTTTAGCTTGGTAGCATGCTATTAGACCGCACAGTGAGGATGGAAAGAGTGGGATAGGAATGCTATCAGCTTTGCTGATATTTGGTCATAAACCAAAGTATTCGATACATACAAGTTTGGATCAGGTGATGGTGAGATGAGGTGATGGCCATGCTGAGCATTGGCATTTCACTCAAAACACAGATTTTAACCTGAACATGCATTTAATCTTTTTGACGTTGAACAGTCATCATACTCTATGCACTATGGTTTTCCATACCAAACTTCATTTCAGTCCATCAAGTATATTTGATATATTTCACTAAAAACAAAAATGTTAACCTTGTGGTGGCGCTAGAGGGAAAAAGTCAGGGGATCATTAAAGCATGTTAGATTCATCCTCTGAGGACCATGGAATGTCCAACATTTTGTCTGTACAAACATTTAATGACAATCCATCAAATAACAAGAGGCGGCCCGACATTGCCATCCACTAGCTAAACTGGACTGAAAAAGGCTAGGAATGAATAATTTCTTAACAAATAGTTGCCATAATTTTCCGTCAATGGAGTAATGAATTAATCAACAAATCGTTTGACTATCCTGAACATTCATTCCTATTTTTCCGTGAGCTAGTGACTGCAGTAGAAAACAGGAGGTCAAGATGTTCTTCTGTGAGCCCCCACACACACACACACACACACACACACACACACACACACACACACACACACACACACACACACACACACACACACACACACACACACACACACACACATACATAACATAATCCCCTATCAAGTTGTTTGTTCCTGAGAGCTGCTGCTGACCTTTTAATTTCCCAATCTCTGAGCAGAAACAGAAGATCTTCAACCCCGACAAGATGCTGTTAAACTGCGAGCGGAGCACTTAGAAATACATACAGTTTTTGTTGATGTGTTCGGTTGATTTACCTCTCAGAGAGTCGCAAAAGAAGGAATCTCATACATATTGCAAGTCAAGCTGTAGTTTGTAAGTGTGCTCTAATAGGAATCAAAGTCTCAAAGACTCAAAGACTACCTCCCTGTTGTTGTTGTTGTTGTCACTAAAAACAACCCACAATGTGCTTAGAGGCTTCATAAATATTTAGTGACCAAGTAAAAGAGGCTCATGATAGCACTGTGAGGTGGTGAGGATTTTAGGTGGTTAGTTGGGGTTGACTGCACTGATAATTATGTTGGATTTGCTAAGAGGAATTACTTCAAATCAGCCAGAACAGGGCATAATAAGACATATGTAATGAGCACTGATGGGATGAGCATGATAAAAAAAGTATTTTAGCAGCTTATACAGTATGACTTTTGTGGTAAAATAAGGTATTAAGGTATTGTAGATTACTTACTGCCAATCCCATTCCATTGTCTCCACTTTACTCTAAAAACTTTCACAAGCTTAAACATCTTACAGGCATCTGACAAAGCTCAGCTCTGTGTTGTTACAATTTATAGAGGGATGGCTGAGAAGCTTGCACCACTTTTAGGTCAACTTCATTTCCTGAACAGATCCCATCTTCAAATACAAACTGCTCTACACACTGGGTGTTAGCCATTTAATCCCCCCCCCCAAAAAAGGTACATAAGTGAGGTACAGAATGACTAACAGCACATCACAGGGATCATGAATTACAAATGCATGAGGAGCTTTCAGAGGGGCTCGTGAAGTGTGAACCAATAAAAGATTAATGGCAGCAGCATGAGGCAAAGAACAGGAGCATGATGGCAACAAAAGGTTGTGTACGACACAAATGAACTGCACTGATAAATATGGTGCATTAGGATGCCTGGCCCCAACACATACATCAGAAATCATAGCAATGGGTAAATAGGTTAAGAACTGAGGGCAGGGTTTTAGTATAAGTATTCCAAGTCATGCTAAAACTGACAGATGCACATATCAAACACATTCAACCCCTTCAACCTCCCTGCCTACAGAAAGGCACTCATTTAATCAGCTGGTTTTGATGATGATTATGATACAAGATTGCCCCATTCACACTAAGTGGTGGGCATTACAGTTTGTCATTTTATATTGCAATATTAATTAATTTCATGGTAGGCCTATAGTACATTTTCTCAAACTCAATTGAAAAAACAAGATGGGAATCTCTGTTTTTTGCTAATCTTGATTCATACCTGATGAATGAAGAAATATCGCCACAGTGATGCAAATCCAAATTTTTGTCATTGCACATTATATATTATCATATTGCCCAAACCTATTTCACACCAGCTAAAAAGCATGACTAGTCCTCTGTATCCCTTCTTCTCCATCTTCCTTTTTCTTACACACTATCTGTTGTGGCAGCAATCTTCCGTCCGGATTCAGTTCATAATTAGCCTTCTACTCAACATCAAGTTGACATATATTTTTATGTCAGGTATCAGGTAAGATCTTATAAATCCAAAAGTTGCCTTGAAAAGAGAAAAAGAGAAAAAAAAAATATTTGGAGCCTAACAGTGTGCAGTACTCCTTTGTGCTCTGCAAGGAAATGGAATAAGGCCAAAAGATCCTCTCAAATACCATACTTACCAGAAAGGCAATAGTTAGTCACAGTAGCTTACAACCTGCATTCTTGAAGCTTATGCCACAATGTGAGAATCAAAAACTAATTTGAAAGGCTGATTACAGACATTTCCTTTTCTATATTGGTAGTTTGTCTAAATCTCCTCTTCTCCTCTTCTCTCCATTTCTGGTGAGTGTGAGCGTGAGTGGTGGTGGCGGAGTTGCAAGTGGGCGCGGCGTTTTCAAACTGTTTCTGTCCCTGTTTTTCGTATTTTCCGACACTTCAATCTGTCTTTTTGTGCATGATCAGGTACGTTTTTAAAACTTTTTTGTGGAGTGTCTGCTAAGGAATCAGGTTTCTAGGTCGAGTGTCTTTTTCGGGAGGAATGGCATCCTCTGGGACGCCACCTCTGACTCTTCAGCAGGATGTGAGGTTAATCCCCCCAAAGAGTAATGTTACGGTGAAGGAAGTTCTGTTGGCGGTTGGTGAACAAGTCAGCTATGACGATCTATCTTTTGCATCCAGAATATACAAAGCAGTGGTGGTGATTATCAGCTTGTTCATCAGCTGATTGAGAGCGGCGTGTATATCAGAAACAGTTTTGTGCAGGTTGAATTGATAACTGATAACAGGATGAACTGATAATAGGTTTCCCCATTATCAGTTCCCTGCACGCAAATCACCGTATCCGGTGTTCCGCTGTTTATATCCAACGAGGTGTTGGAGAAGGAGCTTTGGAGGTTCGGACAGTTTGCCAGTGGGTTTAAAATGGTGACTTTAGGATGTAACGATCCCAATCTGTGGCATATGCAGTCTCTGAAGCGGCAGGTGTTCATGTTCCTGGACACACAGACGATGGAGGTGTCATTCTTTGTAAAACATGGCTCTGGACTTAGTGAAGTAAGCTCTGGACAGTTGAAATGTTTTGAGTGTGGAGCTGTGGGACACAAGCATTTTGCATGTCCCCACATAAAGCAAGCGGCGACTGATGGCAAGGCTGTGGTGCCTAAAACTCCATCTCCAGCGGGGGAGAATGTAAGAAAGGCAACATGGAGAAGCAGAGCCAGTCTGAGCAGCAGCAGGTTCTGAGTGTGTAGGTGCTGAAGTGCAGTCACAGTCAGGAACTACTGTGGAAGTAGCCTCCACAAGTATTCTAAGAGGTCCCACTGTGATCACCACTGATGAGCAGGGTGTAGGCCAATTCAGCTGTCAGGCTTCATGTGCTTGTGAGGAAATGGAGTATGATTCGGATACTGATACTGTCTCTATTGGAGAAGTTAATCTGAGCACAGATCTGTATTCATTAGAGGAAATAGATCGTTTTCTGAATGAAACATTTAATAGATCTGTGAAAGTGACGGACTACTTCTAAGACAGAAAAATGTATCAAGTCTTTTGCTATACTGAAAAGACTAGTTGGTTTTGACCTGTTGGATAAAAAACATTATCGCCTCAAAAAGAACATTACAATTTTAAAAAAGTACAAAGGATGTAGAACATCGAAAATACTAAGAACTTCAAATGATCATGACACTTAAACTTTATTTCTCTTTATATTGTTCACTCCTTGTTTCAATCTGTTTTTTTGTCTTTTTTCTGACTTTTCTATGAGGAGCCTAAAAATAGGATCTCTTAGTATCAATGGTGGGAGAGATGGGCACAACAGGGCTTTGATTTCTGAGGTTTCAAGTCAGAAAAGGATAGATATGCTTTTTTTTGCAGGACACACATTCTGGTACCTCACCCACATTCAGCTCAGAGTTTGAACAGCACCATTATCCTGCTGGATTTGGTAGATACATGGAGGGTAAAACATCCACAATACCGACAGTACACTTGGATGAGGGTCATTAATAATAGTGAGTGCAGCCAGACTCGACAGGATTTATATTTCACTAAACCTTAGCTCTGGATTAGCTCGCAGTAGAATAACTCCTGTTGGCTTCACGGATCATCACTTTGTATTTAAACATTTGATCATCTCGCCAGGCAAGAGGATTAAGTCCGACTGGCATTTTAATAACAAACTTTTACAAGACAGCAAGTTCTGTGAAACGTTTGAGCACTTTTGGAAGTGCTGAAAAAATAAAAAAAGCAGATTTTACATTTGAAGCAGTAGTGGGACATTGGCAAGGCACAAGTTTGGGTTTTTTGTAACAGTACACCTCCCATTCTATTGCAAAGAGCAATGCAGCAGTGATGGGACTTGAAGCCAACATCAGAAGTATACAGTGGGGCTCGAAGGTTTGGGCACCCTAGGTAAAAATTTGTATTCATGTGCATAAAGAAGCCAAGAAAAGATGGAAAAATCTCCAAAAGGCTTAAAATGACAGATTAGACATTCTGATAATATGTCACAAAAAGTTAGATTTTATTTCCATCATTTACACTTTCAAAATAACAAAATGGCGTCTGCAAAGGTTTGGGCACCCTGCAGAGTTTATAGCATTTATAGCCCCCTTTGGAAAGCTGAGACCTGACAGTGTCATGGAATGTTCTCAATCATTGTCTGGAAATACCAGGTGATGTCAATCTTAAGGTTTTAAATGCCCAGACTCATATGACCTTGCCCCAACAATCAGCACCATGGATAATGACCCTAAACACACCTCAAAATCCACGGTGGATTACATCAAGAGGCGTAAACTGAAAGTTTTGCCATGGCCTTCACAATCTCCTGACCTCAACTTAATTGAAAATCTATGGATAGACCTTAAAAGAGCAGTGCGTGACAGACAGCCCAGAAATCTCAAAGAACTGGAAGACTTTTGTAAGTAAGAATGGGCGAAGATACCTCAAACAAGAATTGAAAAACTCTTGGCTGGCTACAAGAAGCGTTTACAAGCTGTGATACTTGCCAAAGGGGGCAGTACAAGGTATTAACTCTGCAGGGTGCCCAAACTTTTGCAACTTTTTTGTTTTCTGTTGTTTTGAAAGTGTAAATGATGGAAATAAAATCTGTCACAAATATGACACATATGCCACAAAACGTTTTGGGACATATTATACGAATGTCTAATCTGTCATTTGATGCCTTTTGAAGATTTTGACATCTTTTCTTGACTTAGGATTCCAGGAGGTAGAGTAACCAGCAGTCCGGGTGAGATGAGGAGCCATGTGATGAATTTCTATGCAGACCTCTGTGGGGCCTAACAGTGCAGCATGCAGTGTCTTGAGGAGCTCCTGGAGTGTCTTCCTCAGCTCAGTCTGGACGAGAAAGCTGCTTTGGACTATGAGCTGACTTTGGAGAAGCTGACAGCTGCAGTCAACCTGATGGCCTCAGAAAAGGCACCGGGGATAGACGTCTCTTCACAGATTTTTATAAATAGTTCTGGAATACGATTGGATCTGACATGCATGAGGTTTTTATGGAGGGGATTAGAACAGGATTTCTTCCTGTTTCCTGTCAGCGAGCAGTGTTATCACTGCTGCCCAAAAAGGTTATCTGGCTTTACTTAAGAACTGACACCCAGTTTTCTTCCTCTGCACGGATTAGGAGGTACTTTCCAGAGCATTATCAAACAGATTGAAGGATGTCCTGGAATTTATAATACACTCTGACCAATCTTATTGTGTTCCAGATTGGCCAATCATGGACAATATTTTCTGTGTTCGGGACGTTCTTGATGTGTGTAAATTCTATGATTTTGATGTCGGTATCATCTCTTTAGACCAGGAAAAAGCATTTGATAAGGTGGATCACTCCTATTTGTTTTCTGCACTGAAAGCTTTTTGTTTTGGTGATGGGTTTCTGTCTTGGGTTGGTTTATTGTATAATGGTGCACAGGCAGGGCTGAGTCGGCCCATTTCTGTGAAGAGGGGGATACGACAGGGTTGCCCTATATCGGGACAGCTGTATACTTTGGCAATCGAGCCTCTCCTGTGCAGGAAGAAGGATCGACTCAGCGGCCTTTTCCTGCCGGGGTCTTCAGGTATGTTGTGTTCTCTTACTGTTTCAGCTTATGCAGATGATGTCAATGTTTTAGGTTGCAGTCAGGAGGATGTTCAGAGTTTACAGGATGCTCTGTCCCTTTATGAGGGCCACATCTACATGGGTGAATTGGGCTAAGAGTGAGGCATTGCTAGTGGGTCAGTGAAGAGATAGAGCATTGCCCAGTCTGCCAGGGGGACTAGAGTGGGGGAAAGAAGGGTTAAAAGTGTTGGGGGTGTTTTGGGTACGGAGGTACAGAGGAACTGGGAGGGAGTGAGGGAGGGAGAAGGTGTGCGCTCGATTGTCTAAATGGCGGTGGTTGCTACCTCAGCTGTCCTATAGGGGAAGAGTTTTGGTTGCCAATAATTTGGTTGCCTCGACCCTTTGGCATAAGCTCGTTGCCATTGTACCACCAAGAAGCCTGATGGAGGACATTCAGAGAGCCATGGTGGATTTCTTCTGGTCGGGGAGGCACTGGGTTCAGGCAGCAGTTCTGTACCTACCTGTTGCTGAAGGGGGCCAGGGGCTGGTGGATAATCAATCAAAGTTCGTATCTAGACTGTCCAGAAACTATTTAGTCATGTGTGAGCTGTAAAGGGAGTGTTGTGATCCGTGGGAGGGGGTGTTGGTGCTCAGGGTTTGAATGGAAAGCACAGAACTTTTGTATCGATTGCATTTTAATTTGTTTTTGTCTATGATTGTTGGTTCTTCTGTGATCTGAAAATGATCCAATAAAGGGACTTTTAAAACTAAAACCTCTCCTCTCCTCCATGTTACAGCTTTGTCAGCACTTTCAAACCACAATACCCTCTTTTACAAATACTTTCAATTAAGATGCCCTGGGTATTCTCCTGGAGACCGAGACAGCACAATAAATCACAGTACACAAGACCCACACATAATGCAACCTATGGGATTTATTTATTGTCAGGCTATATTTGCTGACCTTAGCTCATGAGGTAACAATGATTTTAACTTGTGATAACTGCCTGTATGTTCAATTTGTAGGAAAGCCAGAAAATTATCCAAATAAATTCATACAGTTACTTAATATACTTTAATATAATACATATTAATGTCATGTTTTTACTTGTATTGTACTTTTATTTATTTGGATTAAAACATGTTTGCACACTAAAACAGTGCTCCTATTCCTCAATGGATTTTAAAATAGAGGCTATATTATATTATCATACCACTATAATTTAATGTTGATTGAATTCCCAGAATTCTGGGAGGGAAGAAGAAAGATGAAAAAGCAAAGTTTGCTTACCCAAAACACTTTAAAAGTACATTTCATTATGGAGGCACTGATGGGGTCTGGACAATGAGAAAGGGTTCAGTTGTTTAAACACAGTTTGGAAACTATTAACTATGATTCCTTAGAGAAACATTTCCATGTAGTATATTACAACCCAATGTGTTCTGTGTATGTATAGTCTTACTGTTTGAGCAAATGTATTGAATACATTGTTCTTAATGTAACTTAAGGCATCAACGAAAATTTCACAATAACCTGTATTAATGATATTTAAGTACTAGCAATCAGAATTAGGTTTGGCTCTCAAAGTGAATTGTCTACGACCAGTGTTTCAGTAGCAAAACAGTATCAAAACATTTATTTCGATATTACACAGATTTGAATAACACATTGAAAATAACAAAGATAAGAAATTCCCCCCAAAAATAGTCAGTCAGTTCATAGAAGTTCAGTTCAAATCACTACTCGGCAGTATGTGATCTCTCTCTCTCTCTCTCTCTCTCTCTCTCTCTCTCTCTCTCTCTCTCTCTCTCTCAGTGGCAGAATATGCACAAAAAAAAAACAATCTGCATACAGCAATGGAAAATGTCTGATTAGTAGCTCTACATGGCTCAGAACATAATGCACTTTGTAACATACCACCTCAAATATGACAATAAAAATACACATGAACAATGCAAAGTGCTACATTTTGCAGGTTTAAGCTAACCAGAAGGCAACTGAACTTGTTAAAAGCATGGCAAAAGACATTACAAACACCCTTTATGCTGGCTCTAAGCCTCAAAATATTAGCCCGTTAAAGTAACCTTATGGCTGAATAAACATACACGGACTCACGTTGCGCCGTCTTATTTTCGACAATGCACATGTACAGGACGGCGCTACAAATTGTAATGGCTGATTTGTTTTTTTTTCTTAAATTGTCAAGGACATAACAGGAACAGCAAAGTAACATAAAATGCACATAGTACACAATCATAGAAGAAGCTTATCTTTCTGCTCTTTTAATCACTTATGGCGGCATGCTAGCATGTAATTAACCTTCTGTCTCACTCACCGGAGATTCTAAAACTTTGTTCCAAAGGAGACGAAAGTGTGTGTGTGGAGCAGCGCCATCTAGATGAATGGAGGATCACAGCAATTAACAGTACTTTGGCCCTGTGCATTTTAGGTGGGCTACATTAATGACATTGTCATAAAGGAAAACTACAGTTGGTGTGGGGAATTAGTGGATTTGTCAGGTTTAAGGAGGTTAGGACACAAGTGCAGGAAGGCGAGGAAAATGCAGCAGTTAGAAAAAATACAAATTGAATGCAAACAAAAAGAGTCTTACAAAACAGATAAGTGGCAGGTAAGTGAATCCAGAGACAAGGGAAACATGGCAGCAAGGAACACAAGGCCTGACACAAAAGAACGCTACAACGATCTGACGAAGGACAAGAGCAACACCAAGAATAAAAACAAAGGGTAACGAGGTAACAAGAGGCAGGTGACACAAGGGCCGGGAAACAGGTGAAAGACATCAGACAATCACTAGTATTCTACTTAGTACTCTATTTAGTATTGACTGCTAATGAAAACTTGATTGGTCTACTGCATCGACTTAATGTTCTGTTTCTGAACCTTTTTGTTACTGAAGTTTGAAAAAAAATAGACTATTAAAAGAGCACACAACGACAACTGAAAACACACAGACTTCCTAGTTTTTCTATGAGACCACAGCACTGGTAGAGCAAGAGGGCTGCCGCAGAGGGCTTAAACCACACAAAAACTTGGGTCTGGCAAAAATTGCTTCTAGATTTTCTTTACATTGCAAAGTCAGCTTGCATCAAATTGATTGATTAATATACACCCAAAAAACACAATCCAGGTAGACCTGGATTGTTTTTTTTGTACATTGTAAAATTGTGTTCTAAACTGTTTACCTGGCTAATTTTCCAGATTTGTGCTCCAAGGAGCTTAACGCCTTCAAATCTAAATCAAATATTTTCTTCAGATGGCACACAAAAACCATTGAATACACAGACCGTATAAACTACTGAATTGTCGAAATCTTTATTTACTTCATCGACCCTGTTAGCCTTCTCATCTTCTTATTCTCAACGCTGTTGAACAACATCCATCTCCCCTTGCGCTATCTTTCATTAGCTTCGTCCAGCGATGCTCCCATAATCCAACCAGTCACTTCCCACCCCTTTCATGCCACGGTTAAATATTCATGGTGCACCCCAGGGTTCACCTCTCTAAGTTCCAGTGACATTAGGGCAGCAGGTGGCAAAGCTGCTTTTTATTAATAACAAACATCTCCCAAGGCAGTAGTGAACCCCCACGCAATGCCACACACACACACACACACACACACACACACACACACACACACACACACACACACACACACACACTTTTCCGGAAATAAAAGTGATTTACTTATTTATTCCCCAAAAGAACCAAGCACGCCTGACTTATACGATCAAAATGTTCTTAAAAGTTTTCCATTTGCAGCGTGCAGCTTGCTAGAATGAAGAATGTCGTTGTTTTCCAAAGAGAACGGAGTAAGACAACGACAACACACATTGTAGCCGCCTAACTGCAGTCGATCCAGACTAAGGTCACATATACATACAACTGTGCCTCTGGCTCATAGCTTATACTTAATTTGAATTCAATTCATTTTTCAAGCAAAACAAAAAACATTACTGCCACTTGATGGATGATGAAGCTTGGCACTTTAATTACACCTACTCAGAGAAGGCAGACTGGCAGGCGGGAAAAAGTGGATAATATATTAATCAATCACCCATCGCATACAGTACCAACTATAACTACATAAAAAGGAAGTCCCGTGATCGGCTGGAAAGAGATGGCGGCTTAAGGTGTAGCTCCTGGCCCAAATTTGTCAAATAGTTGTTTTATATGGTTCCAACTTTGATATTTTGCCACTTTTTGCTCATTAGAGTTACTTGAAGCAGAATGTCAACTGAGAACAAATCCCAATGCAGCGATACGGATGCCATTGCTGAGGCATTGCTGGAGAAACAGAAAAGCTACCTCAAGCCACGCTTTTCTCAGATTCAGTCTCAGATTCAACAGATGAGCCTTGACAACAACAATAAGCTAACTGCTAAATATGCCCAGCTATTATCTCTGACTGCAAGCCTAGGCTCTATCGAATCGGGTGTGAATAACTGAAAAACCTTGTTGACATGATTAATTTCTATACTGAAAAGGGGTCAATTCTCAAGAGATGTTAACACAGCCTTAATTTCCTTACTACTGAAAAAGGATAAGAATCCTACAGAGTGTTCTAGCTAACGGCCTCTGAGCCTGCTTAACGCTGACATAAAAACCTTTGCAAAGCTCCTAGCCCGCCGTTTGGAGTTCCATATGTCAAAATTAGTGAACCCTGACGAAACAGAATTCATAAAAATGAGACTAGCAGCAGACGCCTTATCCATATTGTTGATGCAGCAGAGGACAGTAAGTGTGTCACTTTTCTCTCTTGACGCATTGAAAGCCTTTGACAGACCTGAGTGGCCATTTTTATGGTCAGTCTTAGAGGTGATGGGCTTTGGTAAAACTTTCATTGGCATGATTAAAGCTTTGTATTCTAATCCCTCAGCCCGAGTCTTTGGGCTGCCCCTTGAGTCCTGCTTTATTTGTCCTCTCTCTAGAGCCGCTGGCTCAAGCCATTCGCCAATCGATTATGGTGTCACCAATACACATTCGCAATTCACAGCATCACGTCTCATTATTTGCAGACAATGTTTTGGTCTTTTTAAGACCAACATTTTTTTTTTTAGAGGATTACTGCGACCCGTTAGAAAACGTCACACGACCTATCTAGCCACACGTGGACCCTTTCCTACCTGGATGTGGTCTATTTGGAACCGTCCATGGCGTGGATAAATTGTGCCCCAGACTTTGGACATGAGGTGGTGCATTGCTGACTCTGTGAGATCCTGGCTGTAGCCTTGTGCTCCAACCTCTAACTTGCACAGGTGTTTGGTCCCTTGTCTTGTGCCTGTCTGTGTGTGTGTGTGTGTGTGTGTGTCTGTTTCTGTGTGTGTTGCTTTGTCTCCCTCCCTCCCGTGTTTTCTCTGTATAATTATTATTTGTAAAAATGTTGTTATACATTGTTATTTTTTGTTGGTCCTGGGACGCGTTCTCGTTTCAGTGTATTGTTTGTAATTGTCACTGTTTATTTGTTAAATATGTAATCACAAAAAAACTAAACAAATGTATAGAAGCTTGAAACAAGCGAAAGACAGATGCATTACGTAAGACAGCCATGTGTAAGGCGATGGACTGTCAGTGACATGCACAGCGACAGAGAGGAGGCAAAGCTTTCAGAGGAAGAAGATTCAATCAACCAGTCAGAGCTTGATTTTTATGATAGGTCCGTTATCATCCTCTCACAATGCCAAAGCTGCCTCTCTCCCTGCTGTCTTATATTCTCTTTTCAGTCCTTGCTCTCTAAAATGTGAATCACAGACACATACATATGATGGTATCTGCAACTTTTCTTCCTGAGATATCGCGTTCACAAGAATGGGACAAACAGTACAAATGGTCAACCTAAAACATAATGCCTCCAGAGGCATAAAAACAGCAATTTAGTAGTGTGTGGTGTCGGCAAGTCTGTATGTATGTAACATTTTCTAAAGTTAGAACAGTCTGTCACCAATGTCATACTTGTCTTGTCCCAGTACATCTGTGATGAGCTAAAATCTATATGGTAAATCACTGGAGTCTAACATCAACTGCAGACCTTAATTTACAGGGTGAGAGTGGAGAGTTTACCGTCACTCCAATGTGTCATTAGATGAGGGAGAGTAGGTGTCTTTCTGCCCTATCTCTACTGTGGTGATGTATTTAAGCAAACTCACAGCTAAATTAAAATCTCATGTAAATATAAATACACGTATATACTTATGTATACATCTTCCATTAAGGTGACTGGGTTCATCATTATAACCCAATACATGCCAGAATATTCTGAACACCTGAAGACAATCTTGAACATGGCCTCCATAATAACAGTATATAATTAATAAATAGATAAATTATAATCATTGGTGATGAGTGGCACAACAAAGACAATGAAGATCATTCAACACTTATGCAACTACAATGCTTCTGTAAGTGCAGCATCATTAATGTACAAAAATACAAAAAAGTTAATTCAGAGCAGGTGCTCTCTTTATGGAAAAGGAAATTCTCCTATAAGCATTATTTGGCTTCGATCCTTGTTAATTAGGACAGGGGCAAGCCTGCTTTCTTGCCCAGGGTACCAAGGTTGACGGTCGAAGATTTTAACATCTATTCCTGGTGCTTCTTTCATGCTGTAATGTCCTTAAATGCAGGAGCACATTGCTGAAATGCATCCCCACTTCAAGTTATCTTAAAATCAGACAACTGAAATTTTGAGTGAAGATCTTGCTGTTGCCTGATTCATAGCCCCAACAACCCACATACATTCTAATTACACCCAAAAATAACATCAGAGGAAAGTGAAATCTGAATCAACGGGTGCTGTCTTGTTTAGTGTGAAACTCTCCTGCTGTGCTTAAAAAGGGAAACTTGATTTTATATACTTTAACTTTGAGGTGCGAAACTTGTGACACACAGGGGTCAGAAGGAGCGTCATGAGTGGAATCATGGAACATGTGGAGTGGCTTCTCTGGGAAAGCAGACGAAGATACTGATGGCAAGTGTTAATGTGTATTGTGGTCAAATTTCCAGGAACACCATGTTGGGGTATGCTGAGAAGGGAAAGCTTAGACAACATCAGGTCATTCATAGGTCACTGGTAAGGGGACCGGAATATTTGGCCAGTCTCTAACAATTAAACCTCTTAATGTATAACTGTTTGTCTATCTACAGATTCAATGAGTCTATGTAAGCAGCTACATGATAAGAGAATGTTTTGTCTCAGGACTGTCTCCTTTTGGAGGTTGGTTGGCCAGACACACTTTAGCATACTTTTCAGAGAGAGAGATAGGCTGAACTAGGCTTTAGTATCTGTGTTTATGGCGTTTAAGGTTCATCTAAATGTAACGTCTCCAGCATTAGTTTAAATACACCTTGTGGAAGACAGGAACTTCATAGAGTTAGGATGGCACTGCACAATAACACATTGTGTTTTAACTGTACAGCCTGCTTAATTGTCTCCTCAATAGAGGGTTCATTAAATGCTTCTGTGTAAGATGTCAAGGTCTCCCGAAACTTCTTCATGTATGTGAAATGAGTTGTGCTGCTTTACATGTACTGTATCTTGTTGATTAATGAGAAATAAAGGCAGACCACAAACGGCAACCTAATAGTGGTGCTAGAAGATCACCAAAATTGTAAGGATTCATCTTCTGGGGATAATGAATATCTGCAGAAAATGTGATGGCCATCGATAAAGTAGTTGTTGAGATATTTGAGTGTGGACCAAAGTGCTGTACTGACTAACAATAACATCCCTCGAGCGATGGCTTTAACCATGGCTAAAAACATCAATCCTTACCCCAGCCTGTATGTGATATGTAAAGCACAGTTGCTCTCAGATTTTGTTTCTACCACCCATTACTCAGTGACCTCAAGCCCATCCACTGTAGATGATGTTGCGCTGCAAGGGTAAATCATTAAGATAAAGGTCTTATGTACAATACAAATAAATAGGGTGAGATATGAATTAGTATGTCAGGTGTGATCGATGTCTCTTAAACCTGTTAGGGATATATTTTATGGACCGCTCCTAAAAACAGTGCTCGAAATAAATCATCGGAGAAGGGGGCAGTGTTGTATTATCTTATGTGTCCTGGGCTGCAACGTGTGATCTGTGATAACTGACTTCATCCCCAGAATATAAGATTTGTTCATCCTCAGGGTAAAAAATGATCTTTGACTAAATCATTTAAACGGTGCAGATCTCATGCCAATGTGAGTTGGCATATTGCACATTTTGTTCACACATCAAGCAGGAACAGTAAAAGGATGGTCACTAAGGTCAAAGGTGGTTATGCATCTTAATCAGAGAGGCTATCACGTAAATTCAGACAGTCAAGCACTGAAGCTCCAGATTGACAGAAAGACGAAGGAGAACAGTGTTTTTTCTGCTTGAACTGACAATAAGAAAAAGGCTGAACAGTTACCTGATACACAGACTTTGGATTTTTGGTTTGAATAGAAACCATCCGAGTGTGACACAAATAAACCAAACACAATGCTAACAAGGACTAAAGATAAATAAGAGAGGCTTTTTAATGATAAAGATTTTATTCAAAACAACAAATGTCAACGTCGTGGGGGCGCTAGAGGAAAAGTCAGTTGATGACCAAAGTCATCAAGATTGCCACCCTTCAAGCTAAAAAGCTCAAAGTTTGATGATTTATGCTCACAGGCATGATTCAAGGTTTGTCTTCCCGAGTCAAACAAGTCATGCTTTTAAGGTGCAGAGAGCTGAAATCTGTAGTTGCAAAAAGAGGTCTGTCACTGGGGGCGCAAAAGACATAACTGACAGCTGAGAGCAGCTCCCTTGTCTCTCAGGAGAGGTGAGAAGTGCTGCTCTTTCCCCACACTGCATTTATGTCAACTGAGATTGAAGGATTAGTTCTCCCTGGTGTCACGAGGCAAGGTAGATTGCAAAGATGAAAAGAGAAAAAAGGTTGTTTTACCGCCACATCGGAAAGGCTTGTTGGAGTGATATTGTTAATTGGCTTCGCTTCTGAGTATCTTTCATTAGTGCTTCTACCCAGTATGTTTTACTTCCTTCTCGTTTGCTCCCTCTTAATAATCCTGTTTGTCTCTCAAAGAAATTGCTTTTCAAACATTGTTTCAAAATGAAGACATTTTCACCACAGTAATGGAGAAATAATTATCTCTGAAGCTGCAAATGTTGTTTTTCAGTAAATAACATTTGGGAATGATTATGTTTACAGCTAAGATAAATTCATACATTTTCCTGCCACTTTTTGTAACTGTGGGATTTAACTGAAATTTAAAAATAACATGCTGGCCTTCAGCTTACAGCATAAACAAACAAAACAACACATCACACATTATTTTAACAAAATGCAAAATAGAATGCTGGGGAAGAAAGTGGCTGAAAAATGATGGATGTAGGCAATTACATCATGGGAAATTGATATTGTTTAAATCCTGATTGCATCAGATTAAGACGGTTGCTCGACATGTCAAATTATTGGCCAGAGATTGGTAGACTCGGTAGCCTTGTATGCTATATGTAGATTTTGTTGAACCTGGAGTTAAGGTTATTAGGTTTTATATACAGTTAATGGCTGAACCTTAGTCTGGAGAAGGAGTTCAGCACCATGGACAGTTCCCGCCATAGACTGTTGTTCTTTTTCCATGAGTTTGACAGAAATGGAAATGCATTAGCCTAAATCCCAATAACCATTTGTATATATAGCTAGGAAAGGTAATGCAATGTAATTTGTATGTATTCCACGTTTTTATGCCACACACTGTAATGCTGCTGTAAATACTCACTTGACCACCAAGTGTGTATTAATCTGCGACTGAAAATAGTCCCAAACTGTATGAATCAATGGGTTTGAGTGCCACTGGCAGGGTGGGTGGAGAAACTGGAAAGTATTGAGCGAATGACTAATGCATTGATGGTTTTAGTCTTTTCATTGGATTTGTTGACATAACGCAATCCATCTTAATGCATTAATGATTATTGACCCACCAAAGCATTGTCAACTTTCAGCAAAAAAAACTGCCTTACGATTCCATCCTACTGTCAGACTAATGGGAAAAACTATGAATGACTAAAATGTCTAATATCAACACAAAGCTCAGGCCTTAATATAAAAACGTCAAGTCATCACTAGTATTAAACTGTTTGTTAGCTCTGCATCTTTAAGATTGGAAAGATTTCACCTCACCTAGTATAATAGCTTTATACGTTTTTCTAAATCATTTCTAAATTACATTGTTCTTTTCATATTTTAATTTAATGTATTTAATGTTTAATAAGTATAAAATGAAATTTCATAACTATGCATAAGAATAAAGAAAAGTTTGTTTCTATGCTGTCTGTCTTCTGTGGTTGAGCAATTAATCTGTTTATCTGTGTCCTGCAGAGCCAGACCTTAAAACAAAAGACAAGAGGAGACTTCTAATTGGTAATTCTGGGTTAGAGAGCTGCTCCTGATTCAGTTCATGAAGGAGAGTACAGCCTGTCTGACAGGGCATGGACCTACAATTGACGTAAGGTGATTACTAAATGTGATATAGTGCATAAAGAAATGGAGAGGACAACGCTCAGGAGGGTCAAGTGTTGTGTGATTTTTTAGGCTTGTGTGTCCATGCATGTTACAGTTCCATATTTCATCTAATCATTAAACAGCAGGCTGGAGCATAAAGATCATGTCAGAGGTCCTTTTCATTCAGGCAGCAAAAAGCAAAATGCCTGAGTCCTTAACACCCACATGATGCTTTCCACCGACTGCTTAATACCTCCCGATTGAAACAAAATAAAGAAAAGAAAATCTCCACCACTTGCACAGGCCAAAATCTTTATGAGCCTCACAATCAAGCACAAGACTCTCTTGTCAGTCCCAGTTACCTTGCCGGTTGGTTAGCACCTGCATTACCATGGCAACTGATGACCTGGACATGCAGCAACGTCGTTTTCAAACATTCTGTATTCTCTGGTTCTCTCTGGCAAAAACCTGAATGTGGTGATTTTTACCACGTTTATGCAAATCAGGCATTTCTTTATTATTTAGCAGTTTCTAAGAAAAAGATAAAAAAGTTGCATCTTAGTAAAAAAACGTATCTTAATATATATAATCATTTTCCATTAATCATTTTCATATGCAACAGTGATGTGGAAGTTCAGGTTCATTATAGTGATAAGACCACACTTTCTCTGGTAAGTTATAATATTAATTGTAGTCCAAGCATTGCTTCTATGTTTGATTACTAGCAAGCTATAGAGGTGAAATATCATCCAATTAACCTGATGTGGTTTATATGTCATGTGCCACAGGGCCATATAGAATCAGTTTGTTTTCCTATTAGTGTTTAGCAGTAATTATAACTCAGAATGAGATTGGGAAACAGAACAAGGTAAATTCTACATGGAATTATTATTATTGAGTGTTGTCTTGTTTTTCACTCTTTGTCTTTGAATTCATGGTCATTATATAGATATTTTATAATCAAAAGGAATTTGTGTTGAATTATATTTCATATTCTGACTCAATGTATTTTAAGCCTAACAAGGCACCAGTGCAGCTATGTAATCCTAAGAACATGCTGAGGCTTAAATGAGATGAGACTACAATGAACAAAAGGGAGAAGAAAACATAGCCTCTTGCTGCAGCTTTGAAGTGGGAACTGGATCAAATCCCCATACGAAGCAAATTGCCTTCCCCACCATCCAGAAAGGGATCAAAACTGTCTTTTGCTAAAAATAACAGTCACTCACTGTCTCCTTGTCTCTCTTTGTGTATCCTCCATGGGAAGACAAACACATAGGACCTTCATATTTTTCTACTCAACTAAGTCAGGTCTCTTAACTTCTCACAACAATCTGTTTATTTGATTTGTGCAGTGACATGGAGGGTACCTTAACATGTATGCATTTATGAACTGTGCATTAAGTTTGTTTCTTTTAAGAGTGTGCTTATGATGACTTTTTTGGTTCATTTGGTACTTTTGGGAACATTGCGAATATATGTAAAATAAAAATATAATACAAATATGCCATTAATTCTACAGTTTGACTCAGGAAGGATCCTCATGACTCATGGAGGTATATTTCACTTGTACTGAAAAGCTGAACAATTCAACAAGAAACCATGCCGAAGAGAATGGGATGATAATGACATTATTTATGTCACCCAGCTCTGTGAAACACTGCAATTAAATAACACGTCAATATGACAAAAGAGCAGACTAAGCACCAAACTTTATGAGTTTTGTACTTCTTCCTCCATTAAATGCAGCGGGCAAATATTAGCTGATAAAGGCCTCTGCTTTGCTGAGATAGGCCTAAATGTACATCGGGACCACATACAGCATTATAAGAGATGTTACATAAGTAAATAAACCAACTGCTTATCCACCCACAAACTCCTCCAGCCCACTCACAGGGCTATACAATGGTTGACACACACACACACACACACACACACACACACACACACACACACACACACACACACACACACACACACACACACACACACACACAGTGGAATAGAATAAAGAATCTAACAACTTATTTAATGCTGTTAACTTTAAAACAGTGTTTTAAAATAAGTGAATAAGTTACCATGATGGGTAGAGGAATCAAGTTAAACTTACATACAGACTTTCCACTAAGCTCAGAAAGAATGGTGGTGGAAGCAGCTTGAGGCTACAGCATCCGCTACTAGCATAACACACCCAAATCCCCAACCAGTATTTCGGCAGTTGAGTCATATTGTGGATAATGTAGGCACCAGCTTTTGACAAGGAAGATTAATGCATAGCATAAATCTCTGGTTCTGCTGCATCAATTATGACACTTTTATTTTCAAACTGTCCATTGTGTGCCTGACCATGTTACAGGAGCACAATACTAAATCAGCAATTATCTTGACACCTATCGTACACACTGCGAACACAATAAAATGTATACAGAAAAGGAATAGTTTTCTGTAGGCCTCTTGAACTAGACCATACTAGATTAAACAGTATGTCTGAGAAGACAGTTGGTACAGTACATAATCCACAATGTATATGCCAATCAGAGTAAAGGCATTTGACTTAATTAGACCTGTTAGAAAAGACAATGATTGAGAGAAAAAAAATGGGCTACTACATGAAATTGCCCAGAAAAAGCCTAGAGCTAAAAAGCAGTAGTTCAGCAAACATCCAGGGCTGATACTGTAGCTGACGTGACCCTGTGCATGAGGTGACTGAAGACCCAGAGGAAAGAAACTGTCTCTTTTTGCTTCCCTGGGTCAGAGTGTTGTTTTGATCGGTTACCTGGCTCTTTCTCTGGGACACCTGAGTGTGATCATTAGAAATGATGGACACATTCTTTCCTGGCTGCCTATGTGGGACCACAAAACTGGCACACGAGAGACACTGTTATCAACCAGGGAGACTAAAAAACTAAAGCATGTCAAACTAATTTAAGAAATCAATATCCTATCTTGTGAGACTTCTAACTCAGGAGATACTCTTAGCTCTGGGGCATATAAAGAAAAAAATCCATTACTACGTACATATGGCCCTGTTTTACAAAAGGTAATAAACCTTACACTGAGTTTGCATCTAGCCTATGTGGGGTATTTGTTGGTTTGTAGTTTCATTGATTTACAGTAAACTTACCCTAAAGTCAATGCCCACAGTTGAGATGAAGCTGCCAGCTAGGAAAGCTCCATCTTTAAAACGGACCAGTAGACATGTTTTCCCCACACCAGAGTCTCCAACCAGCATCACCTGCACAAGAATACAAAAGGAAAAACTCTGACATGAATGACTGGAGGGCTAAACTAAACATCCGACTGGTGGATAAAGGTA
The DNA here is from genome assembly GCA_013375575.1 of Percina caprodes. NCBI lineage: Eukaryota > Metazoa > Chordata > Actinopteri > Perciformes > Percidae > Percina > Percina caprodes. The sequence goes on along the minus strand of JABXJD010000002.1, from coordinate 7,881,635 downwards.
AATGTCAGACAAAACTGAAATAACTAGCAAAGGAATATAAAACATATGTAGGAGCATGAACAAGAGGGAGCTTTTGCTCATATCTTTAATTTTGTATCAGTGACTGGTTTGCCCTCAGAAATAAAACAGGACATTTGAATCATTCAGCTAAAGTAGTCCTGGTATTTTGGTACCTGGCCAGTGAAGAGGGTGTATGTTAATGTGTATGTGTGTGTGTGCGTGTGTGTGTGTGTGTGTGTGAGCGTGTGTGTGTGTGTGTGTGTGTGTGTGTGTGTGTGTGTGTGTGTGTGTGAGAGCGTGTGTGTGTGTGTGTGATTGCTCATTATGGCCACCAGTGGCATCAATGCATGTGTTCGTTCCTTTCTTTTTTATATTCCTAGCTGTGATGAAGTTAAAGATTTGATGTGATTACTGTTACCAGGTAAGCTGAGGGACGTTGATGCCCTAGAAGACCATGGAAATCAAAAGTGCCTCTTGGGTGAACAGAGGAAGCAGAGAGGAGATGAAAAACGGAGTAGGAAGAATGAAGGGTTGTAACAGGGTCAGATACAACATGTGGCAAAGGATAATATTGCCATCTGTTTCCCTATTACTTTTTTTATCTTTGTATCTGATTTTCTTCTTTTCTCTCATGCCTTCTCCATGAAATGAGCTTTATGTTTGTATTGTATGTAATAAAATCAGAAAGAGGATAGGTTAATCTCTGCACATGTAATAAGACACAAAAAGATACAGGTAGGATATTTTTGATCCAGCCTTGCAACATTTAACCAAAATATTATGGCTATCTAGAAAGAATTTTAAGGGAATGTTATTGGATTTCTACATGAACATGTTAGATGTAAGAATATCTACAGTTCCCAGTGGCTTAAAAGGAACAATCATTTCAATTGTTCTGCAAAAAGAGCAACACAAAGACATCTTGCACTCAGATCAAACAACTGCTTCAAAAACACATAGTAGGTGGCGCAAGTCCATTGAAGCTACTGGGAGTAGACACTGAGAATCTGTGTGGATCTGTGTTTGTGTTGTGACTGGTGGCGAGACAATTCTCTACTCACATTATGGTTAGGTAAAATCGCTCACTGTAGACTAAATGCAAAACCTGTGATATATGGTGCAGGAACAAACATGAATTCAACCAGTTGCATAACCATTTGTTTGTTGGCTTTTGCAAGGCGTTGTGCACCTTTGCAGGATATCGATCGCTTATTGACACAGCTGGTGTCAGGAACTCGTTACTGTTTAGTGAATAGAGATGGTTGTAAAACGAAAGGCAAAAAAAGCTAAACAGGAAAACGATACTGGCAAAAGTAGACCACAAACATAAATTTACAATGTGTTTTTTTTTCTCTACATGTAGCCTATTCGTCCTAAAGGTCTAACAAAACACAAACGGTGTCCACTCTGTGCACAGTGTATGGTTATCTACATAGTAGGCCTATTGGGTAATATAAATTTATGTCTCGCTTTTATAATTTCTGTAATATTTTTGGGGAGCATTATAGAAACTAAAAGCCCACTTTTATGTGAGTTGTAGTTTGTTATCATGCATTTACTGATCAACCTCATACCTTAAAAGCGATGTCATAAAACTCGCTGCTATTGCTGATGGAGGGTCTGCTGGGATGGACCACGCCGTTCATCTGAACAATGCCCGGGTTGCTCCTCGCAGCTTTCCCGCTCGCTTTCCCGGTGGAGCTGCCCGCAGACGGGCTGCTGGTCGCAGCTTTGCCTTTGGCAGCCTTCTTGCGAGACATTTCTCAAGATTCAAAAACTATTTTTTATGAATCCTTAGTTAAAACAAAGAAAACAAATCTTCCGACGACTGAAAAGTTGCTGCAGCGAAGAACTTAAATTAGCAGATGTTTTTTTTCTTTAAACCTGCGCGTTGAATGCATGTTCCTTGACACACCTCTCGCTCTCGCTTCCGTTGTTGTTCAGCCGCTTTTTGCTGCTGACAGCTCGCTCTTTCCAGTAGAACTACAGAACAGCCTCAGCACCGCGCGTTGGAGCGGCAGCAAAGAGATGTGATTTAGCAGAAAGGTCCACCTTAACAGTCAGGACACAGGGGCGCCGCACTGTGCACTGCGCCTGTTGAGAGAACGCCTGGACCTCACCCACACTGTCACAGACTGTGACCTGTATTGCAGGACTGGCATTGATGACCATGTGGGTGATAGAGGTCACAGGACGCTGAAAAGCAGCTCCCCCCCTCTTTTTTTAAATAAATATTTACATGATTCTATTGTGTGGCAAAAGTATTTTTTTCTCATTTATATGTTGAATTATGACTGTTTTATCGCAATCATCTGGTGTATGAAATTATGCCTGTGTGTTCTTAACCTTCAAAAGAAGGTGCGTAGCCTATGATAGATTTAGCGACCTTTCTTTCAACAACACTCACACAGGCTTTTTTGTATAGTATTCTGTTAGAGGGATGTGAATATGTTAATGTAGGCTATTGTTATTATGGCAATTGCCATGATGAAACAAACAATTTACTTTATTTGATTCATTAATGGCTTTTACTTCATAGATGTCATTATGAATTTATGAGCTACAGCTGGAGGCCAGGACTAGTTAGAATGAAGTACACCTTCAATATAATAAGAGGTGCCGTCCATTCACTTAGTAACTGAATGCGAAGCAATAATGATTTACAATATAGACGTACTTAGTTTATTAAAGCTATTGCAGTAATCTGTTTCTAATAGCATGAGCATTATTTATGGAGAAATAATAAACAACTTGCAGCCACCTGTGGAACGTGCTGGAGATGTGATTTTAATAATGCACCACAAGAGGGCGATATAAGGATATAAGATAGGATGTCGCATATGCTAGAGAGTAGAACAGCAGAGTAAAGATCAAGTTAGTGTCCGTGTTGAGGATCTTTGTCCCCTAAAATAATTAAAACTCGTTATTATAAAATAAATAGGGCTAAATCAAAAACTTGCACAAATTAGGTCATATATATATATATATATATATATATATATATATATATATATATATATATATATATATATACACACACACCTAGTTATATGAGATACATACAATTGTAATTGATTTGATGTACATGAAGTCGGTCTTTATCATAAGGCATCTGTATGGGCTACAGCTTCCTCCACCAACAAGCTGGTTGTGATCACAGCAGTTATTGTCTAAAGATGGTTTGGCCTTTCAGTGACTCTTACCCAGAGACCTTATAGCCTAATTCACAACATAATTCAAACGTCTCATGGAGGATGTCACTCTTTAGCTTGGTCCACATTGTCTACATTTGCAACAAAGAACAGCAGCATATTCTGGTTAGACCCTGATCCTCTGTGGCCAGTAATACAATGTTGTTGCCCCTCTCCTCTCTGTAATCTAGTTTGTTATGCAATATGGATTTGTGTATGATACAATAGCCTTCTGATCTAATGCCAGGCTGTCCATGCTCATTAGAATATGTTCAAAGATCATAACCCAGAGACCTTGTTTGCTCCCCACAACAGGAGACTGATGTAAGCTTGTATTACCTCTGACTTTTACGATGTGAAGCGTGAATAATATGGAGCTAGAACAGCAACAGTAACATTGAAACAACAAATATTGGCACTGAAAATGTTGAACTGATATATAAAACACAAACATCAAAAAGTTATAATCTCACAATCCTATGATATTTCACTTTGATATTTGTTTGCATTATGATACATTTTTGTCTGTGTCTTTTCAGTGACAGATTTGTTTTACACTGTCAAGATTTTTACAATGTCGCTGGTTTTCAGTTTCAACTTTCTGTCACTGTTTTGGCGTAGGGAGAAGGGGCTTGAGGGGAGGGACAAAGAGGGCGTGGTAATTTACAGGCTACTGGCCAGAGACCACACCTCCACAAGAATCCTCACAGATGTGTTGAAACTGCATATCTGCAATGTCTTCCTCAAGGTCACCTGGAACCTCAAAATCTCAAGTAACTCTGTTTATCTTTGCCATTTTTTCACATAGAAGCAAGCTTGTTTAGTGTTAACTTTTAATGGAGGCCTAAGCTGTGCTGTTTTGGCAGAGGTTAGCACGTACACGTTCTGCCTGTTAGTAAGTGTGTAATTTGCCTAGAAACCTGTCAGTCAGCAGCCATACTTGTGATTGGAAAAGAGTTATGGGGGAGGGGCATAAAGGTTTTGTGCAAGTGTTAGTGGCAGGTAGAGAGAGCGGAGCTCGTTCTCTTAATACATCCATGTGCACCAGCAATAACACTGGCCTTAGGAGTCTTAAAGGACAGGAATTACTGTTATTATAAATACAAAATTATAGAAGATAGATTAACATCCCTGGCGGGAAATTTAACTACAATTAGCCACAAGTTGGCTGACGTATGCTAACCATAGATGTATTAAGAGAACAATGCTAACCTCTGCTAAAACAGCACAGCTTATGCCTGAAATAATATCATAGGATTGTGAGATTATTACTTTTGATGTTTGTGTTTTATATATCAGTTCAACATTTTTCAGTGCCAATATTTGTTGTTTCAATGCCAAATTTTGTTTTCAATACCGTGGGTTACTGTCACTGTTCTAGCTCCATAGAATAATACCAGGCTCAAAGAGGCAGCTCCATTTGCTATACACAAATTAAACAGATCGAAAGCCATTTCGGAAAAATCCCAGTTAACTAGCAATCAAGTTTAAGGCAGTTTCTGTCCAGTGGATGATATTTGACAGTATGTTCACCTCTTATGTGGTAAATATTTATTGTGGTAAACTTGTTATGTAAAAAATAAATTGTAAGCCTAATCTAACATCAAAGTATTATTCCTCTTATATTTTCCAACTGCCAAACATTGTAGTTTATAGTGTAAAAGAATCTATCCTACATAGACTTTTTGGGAACGTCACATATTTGACCCAGAGCTCCAAAACTCAGAGTTTCTGAGTTCTGGTTGTAAACACACAGACAGCTGGAGCCTCTGGTTTATGTCCCTAAATCTGCTATCTGTCAGCATTTTTCCACACTCCACCCAACTCAGCGCAGAGTAAGGAGTGGAGTGTCATTGGTTTGAGGGAATACAAACCCCAAAATCCACCAACCCCCCTTGTGCAACTCCCTTCGACAGCTGAGATTTGTTCTACTTCTAAAGCAGCTGTCTACTGTGGCAACAGCTGGGCATTTTGGAGGGAAGAGGCGACGTGGATAGAGAGATTTATTGGAATCCATCCATGGTTTCAGAGAAATTAGCAGTTAGTTAAGTTAAATATGCCCAATGCGTGTACTGTACATTGCAAGGCTATAATGTCTACTTGTTTACCATATGCTTGCGTGTGTCTGTGCCAACAAGCATATATAGCAGCACAAGCACATAAAACTGTCTTTAAATACAGAATACAAACTGTGGAGGCAGTTGAGAAAAATCTAATCAAGCAAATGTACTTTATTCTTTACTTAGGCTAACAAGGCATTGATCAAATTATAGCTTTTTTCACAGTGCCATACACTGTAAATCAACTGTGTGATTCAGCTGTGAGGAATGCATCACATCATTTCATTTCAACATGTTAATTAGGAGCAAATTACATACAACAATCTTTCCTGGGTGCAAGCATCTTTACAGCTGTCCAATCTGCATGACAATAAGTCAAACAACCTGAAAAGTTTTGGTGAGTGTTAATTTACTTAGTCAGGTGCTTGAAAAAACATTGTGACTGGAACATGGCTATATGTATGTATGTGTGTGTGTGTGTGTGTGTGTGTGTGTGTGTGTGCCCAATGCAGTGATGTCATAATGCCCTCTGGGTCATGTCAATCTGCAGGCGCACCCAATGGCCAGGCATTTGTCAGTTTACCCAGGGTCGGGTGCCCTGAATGTGGGCTGGGTGGCGTGCAGCAGCCTAGCCAGTCGCTCAACCAAAGTCACAGCAACTGTTGATCTGTTGGCCGCTCTTTCTTTCAGCTGCCTGTGGCCGTGAGGAGGGGCAGGAGGCATCCTGCCAGCCGGCATCCCTGTTTGTCAGGCCTTTGGCGAGAACCATCAGTGGACTGGTACTGCCTGGCACTTATTCGCTCCCCGAGGCATCTTAAATGAGAAAAACAGAAAGAGAAAGAGAGAGAGAGAGAGTGAGAGAGAGAGAGAGGAAAATGGGTGGCATGAGTGTTTATAGTTTTTTGTCTAAATAAAAAGTTATGGACATGTTTAAATTAATTATAAATACTATAGTGTACATCATGTGTTTATCTTGTCCTAAAATAGTTATCCTGTTTGGGAAGCAGTTATTATTTATCTAAATAACTTCCAATTTAATTCAATAATCCTGACTATGAAAAAGCCTACTTTTGACTACAGAGATAATAATGAAAAAATATAATAAAAAATATGTTTCAGTCTGTTATGGGGTAATGAGGGAAACAACATTAAATGTAGACTATACCAAAAATGTCAGAATAAACATCATTGGACAATTAATAACGTGAACAGCTAAGTGGTGTTTAATGTGGTACATTGATTCCACACTTCTTTTTCTTATGACCCCTTGACCCCTTATTTATAATATTTTTCTATTAAATGGGAATGAGAATGACATTGTGAAAACAATGTGGCAGTGTGAAAGGGGTTAGCAGTTAAGCCATTCTAGAGTCCAGAAGAGATAAAAGTATTCCATATTTCAGAAAAACAGGGCAACAATGAGCAGTCTCAGAACTACATTTTTTTCTTCTTTCAATGACACTGAACCTCGAGTTGCCCCCGGAAGCATTGGAGTGTAAATATGTGTGAGTGTTTGTCTGATGAGCAGGTGGCACCTTGTACGGCAGCCTCGGCCAAAGTGTATGAATAGACTAGAAAAGCAGTCCATTTATATTTACATTAAATTCTGAGGACAAATTTGAATATAGGACATGCAGTTGTCAGGCATATTTGATATCAAGTACTTAAATTTTGGTTACATAGTAATACAGTTGCATCTACTTTGTATTTGATATAATGTTGTCTCTGTTACTGAATTCCCTCCTGAGAGACGAGCATTGATACATTGATGCAATTATCAAAGTAAAAATATTTTTTTTCCTCACTGTACTGTCTATGTAAGAGCTTGATATCTCTATATACTGTAGCCAACATGAGTACAGGAGAACATGGATTGAAATGAGCCTTTGCAAAAACAATGTGTTCAGTTGGCTTGAAATTGCCTCGACATAATCATTTTGCTCAATCTTGCCATATTTTAATGTGCTAAACCAATGAATCCAAGGCCTGACTTTAAATCGGTCTCATACATTTTTTTTTAATTCTCTTTCCTCGTAAAAAAAGGTGACATGGTTAATTATTACCTTTCCAAAGACGTCATCACAGAATCTCAGTGTCACACTTGCAATTTCCACCTCTGTTTAAACACTGTTTTCACAGTCACTGCTTTTTTCATTTTTAATTTAGCTGTAACCCAGCAGGGGGTCTGTATTAGTAAGGCCTCAGAGAGCTGTAGCAGGGTTTAATCTAAAGTGTTGAAAATAATACATGCCCAACCCTCCCTGGACCCTTTAAAAGATCCAGACATAAGAGTCTGAGCCAGGGTACCAGAATGGAAAAAAATCTACGAGGGTAATAATCACTACCAGGGGCCCAATTTTCCCCAATATCTGTTCCATTTTTCAGTCCCCTTATTTATGTGGATATAGGCCCTTGAAGTTAAATGTAATTTATATCTGCTTTGAATTTCTACAGATCAATTTAGGGTGCAAGACACTCTTGTTTCCACTTGCAAAGCTGCCATCCTGTCATCTGAAGAAAGAGGGTACCGGGTGCATTCACAAGTGATGGGTCTGTTATCCAAGTCCCAACCATAAATCCTTGCTAATCCAGGGTGCTTCCTGCAAGGGTCAGTGTCACTATATTCTGTCTCTGTGGTGATCAGATTTATGACCTCACACATGCTGTCAAACAGGAAGCATTTGGTGTTAAGTGCACTGACACACCAAAACATACAGAGTAAGCACAGGATTGATTTCATTCAACATTAAGTCAGATCGCGTTGGAGCCAAGAGGAAAAGGGCAAAAAGCAGAGAAAAAGCAGAGATTCACTACAAGGCGGCCTAAATTGCCCACTGCCATTTCAATCCTCTCTCTGCCCTCAGATGCAGAGCAGATTGAGCTTTTGGCGGCTGTAATTTTTCACAGCTTAGAGAAGGCCAGACTAAAACATGACTCACTGTCCACTTTCTTTCTCATGCAGTGGGGCCAGAGGTGGGCACTTCATGTCTTTGCTCAGCTGGAACCAGGGCAATAAAAGACGATGACACACACATACACACATAAACACAAACTCGCATTACATACAAGCTGTGGCAGAGAGTGGGCACATAAGCACCAACTGGAGAGAGCCATGATGAGCGGGAAAAGGTGTGAGCAGGAAAAGTGGTGTGTGTGGGTGAGTGTGAATATGCGAGAGTGTGCGTGTGTATTTGTAGAGTTTTTGCAGTTGTGACAGCTGGGATGAAGGAGTGGAGGCGGCGTGTGTGATTGGAGGAGGTGCCAACAGAGCAAGTGTCTCTTTATTTTCATTACACAGTGTGTGTGTGTGTGTGTGTGTGTGTGTGTGTGTGAGTGTATGTTCATGAACACTATGTACATCTGTGTTTGTGCCTGTTAATTTAGTCTGTATGTACAGAACAGTCTGATCTTGTTTGATATGATTGCAATATGGAACCGTCACTCTAATGTATATAAATTAGCTTCATGTTTACATGAAACAACCATATGGGGTGCCGTTTGTAAAGTGGCTCACGCTGAAAATAACAGCAACATTTTGTCACATTTAGTTTCAAACAATGTTTAAAAAACTGGTATGTATTTTTGAGGGTTACTTTTTTGCACATTTACAACAATATTTGTCAACTTAGAGATATTTCAAATAGTTAAATCCACTTTTATGAAGGGTGTGGGATTTATGACCTGTAGCCACTATAGCCAGCCACAAGGGGAGCTCACTGACTGATCTGTCATGTTCGTTTGCATAAAGGCCAGCAAGAGCCTATCTCCGCCTGCTGTTGCTGTTGAAAAATTTTGTATAGCCACCAGGACGGCTCTGCCGATGTTCTCGTCTAATGCAGATTTGTTGGACATTGGACCATGGGCATCAGTACCGTTCCTGGTCGGGGGCAGGCGGGGATAGGCTTTTGCTCTATTTGACACTATAAACACAAACTGACCTCCTCAAGGTTTTTTTTTGGTACTTCCGGTTACCGGCATTGTGAATTAGTTAAATATTTATTTTCACCCGAAACATTTAGATTTAACATTTAACATTTATATTTATATTTATATTTAACATTTAACATTTACATTTAACATTTAGATTTAGATTTAGATTTAGATTTAATATTTATATTTAACATTTAGATTTTGATTTAAATTTAACATTTAGATTTTGATTTAAATTTAACATTTAGATTTTGATTTAAATTTAACATTTAGATTTACCTTTAAACATTGTTTGAAGCTAAATGTGACAAAATGTTGCTGTTATTTTAAGCGTAAGACGCTTTACAAACGGCACCCCATACATCCATGTTTTGTTGTAATTGCTACTGCTACTTGTGCAGTTAAAGTAAATACAGTCAAATCACATACAAAAAACTCTGTTTGCATTGCAGTTTTAGTTTCATTTGCTTATACAAATGTGGATATTAGACAATTCTGCAAAATGCCATTACATCCAATGCCAATTATGTTTAAAAATATAATATCTGTGCATGGTAACAACAGTATGACTAAGGTAATAGGGAAAGATTAATGTCACAGCTAATACATTATGACTATGGTATAGTTTGGCAACAAAAAAAGAAAAAAGATTTTATGTTTAATATGTATTGTGTATATGTATTTTATGTTGAGGAAAGTTCATGGTTGAGGACATTAATTGCAGGTCCGTAACATGATGTAAACTCAGGTTGCCTCCATGAAAACACACTACCACAACCTTCACAATCCCTTCAGCTTGCTACACATGTAAACAAAACAAAAACCAAAACCAAATTTAGTTTGAGAGACTGTGATAAAAAAAAACATAAACTCAATTAAAATGTTCTAACTGTTCAAAAGACCATTGGAGCTGAAACATATTCATGCCATTAAAAAATTAACTGGTCATTTCAACACTAAAATGTCTTAAATGATCAACTCAAGTTGCTGAAAATCGTTTATGCAATTAAAGCTGTCTCGCAGAAGGGGGAGAACCTTCAATCATGCACCAATATCATTTGTGGACTGTTTAAGTGAAGTAGGAAAACAGTGGAAACATTGTGGTGCACAATGTAGAACAAAATTACACCAGTAACAAAGCAGCATCACACGAGATTATGATTGAATCTATTCCTCAGCGCATGCTGGGTCGGTTCTCAACACGCCAACCTCAAGTAACTGCAATCACAGGATCAGCCATCCAGACAATCATATGAATGCCGTTCATGGTTTCAACTCCACTTATTTTGCCTTCATTTCCAAATAAGAGTACACTGTTACCCAAGATAACATCATCTGGAATTTTCAAATCAATCCCAAAACTACTTTCAAAGAACCAAATTAGCTGGATGAGAATTAAATTCAATTCAATTCAATGTTATTTACATAGCGCTAAATCACAACAACAGTTATCTCATTGCGCTTTTCATGAAAGAGCAGGTTATAGACCGTACTCTGTGATGTTATTTACAGAAACCCAACAATTCCCACCAAGAATAACCTGGATTAGTTTAATACCCTGATATCTTGCCTCAATCAGTTAAACTAGATTTGAAGGACTGAGCCCTGGTTACTCCGGACAATCCACAGACCTCGCTGTGGACAGTTTTCACTGGGGAAATTCATTTTATTAAAAGTATTTCAAAAAGCCAACTGGCCACAGCAAGGTCTATGCATTTTCCCAGGGTAAGCGGGACTGGAAACACATTGATGTTTAAAGTTTTAAAGTTTTCAATGCTTTGACAAGCACAACAAAATTTCATTGTCGGGGTGGAGGCAGAAATCTCAGCAGATGAAAGTAAAGTAAAACGTTCTGTATGGCCAAATGCCACTAATAGAAACATGCCTTCCTGCAATTTGTGTGTACATATCCTTTAAGGTTTTGCATGTTTTGGGCATTGCACTGCTGTATCTGCTTATTTTGCATGTGATTGTGTATGTGCTGTGTAGCTGAGGTCACTCGGGTGCTGCTGCAGTAACGAGCCATGACAGCAGCTGCAGGAGGCAGCAGGCAATGATGAGGTCATTCAGCAGGCAAGATTAAGGCCGTGACAACTGGCTCTGTGGCCAGTGCCAGTGCTGACCGAGGCAGTTGTGCAGTGGGCATGGTGCTACGGTCCCAGCTTCACAACAGCGTTACCCCACTGTTGTTTTTTCATTAGCGTGGTACTGGCCCAGGGCGCTTTGCGCCTTGCCAGGCCCACAGCGTGAATCCACAGTTGTTACAGGGCTTTAGGGCCCTCTCACTTCATCCCTCTCTCTCTCTTTGCCTCTGTCTGTGGTCACACACTGTGGCCACGGTCCTCACAGGGAATAAAGGATCAGGTTACGTCCCAAACACACTCGTTAACTCAGTTATGCAAGCTTTTAACTTTGATGTGCAGCGATAACGCCGGGATTATTGAAGGGACAGATGCCATCTGACCACAGCAGAGGCTTGTTGCCACATAGCTCAGCCACAGTTGACGAAAGACTGACAAAATGGACTGGTGACGGTCTGGAGAAGAACCACTTATAACCTGATAGGGTTGAAAGACAGGGACAGACATGGATCAAAGTGGAGAAACGCTTTTTCAAGATCTTCAAATGTGAGCTAGACATTTGGTGTGAAAACCTAAAATATAGCTTGTAATGGATGGAAGAGTTCCAAATTCACTGTAGCTAACATCTGTTAAATACATGAAGAAGTAACAGGATGTGTTATGTGTGGCTCTAAATTAGGTGACTTCAGTCTCCATTTTAAATTTTCTTACACTTTAAATTCTCCTCCTTCACTTGCAAAATGATGAAAATGCATAAAACACAGCAGCTAGCCCTTCATTGGTTCCCACTTATTTTTCAGTGGAGCTTGGACACAGACCTAAAACCATTAGCTGCACCACTGAGACCAATTAGCAAAACATGGCCAAACAAACCTTCCCGTTCTTTTACAACATGTTCTCTCTTATTACCCTCCCCTCCTAAAATTTCTTTTCACTCTTTTTCCCCGTCTTTTGTGGCTAACTGAAACACCGTTTTTCAGTGTCTCTGGCCTCTGCCGATAAGTGATTTATTTATTATGAGCATTCTTGATGCATTGCAACTGTAGTGATGTTCTCATACGGCCCGAAGGCCTGACATATTGATGTCTATCTCCCACATAAGCTCCAGATGTGAACTCACTGGCTTGATGTTTGCTTCTGATGACTTTAGGAGTATGAGTTTGCTAAGCTGGAAGATTTTACACTTGCAGACCAACAGTCTGACCTGAAATAGCCAATGAACAAAGAGATGATGGTGACCGACAGTTATATATTTATTTAGATACCTCAGATATGCTGCCTAAGTCTTTATAGAACATACTACTTGTGTTTACTGAATATACATTCATTTAAACCACACTGGTCTGAGGACAGTAAAGTTCCTTTCCCACTAGGTGGCAATGTAGTTGAAGACTCAAATCATAGAGGGGAGCAAAACACCTGTAGGATCACAGCATCTCACGTCATGCTCTCTCCCTGCTGTCCTCTTGTGAGTCTTTTAGAACGTGTTATATTGACATTTACTAAACAATAAATAGGATTTACTTTTAATAAGCAGACTCCATTTAATTTCTATATTAAAGACATCAGGGAAATCATAAAGAAGAGGACCTTTAAATCCACTACTGTTTATTTAATTTGTAGAATGTAGTTAAAAATGCAAAAATAGCAGTGTTCTGTTGTTTAAGATATCAAAAATCCTTGGTCATCATGTTAAAATTTGATGTTAGGTTTGATGATTTAACTAGCTCCTACAGAACTGCTGCACTTGAACCCACTTTAAAGCAAAGTACAATGCTCATTTGAATCTTAAATTAATAATAACTAATTGTTATATAGAGTGTATGATTCTAATTTGGATCCTATTCCAAGGTTTCCCCTCTTTAATTTCGATCTCTTTAATAGTGTAAAAATATAATTTATTTATTGTTTGCAAAAATGAATACTGAAGACCTAAACTACCGGTCAAAAGTTTGGGGTCACTTAGAAATGTCCATTGCACTCTATTATAGACAGAATACCATCTGAGTTGCATTGCTTTTTTTAACCAAGGCAGCAGCTAATGTAATCTCAGTTAGTTTTTTAAAATGATATCAGATTGGTAAACAGAATGCGCCTTTGGAACATTGGAGGAATGGTTGCTGATAATGGGCAACATAGATATTGAATTAAAGATCAGCTAGTATTCTGTCTATAATGGAGCAGTATGGAAATTTGTAAGTGACCCCAAACTTTTGACTGGTAGTGTATAGCCCAACACAATTACTGTACATTATATAACCTGATACAGCCAATAAAAATGATTAATAAAGTTAAAAAGGGAAGTGTTCATATCCTGTTTGCTTGTTTTGCATTAAGTAATGTTATTTGTGGTGTGTAAAAAATAATATATACACTTTACAGATCTATAATTTCAACTTTTATGAACTTCATTAGCATGGTTTCCAAAGAACAGGAATATATGACTATGTGATTTTGATTGTTATTCTTTGTAACTGTAGTTACAAAGCTGCATTGTATTGTGGAAACATGGCGGTGCTGTATAGCACCTGCAGCTGAGTGACACTTGCATATACAGAGAAAACAGACCAAAATGTTGACGATAATGTCATCATATGTGGCTGCAACATTGACTAGGACCAATAAACCACCTGCCCTGGCTGCATCATTCGATCCAATGGAGAGTGTGACTGTGTTCATTGTTGTATGCTCATGTTATCAAGACAGAAAACATGGATAAGCACAGAAAGCCCACGGGAGGTAAAGTATTTTTTCCTGTTGCACACTGTAGCTGAGCAGTTAGCAAATGTTCTTCATGACCTTCTCACCTCTTTTTGGTTTGAGTTCCTCTTAAACTACAGCCAGAAGAACAACAAAAACAGTGTTTGATGTTGTTAACAAGGTCTTTTTCTCTGTCTGCCTGGAAGTCCCCTTCTCTCTCTTCCTAACTACCACCAAATGGTGTCCTGTAATTCGCAATGTGAATGCACATCATTTGAGAGCACACTAAACCCAGAAGCCTGACTTTGGGATTTCTCCGCCACATAAAATGACTGCCATATTTAATGTAAACAAATGGCCAATAAAATAACAATAACACAAACAACAAATCAGTGTAATAAATAAATACAATGAAGGCTATAAGTCAAGTGCCTTGTTAGCCCCTAGAGTGTAATTAGGGACGTTGCGGTTTGCCAGTGTCCGCAGTGTTTACTTACATCTCACAGGGGCACAATAAAGACGACCAAAGAAGAAAGAAATTATGTCAAAATAGGATAAAGTGGGAGCTGAGAAGAAGATGGGAAATGGAAGAGACAAAAAAGGAGGATAAAAAAGGGAGCGTTAGGACAGACAAGCCTGGAATCAATAATCTGGTTTCTTGTTGGGCTGAGGAGGGAAAAGCGAGTGAGCGGCGCCTGAGGACAACAGACCGCATCCTTCCTTCCTGCGAGGCAACATGAGGACAGGAAGGGCCACCAGGGGAGGTCACTTGGCCAGCAATTCACTTCCTGTCAGGGTCGCCAAGGATCAGGGGATAAGTACATCCGGGTCGCAAGAAGAGCCACCTGTCTGTGATCTGCCCCCCCTCTTAACCTCAATGGCAGCCAGGTGGGGAATATATGCAGGGAGAGGGGGATGGGTTGGGTTAAGTCTGAAGTAGACAAATGTGTCTGGCAACAATCTAACTTTAAAACAAAAATGTGAAAAATGTGGTATCTTAAATCATCATGCTGCTAATTTAAATAAAGACAAATCATTTAGTCTGCAATGTGTGTGATAATAGGAGACTGTACAGTATTTGTATTTCTATAGTCTTTAGATGTGCTTACAAATGTCCACCTTCTTGAAAGTTGGATTTTTGAAAGTTGCAAAAGATGCAAGAAAGAGCATTTCTTGCATTGACTCTGAGAAAGCATTTTTTTCAGTAAGTTAAGACCTGCTTTGTAACAGAATTATCACTCAAACATGCCTCAGGATGCATATAGGGGGTTTCCAGAGTGGGAATGCATTGTTGACGTTGGAACAAAGGGACTATACATTGAAATAATGTGCACTAGATGGAAACATGCACCAAAGGATTGTGGCACTGAAGGCTAGAAAAGTGGACAAACTTTGCCACTAACTGCGACAGTGAGAAGGGGGGACTTAAGCCAGCTGAGGAGAATGTGTGTATGTATGTATGTGTGTGTGTGTGTGTGTGTGTGTGTGTGTGTGTTTGTGTTTGTGTGTATGTACATGTGTGAGAGTGCGTTTGAGAGTGTGCCAAGCCGAACAGAGAACGCTGGCAATTTTCTTGAGATGCAGAGCTTCACCGCACTCCCAGGAGGCGGTGAAGGGGGAGGCCAAATAAACATCAGATGTGCAGCAGGATCTATCTCCCCTCATTGTCTCCCTCCCTCCACCTCCAAAGACTACAGAAACACATGGGAGTGAAGAAGAAGAGAGGGATAAGAGGACAGGGAAGGGGTAAGGAGGTAGAGAGGAAAGGGGAGATTTCTGCTGTTTCATTTTTTAAAACTCTTTTGCTGCAAGTTGTCATCGTAGTCGGCTCCGGAGAGGTTTGCAGATGTTTATCATGTACAAGAGGGAAGAAAAAAGAAATCATAAATTGTTCCACGATGCATCCAAGGCCACAAGTTCAGGCTCATAAAGTACACGAATAACCCGGCAAAGCATAATTATAGAAATAAACCTGCATGTTGTAGACCACAAGATTCAACCCCACAGACCTGTCTAAATCATTTTGGATCTACGATGTATGAATGTGAGCGCACACACACCGCCATATAGCTATACTGAGTGTAAGTAAAGTATTTAGTATTTTGAAGATACAAATTGTGCTGGGAGCTAAAATCATTTACGGAACAAGCATGCCTAAAACTTCCACAACCATATTCTCATGTTTGCGTAAATGGCTGTTCCAATGAATGCTGTTTGTTCTAAACTCATTATGTGGTCAAAGTCTCGCCGTTGTGTCAGCCTCTAATTTGACTACCTGGAATGGAGCTGTGACTATGATCTGAGTAACACTTTTAATTGATCTGATCTAGAAATGATGTTCTTTCGAGCTTGTAAACTGAAAAATTTTATGTAATCTCTTCTAAATCACCGGTAGTTATCAGAAAAACCATTGCCAGCAGTTAAGTCATTTTACTAATATTACTAAAGGGCCTCTGTCACAGCCAGTGGCAAACCACAATGTGTGCTCTTTAAAGAGTCTGGAAACCCACCGCACAACACACATAGACACTTACACTCACTTCTAACACCCTGGTGGGTAAACAAATATACGCGACACCAGGGCGTTTACCTGTTTCCCAGCTGCCTATTACCAACCGCCTATCCCGTGAAAGATATCTGACTACATTGCTTCACAGATAAAAGTTTTTTAATCCCTATACTGAAATTAGTGTTTGTATTAATGTGAGATTAATGAAAAAAATAACCCATAAAAGCCTAATAATATTTTCAAATAGTAAAACTCAAATAAAACATTATGAGTGGACCATAATGCAAATGTCATTAATGTATGCAAAATATAACAAAAAGAGAGTTTATGAGCAACTAAAGAAGCACATACAGTACAGTATATGGAACACACTGAAAATGTGCATTGTACTGACACCAACAAGTCTGCAATAAAGTGTTGTGAGTTGCAGACCCACGATTGTTCCAGGATGGAGGAAATCATTCTAAGACGCAGTATGCACAGAAATAAATGACTTGATATGGATTATCATCTGTTCACAATGTTGCTATATTATCTGAACATGCAAAAGGAAATCTGTCATGTGTGCTGTCACATGTCCAGAGATGGTACAGAGATATGCAGAGCAGTTGTTCGATGCACAATTTGGCTCTAGGCCAGAGAAGCATGCACAACCAAGAAGCATCTCTAGGAGAAGAAGCAGTGAATGAAGATGCTCTGATGCTGTCTAAAAGCTCACTTCCATTTCTTACTTCCTTTTAGGCCTTTAGGAATATGTCATCAATGTCTATTTTTTGAGCGACATCAGTTTGAAGCGTAGGCTGTGCTTCACCTACCATGGTTTCCATGCTCATCCCTCCAAGACTGCCAACGTTTTCAGCAATTTGATCATCCCTCTGCATTCCCCACCAACATGAGTCAATATACTGTTAAAACTGAGCTCCCTTATTATATTCACTTACATCCTTCTAAGTCCAGTAAATCCAGTTTGTTATTGAGGTGATTATTAAATGTCACTCCTATAAACACGTATCCTGAAACATCATGCACTTAGCTAGAGCTACAGGAGACTAAACAGGCTGCCCACAGATCCCAAAACTAACTTACAAAACCACAGCAACACCGGCGCTACCTTCATTTTACTTTTTCTGTTTTTGCAATCATCATTTAACAAGTCTGTAAGCTGCAGCAACAGCCAGGCTTGTGTCTAGATATGAGCTTGTGATGGACGTGAGGTTACACTTTCTATACCCAGACTACTGGGCTCACAGTAGGGAAATATCCGTTTACCCCGGGTCTCCCCCGCTCATTCTGACTCTGGAAGGATGCCTGCAAAGCCAAAGGGAGGGCGGGGGGTGGACTGTATGTGTTTCCATTACGACTATTGCGCCCCTGAAACACTAGAAGTCTCATTTTGGGGATCCAATTTTATTAAATCAACTGTGTGACAACGTTGGGCTGTTTCCACAACATGAGCAGGTACGGTGGGTGTGAGGTGCGCAGACAAAGTGCTCTTTGAGTGCTGCGGTCAGGCGCTTTGCCAGACACCTTTCCACACCTAGTACTCGGGGAGCCTAATTGAGAGTATGGGCTGAGCCTGTCATTGCCGTTACCATTATTGCACTCAACACATGGCCAAAAGGCTCTGATAGCTGTAACACTATTGCTACCAAGGTCTCATTTTGAGTGTCTGTGTGTGTATGTTTATAGGTAGCCTGGTTGAATGTTTTTGCTTCTGTCGCTGCTGGTGAGCAGGAAGGGCAGACCCTGCCGCAGCATGAAGGTTCTGACAATGATTTCACACTATTATAGCCCTGCTGCAATTACTTAATAATGAAATATCCAGACTGAAATACAAATGCAAAAACAGGTGGCAGGTGTGTGTCAAAAAATCAGCAGTGATCTGTGTATGTGAGAGCGGGCAAGTCCTTTTACCCCAGTAGAATAATTGAGAGGCTGCAAATCATAATGAGAGCTTAAGTAAATAAATAAGATTGACGTTATTTATTTGATTTCGGGGAAGCCAAAGCTATATCTCATGTCTCATTGGAGTTGGCGCCGGTTGTGCTGTGGTTTCCAACATGCTGGGAGCCTCCTCCCTTCCAAGCTCCACTCTGTTCAGACTCAAGACTCAGCTTACAACAAAACATGCAACTGCTAACACCCTGTAAAGCCCAGTAAGGAAAGGGCAGGCATACAAAGAGATAGGTCTGGGTCACAGTGTTACTGTAACCACTCGCAGGCATGGGGTCGCAGGAGTTGGTAGACCTAACAAGTCACAATTGCTTTTACATACTGCTAAGAATGAGATACAGTAAAGATGATTCAAACTGTGCAGGTGGTTTTGTTCCAATATAAATCCAGATAAAAACTATTTCTTAATAACAAGTACAATGCATTAGAGGAGGATAATGATGAGAAAAAAATTATGGTTCAGCTAAGCCTCTTTACACGCTTCTCCTCACGTTTTTACATGCTGTCTCTCTGCAACAGGAGGTCTGGTAGAAAATCACTCTTAGTTTTGCTTTGATTCAAATCCCATCCATCCTTCTCTGGCTGTTGGTGTGCCAGTTGAACAGTACACAGGGCGGTTGCCATTTTGGCAGGGTGAGTCTGTTCCCTTACGCAGTTTTAAAGGCTGATTTTCCCCTAGGCCCAGCTTTCCTGAAACAAGGTGTGCTCAATCACTGGGTCCAATTTAAAGGGGAGTCAAAGAGGAATAGGTTTTCTGAGATGTATGAATGAAAGCTGGCTGGAAATCAGTCATGTCACAGCCAAATATGATTATGGTAATCTGTATTAATTTAACCACAAAAACATAAATACAGATTAGGACAAGCCGTCTCGGGTCAACCCACACATGTATGCAGCACATACTCTGGGCCACACAGAGAGGCCAACATATGGGAATACCTAAAGAGGTGACACATCATCACAGTGGTTCTGTGTCATAGAAGAAATCAAGTTTTCAAATTAGCTTGTCACAAGTTTCACATGCTCATGTGGTGGTGTCAGGCTGTGTCACATCACATGCTCGAAGGAAATAACAACCAAAAAGAGCAGATGCGGCGGTGATACGACTGTGCACACAATAACACATACATGTGCTTGCAGACAAACACACACACATGTGGACATTCACAGAAAAATAGACTTACACAACATGGACACCCAAGAAAACACACTTGGTTGTAAGCAGAGTCCAAATGGTGAGACAGACAGCACTCTTAGGTCAGTGGGGCTAACAATAGGATCCATTCTGCACTATCCCCTCTGTGTTGTTCACAACCCTCCCTCCCCTCCCTCCATGCTTATGACTAATGACCTCAGGGCAGGGGTAAGTTAGGGGTGAAAATGGGGGTGGTGGTGGGGGGGAATGCTGCTGTCACTAAAGACGCCGATAAACAACATCAACACAGAATTTGAATCCAGTCTTGTAAAACCCAAAACAACATCTTAAAAAGACTTAACAACCTCAAAAATGAAAGCTACAATCAAGCCAAATTGGAGTTAAAGCACTTTGCACATGTGTCAGTTACTGTCTATAAGTGATGCTTTCATCTTCCAGCAAAAAGGATGTCCCTCAAAGAAAAGTCAAGTCACAAACAGAGGAGACATAGTTTGATGGGTGGCATTTGCTGCTTCAGTGAGCATGCAAGGAAAAGCATTGAACATGTGTCACCGTGAAAATACATTCCACATTAGGGCCATTAGAAGGGCTGCTAGACATTTGCCACATCTCCCTCTCAATCAAAAATGACAAATGAAACCCACCCTATCACATTCCCTTTTAGGAATACTTTAAAAAGGCAACAGGACTGTATATCTGTCTGAGGTTAGCGCATGTATCACTCAGCTGGACAACTCAGGGATGGTGGCATGATGCCAAGTCTAGTTGAGGGGAACGTGTGCGGGGTGTGGGGGTTGGAGCACACAGATGTGGAGGCACTGATGGATATTTCTGGGACAGATGCTAGTTTTGCTCAAACATGTGCAGCTATGTGTACGAGCACACGTGTGTCTTTGGGCCTGTGTGTATAGTATTGTGTGTGTGTGTGTATAGTTGTCTCTACAGTATATTTGGTAGTGTGTGCAGAGATTATCTTTTGAGGGTGTGTTTCTCAGTTGCAGTAAAAGGCAGTAAGACTCAACACAATCTCAGTATTTATTGTTTCCTGACTACTACAGCAAAGAGCTTCACATGGCACAGAAGGACAACAAAGCTACAGAGTGAATCAGTGTCTGAGCAGTATCTGCACCCTGCTGAGTATGCATGCGCATGTGTGATTGTTGTAACTGTAATGTTTGTAGGGGTTACTGCGCACAGATCTGACTGTGTGTGTGCACATCTCAGAGGAGTGCTTGCATCCATGTATAGTCGGAGAGGATGCAAGCCTTGCTGGTGCAAGCAGGTGCTGCACTCAGTTAGGCCCTAATTGAAATGCCTGCTTGACCTGCCTGATTGCAAACAGACCCAGGTGAGTGTGTGACAGCACCCTCCTTCTACAGCTTTCCTTTTCTTCCTCCTTCACTCACTAGCGACTCCAGCTAACTCACTCTAATGAGTTTCCAGACCCATGTCATGCACGTTGCTTACAACAGTGCTAATGATTACAATTTGTCCAGCCGTCTGATAAAGGAAGTGGCTGCTAGAGCACCGTTCTATACCTACAATCTTCCCCCACTGGCACACAGAAAAAAACAAAGTGTAGTAAAACATATGCATTTTGGAAGGAGGAGCTTAGATGGTGGTGTTAGGCACCCAGACAGGAAACAACTGGATTTTTACTGGGCTAGGGCACCCAAAAGTAATTACTTATAACATAGGTTGAGGCCTGTAATAAACAATTACTTGGATTACACCAGCGTTGTGCCTCGTAAACACTGTTGATTCTAAACTACACTTGAGTTATTTAGCCCGGCTGCTGGCCGGGCCAACACACTACCTCATAGGAGAACCATGTTTGACGGCTTGGCACTTCTCCAACTGAGCAAGTATAATTAGGTTTTCACAAATGTTCTCATCATGTTATACTTTATTTAAGCTTTAGTGTGTAATTTATTGTTATTAAAAAACGTCTGCTACATTCAAGACATTGCCAAGTAAGGTGCTACAAAGCTAATTATGACTATCAGCTCCACACAACTCTCTCTGTATTTCTTACTATAGCTATGTTCGGAATATTGCATTGTCCGGTGACTTTGCCGCGCAGAAGCTCAAGTCTCTTCTGAAGAGTCCATCATGTTTTTTGATCCTCCTGTCCTCCTTGGCTACAAGCAACTGCGTGGAGTAGGGGTGGGGGCGTGATCACGTAAGGCTTGTATCATGTGAATGGGCTGACAGTTTTGTCATTACTTAGATGTTTCTTCATGTTGGCGACAGAAACTACGCTCTATAGCTTTAAGATTAACAGAAGGGAAATAAGGAGCTTAGATAAGTAAAGAGCGGGCTGGAGATTGGTAACAGACAACAGCAGCGCAGACTGACCATGACAGAAAGGAAAAGCAACAGGTTAGGGCAAAAACAAATGCAAGAGTGAACTGGTGTGACAGTAAGAGACAGAGATATGTGACTCATATGCTCTTTCAAAGATTTGAGGATCATACACAAATAAACTACAGACCATGTGGTTCCCTCTATCCTGCACAAACGTTCTGTTCCTTTTCCCCCTAAAGGCCAATAAAACAAACAGCATAGACTCCACAACACACTACATCCCGCCCCCCAGCCCCCAAGAGATCACACTAAGTCCATCACTCTTTTTGTCCTTGTCTCTTTCACTCCTGCATATTCCTAAACTCCTCTCTACAATGCACTAAATCGTTCCTCTCTTCTGATCTTGAGCCTTCTCCATCTGTAGCTAAATGAGAGGAGCGTAGCTTAAGAAAAGAAGAAGTTATTGTGGATTGAAAGTTGTTTGATAAGAAATCAGCCCTTTGTGCTCACAAATGTTTTCCTCGTTCCTGTTCTTTCTTCCTCTCCTCTATCCTTCCCTCTTCCCTTGTCTGGCCTGCTTCCCGGCCTCTGCCAGTAGGCGTAATGCTGGAACGCTCTGTTTGCCTGTTAGCCCTGAGCCCAGCCCGGCAGCCAAACAGGCCAGCACCCACAGATGGAGCCAGGAGGAGTGAGATTAACATGAGCCTGGAGTCATTACACTGTTCATGAGCCATGTCCAAAGCAACAACTTTTATAGCACCTGTAACACACCAGCTAATCTGTCTGACACCCCTAACCAAATAAACCCAGCCAATGCCACTGCAAACACACACACACACACACACGCATGCACACATGCCCACGCACACACAACTAATTTTTTGGACATAAGCAACACTGATTTAAGCATGAAACTTATGTTGGCTAGTGTTTTGCTAAAAGTGAAGTGAGGCTTTATGAGTATATTGATCTTTGACTTTCAGAATGGTTTCTTATGGGTAAACAGCAGCAACAGGATAGCATGCACACATTATGCCAGACCCCTCTCTGTCTCCACCAACACACCACCACCTCTGTCTTACCCATCAGTCAATGCCAGTGCTAATCAGTCAAAATAAATCCAATTAACCAAAACACAGACCCCTACATTTAATTACAGGAATTGGGATCTTGGAGGAGAGCACACTCTGCCAAAACACATACTAGCCCCTTTATCGACAGGCATACTGCACTAATTGCAGCCTCTCTGATTATATAATTTAACTGTATTTAACCACATTAGTATAATAGTGTGCACGGCCGGGAGTGGATATAATCCTCGGAAAGAGGAGATGTAAATAATTGAATAATTTTCGATTCACGGCCTGATAAGGAGCTGAGTAAAGGAAGCAAACTTCTCCACGTTGGTTGCAATATCGTACCATAGTCTCCTTATTAGGCATAGTCAAAGAAAGCCTTGTGGTGGGTTTGCCCTGGGCCGCTGACTATTGCTCTGTGAGTGAGAGGACAGGAATGATGGTGTTCCCAGGGAAGCTGGGGGTCAAAAGGTCACGAGTGATTAAGGTACTCATGGTGGGTTGTGTACATTATCGAATTTGAAATGGCTGCATAGACTTAGAAAACGGGCAAACAAAATGTGAATTATAGTCAAGTCACACTGAAATTCTGATTTAATTTAGCTTAGAAATCAGTATATAGGCTTACCATATGTACTACTGTATTTTACTCTATGCTGGGATTCAAATCACAGAATGGTATAATGTACAGAGTGTGTATTACAGGATTACCTGTTGCTGAGAGTTTTGACAGCGTGGTCACTGTCATCACAACATGAACCATGAAAGAGAGACAGCTAACGCTAGCTAGACCTCCTCCTTTAAATAATGTGTTGAGAAAAACTAATCTATACTATAATTATTCTTTGATAGGATGAAGATATGTGGAAGTAATGTAGTTACAACATTACTCTTCTACACTTGGTTTGTTCATCGAAACCAGGCTTTGTCAGTTTAGAGGAAAAATGCTCGCAAATAGAAACCTTTTGACTTGACTATGCTTTTTTTTTAAATTCCGTTTTTAGTACAGAATGAGTCAGGCACAAACAGTTTGGCTCACAACTCCTGAAAAAGACATTTAAAAGAAACCCAAATTTAAAATATATGCATGTTGCAACATGACAGCTCTGATGAGCCGGGACGTTTCTCAGGCAGAGAGAGGAGCAGAAAAGAGCATACAGGCCCCGCAGGCGGAAGTGTGGATGATCAGCCAACAGACCAGGACATGTGGTCGGGGTCGTGGGTCATCTCACCCCCATCTCTGCTCCCCCGCACTGCTGCACACAGGAAGTCTAAATCGACGCACACACAAACACACAGAAGCGGGAGTGCGCATACGTGTAAATATAAGCACATTCACACATAGCAATGAAAAAAATTCCTGGTCGCTGCTCCGGGGCTGACCCAGAAACAGTCCCTCTGCAGCAGCCGTGTTCTCAGCACAGTGATGACCTGCTCCTGGAGCTCGTAAACACAGGCCACCCAGAGAGAGAGAGAGAGAGAGAGAGAGAGAGAGAGAGAGAGAGAGTAGGCAGGGAAGGTAGATGGGACTTAAACTAGCCTGGAGGCTGTTCTCCACTGGCCGACTGTTATGTCCTGTGACCTGATCTTCTGGACCTAGAGCTGTAATAACACACATGCACACACAGCTCAACAAACAGTTTGGGAGAAAATCCAGCTTAGTCAGGAAGACCGATTCTATTTCTGATGCTGCAAAGGTTTGCTTAAGGTGTTTTGTTAGGGATAAATCATAGAAACATGATAGCAAGGGTTTCTTCAGGGGCAGTTCTGGTAACAAACAAGAACTGAAAGGCTAAGTTTCACAGATTAATGGGAATAGATGCAACTTAAAACAGACTTTGCTGACAGATCAGTATCACAGGTGAAACAGAAGATGCTTCCTCCTTAGATGCTCATGCAAAAATACTGCCAGGTGAACGAGGAAGTGAAACCTGTTAACTGGTTAACCCCTGGACTGCATTTGCACACTGTGCCTCTGCTTGCCAACAGGGAAAATCAAGCCCGATGACCTCACAGTCGGTTTGTTTGCCAAAATGCTGAAACTAACTTACATGATTTATTTGCATAGCTTAGTGCATAGCTGGAGTGGAGTTTCTTCTCTCCTTTTGCTCAGTCTTGTCTTCCAATTTGCAGCTACTGGGTTCACCAGCAAGCTTCACATATAAATGACTGCAACTGCAGAGTGGCACTGTGTTTCAGAAGTTACCAAATGAATTACAAATGTTCTTTTAGCTTACAAAAATGTCTATAAACGGCTCCTTTCAACCAAACTTGTTTTGCTTGTCCCGAACTAGCAAACAGAGGTTGCTATTGGACAGAGCATTGATTATGTGCAGGATGTGTTTGGTAGTGAAAGATTTTTTGGGGGGTTTGGGTGGGGGATAGATGAAAAAACAGTGTGATGACTGTGTAGAATCCCACCCCAGACATAGACTTTCCTTAATGACTAGAGGTCTGGTCATGAACTTGCGGCCTGGTCAAATAATGAATGCGTTTGTGGCCCTGCAAAGAAAATAACTTCTCTCACTTTTCAATAGTAGCAACTGAAAGCAATTTGTTATGTTCCTACTGATTTTGTTAGTGTATTCCTTTGAGACATATCTTAATTTATCTTCAGTGCCTCAGCAGGTGTGTGTTTGGTTGTGCAAAGTGCCAGATGTTATGGGCACCTGTGGCGTGCTGTCAACGCTGAAGAGAGGACCCAGCGGCAAGCAGGACAGTAGAGCTTGTCCAGGCAGACACAGATGCACAGGGTCACACAGGGTGGCCATTGTGCTGACACCATTTGATGCACACACACACACACACACACACACACACACACACACACACACACACACACACACACACACACACACACACACACACACACACACACACACACACACACACACACCTGGGATGAGAGGCAGTAGCAAAGTGCCACTGTGTTGAACTGAATAAGAGAGACAGCTGCTGTCTTGCTGTTACTGAGAGCCAGTCGCCATTGGCTGAGCCAGAGTTTAGGCAGAGACTGACTGATTGATTGACTGGTCACCCAACGCCCCGCAGCCCCCCCCACCCATGTAGTCCAAAAAGAAAGGTGATACAATGAGGAGGAGGCATCACTGGATCTTCCAGAACACACCTGACATTACTACTTGATGATAACATGACCCTGACCGTGACTTTAACTTATATATAAATAAAAAAATTATATATAAGTTATATATAAATGTTACACCTTGATTCTAAAAACAAATGCATCTGCCATATATATCCCTTGACTATTTGACAGGAAAGCCCCATTTTTTTAGGTTATTGTGGCAGTTGATTGCCGATGATTATATTAGCAGGATTTTCAAAGAATGAATCATGTCTAAGTCAGTTTTATCCAATTAGTTTGAAGCACTAATATGTAAACCAGATTTACTGTATATCCCACCCAAACCAAATTATGAAACATCAATGACAAGTGCTGTTTGAGGGAGAAAATGTGAACGCAAATCCCTGAATCAAATCAACAGGAATAGAAATGTGTGTGTGGGCATCACTGTAACAGCTTGATATGGAGGCAAAAATAGCTGCAATCAAGAGTGACACATGTGATTAATCATTACAGACTGAGGTTTTCCTCAGGTTTTCCCTAACAAACTATGTATATTAGTATATTACATAGTTATTAAATGACAAAACAAGAAATGCTATGAATGATTAATAGAGCAGCAGAGATAGGGAGTGTTGTTTATTTGTTAATAATTCAATGGAAAATTATTCACCATTGTAGCAAGTGAGGGTGGATGATAACAAAATTCCTCCAGAGCTCAATGTCCAGTTTAAAAATGCAGATGTCAGATAGCCCCCCCCCCTCCTCTGCTCCACTCTTGATCTCTCCTCTTTGATTTATTCATTTTCTATGTTGGTGAGCCAGACAGGACAATGGCGTCTTTCATAACTATGGCCGTGTTCCCACTACCAGCACCCTGCAGTCCCCCAGAGTCCCCCATCCACCAGGCCAGTCTAATGTGACCTGGTCATAGAGGACTGGTTCTAGTTGGAAAGGAAACACAAAAAGGGAAATTCAATTGGGTCATATGCAGTAGATACTGTAAATTACACTGTAGCTGTTCATTAATAAAACATTGTCAGACAGAAAAAAATAGTCCACATTACTGAAAATTTGTTTCAAATCAAGCTACGCTGCTCTTTTGGCTCTAGCCTCAGGTAAGTTAAATACTAAGTCAAATAAAATAAGTATCCAACACCGAAGTAGTCCATAAATCTAAATCTAAAAAAAGGTCTCAGATGCTGAGATTCTTGTAAGATAAAGTATGGGACTGTTGAAAGCTCAAGTTGAAATGGATATTAAGGGTCCCCTATGCCATATAAACAGAAGCCTGAACATGCAAGTTTCTATCTCAAGGTAAAAGATGGAAAAATAATACATTTTGTAGCACCGGAAGCACTTCACTGTTTTCTGTAAGTTTCAGTCCACATGACATGAAGCCATCAGTGTGGGAGTAAAATATGGAATTAGAAAAGAGCTGGAGGGAACTAAGGAGGGGAGAGTAGTGAGCCGGGATCATGTTGCCTCCCCCTGTATTGCTCTCTGAGGTGAAGGGAGGCAGACTGCATAGCCAAGGCTTCTGCTTAGAAAGACAGCCTTTCTTTTCTCCAGGCCCTCGCTAATGCAATTGAGAGAAATTAGTATAATTATGCTCCATATTGCAGATTGAGAAGGCAATGTGGCCTGAGGGACGAGGATGGGGAGGGCAAGCTAGTGTGGGTATTTGCTGACGGGAATAACTAATTCATCAGCTACTTTTGCCATTTATCAGAGTACATTCTTGCATTTATGACATTACAGCTAATCAAATAAAGAGGTCCTGGAATGCGGCATCTTTTGCAAAATGTGATTCTGCTAATGCGAAAATGACTCCTCTTCTCTCTGGCCCAACGGCCATCCTATAGACCACGTTCTAGCTGCTTTGCCCAGTTGATTGGGCAGAAGATACTGTCTGAGCACCATGGCCCCCTGATGTTAATGCCTAGTCTAGTGCCATTGTCTTCCAGTCAATAACAGCTGCACATACCTTAAAACATATGTGACTGCACTGGGAAAGGGCAGATCCATCAAATAAGTCAGTTTTGAGACAGATGTCCCCGATTCTGACACGTGTTTGGAAGAAAAATGTTAAAAGAAATGGTGCAAAACAAATCCATGTCAATAATGTATTTCCGCACTTGACGTTGGCCCGGGACTTCTGAGAAAAGGCACAGGAGGGGTTCCTCAAAGCCTGAACCAGAAGTCTGTTTTTTTTTTTTACCACATTTTGGCTGAACATGATTTCAGGGCCCTGATCCACAATTATATATGCAACTGTGACAGTAATTGAAGAGTGCTGTATTCAGGGGTCAAAATGAGGTGCAGAACGATGGAGAAGCATTGATTTAAGTAAGTTCTGCTTTAACATCAATAAAAATGTGAATTCTACTCAATTATCAGAGACATAAATTAAATTATTGTATGTAATGCTATCCAGATGATTCACAGGAAGTGATGAGGATGCAGCACGGGTGACAATGGGACCTTGAAACACACTTGAGGAAGGCCTTCTCTTCCTTAGGCCGTGCGTCCGGACCCCACCCTGCAGAGATGGAGGGAGCAGTGAGGGGTGGAAGAAAACCATTTGATCCCTGCTCCAAAGAGCACCAGGCCTACACATCATCTATATCCTGTTTAGGGAGCGCAGCCTTTTGAAACCCATCTGCTCATCGCTCCCAATAGCATCATCAAAGCCACATATGAGACAAGAACTTGTAACAAGTAGAGTCCGGAAACCAGTGACTGCTTTTCATGATCACAAATTACGCATTTTTAGTTAAGAACTTCAAGAACAAAGTTTTAAAAAGGATGAAGAGCTGTATTTTACATAAATATCTGCACCAATAGCATTAAGCAAATAAATGAAGAGAAATTCCCAGCAGCTACAAAGCTGATGTCCACCCACTCAGATGTCCACTCACATATTCAGTATTTTCTTTTTGAGAGTTAATAGGTCAAAAACCAGATGATTCCTGCTTTCAGTTTGTTACATATTATCATGTGTGTTGCATGTATGTAAAAGTTTCAACCCACCCATGCATTCGTTTACACACAGTTTAGGAGATAACATCAAATCTGATGAAACTAATAACTTTAAACAAGGGATGTTAAAGCTAGAAAATAATTAAATTAAGCAAAATAAAAGACCCTGTGAGAGAAATAAGGGATAAATCTGATTATGACCAAAAAACAACTTCTATTGAATCGGAATGACCCAGAATTGTTTGGGAAACAAGAGACATACACAGTGTACTAATATTTGGGGAATATCAAAAATGCACCAACAAAGAAATCATGACAAAAAACATTAAAATCAGATAGATTTTTCTTAGTTTCAATCAAATTTACAAAAAGATGTAAAGAAGCATTTCCACGGTTTCTATGGATTTGACACAGTAATGATACAGTAATATGGCATAATTAGCTGATTTATGTGTAAGAAGGATAAAGTACTAATGACAAAAATGTCAATCTGACAAAGTGTAAGGTTCTTCATCTCTATGAGGAAAACATTAATTTTAAATAATTTTAAATATCAAATATATGGCCAAGTCAAAACAGAAGACAATACTGTAGCCAAGCAAATGAGTAAGCAACTACCGGTATTAAGAAAAATCATTCAATCATATTAATGCACATGAATTACTGAATAAAGGGTTCAGAACACTTTAACTGCTTCACAATTAAACATGGGTTTGAGAGGAGATTTACACTGGAGACTTGTGGCAGTGCAGGGTAGTAAAAAGTTTTGCAACCAAAAAAAAAAAAAGATTGTCAAGGTTGTCGAGACACATAATGTGAGCCGTTAATCAGTCACTGAGCAGAGGGAGGCGGCTCCCTCAGGAAGCAATTAGCTGTGTTAGACCAGTTGCTAATAAAACACTTGGGTTACAAGCTACCCACAGCCCAGCCAGGCCAGGGGACCCACAGTAATGTGTGTGTGTGTGTGTGTGTGTGTGTGTAAGGCCTACCAGGTAGACACAGAAAGATACAGTAGCAGCATCTGGTACTGGTACTGGTCAGTTTCAGTTGTTGTTAAAGTGATAGTTCTTCATCAGCTCGAATGACATCTCAGTGAAAAAAGTAACAAAACATCTACAGAGATGTGTCAATCCACTCCTAAAGTATAGTTTCACAAAAATATTGCTGCCTTTGTGTCATACTATAGCCTTTGCTGTACCACAAAAGTTGTAAGATGTGTTTTTAGTCTTGTTTTGACAAAATATATATATATATATATATATATATGGATTGACAACAAAAAAGATGATTATGCTGTAGCAGTAGTCTGAGAGGATTTTGTGGACGCTTTAATTGTTGCTTTAAATGTTAATGTCAGGTTAATGTTGATAGTGTTAAATGAGCAAAATGTGTGTTTTGCAATAATGAATCAGGTCAGATTGTGTTTGAGTTAAATAGCACAAGGACATTCCTGCTCACCGCTCATTCTCTCATTCTTCTCATGTTTGTCTGTCTTAGTAAAGAAAGTAGGTAAACACAGGATCAATTAATATTAGTATGTAAATATTACTGACAAGGTTGCTAGGATAATCTTGCAATGAAAATCAAAATATATATCAGGTTGAAAGTAGCCTAGACAATTAACTAGCCTGGATGGCCACTGTTTCACGTACTGTAGTAGTACTGGATAAAAAGTAAATTTTTTAGGATAATTGCCTGACGTCCTGTGTGTGGCTGACGCGCCGGATGTCCCTCTGCTTTTCTGCTCTCTGTGTGTTGCTGTTCTTAAAGTCCCTTCACTTTGGGAAACAACAACAAACTAGAAAGCAACACTATGTTTATAGTGTAAATGAATATTTAATGTTTAGGCATTCACTATTTAACTAAAATGTTTTGGGACTGATTAGTGGCGATTGCTGTGGACAA
Organism: Percina caprodes; assembly: GCA_013375575.1. NCBI lineage: Eukaryota > Metazoa > Chordata > Actinopteri > Perciformes > Percidae > Percina > Percina caprodes. The sequence continues at coordinate 7,850,700 of JABXJD010000002.1, read as the reverse complement.
AGTACAAATTTAAATTAATTAATTAAAGTTTACAGTTTAAACAAGTTTCTTCCCAAGACTATTTTGACTATTTGTCAGATGATGTCTGGGGATAAATGAACAGTCCACTGATAACATTCTTTAGTTACCTGTTTCGCTGTTATGCTTTGCATGGATTTGATGAAGTTGTTGACATAATCAAAAACCACCATGTTGAGTAATCATCCACTGCACTATCCACCCACACACAAGCAATGTGTGAGCAATGGTGTGTACAGCCATGTTTCTAACACAGCCAAGCATAAAAACATACTTATATTTTTTTCCCATAAACATAATTAGTAATTTCTATAAAGAGCTCAACACTCAAAACCCCAAACAATTCTCATTCAAATAGTGCTGAATCCTGATCGTTGCCCCTAATTACCTTTCATTACCCTCAGCTTTTTGAGAAAACAGGTTTTCTGGGCCTGCACGGGGTTGTGTGTTTTGAGTACAAAGTAAGAGTAAGCTTTCTTTGAGGAACAGTTAGACCAAATTGGATTGTGGAGGACAACAAACCATTATCCCATGATTGTAAGCCATTGCCCTCGGTAGGGAGCCTGTAGAGTCCAGAATAAAGTGGCCAGCAGCCACTAAGAGGATCCCAAAAACCACCTCTTGCGGTATGGCGAGCAAAGTGTTAGGTTTCAACTCAGCATCCAGGCCCTGCCAAAGCCTAGACACTAGACACAACAAAACCAGCCCGTTTAGGAAACAATGCCCAAAAACGCCACTTCAAACTCTTTCCCCGGAGGAAGAGACAGGGTGAGAGGAGATAGAGGGAGACAAAAAAATTCAAGAGAAAAAGAAGAAGGTGGAGGCGGTGGAGATAAGTGGAAGCACATTGACAAGCTGTAGACAACAGGCACTTCTCTGCATGTTTAATGCCCAGTCTGACTTTAAATGTTTAGAATGGATCTGTTGAAAAAATTGGTTACTGACTTGAGACCCTAAACTACACTTGATGGCTTTTTGTCTCCACAAAAGGTCAAATTTTTCAGATTTTGAGGAAGGTGTTAACTTCTAGGTATCATGAAAAGGAGATCTGAAGTGTAGCAAAGACGCTAATCTATTGTATGATGTGTAAGATTATTTGCTGATTTGGCAATTGTGGAAAAACGTAGAGGCATTAGTGCAACAAAATGAAGTGTTTGACTTCTTGAGGAAAGTCACGGTGGCCAATTCAAATGATTGCAAACATGAAGCATTTGGATGTGTCGGCCAAATGCAATTAGTCACAGCAGACACACGCAAAGGCAGAGGGGAGTTTACAGAATCGAATCTGAGCCTGACCGGCCAATGAAATATATCTTTGGAGTCTTCCAGGAATTAGCAAAATATATATATATATATATATATATATATATATATACACACACATTGCTACAATGCTGCTGGACGTAATCTTCTGTTTGCTTTCAGTTGTTTAGCGAGCACCACTGACGACCCTATTCAATTATTACCTGTTTCCAGATGTATGCACAAAAACAGCATACAGTTATTCCTACAACACAGTGAGGGTGATTATGTGCCTCTCAACTCTGGTGTGAAGTCATTTGTTGTGGGAAAACATGTATGTTTTATTGCGCATTGAAACCAAGGTGTGTCTGTCGGGCCAGATTTTCACACGCTGTGTGGTCCTGCCTCCAGAGGTGAGGAGAAGAACAACCTCGCCCTTCGTCAACAGAACCGGAGAGTGTATTCTCTAGAATCTCTGTGGAGTGCTGATTTGCTTTTTCCCAGAGAATGACTCAACATAGAGGAAGAGATGGAGAGAGAGAGAGAGAGAGAGAGAGAGAGAGAATGCGGAGAAATAGTCTCTACGTTATCGGACCTAAGGGAGCCAATGAGAGCCAATGGCAGGCCAGATATTCCCAGGAAGGCGTGTTTCATAGAAGAGATGAGTCAGCATATATCAGCAAGGAGGCAATCAGTCTGTCAATAGCTGGATGATTTAACAACGAAAACAGAGAAAATGTTCTGATGTCCCAAGATGAAAGAATTGTAAGGGACAGGGGAAGAACCAAGGAGCGGTGAAAGTGGAGGGAAGGTGGGGGAATGATCTGAGGAATTCTACATCCACATCCTTTTTTTTAAATTGAAACAATTTGGGTCAGGCGTCCCCCACCACCTCCCCCTTCTGGCCTAAGGGTCTCCCCAGCACACATGTTCACTCTGTGGCCAGCTTACAATGATTAACCAGGCCTCACTGACAGGTGCACCGTCATGCTCTCACAAGCGAAGCTGCTCTATCACAACAGATACAGGATACACTAGGCACCCTCGGCCAAGTTCATCTCTCTGTGAAGACAACCAGCAGCTAGGCGAGCCGATAGATAGACATACTGTATATAGCCACTTTAGGTGGAAGGATAATTAGACAATATGTAGATGTTAGAGGCAAGATTTTACTGTCCATTTCATTCCAGATTATGTTTTTCTATGTTGGTATGGCTAAAAAAGTCCAACATATCTTCCACAATTCAGAATCTTTGGGTTAACCACAGTCAGTGGCCTTTCCTCTAGAGGAATCACATACAGCCAATATAAATTACCACATTGAACATTAAAACATTCAAATAAAACAGATATTAAACAGACCAAATTATGTTTCTCGAGCTCTGCGAAAACTAAGGAGCGCGCTGCTTCACCTTTTTCTTCAATTTAAATGGCCTTTAATTACTTTCAGTCTCAGGGAATTAACTTTGGTTTTCACAGTTGTAAGCACTTAGGGAAAATTATTTTCTTGGCACCTGAATTCCACTGTGTTACAGCTCTGCTTCCCAGGTCCACACCAGTCTGATTGAAAAAACACCGGCAGCAGCGCTATGGCAGCCTCAGTGTTTGGCAGGCAACACAATGCAGCAAATGCAGAGAAGCCATAAGAATCATTAAAAAAGGAAGAAAAAAAACCAGACTTGCCGTCTGTATGCTTTCCTCTTTGCGTTCTAAATGTACAGTATAGTTTGACAACGCTTACTGAGGAGGTGGGGGTAAAACAGACATTTATGGTTAAGATATTAAAGTGAGCAAAAAGAATAATAGTGATTGTAACCAGCAAGGATTATGGTACTGATGGCAACAAGAAAGTACAAAACAGAAAGTAGAGATTCCATCCAACTATGTGTTTAGTGAGAATGCGATTCACTTTCAGATGGATAGCATTATGTGAGCAGAGGAGATTCAGTTGGACAAGCAAGGAAAGGCTCCTACATATTGCAGATTCCTGACAATATCAATACACATATTTGCACAATTATCATGCAAGTCCAATATCTGGTTACTAAATTTTCATGTTCTGCATGAACACCAGTCAATTAAACACACCTTTTTATCAGTTGCTCTGCTTGCTATCAATGCTTTTTAAAGTTGGTATTCTGACAAGGACGTTGTCCTAGAAGATATTTGCTAAAGTTGAGATGGGTCAGTTTTACATTCATGTCCATTTTCTACCTACAGTTTGTCTCAGTAAGGACATGCTTCAGTTGCTCATGGGCTATGTGTTGCTTTGGTGCCTCTGCTGACCTTAGTTAAAACTGTCTTTTAAATGCAAATTTTCAATTTGCATCTTATTTTGCATTCAAAACATCCTCGTTTGCTGTGGCAGCTGGAGAACGTGCTGTGTGGTGTGGGCTAGAAAAGACAGAGTGGTAGCTTTGAATAACCAAATAAGTTAGGTTCATCTCTGTGCATTTTTCATATAGCTCTTGCCTTTTTGCAAATGCAAAGTTGCCCACTTGGAGCAATGCCTATCACTACACATGTTATTGTGGCTGCCAAAAAAAATAGGGAAATAAATGGTGCAGATATGACAGTTAGCTGGCACTGGCATTAATGGTTTACTTCCCTGTTCTGTTGGAGTTCAGTTTGTTTTTTGCATGCCACCCCGACACTTAAGTCTACAAGGTTACAAAATGATGAACAAGCATTAGGTAACCTTTTCCTGTAAATGTGATAGGAACGTAACACAATGTACAAGGTTTTACACTTTCTTTGCCACACACGCACACGCACATACGCATGCACGCACGCACGCACGCACGCACGCACGCGCGCGCACGCACGCACGCACGCACGCACGCACGCACGCACGCACGCACGCACGCATGCACTATTTGGCCTTGTTTGTGCTGTTGTCTAAACACAAAATCCTTGCGGACACCCTTTCTTGGCTCCTAACCCTACCCCCCCCAGCTGTGTCCCAGGGAGGCGAAACCCAAACCAGAGCGCAAAGAGCTCTCTCAACTCCTCAACCTCTCAACACATCCTCAGCCTATCCTTTGAAAATAAACCACGCCGGCAAGCCCCCGTCTCAAACTCTCGCCTCATATGTGAGCACACATGCCCCACACTCCGCTGGGAGCTCTTTGGAGACTTCCCCACCGCTGTTCCAGGAAGCAGATGTGAGAATGGCGGCAATCAGGCATGACGCTTCGTGAGGCAATGTGGAGGCTATTACTCTCACAATAGAAGATATGGAAGAGAGGTGAGATGTGAGTGCATCTTCTGCAGTTGCCCAGAGTTGGTTAAGATGACACATCGCTAAACTAAAAAGCATCTGATCAGTGCTGTATCAACAGCATATGGCTTAGTTTTGTCAACCTCAGACGCAGATTGGGTAGTACGCAGATTGCTGGGCTCAGACAAATTTAACATGACAAATGACTTGATGTAAATGAATGTGAATGACAGTGATGGGAGAGTAATTGGCCACAAGAAAAAAAAAGAAAGGAAAACCACTCAAACAATAACTCAAACACACCCACGAGTGAGCGCAGGGTTGATGAAATATTTAGTGATTTTAGACCAGTGACACTTTGTTGCAGCTTCCCACACTCTAAAACATGTGGAGGGATGAAACTCCAGATGGCTAGAAGTCTGCATTTTCTGAGATCCACAGTCTAATGATGATCTCTCTAACACTTCCACACAAATTGTAATCTGAGCAAGCAAAGAGCCGAGAATGTGTTGTTTTTGCTATATCAGATGAACCAGGGTGACTGATAGGAAAATTAACAATAACCTGGAGCATCACATGATGAGGGGGAACCATGTTTTCCCAACCTGTGCGAGAGGCAGCGAGTCTGTTGGAGAGAAGCCCGCAGGGAGCAAGTGACAGCGCCGTGATGGAACTGATATCAAGTCACTGAACTCAGTGTCTCCACATAGCTACAGCCACATGAATGGCAGAAGACTACTGACCCATGAAAAGAATTGAAGTCATTCAGAAATGATGAAAGAACTGACAACTGGATGATGTATTGCCAGTGGAAGAACCTTTTTATTTTTACTCTGAGAAACAGAGAAGAATCACCTAGATGGAAAAGTTGGACACGGAAAATTAACATATGCTATGCCATCAAAGGGCAACAAAGTCAAGATAGAGATGGATTTTGAAGATGATTGCCTTTAGAGAGAGAAAGAAAACACTGCACACATGCACAGACACACAAAACAACATCAGAGGAATCATGTGTGAATGTTCCTAGTAAAATACTGACCAAGAGTGCTAGTTTTTGCTTGAGAAAGAGAAAACATACTGTACGACTCAGTGATTGTTGGTCAGTGTGCTTGCTTGCAACTGGTGATAGGGATGTCTGCAAGTATCTCAAGGCAGGAATACTAAGTGAGCGGGACAGTGGGCTCTTTCAGGGTACAGCCCTGTGGGGCATAGTGTGTATGAAATGACATTCAAGCATTTTCAAGGCAGGACAGAAGGACTTATTATCAATGTGGCTGAATTATTGCTCACATGAAGGGGGATGGGTACACTGTGGTGTGGGGGAGGGAGCGATGTGCGTCAAAACTTTCATTAAGGATACAGAGGATTCAGTTGAAGAAACATATTTCATAAAGCCAAAGAATATTTCATAAAGCCCACAACTTTTTCTACCGTCCAATTCCATTGCATCTCATTAGCATATTGCTTTTATGATTATCAAAAAGCTTGTTTATGGAACATGATGGCAGAAAGAAACCGTGTGCAAAGTTAATACAAAATTCATGCATATTTGGGTTGGTGTTTCTACAGAGAATGCACGTGTTAAATATCACTTTTGTGTGTCTACAGCATCTCTAAATTTTTATGGATTCATATTTTTTTTTTAGACAAAGCAAATCTGTATCCCTGCATTTTATTTCACCTTGGTCCAGCATGGTGTCCCCTGCAGAGAGGTTGGTGTGACATCTGATCCTCAACAAGAACAAGAACACTCGCCTGCAGGACTTCCTCTCCTCTTTTTCATTCCTTTTCTCTCTCCATCTCCCACCACCTCTTTTTGAGCTGCACAAAGCCGGATGAGGGTCACCTTACCAATGTTCCCAATTGCGATGTAGAAATCCAACGTTTTGGCAGCACCCTGACCTGTTAACATCTCAACTCCACAAAGCTGACAGGATCTTCCTCTGCTTTCTGCAACACTTGCACTGCCTTTGTTATAACTGCTGTCAGTGAAATTATAAAAAGCCACAACTTTATATCTGCATAAAGCCCTAGCAAGGCAGCACTTAGGGATATGTTTGTGTGTTGTTGTAATTATTTATATATTTTTTTCTTCTAACTTTCTGCCAACATTCTCCCACTGTATGAATGATTCCAGTGATGCACACTTGTTTGAGTGGGCAGTATTTGCAACGAGGTAGTCTTTTGACATGTGCATATTGCTGTATTGCTGTTTTGTGGGTGTTACTGTGTTTGTATTTTGACATGGCATTATGTTTGTTTGTTTGTGTGTGTGTGTGTGTGTGTGTGTGTGTGTGTGTGTGCGTGTGTGTGTTTGTGTGTGTGCTGAGGTGGGGTAGGGGTGCTCTGAGGATGTGTGTGTGTGGGGGAGGGAGGCACAGCTCTGCAGCCTGATATTCTGGGAACGGCAGGGTGGCGTTGTTGACCCACCTGCTCCCTTCTCTCTTCAGTTGGATCTAGTCGAATTTCAGCAGCTGCATCCCCTCACAAAGCACCTCTTTGTAATCTTCCCAAGGCGCACAAATACAACTGCAACCAGGAGAGGAGAGAGGAAGGAAGAGGAAGATGGACAGTGGAGACAGAAAGAGGAAAAGGGCGGCAACTGTTCTGCTTGGTGTGCACCAGTGTCACTGACATATCATACTGTAAATTTAAGTAAAGTTACTTAATACAGTAGCAGGCACCCTTATAATGGTGTCATGCTTTGACAGCAAGTAAAAAAATTCCCCTTACACAAATAAGTGCTAATAACATGGCTGTGCTGACTCACACCTGTGCACAGTCATTTACTGTATGCAAAAGCAGACTGCATGGTTGGACAAGTTACAATTATGTAAATAAGTAGTTTAGAAGTTGCAAATGAAAGCCCTAAACAAGAAGAAAAACAGAAAGCAGCAAGCTGCCACACAGAGATGAAGTGACAAGAGCTGAGAAGTGTGGCCCATTTGTCACCCATTAGTGACATTTCCCCCTGGCACTCTTACTTGCAATGGATCTCACACCTCTGGAATATGCTGTGTCACATACATGTCATTTTGCACACTACACAGAAAAGGCAAGGCCCTGTGTCATACCAACCTCTCGGCCACAAACACACAGTTTAGTTTAAGCCCTGCTATGCAGAATTTGCATCCCCAAAACAGGCCCCATTCCCCCAATTCTGTCTCGAGCAATCGGTCCCTCTGGCCCGAACCCAGACTCACTGGTGTTAGAGGAAAGGAGACGTCATTAGGAGATTAACTATAGCAGCCCACTTTACTGCCATCATAAATATATGTACCTGAGTTTGAGGCCATAAACGCACCCATGAAGCCAAAATTGGGCTTTTGGGTGAGGGGCCAAGGTCATTGTTTCTGATTCAATTTGGTTCCAATTTATCCAAAAGCACATGTGGACAACTCATGGGCTACTCAAATGGTCTATGCTGCAAAAATACAAACACAAACCTGCTTGTGCACATACACATATAAACACAGTACAACACTGTATAAACAATTTTCCAATTTCTCCAATTTTAGAAGATTTTGCTTTTTTACTGTTAGATCCATAGCCCGGCTTTGAAAAGTCATATTGTTGTCAAATTAGAGATGATGAATTAATCCCCAAAACCAAACAGGGAAGCTCAGAATTTAGAAAAAAATGCAATAATCAATCAAATATTCCATATATATATATATATTCCATATAATCCATAAAAGTGGGTTGAGTTTTGCACAGCACCATAAAGCAGCATCTTGTTAAATGAGAGACCCTATAGCTCAGTGGATTTATAATGTAGCCAAAGCTGTCCCAGGGGCTGCCATTAGGAAACACAAAAGGTAGGTGGAGCAGGAATAGGGGTGCTTAAAAGTTCTAATAGTTCTAGTTGAATTTTAATATTAAAAAGAGACAGGCAGGCAGGCAGGCAGGCAGGCAGGCACGCACGCACGCACGCACGCACGCATGCACACATGCACGCACACACACACACAGGTAATTCAAGGTTATTGGAATCAAATGTTGATTTCACCATCTACGGCAGATATGTAATTTCATCTACGCACTGATATTCCTCAGAGCTGAACACAGTCACCAGTCAGTAGAGGGTAAACACTCTGAACTTCAACACATGTGATCCTGTCACCAAAATGGATCTGAGTCCACTTCTGCAACACTGGATTTCTCTGTTAAAGTGGCAGTTATTCAACAGAAACGACATTTATTTACATATCTGAGCTGTAAAACTGGTCAGAATTAGTATGAATACACAGCAGAAGGTGGAGGAGGGAGCTACATTTCCTACTCAAGCCACTTTTAGGGAAAGTTTAATTCCACTGTGAATGAAAGGGTCAGACTTGGTGGTCAAATGAAAAGACTCTTTATATCCTTCGTGCTACAGAAGTACTTCCGTGGTCTCTTTTGTCCCCAGCGGGAACCCTGCACCTCTTTAAAGGGAACAGGAAGTGACCTTGGCGACCTTGGACTCCCACACCATGCAACCTGTAGCTGTGCACCACTATGCAGGCATGGCTGAGAACAACCCAATAAACTCAACACAGATAACCTGCTTTAGTTTCAACATCCATGTTCAAGTGTTAGTTTACCCATGAGTGCTGTAAGTGTTGAGTTTTTGATTTGTCTTTATATAAAGCACCAGAAAGCTACAGCAAGAAACTCTTTTCACTTTGTTGCTTTGCATGTCTGCAACAGCCAGGCAAACAGTTGGAAATAGTGAAGTGACTACCAGGAAATACCCTGTACATTAAACCAGTGGAAACAGTTAACTTCCTTCTTTCCCTGCCCTGAGGCAAGTGATGTCTGTGTGACAGTTGGTAGAGAAACAATACAGCATGCTAAGTACCCAAAATGTAAACATAAAGAGGAGAATATAATATATAGTTGGGACATGTTAAAGAACAAGAAGCCATCCACAGATCTAAATCCTAAAAATCAAAATGCATAGAAATGTACAGTATCTTGTCATCTTTTTGTTTACATGATTTTTTTTTTATTAGGTAGACTGACTGGGTGCTGCCTGTGGTTAGTTTCATACAATAGCCAGTGTTGAGCAAGTTACTAAAAATTTAACCAATTAATCATTACATATTACTGAAAAGGTAATCATGTCACTGTACTAATAACAGCAGAAGTAATTTATTACATTACTCAACTCTGTCAAAGCCTTCACACACGTCACATATACTGTATTTAACATGTTAAACGGACAAAAAAACAAGACAATCTGGTTTACATTTTGGAGGTGCTTACTGACCATCAATAGATAGCTTAGCATTAGCACTCCAGAAGTGTTGTACTCGCAGTGAGTGGTACCCTCCAACTCTGAACAAAATCAGATGATTCCTGAATGCTGGCTTACCAGTTGTTAACATAAGCAAGTCAATTACTGGCTGGCACATTCCTCTTCTTTTGAAGGTGTGTCTTTGGAGGCGTTTATCTTTTTACCTTTATACTCATCACCATTGTCTAGCCCTGGACCAGTCAAGCAACCAGTTATGAACAATTACAACTGATAGATCACATCAACTTCCCTAAAGGGAAAGTAATAATGTCTTAAATGAAAAAAAATCAAACTGCCCTGGCCAGTTGAGAGTGCAATGCTAAGCTACATTTCCTTAGTGATGACATGTCAGACAGCATTGTTTCACTTGAGCCTTTTTGACAACAGATATGAGGCTATGTGCTGTAGTTGACCGTATCTGTGCTAATCTTTGGATAATGTTGCAATGCTGGTTTCTCTGGGCTGTAACACAGATTCTAATGGGTGTTTATAGGGGTACATGGATATGTGTTGAGAAAAAGACAGCATGTTATAGCGGAGGATGGGGAGTGCAATGTATTAGCCTTACACAGAAATATATGATCAATGTATGGAGTTAATCTATAACTATGTATGCAATGTGCACAATATTAAAGTAATATTTTATTATTTTGTTTATTTTACAACTATCCTGTGGGGAAATCGCCTTTGATCAAATTGTTAAGCACTAACAGTTTTCAAGTGTGCAGTAAATGAACATCAAACCAAGGCAATTATTTCAATAACATCATATTACATATTACAACACTGATGATCACAACACACTGAGCAGCTTTATGTGGCTAGCAGCAGGTGTGCTGATGTGTTTTTCAGTGAAGCGTTTTGATTAGTGGTTACAGTCAGGCTGGAGGCAGACAGACTAACTGCTGCTCATAAACAAGAAATAAAAAGTCTTGGCTGTCACACTGAAAGTCTAATTGGATAATTTGATCCTCTTCACCAATTATCATTTTTACAGCGTATAAATGATCCTGTAATATATGAATTGTACACAAGAGATTTAGGTTTCATACTGTGTGTGCACTGCACTCACTTGCTACACACTTTGTGTGTGTAAACATGTGTATACACATGCACATTTTCTCAGTCTTCTGCTCATAAAAGGGACATAAAAATGAGCACTGCAAATGGCTTTTTATTCTTGTTTTAATTATCCGCAAATAAAAACAATCCACCCAGTTTTCTTAGCGATGTGAGAGAAAGTCCCCGCAGCCAAACAAGTCCTCTAAATAGTCTCACTTTTGTGGAGCGGCCTCCCATTTCCCGTAAAGTCAAGGGGTGGGCTCTCTTTCTGTCTTTCGCCGCCCCGTCCTAAAAGTTTACATGTCCCGTACCATTTAATTCACAGGCAAATTAGGGAGATGATTTATGAGAATCAAGGATCAAAAAAGTAGACAATGTGGAAGACTGAGCACACCGCAAGTTTTATTCAGAACATATGCCGTGAAGATGAGAGGGAAGAAAGACAGAAAGAGGGGGTTGTAGATCAGAAAGTGTAAAAAAGAAAGAAGAAGAACCCACATACACCCACGCTTCTCTTGAGACAACTCTGGGATAAGATACACCATGGGAAGTGTCATCCCTGCTCAACATCCTAGCATTTACGCTGTCATGCCAGGAGAAAATATTAAGAATGGACATTTCCCCTGCACACTATGATTAGAAGATTAAATTACCTTCAGGCAACGTTCAAACAGGAGCTTTCTGTCAACAGCTAAAACCATTATGCACTTCACATAAAGTGTTTTTCCACACTTACAGTGTTTTTCACTTCAAAACCAAGATACCTACTGATAGTTTGCACATCAAAGATTTATAGGAAAGCCTTGAGGAAACTACAGAATGATTTAACATGATCCTTCCTGACCTGCTACTACAGCAACTTCCAAAACCTCTCTGTCCATAATCTCTTGTTCTTATGAACATACAGAACTATCACAAGCTAAAACAGTTGCCAACGGTTGCAACAGTTATGTGTCAGGGAGAAAGCACAGCAAATAATCTGGAAACACTTGAGTTTTTTTATGCTCCTGACATTAATAACGAGTGTGGCCGAAGGCCAAACACACCCTGAGACATTTTGGACTAATTGTTTCCTTCAGTCTCAAACACTCCCCCTTCAAACACTTCAAAACTCCCTTCCTTCTCTCCTCACAGTGCAATCCCTCCCCTCCACCTCTCTGTGTCTACTAATAGGTTTAAATAAAACCTGAAATTGGTCCAGTAAACCCCTAATTATGGTGTTTTAATAGAATGAATTTGGGATGGTGCAGGGTCAGGGGTCAATGGGTAGTCCTAACACACATCAGCTGTCATGGGGGTTGGAATGTGATTGGAATCAGTGGAGTCAAACATCCCCAGGTCCTCGACCTCACTAAGTAGAAAACCTGGAAAATACATTTGGCCACAGACCAAAATGGAGAACATCCACCATGCAACTTCCATAGGGGGTGGGATGAGTAGAGATGGGACAGAGAGGAGTACTACATCCATCAATCAGAGTTCGCTTTAAAATGTGTGTGAACCTGGATGGAAAATCCTCAGAATCTTTTCACTTAAGCTGTAACAATACCAGATCCTATAACTTCACCAAGGCTGTAAAATATAGGATTTCTGTCCATGCCTTCCAGTTGTGTTCACTGAAACTCTAAAGTTTGCACTAATTACCTTCTTTCTAAGTGTGTGAAACCAAAGATAGAAGTGGTCTGGTTGATGTGACACAGGGGTGAAATATGGCTTGTTAGCAGCCCAGGAGCTTGTTCCACATGTGGTCAGGCAGTGGTTGGGATCGTCTGGGTGAGAGGGAGGGCATGCCAGTCTCCCCAGTTCAGTAAGTTAACAGTGACTCAGTGTGCAATCAGTGACATTATTTGACAGAATGAAGGCCTGCTGTTTGAGTTAGGGCACTGTGGTGGCTACAGCGACACAGGTTGCCAGTTTTTCTCATGTTGAAAAAAAAAATGCAGAATTATACAACATGCACAACCATATAGATTGAAATATGGAATATATGGTTCACATCATCCAAACACATCAAAAACCTTTTATTTACTGCACAATGTTGTAGTAATGTCTGCCAATTTATCTGCTCTCCAAATTCTGTCCAATAACTTGGCTAGAGAGAAGAAATGTGCCTAAGTGTATTAAAACACAGAAGCAGAGACCAAAGGGAGCGAGATTCCTGTGGGTGACTGTGTAATTTAATTTTGTATGCACATTAGAAGCCAGAGAGTATAATTTACATGTGGGGTAGAAGTGACTAAGGCCCGGGAGAAATGGGCTAAAATGCTCTCCTTAGGTCTGGAAGAAAAAAAATGAAATCTGAAAATCTTTACCCTGGCCTTTTCTTTGAGATGAATCTCACAAAAATTGGAAAATTAAAACCTTCCTTCATTCTTTGGGACACTTAAGGTTCATGCGCGGTTACCTCGACTCTGTTGCTCCTTCCTTTTCTAATCAAGAGCACAGAGCCCACAAACTCTGGACAAAGTTTCTCCCCACAATACAGGGCGGCATGAAGGGGGTGGTAGTGTGGGGGGGCTGGAGTCTGTTTAAGTCTGTCTCCTTCTTTCTACCCAGAAACCAAGACCGTCTCACAGCTTAGCAGCTTGACGGCAGCTGTCACTCATGTTGGGTTCATCCTGATTGGCCTTCCGAGTCATTCTACCTGAAACGAGGTGATTGGTGAGGAGTTTGAGATTTTGTCCTTCTCTTAATAATGCTTCATAGGCTGACTTTATTTTACCAAACCAAACCTCAGCTATTAAAATCATGTTCAAAATATATTGCTTTTTTTCAATAAATACAAATCAAAATAAGAACTATTTTTGAACTATGACGCACTGGTTTGATTAATATTGATTTGTGTGTTTGTTTGTTAGGGTGTGTGTTTGTTTTTCTGTTGGCAGGATACATTAACAATGACAGAAGGTTTTCCATTGGAAGTTTTCCTGAGCCAGGAACAGTTGATTCAGCTCCGATGGTGATTGAGAATAGGGATTTCCAGCATTACATTTGACACAAACAGAAAGTTTCATTGCAAATCCAAAGGGAATGTCAAAAGGATCAGACCATGAATTTAATTTATATTTAAATGACAGGAATTATGTCTAGTTTGTTAAATCAAATTGATTAATTAGAGGTTGTTTCTAACCGCTAAGTGTTTCCTAATTCATTATTAAAATGAACACTAGTTTTATGTCAGAAAAAAGCAAAAATAGACATGTAATATGGACACATAACACCAGTGGTGGAATGTAACTAAGTACATGTACTACAAATAAAGGTACTTGAGTCTTTTTTATGCCTCTTTCATCTCAGGGAGAAATAATACTTATTAGTCCATTACATTAAGGTGACAGCTTAGTTACTAGTTACTTTACAAATGTTTGCACATAAAACACATTTATAAAATACATTTTTTTTCTGCATTGAGTACTTTTACCTTTAAACTTTAAGTACATTTTCTTGATGATACATATATACTTTAACTCAAGTAACACAGTATAACATAGTGTAACAGAGTATTAGATACAGTGTGTATTAGTACTATTACTTAAGTAAAGGATCTGAATACTTCTTCCACCACTGCATAACACATGTCTGAGTCTACATATCTGAGTCTTCTCTGCTGACAGATGCATGCACACACACACACACACACACACACACACACACACACACACACAGTAAATACTTTTCCATGTGTGGCGCAGGACAAAAGTGAAGCTAGAGTCATTCATGTTTGACAACTAGCTGCTGCCCTGTCTGTTCACACACACACACACACACACACACACACACACACACACACACACACACACACACACACACACACACACACACACACACACACACACACACACACACACACACACACACTTTGACCCAACCGAGCGCTTTGACAGCATCTGTTAAAAAGACAGGCTACTCGGGACTAACCAGAGGACCACTTTCATTTCATCATCTGTGACATAAATGTTCCATTATTTTGTATTACATCTACATATAAAAGGCAGACACAGGATCCTTATACAGACATCAAGTATAACATATTTAAACTCTGGGCTGGCCCTTTGCTTCTTACGCCTAAATAAGCCAAACAATGAAAGCTTCTTACCTTCAAGCATTTACCTTCCCTGCAGAAAACACTGAACTGTATGTAAAAGCCACAACTTCTATTATTTCCACACTACATACTCTCTTCTTCCTCAGCCACCTGCAGTGTGCATCGAGCAAAGCAAACTGCCGTCCAGCACAAACACACCTCGTCTTTTCACAGTGAGGCCAGTGATAAAAATCATCCCACAATACATGAACACAAAGACACCTTTAACTAAGGCAGTGATTATATCTATCCTCTTATCTTCTCTGCACTTTATATCTTCAGTGTCATAAAAAAACAGCCTTACTGGTGGTGAAATGTGACTTATGGATCACAAAACAAACAGCTGCTAAACTGCCTCTTCTGAATTTGCGAAATCAATCAAAGCTATATTTGGGCTCGCACAGGCGTGTAAAGTTGTGTTTGGTTATTGGTTATGGTTATTACACAATTTAGTAAGTCAATTCAGGAGTGCGAGTTGCTGTTGCTTGTGTCATGATAATTTGTTTAGATTAGACAGACAAGCATAAAAGGCTTAATATGATTTATTAAACTTTCCTAAAAAATCAGTGATGAATTATTGTTATAAGCAATTATTAAATGTGTTTTATACTCAAAGAAAGAAATGCAGGCATTAGTTCTAATCAGTGTGAGGGAGGATCATCCTGCCTCTTTGACAGTGAGATCAGTTTGACATTAATTATATTTTTGCTATTATTTGCAACCCTGCAGCAAATTAATTTGATACTAAGTTTTGACACATTTGCAATTTATGTTTAGACTGTTTCATTACGTGAGAAAATAATAAGCTGAATATCAATCTTTTTACTCTCACCATGCCTCAACAAAGTTAGTTGATAGTCAAGTCCATCTAACTTTTTTTTTTTTTTAAATCTACTTGCATTTGACATATTTCTCATGTGTGGACTATAGACAGCAAAAAATAACTTCATTATTTCCTGCCATTCTAAATGTGTTTAGAACATCAACATATATTTTAGAAATTAAATCCTTAATATCAACCGGAAAGTAACAATATAGCGACATTATCAGCCTATATTGCAATAATTATATTACCAAATGTTAGTAATGTGTTGACTTACAGATTGAATATGTTTACATTTTCTGTATTGATAATAGCAAAAATAATGTACATCCACGTTTTTGGAACATTTGAGTCATTTCTGAAATCACTACATTTACTTACAGCATTATAGAATTGTTTGTCACACAACGTGTGACAAATAAAAAAGAAAAAGAAAATCATAAACCCACAAAAAAGCCTGAACCAATGGCGGGCAAGTGATTTGTTCCAGCCAATCCCAGGCGGAGGGTGGAGTGACGATTTTAAAACTCCAACTCAAGTTGCTGTAACGTGTAGCTACACAGCTCACATTGTAGATCACAACTTTCACGACTGCACCTCCCGTGACAGCATAGGAAAACAACACTAACGAAGACAGAAAAACAAACTGGGAAGCAGGAGGAAAACAAACAACGGACTCACATAGATTGAAATTGTTAAAGGAATTTACTGTGGCGCACCGTGCGTAAAAGGTGCACTGGCCACTTTGCTGCGCGCTTCAATTGGTAACATTTGATTTTTAACTGAAGATTACTTTTTCGGATTTTCATCCCCAAGGGGCTGAGCAAGTAATGTTAAAAATGACAGAGGAGCATGAAAAATGTGGCAGCGACCAGCCGTGTAGTCCATCTGGCACAAACAGCTCCATGTCCCAGGACGAGTCCGACTCCGATGCTCCGTCCTCACCAACGGGCTCCGACGGCCAAGGATCCCTGCTCGCCAGTTTGAGCAAGAAACTAGACTCGGAGGATGACGACCGGTTCCCAGCTTGCATACGGGATGCCGTCTCTCAGGTCCTCAAGGGGTACGACTGGTCCTTGGTGCCTATGCCCGTGAGGGGGAACGGATCCCTGAAGAATAAACCTCACGTCAAGAGACCCATGAATGCTTTCATGGTTTGGGCTCAAGCGGCCCGCAGAAAGCTGGCGGATCAGTACCCACACCTGCACAACGCCGAACTGAGCAAGACTCTGGGAAAACTGTGGCGGTAAGACAACTTAAGAGAAATGCAAGGAGAAAGAGATTGTTAATCAATAATATTAAAAGGAAAATATGAGGACACACAGAAGTCATGACTGTAGATTTGGGCACATTACATTAGCAGCTTTAACCAATTTAATCTATGGATTAAATTTCGAAAAGTTTAGATTTTGAATGTAAATGTTTTTAAAGAATAAAAAAGGGCTATTTTTCTTCTGACCTCATGACAATAAATAAAAAAAACATGACAATAAATAAAAACTGCTCTAAAGTCACTATAGCTATCTAACAATTTCATCCTGTTATTTTTGTTTAGTTTGACTGCACCCATTTTAATGTTTTGTAATTTGTTTTTACCATAGTTTGCTCTCAGAAAGTGAGAAGAGGCCATTTGTAGATGAAGCAGAGAGACTCCGGGTTCAGCACAAGAAAGATCATCCAGACTACAAGTACCAGCCCCGGAGACGGAAGAATATGAAACCAGGCCAGAGCGACTCAGACTCAGGAGCAGAACTGGCACATCACATGTATAAAGCTGAACCAGGGATGGGAGGACTGGCAGGGTTGACTGATGGACACCACCACCCTGAACACGCAGGTATGATGTCAAATTTAAGAAGAAGAAATAATGCATCAAACACAACTAGTTTGTGAGTGTTATTTTAGGAATTCAATATGTTTTGGCTGTTGTAAATAGTTTGAATCATGAAAGTAATGAACCTTCACGATTTATGTCTGGTATTATTTTTCAGGGCAGCCCCATGGTCCCCCTACACCACCCACTACTCCCAAAACAGACCTGCACCACGGCGTGAAGCAGGATCTGAAACATGAAGGCCGTCGTCTTGTTGACAGCAACAGGCAAAACATTGACTTCAGCAACGTAGACATCTCTGAGCTCAGCACTGATGTCATCAGCAACATGGAGACCTTCGATGTGCACGAGTTTGACCAGTACCTCCCCCTCAACGGCCATGCCTCGGGCTCCTCCACCCTGTCGTCAGACCACAGCCACGGGCAGGCTCCAGCCCCTGGTGGCTCTTACACTTCCTCATACAGCCATGCAGGTGCCAACGGGTCAGCATGGAGCCGCAAGGGCACCATGTCCTCTTCTGCTCCCTCAGCCAGCGAGGTGGGCCAGCACCGGCTCCATATTAAAACAGAGCAACTGAGCCCCAGCCACTACAGCGAGCACTCCCACGGGTCACCCTCACACTCCGATTACGGCTCCTACAGTAGCCAGGCTTGTGTCACCTCGGCCACATCAGCTGCCTCGGCTGCAGCCTCTTTCTCCAGCTCCCAGTGTGACTATACTGATCTCCAGAGCTCCAACTATTACAACCCTTACTCTGGCTACCCCTCTAGCCTCTACCAGTACCCCTACTTTCACTCATCCAGGCGGCCCTACGGCAGCCCGATCCTTAACAGTCTGTCTATGGCTCCTGCCCACAGCCCCACCACCTCAAGCTGGGACCAGCCCGTCTACACCACGCTGTCTCGACCCTGAGGGGACAAGAAACAGTCAGTTCGCACCAGAGACTCATTCAGATTGATGCACTACTAATGAAGGAAGTAAGGAGCAGGTGGAGAAGTGTATGTAGTAGGCTTCCTGTGACCATTTGAACGTGAAACAAACAAAAGAAAAAAGTGCCTGCTGATTTTATACAAAGTTATATCGCTGCGATGAAAACACTGACGTTTTTTTTTACACAAAGACAAATTGTGTTGTTGGTGAGCCAAAACTCCTCCATGAGGACATGTCACCTACCCCTACATCCTGTACATCCCCCATCTTTTCCAGTTTAAGATTGCACGTGTGTAAACACTTGAGGTAAAGCAAAAGGCCTGCCACCGAGTCGGGTAGGAGAAATGCTTTGGCTCAATTCTGTTGAGAAGCAGATGGAGAAGCAGGAAACATTGGAGAATATACACAGGACCGATTATGTGAATTTGCAATGAAATTTACATTAATGGCCAGAGCTATATCGCACCCCATTTGCATCTGTCGATCAGTCTTAACTAAATGGCTCTTATAAATCTTATAGTGTCAATTTGGCATAAAAGTCTTATATGTATTTATGTTCAAGCATTATTGTTTTTCTTTTGTTATTAAGTAGATAAACACATGTAATGTGGGTTTGGTTATTTACAGTGGTGTTTGGTTTTTAATGAAAACAAGGTAAATGAAGTGAAGGACAATACGATTACAACAATTTCAATATCATTCCATTGAAGACCATTTTTCAGTAACATCTCCATTCCAAGTTGCTAGCAGACAGAGCTGGCCTAATATGCTCGCATAGGACAGAACAGGTGTTTGAAAGCTATGCTTGGCAAATTGCGATTAGTCATGATCTAGGGTTAAAGGAAATGGGGTAAAATAACACCACACACTCTGAGTGACATGTCAGCTGGACCTGTATACGTGGATGAACATGTAGGCTATATGTACATGCATCTGTGTGTGTGTCAGGGAGATAAAGTGCTCTTGTATGTGTGAGCCATTTCCTTGTGAGAGAGATACATATCCTGTGACATAATACACACTATATAATACTTAATTAACTCTTCAAATTATCTTTGAATTCATCCGTTACTCACTGAAGACTGTTAAGGGTTTAAGGAGGAAATGAAGAGTGTGTGAGTATTTGCCCATATTTATCTCATCAACCATCAATTGGCAACTCACTGCTGCAGTCTCATGCAAAACATTGTTGTGCCTTCTAATGCTTCTTGTCAGTATTTCAGTATGAAAGAATTATTAACATACTTCAGGCAGCACACAATCAGTAATCAACACCAGAGAATCCTACAGTTAACTTACTCCTGATTATATCCTTAATTTGATATCATTCCTTTCAGCCTTGGTTTGTAATGTTCTGTGAGATGCTCCATGCGAAATGTACGGAGCATCATGCTCTAACTTTTGTCCGCGGAACTGTTTTTATATTCTGATGTATAATTTTGAGAAAGGCTGTGAAAATTATTGTTGTTATATTAACTAGAGTTTCATTCACACATGCACAGCTAACCCATCCGCTGGCCAATTTTTTTATAAATAAAAAGATACTTTTTCTTGATATTTGTCATTCTGTCATTCTAATTTGCATTTTGCTTCAACTTTTTGTCCATATTTGTTCTTTAATATTTGGAAACTATTTGTGAAAAAATAAATGAATAGAATTAATTGCATTGAAGTTTGCCTTCACGCTGGATACCAGCTTGTCTAACATCTGTACTGTGAGCTACAGCTGTGAAGGGAGACCAGTGAATGATTTTATTATTCTCAGTTTTCCCAAAGTGACAGTAATAAAACTTCACAGTAAATTTAACTTTACTCAGGTGGACATGTAAGTCTATCATTGACGTTTGCAAAATCAAAATAAATCTTGCTGTAAAGCGCATTAGCTTTTTTATCTAGTCAGTTTTTGCAGAAATATACAGTCGCTGAAAAAAAATAAAACTGCCATGTTGCAGTAACAGCTTAGTGTCACTCTTATAACCTTCTGACCTTACAAGGCCTTGAGTTGACACTGAGTTTATATGTGGCTATAGACGCATTAACCAAAATATTAATTTCAGATTTCTTCGTTAAACCACTGACAACAGGGAATAAGGAGAGATCCCATCTTCATTGGTTCAGCGGGTAGAATGCTCAAGTTGGCCCTGGCATGAATGCCAAGCAGCCGTCCCTAACCAACCCAGGGAGAAGCCAAGTGCCAGGGCCGCGCTGCTGAATTTTAATGATTCATTATGCTGTGGAGGGGCTCCATTGTGTCCCTTTATCCGGAGAGTTAGAAAGGAATTAATTGGACAGAAAATAGAAGGGCAATGGGAACTGACAAGCCATTAAGAGGGTGCTGAATGGACGATTAGATGCACATGGGGGAGGATTTTTTCCCCCTCGCTGTCTCATATCACAGTGCTCCACAAACAACAAAAAAACAACAAGAACAACCACAATGACCATCAGACCAAACTGTAGAAATCATATCAGCGCACATAATCTGTAGATAATAAAAGAAGATAATACCACAGCAGATGGGGTGTGGGTGGCTCAAGAACGACTTGTTGTTTTTCTTCCCTCAAAGTCTTTTTTTTTATCACCAGTGTTTGCCAAATACTTTCAGGAGGAACTCTTGAGAAAGAACAGGAGTGAATAAAAGTGAGGCAAAAAGGCTCTTCAGGGTGCTTGGGTCTTGTTTCCCTGGAACTTGTCCACAGTTTCTGATTGGGCCTCTGGAAAGCCTTACTGTAAAAAGCTAAAACAAAAATGAACTGGAATTGGGGACTTCAGCATACTGAATGAAGGAATGAATGAATGAACATTTTTACGCTGCAATTGCAACTTTGCCTAAGAAGAACTACACATTTATGGACAAAACTCACATCGGGTAGATGCCTACACCCACATAAACTCTCCCACTGACATATATGCAAAAATTGGAAATAAAATATAATTTACAGTCATTTTAACAACGCCACACTGAGGCTTTGCTACATTCCAGCTGTCACAGTTATTGTTTATGAAGGAGTTATTATGGCTGAAGTGGGAGTTGCGGTCTTGGATTTGGAGGACATCAGGGTGAAGGCGAGATGAACCCAGTGAAACTGGTGCTTCCACCACCTGACCACATCCCATTGTTAGGAGCAGGATAACTTGCCTGGTAATAGTCTCATCCTGTTTAATGTGCCTGGCTGACTCAGGGCATGTTTCGGGGAAAAAGAGGGAGCTGGGAACTGTGAAAACTCTGAGAATGTGAGGCTGATTTGCAAGGGAAATGAAGTGGACATAAAGCATGGTTATTGCTTTCACCGAGTCTCTTTTGAGTTCTCTGAGCTAATGTCTCATCGTTGATGGCATTTTATTTTGTCTACAAAAAGAAGAAAATATGTTAGCAAATAATAAGTTCTACAACAGATGAAGTGGTAACACTTCATAATAATGGTACATTAATTACCATGACTTCATGCATGAAAAGCATGAATTCATCATGTAGTACTACCCTTATTTTTGTATGTTGCTTCCATCACAACTAAAATGTATTGATCATTGTCATACATTTAGACAATGCCTTTTTGAACGAGAGACTTTCTACTTAGTTTATTTCATTATCAAATATGCATCAATTTGCAGAAAACATTGTGACTAAGAGGTTTGCACCTAGAACGACATATAGATCATAATGGCATACAGTAGATTCTTTAAAAAAAAACATTTGACCCAATTGTTTGCTACCTTATTCCAAAGCAAACACATTCAACTATATTCTAGCCACTTTGCCCAAGTAAATGACTTCCTGAGGCTTATGTAGCCTTGTCGCCTTGTTCTTTTTACTAAATAAAAAGACTGTATTTTGTTATTGGTGTCTGCAGTGTTTGCAGGCATGAGCAGGCCAAGCTAAACAGGGTGGCAGACAGAACCATCGTTGACGTCCCCAGTTCTTCACGGATGGGCCCGCAGAGAGGAGAAGGGAGGAAGGCAGTGCCAACACTCCGACTCTTGAAATACCACTAAATTGATTTAGCTCCTCCAAGGTAACCTGCGATTGGCCAGTGATACTTATGGTACATTAACCAGTTCCTGTGAGGACTTGGCGCTAACTTCAATCAGTTTAGTTACTTGTGTGTCTGAGAAGAAAAACAGAGCTTCTTTCAAAGTGTCTGGAAGTCCAAATCATAACGGTTTTGGTTTAAATGTCAATAAAATTGCAGTTTGTTTAAGGGTTGAAATATATCTTGGTAAATCAAGAGGGATCAAAATAAAGCTCTTTGAAAACTTTGTAATCAGAAAATCTTTAAATCTGATGCTTCAATAAGGCATGGAAAACAAATTGCATTTTGAAGTAAATCTGTCCCAGTGGAATGGCCGATTGTGGTTGTTTATTGAATAGATAATCAGACCTGGGTCTAAAACTATTGCAAATAATTCTCAGTGTCTGTTTCAACCTGCTCTGAGTGCCAGATGGGAAGGGATAACTGCACTACGGAATGTCAGAGATTGTCAGTTTACTTTACTTTTCTGATTAACGAAACTTTCTGGTACTCATTATAAAAATTTGGTAAAAATCACACACTCATAAAATTATAAAAACGAAGGTTGGATATTATTATTTTGCCAAAAGTGGGGTTTATCAGGACTGTAAAATGGCGAGAGTGATGGTGTTGAAACAAACAGCCACCACAGGTGGAGTGTTACTAATTTATTTATTTTCTAAAAGGGAGAAAAGAATTAAAGAATATTGAAAAAATACAGCAATGATTTGACATCTGGTCATGTTCTGTTCTCTGAACAGTTGTCCACAGTCTTTCACTATCTTTTTTCATTTGTTCTCTCCTTTTCACTTTTATCTTGGCACATCTCAATTGTGAATGGGGTGGCAGCATAGCTGCTCATCTTCTTTCCACAGCTTTACGACTTGTTGATTAGTAACTATGGCTGTGTTTTCATTGTCACAGCTTTCTGCTTTTGATACACTGTGGCAGGGTTCCATCGTCATGTACTTTCTCCATCTTTACTTGAAGTTGTCTCATTTCAACCTTTTTCCCTTCACACTTCATGTCTCTCTACTCATCACAGAGTGGTTTTACGGTCCTGGAAAGATGTTGATGATTGACGGCCGCTAACATGATATTTCTTTGTCCCCTTTGAAATGCAAAGGAGTAGAGCTTTAAAAAATAGACAAATTATCTGAAAATCTTCTGCTCATTAGAAATAAGAAGCTATCAAGAATTGTACAGGATACAGCCATTACTTACATCTGACATAAGTTAAGGGTTATTAAGAACCAAAATCATTAGTTCACAATATTTATTTCAATGAGGGAATCTCTCTTCTGGCCATTGTAATTAATAATTTTGAATGAGCATATTACTGGCAACCTTACACACACACACACACACACACACACACACACACACACACACACACACACACACACACACACACACACCTCTGCCACCGATGACACTGGGGAGAGAGAGAGAGCGAGAGAGACACTGAGCAACCATCTTGTGGATTGTTAGTGTGGGAGGAACATTTACAGGTAGTAGAGGTAGAGACAAAGCATGTGGAGAGAATGGAAGAGTGACAAAAAGCCAAAGAAAGAGGGTGAGGAGGAAACGCAGAAAGTCTCAGGTAGAAAGACAAGAAAGAAAAAATATTTCTTTTATTTCTCTTGTTTGTAGAGCTGCTTGGCAGAAAGTGTGGCAGGGACAGCAGGACCAGAGTTTTAAATGTAGCTCAGTGTTGGCAGAGCTGTGTGTGAGCGCACTCTGTGGGAGCACCAATTCTTGTCGCCCAGCACAACATGGCGATTCAGACAAAACAGCTAAGCCGATCCAAACCCATTTACCCTGCTAGAGCATATATACCCCACAAGCCTGCGGTTGGATTATCTATACTCACTGGCTGAATTCTCACAAGCCCATATGCATTTTAAAACCATGTCTGGGATGCCACACTTTCTCTGATTTCTGGGCCGTACTTAAAACAGACAGTACACCGCAACATATTAGATGACCATTGCAATATTTGTTTAATACACTGATCAACAACACATGTCCATCCTTTCACACTTGATATCATTTGTGGTATGACAAAGAGCACGGGAGGAAAAATAGGGGAGTGTTTGTTCTCCAATGTGGTTTTGGCCCATTCTGATGGACTTGGAGCAATGACAGGCTATCCCTGGTCCAGCCTTTGATATAGATTGGGTTCATTATGTAACTGAATCCATTGTTAAATAATAAAACTATAGGGGGCCAGCAGGAGAGGTGCGTGTGCGTGTGTGTGTGCGTGTGTGAGAGTGTGTGTGTGTGTGTGTATGTGAGTGAATTGTTTGTGTTGTTTTTGTGGGCCACAGAGGACCTAAAAAGCAAGTGGCTGAAGGGACATTTTCACAACCCAGTGCAGACACTGTAAAACACTCCTGCTCCCTACCTCAAGGTTAAAATGAGCTACACACTTTATTAAGCACAATGAAATCCTGACAGATTGCTCACTTTGCAGGTGTAGTAATGTGTTATAGCATTTACCAAAACATATTTCAAGAATTAATTTACTTGTCTTTTTCACTCTTCTTTTGCATTCAGTCGTTAACACCTACCAAGAATTACAAATGTGTAGCATTAATCAGATATTAACTTGCTTATCTCGTCAATTCTGTTTTCTCTTACGCCACACTCAACTGTCAACACTTTAAACTCAACACCAAACCCTAGAACCTAATGAGCTTTATTAGGGCAGAAGGGTCTTGACAAGATCGCAACAGACACAAATAGGTGCTAAAACAATCATGACACTAGCTTTCACCCTAGTTCTCTTTCCTTCCCTTCTCCTGCTACAGCGAGACCCCTGACTGTGGCCTCAGCAAGACTGAGGAGCTGGGACTGAGCATGGCTAGTGAGAGACCTTTAGTGGTCTGCTGAGTTCATTACGGCTGAGCTATGGTGAAAGCAATTAACCTCAGCGTGCTTGAGAGGTTACCCACTGCACAATGCTCTAGCACCTCCAACTCCACACTGGGTCCCCGACCATTGCTTGCTCTCACTGACCAGGAAAGGACATATAGGGCCTGCACTTTGTTTTAGGATGTTGGAACAGTGTTTGATAACTGTCACCGCTGTGCTGGAGACTAGCAGTTTGATTTGACTGCAGCAGCTAAACGCTGCTCGATGCAAATGGGTACTGCAAGTTATATTTGGACCAGTAAAAGTGATAATGATTTGAATGTATGTAAATGAGAGCAGTGCACAAACTATACGGCTGTGCTAGCTTGTTGCCATTGCATCACTCCAAACTTAATGTTCTGCGATGTGAATGATGTGAGATGGAAGGGATGACTCAGTGTAGGTAAATGCTCAAAGAGTTTGTGACAGGGTGTGTCGTCCTTGACCACAAACAGCCAGTAATAAAAGCCTGGAGTAAGCCTGGAGTAAGCCTGGAGCCTGTGGTTTCCGAGCCTACCTTTCTCAACTCCATACGTTTGTCTTGGTCCTGCTCCATTATTTCTTTCCCACATAGAGAATCAACTTGACAACAGTCAGTGCTCAGGGACAATTATATTCATGATATTTCATAGAGAAGGAACAACGATGTTTGACAGCACTATGTTGACTTTTCAGGAAGGCCAGGAATAAGCATAATGCGTAGCACTCAGTAAGGACACCCACAGCCAGAACAAAAAAAAGTAAACTGCCGGGTTTGGGTTCAAAATCAACAAAAACCTGAGATCAAATGTCTGCCTGTCATTAGCAGCTTCCTGGTTGTGTACTCATAAAAACACTCAACACAAAGATTTAATAAAACAAATTTCAAAAAAATCTCACATGCTAGATGCTTAAATTCCCACATGACCACAGATAAAATAAGGCTCTCCTCAGTTCTTTAGCCAAGAGTCAAAAGAAGAGATCCAATGCTTCATTATACAAGTCGTCTTACGAACCACATCAGTCACATGTCGCAACCCAGCTAGCTGCAGCACTCTTCACAAAAAAAAAAAAATCTGAAAAATCCCCATTTGTCCTAGTGACAGAGCTATGATGTCACATGGCTATGAAGTAAATGGCAGTGTCAAATTTTATAAAAGGTCTGAGAAAATCACATGAGAGAGAAAGGCAGAGAGAAGACCGAGCTGCGAAGCGGGTGACGTAGTGAACTTTCGCCTATGCCAGAAAGGCAAACTATTCACTGTAGCAGCTAATGAGCGTGAACTTTGACCCCTTATAGGCAGGAGGCCTGGAGCTAGACTGCCCCTGGTACTGTTTTTTTATAGTTTTGCGGAAGAGGAGTGGGCTGCAAAGTTAATGGTAAAGCTTTCCACAGAACATGAGAGAATAAATGTTGCTAAAGAAATTAATTTTATACGCTTATTTCAGACATGTGGCCAAACTCCAGCTATATCTTCACTGTTTTTAAATGATACAATTTTGCAGTTGCTGTTGAACTTTTGCTAATTTGATCTGGATGTAAGGATAGAGTAAGAAAAAGCTATCATGATCTCTCTTCTGCTACGTTAAATCACAACTGCCAAAGATTTGATATAAAGGGTATGCAGAGGAAATACACAAACACAGCTAGTCAGGTAGCTAGCATTTCACTTCCTGGCAGTGTTCAAGTGGGGTAGGATGGTGCGCAGGGATTATATGATCAAATGTGAAAAGTGATCTGTAGTTTGG
This sequence comes from Percina caprodes, assembly GCA_013375575.1. Lineage (NCBI taxonomy): Eukaryota > Metazoa > Chordata > Actinopteri > Perciformes > Percidae > Percina > Percina caprodes. The sequence goes on along the minus strand of JABXJD010000002.1, from coordinate 7,823,552 downwards.
GGAGTTGACGGGTTTTAAATAAAACAGATCTTTCACTGCTTTGCAGTGTGATAACCCTGAGAAGAAGTGCTCTCGCTGCAGCAGGGGAGGGAAATAGGAACAGGGTAAAAAGATGGGCCAGCTAACTGGTGAGGGTTACTGGAGGTCAGAAATCTACTAAATAACAGACGAAATCACTGGAGTTGGCAAAAAATGTAATGTAAGCTAAAAAATAATGGTTGTTTAATGTTTCATCTAAAGTACACTAAATAATTAAGTTGGTTTAGGTACTTCCCAGTAGGCAGATGTGCTGGTGTAACTAGTTTCCTGTGTTCTGCTTAATTGCATGTGCAAATGGAACAAAGCCATAATTAATATTAGTAGTTACAGTAGTGCTTCTTGTTAACAAGTCAAAATATCTGCCCTGAGAAAGGTTCTTGGGAAAAGTAATATGAAGCATGGCTGGTACTGAATGTATTTAAAATCTGGGCCAGGTGAGCAAATCGAAATGTCTACTAAATTTGTTTTAAAAGAAGCAATTTCATTAAACATCCACTACATCTGTACAATCTCTCAAAGCCTCCATGTCCCCAAAATTCATGTTTCAATAGCGATATATTGATTGACTGAATCCAACACTTTTTTTTAATGATGACATATTCTGTTTTTGTGTCTATATAAAGACTAACTTACAATAGATTTTCAGCCCTGCAGACTTCATTTTACTAAAATGGGATTTTTGCTTCTGATTGTGGTTACTCAGGAATTCTGTTTCTTATTTCTTGGTTCCCATCATTCTCACCTCTCTCTTTCTTAGCTTTGCTTTCCTTCCTTTTCTCCAATTATAGGGTGCATGATGCATGTAAAGCATGTGTGTATGTGTGTGTGTATGTGAGAGTGTGTGTTTGTGTGTGTGTGTGTGTATGTGTGTGTGCATGCCTGCCTGCACACATGTAAATGTAGCCGCTCTCCCAGGATGGGACTAATCCCGGGGTGGCAGGAGTGCAGGGGGAGACAGCACATGTGCTAATCTTTCAACTGCGGTTTGCAATGTTTAGTCTTGCTTTGTCAGCACTTCTTGAACCCGGTCCAGAAAAGCTTTCAATCGCCCATAATTCTAGAGTCCCTCTGCATCCTGAAGCCCAATCACCCTCTCTGCCCAAAGGATTTCCCCATCACAAGATGAAAAAACAACAAAATGAATTTAACAAAATCATCATCAAAATGTGATGTTGATTTCCTCTGGAGGTAAAGAAAGAGTCCTTTTGGCCTGCAGGGACTTTCCAAATATCACTCATGATCTTTCATCACAAGGCAGGTTGGCACCACCATACTAGACCAAGGTATCATTTGCTTGTCATCCTAATTTCTCTCCCGCCTCCCTCTCTCTTGCCCTCAATTCTCCTCTAAAATATCTTAAGAGCAGCTGATTTGACTTGCAAAACAAGTCGCATTCTGGCAGGTAGGGTGAGGGGGTTTCCCCTTAAAATTTTGGGCTACAGTTTCATTGTCAAAATACAACCCACAGTCTAATAATATCAAATAACATCTGAGAGGAGGGAAAGGTGTATGCATGTCACATGCCTGTTTAAAGCTTTAGTGGGTAACGTTTTTATATTAATAAACATCAGTTACATTCAAGCCATTGCTAAACAAAGGTACAAAGCTATGGCTATGTTAAGAAGATTATGTCAAAAGCTCGAGTGAAGATAATTACCTCTTCTCAAGAGTCCGTCATTTTTTTTTTTATCCTCTGTGTCCTCCTTGGCTATGAGTAACTGCGTGGAGGAGGGGTGTGGGTGCGTGCGCAATTACGTAAGGCTTGTATCATGTTTTGTTTTCATTACTTAGAATTCCTCAAGAGGGCAACAGAAACTATGCACTATAGCTTTAATAAAATATTGCTTAGCGACACAAATTGTGGATCATGATTTTTCTGTTTTGTTTGCTGCATACACTCTTTAGACACACAAAGTAATATTATTTAGCTTTATTATATTATTTAGCATTATTCACACGTTTGTGTTATCATTTATTATCATATTATGTGTGAATGGACACATCACTCTCATTCTGCATTCATCTGCACCTTCCGCAATAATAACACTTAGTTGCAAAACACAGGACAACTGCTCAGCACAGTGATAACTTTGCATCTGTCGACCAACAGATGCAAGGCTGTCCGGTCACTCAAGTCCTCGGTTCATAACAACAGCTGAAGCTCAATCACTTTCCTTGCAGCAACCTCCATGTCGCGAGTGGCAACATAATCTTAGATATCCCTTTAAAGTTCTCCTTAAACTGGTAAACATGTTTGTTCAGCTTTGTACTTTTTTATTTTTCCTAAACAATACTTTTTAACTACACTTCCACCTTAAATAATTTAATCCATCAATTCAACAATGATCTGAAGCATGTTAAATTAAGTGAAGCCCCACATGCTTTACGCCAATTCACAGATTCCTCATCATCCCAACCCTCAAACAATACAAGGAACTAGAAGCAGGGCCGCTTGTAAACGCTAAACACACAACACCCTTATCTCTCCTACTTCCTGCACATGCACACTTCCTCTTTCTGGGCAGGGAGAAAGTGGAATCAAACAAAGTGGAGAATGTGTGTCATCTTCACTTTCCGGTTGGTAAATATAAGATCCACAGGTGGTTAAAGCTGCTCTGGAAAAGGAGATTTCCCCCAAAGACAAGGCCAAGTTCCACCTGTTATCCCAGAAGACAGTTACAGCTGTAACATGACCCTCTTACCATATGAAGCAAAGCTGTAAATTGTTATGGTTTTAAATGTGTGGCTTAAAGCTGACAGAAGTATATGTACTGATGGATATGGCATGTTGCATAACATATATAATTTTTGTACTGCCATAAAGAGTTGTGTCATTCAGAAAGGCCTGGGGACTGTGGAAACATTTTAAGTAGTTCACCACAAGATGGCACTGCAGCACTTCAAATCAATTCATTTTTCGATCAAATGTTGCTCCAAAAACACATTACACACAACTTTCCTTATTTACTTCTATAAACTAAGATATATTAGTAACCAAACCTTTTACCTCATTACTTAAGTCCAAAAAATGGAAATAGTAACAACTCAATTAACTTGACAATAAAGTGTACAAATCCTGAAGAATAACAATAACAATAGCAAATCAAAAACTAACTGCTATTTAATGGATGATGCCGGTGTTTATACTGTGTGAATCCCTTACTAACCACTCACAGCAGAAATGGCAAATTACTGCATTCTATATCTCATGAATGTGAATGAGCATGAATGTTGGTTTATTTTAATGAAGTATGGTAAACAATGCATGCAAGCTGAAAATGATTCTTTTTTATTGCATAATTTGCAAAAACAATGAAACTGAGCTCTAGACATGCAGAGAGTTAGAAATCAAGTTGGTCTCAACACAGAATGAAGATATGAACTTTGTTATTCTATTCAAACCGTCTAATGCACAATTAGCTCTTCATTATCCAGTTGTGCATGCCAAACAAAAATGGTATCCATTAATATCCTGGGCTCAGTAAATGATGTCAGCAATGATAGATGACGCCTCATTAAATCTTATCTTACCAAACTGCTTCCACAATAAGCAACTGTGGAACCTGGCAACCCATCTTGTTTGCACATTGCTTTTTAAATTAGCAACATGTGGAAATTTTTACTCCAATAGACAATCCCTAAGAATGTGTTCTAGTTAACAATGTTAAAGAAGCAAAAATATATAAATAATTTATATCAAGCCAATACAAGAAAACACATACCAAGGAAAAAAGGGGAAATACCAAATGATTACCAGTTTGCAGACGGCAGAAAACAGAAAAATATAGTATCAAACTATATATATATATATATATATATATATATATATATATATATATATATATATATATATATATATATATATATATGTATTTATAGTCACAGGTTAATATAATTTATATTGTGCTACCGACTCTTGCCTTACTACTCCAATTACACATTCAATTTAATTTTAACGTCACTTACACTGCAATATTGTTTTCTGGTATCATGGCCGCACTTTAAAATATACTTTAAAATATCTTTATTTGACGCCATTCTGCTTACTTACTTTCTGTCTACCTTATAATTATTGTTTATTGTTTTTGCCTGTATTTCTTGTGTGTTTACTTGTTTGTGTGTTTTTTGCTGTATATAAGAAAATGCTGCTGCTGTAATAAGGAAATTTCCCCGTTGAGGGATAAATAAAGTATAATTTAATCTAATCTAATCTAATCTAATTATTATGCCTAGATGAATGAGTCATTATTGTATTTAGTAACATTTTATCTTCAAACTGTACAGTACTGTCAATATACAGCCCACACATGTAGACATGACAGCAATACGCTTAATGGCTGTGTGCAGCAGAGGATGTGTTCTGAGCTTCATTGTCAGAGAAAAGAAGAGCTCAGGAGGGAAGAAGAAGAGAAGAAGATCTGGGAGGACGATAAAGGGAGAAAAAAGCATGAACAGAGAAGGTTCCATTCAGCACTTAGGTCACTGTATAATAAAAGTGCAGCAACAGCTTCCATCTGAGTTCCCTGTTGTCATGGAGACAAGCACAGGATCCAGAAATGTGCATATTAAAAAAAAATACACTTTCCTCCATGGGCCATGTGGTCCTCATGTTTTAATGATTGTTTATTGAGCACATCCCACTGCACAAAACCATTTTCCAGTGTATTGTGTTTCTTGATTGTGACACTTTGCTTAATAGTGATGAGAGACAGGGACATAGTTATGAGCCAAAACAATTAGTACATTTGTCCTGCATTTGTGTGTTTCCTGTGCACGTCAAAAGGAAGATCATAAAAATTCAGAGGAATTCCACAATGAAGAGAGGAATTTGTGAAGATGAGTTTGACCATCAGTTTAAGCTAAAGCTTATTAAACCAAATCATATATACATCAAGTCTTTTCGCATATCCATCATCTTACTAACACCTCACTTCAAGCCAGTCTCCACTAAGCATAGCTCCAATGCTGCCATTTTTAAGCTACCTAGCGCTGCCATTCAGTTTGACGTCACTTTGACAGCGAATAACTTTACATCTAAAGCGTTTAAAGACTCTATTTGTCTGTTGTTTATTTCTAAAGAAACCAGATGATGTATAAAAGGCTCCATTACTTTATACCTCACGTTATGGCTCCGTGGCAGATATTTTTGTAAAAATAGGCTCACAAATGTGTCATAACCACGTGACTTACTGTCGCATAGTAAAGGAATTACCAAACAGTACAGGATAAGCTCCCGGGTAGTTTTGACTTACATTAGTTGTTCAGGTTTAATTACTAATATTAACTAGCATGTTAGTTAGCAGTAATTAGCCTGTGCCCATTCTGTCCCCTAACATATAACTATGTTCTCCGTCTCTGCAAGATTCGGAGTGACTGGCACAGATACCAGAAGACTTCACGTCACATCTTCATCGTCAAGCTCAGTTGGAAGCAACGCAGTAACGCTCAGCCCTCCCCTGAAAAGAGTTTGTAACAGCCTTCACTGGTCTCCGTTGAAATCAACAAGGTCATATTGTTCATTTCTATTATTGTCTATGGCTACACATGAACTAGCCTACTGTTTTTGCTCAATGACCTGCACGCACCAAACAGCATGGTAATCACAAATCACTCTCACTGCCTTGTGGACACTCTTACATATCTCAGATTCCTAAATGCCTCATGAACATTACAAAAACATGATTTCGACTAATAACTAACTAAAAAACAAATAGTTTAAGGAATAGATGGAGTCTCTTAAAACCCGAGGTGTGGGTTTAAGGATTTATTGAACAGTAAAGCTGAGAAGGCAACCAACACTCAAACATGATGTAGTTTTCAGGGAATTTACAGCATTTGTTTGGTGTGGGTGACTCACAAGTCATAGCTGGGCATACCTTCAATTTGCCACTTGCAAAGTTGGAGGTGGTGGTTTCAGGACAACAAAACCAGATTACTCTTATATAATAAAGCGGTTATGTCAGAGTTCACAGTGCAATACACTGCTCCTACTCCAGGTGAAAGAAAACAACACTTCACTACTGCAGCAGCTGACTGGGTGTTCACGACAGCTGCTGCAGTAGAGAAGGTTGTTGTTGAGAAGTGATTGATATTTTCAGTGGTTGATCTTGAATAACGAAAGCTGCCAACAAATACATGGATATTGTACCGTTAGAACAGTTATTTCCTTAAATAACATACTAATAAATTTTTTTCTTCCTGGACATGTATTAAAGGACATTCCAAGACAAAATAATTCTGACATTTACCTTTTCAAACCGTGTTAAAGCTGTAGTTAATGTTACTGTTAATGAAAACTGAGTTACTGTAGCTTTAACAACTAGAACAAACTGAAATCTAAATTGAAACTGAAATTTACTCTTAACATTGCATGAGCATTTATGTCATATATGTCAACATATTAAGGCATAGCATAGCATTTTCTACTCAAATCCTGTTGCCTGTGATTTTGATTGTATTAATACATGGAGGTCATGTACAAAAAACTGGAATATATCACTTCAGATATAATGCATCTGATTCATATACGGAAATAATTACTTCCACTAACTACTTGTCTGGAGTTTGCACCTTCAAGGTTGAAGGCACTTAATTGGAAGTCAGCTAAATGACATGTAATGTATTGTAACATAATGTATAGTAATGTAATACATATTGTTTTTTATATTATTCTGAAACCCAGAGAGACTAAAGAGGGCTCGAGCATGCAGCACTTCTCCAACAAACCTCAGTCAATATTAAAATGCTGTTTTTGTTTTTAATGTCTTTAGGTCTGCTTTGTGGTGTCTGAAAAAGAACACAGACCACAGACAGCCCTCTCATGAATAAGACACAGTCAATAGTTACATAACAGTTGTGCACCTGACTGATCTCAAAAGAAAAGAAAAATGCCCGAAGAAAAGTTGAATGTATTCTGTGCCGGAGAGTAATTCATTTCCTCTTAATGCCTCAGCAAAACAACCATGACAAGATGTTTTGAATTAGTGGGTTCTGCCAGACACAAACAAGTGCCAGAAGGGGGCAGTGGGAGCAATGTGTGCAGCATGGTTTGTTTGTTCTGATGGGGCAAGAAGAAAAACACTAATGGTTTTAAGTGCGTAATTGAGGGCAGGGCAAACAATGTTGCTTTATGTTTTGGCCAGTAAGGATTCCACCTGTTAACAATACATGTAAATATAAGAAAAGTAACAGTAGCCCACACGTAAATAAGTTTTCATGAATGAAACTGGAATGGTAACTACATGGTTCAGCCAACATCAACTTGATGAACTCCACGCTTGATTTTATTAATTTACTGTTTATAAATTAATAATAATAATCTATACTTTATTAAAGAAGCATTGTAAAAAAACAACAACAAAAAAACAGAAGTGATATTTGTGGGAAAGGTTATCACCAGTGAAAGTCACCACTGAATGCAACATATCAAAGATTAATTTTTAATAAATGAATGTCTCGGAACACAGAAGCAAACAAATACATGGATATGGATATGAATTAAAGGATATAAAAAAGGTCTTTGCATATGCTGATCACAAAGTTACTAGATGTCTATTCAAAATGGCAGAGAATCTTTTTGACAGCATCTTAATTAATTTCTCCCTTTGAGACCTTCTTATTCACTAAATTTAACACTACATTTTATACTATTATAGTATATATAAGTATTACCTCAAGACCTCAAGTTGATAAGCCATACTGACTGACTGAAAAAAGCAGTCTCCCCAACCTGATGTCCAAAGTACGAGACCCTCATCTGCTTTGAAAATCCTGATTTAGGTGCTCGTTGTTTTTACAAACAATAAATTGAAGCTGCAGATTAAATTCTAGGGAACCAGAAAACTGAGATAACATGCAAGTAATTATATAAATAGGTCTTAAGGATATCAGCACACATCCTTCATGGGACTTCAATTTGAGATTGTTGTTGTCATTTTCTGTGACATCCTGTTTTCATCTAGTTAAAAAAATTCCTGAAAAGGATCTAAATGTCATTTGTAGTTAAATAGGAATTAAAGGTGTTGTAAGTGACGTTACTTCTTGTTGATGTTCAAAGTATTTTCAAATAAAACAAGACTAACTTGCCCCTCCCTCCTCCTCATCCCGTCCCCTCCCTTTTGTGCTTCCACGCACTACCCCCCACTCCCAAATCTTTCTTGTCGGTTATTGGCTGGAATGCTGGAACACTGTTTGTGTATGCTTTGTGGTGCAGGTGGACACAGTTTATTTTTGTTGCCATTTGTAGACCATGGGTTGTCTACGCATTTTTACAGTTTGTTCTGGGGACACGCAGCTCAAAGGGTAGTGAAGAGATGTTTGCTGTATGTGACAACAAATGTTATAGCCTAAAACACGTGTGACATTGCTTGCACCTTTAATTGTACTGGAGGTCTTGTCATCAACTTCTAATAGGGTCATCAAACAAATCCTCATTGCTCCCCCCCCTGCCGCTTTGTTCACCATTATTTCCTTGTCACAACCAGCTGTCACAAATTGTTACATCACAGGTCAGCCTTTTCTCATGAACCATTTGTTCAAAAAGCTACAAAACATTAAGCACTGTAATTCCTAAGCATTCCACTTTTTTTCTGTGTCCACTACATTGACGGCTACTGTATAAGAAGAGGTGGTCAGGGTGGATGGGTGGGCATTGCCAAACATAAAGGACTTTCAAGCCAGAGAGTGGAGTTTGCTTCCGGGGGGGAAACCAGGAAATGGAAACCAGGAAATGGGTGTTCCTTAGGAGTGTTTCAATCCAATCTACAATCTTTTCCTGGTCTTAACTACCCGTTTTGGTGCCTAATCTTACTTAATCTTTCATTGTGGACTAAATGAACTAATGTCCACCGTAAGGACCAGCAGCAAAATGGGGCTTTGTACCCGGGTCATAGTCACCTACTTCCGGGTAACTGAACCACCACCTACCGCTGATACAACAGAGGTCTGTAGCTGGCTTCACGAAGATCTGTAGCAGCTTAAACAACCTCCTTATTTTGTAGGATATCATATGTTTTGGTCTGCGTACATACACGGACCTGTTCATGAGAATGCAGGTGCAAAGGTTTCCAGATTCGGACTACTGCTCTAGATGATCTATGATTTTTTTGCGTACCCCCTTTGTCATCTTGCATACCCCAGTTTGGGAACCAATAATAATAAATAATAATAATATATATTGACTATAGCACATAAGTATCACATTGCACCAGGACACTGCACATGTCAATTTAAACCTGTTTATATACAAAAATGATTTGTTTCCCAAACTGTTAAAAAACAAAAACAAAAGCCTCATCCTGACAATTATAGTGACTTCTGAATTCATTTGAGACAGTAAAATCATGCTTAATTTCAGTGGGTGCAGACCTCTCTCTGTAGTGCATAAAATCCCTCCGTGGTACATTAGTTCAGCCATGGCTACATGTGATACTGATGTATAAATACAATAGCTTAAAAGTTTTTAAATGAGCAAAGATATAGGTGCCTTAACGCTATCCCTTTTTTGTGAAAGCCCATCAAATTTGAGATAGTGGAAGAGAGGCCAGTTGGCAGGGACTTTGGCTCTTTCTTTAAGACGTAGCTGTAATTTTGTTCAGTACATGTATGAATGTACCATATTAATCAGGGACATGCCACACAGTGTCTAAGAATAGGCATTTCTCTGTTCAGGTGGCTTTACAGACAGGGTGATTTTTGTGTGACATAATAGATTTAAATGACATAATAGAATTGATATTTCTGAAGAAGAAGAAGAAGAAGAAGAAGAAGAAGAAGAAGAAGAGACAATAAAATGGATTTTGATATGTAGACAGCAGACCAGGATGACTACCACCACACCTGCTGTTATTGACGTTGTATCAGAGGGTAAAAATCGAAAATTAAAAACAAAACAATTATTGGTGGAAGCATAGAATTTGTTTCTTCAGAGGTATTTGTTTTGCATGGCAATACAAAATATAATTTATAAAGAATCACCAAGACCGCCAACTAGACTGAGATCAACTGTGTCTATGAATAGGCATCACAATTCTCTTCAAGTGGCCTTAGGGACAGGGTGATTTTTGTGTAATAGATGTATTTCTGAATCAGAGTTAAATGAACCTTTGGAGAAGAAGAAGAAGAAGAAGAAGAAGAAGAAGAAGAAGAAGAAGAAGAAGAAGAAGAAGAAGAAGAAGAAGAAGAAAATAGAGTAGATTTCAACACCACTTTGTGCTTGGTCTGTCTGAATGGATCCATGAACCACTGACAAAGTACTTGCTACTACTGATACTCTTGATGCTTCTGGGAGAAGAAATAAAGAAATAAAGAAATTCAGACACTCGGCTCCAGAATCAGACATTCACCCCACACCAGTGCCACCGTTTTTAGCAACAACCTTCAACTAACACACCAACTAACAGTTACCAACAATAACTGAGAAACTTCTTACGCATCAGAAGACTCCATCATCAACAGTATTGGCCAGCACGCTCTCAGCCTACTTAACTGGCTGGAATTGCTTTAAGGCACATCAAGCCACATATCGGCTTCTGTTACCCTCTCGTCACACATCCTCCCAGACCAGCCATCAGACGACACCCACATCAATTTTGCACATTCATAATGTTCATCTGCACTTTCATAATGTTCATTAAGTCACCATACAGTTCATGTGAGGAGAGGGACCATGATATCTTTCCATTTTTGGAAAGTAACATGTCCACTCTTGGAGGCTCATAGAGAACTGAATCTGCTGGTGGTTAAGAGACAAGAGGAGAGTCAACAATACTATAATTTTCATCAGAGGAGGATGCTTCCTAATCCGAGTCCTCCTCAACATTCCTCTGTCTCAGATGTCACTTTAACTGTCAAAGAGCTGTGACAAAACCTCAATGGCAAAAAACCCTTGAGGTCACTTTAATGGAGACAGTATAAAAGAGAGAGAACACAGAGCACCAAGAGAAATAGTTTAGAAGACTGCACTACAATCCTTTACAGTATGTGTATCCCTCCTATCGATATGACTGTCCTTGCAGGAACCATATTTTCCCTCCCCCATAATGTGTGGGACATAGAAGTTTTTTTCACAACTACTGGTATGGTTATGGCAGGTTAGGGCCTTTCAGATTATAAAGTGCATGTGATACTGACTTAAATATTTGTCAAAGCAACCTTTACAAATGTGAAGGACATTACAATTTATCATCATGTTAATTTGACTTTGTCCCCATTAAATTTGGGAAATATGAAGCAAAGATAATAATGTACCACACTTAATTAGAGACCGTCAACATTAAATGGGGTCAAATTGACTCAAAGGATAAACGGAGGGTTAAAGGATAATATGAAGGGAACAGACCAGGATGACATCAACCACACCTGTGGTTATTGACTTTGTATTAGAAGGTACAATTGGACAGTTATTTTCACATGCTTTGTCTTCCTTCTGCAGCTAGATGGCAATACAAAACATAATTTATAAAGCATCACCAAGGCTACCAAGTAGATAGAAAATCCAAACTGGCATGTTCATAATGCTCAAATGCCTGCAACCAAAAGAAAAGAAAAAAGCTAATGGACTTGATCGCTGCCTCCAGTTCCCAATGTCACATGTTTCCGATTTATCTGTCTATATTACAAATACCTTGTGTAGATGAACCGGTTGCAACACCAATAAATCAATACCAGGAGATGTGTGTGAAATAATTCAGTCAGATTCTGCCAAAATTGCTGTTGTTCCAGTTTTTTTTTTTCATTCACACCACCGTAAGAATATTAGGACTATGCATTTTCTGATCATAGTTTGTTGTAGATGACTACAGATAAAAGTAACTGCACATGGATCAGAATTCAAAAACAAAAACAAATCATTTGTGCCTTTCCCTGTGGTCTTGCGCTCCACTAGGTTTCATAGAAATCTTTTTTGTTTTTGAGATGTCCCGCTAACTGACAAACAAAATTGTAGTTATACTGGTCCAGACATAAGTGTTTGGGACAAGTCTAAAAAATGCTCAATCCCTCTCATCACTGACATCTATAAAAACAATGCATTTAATGCAGTTAATGAGAAGGCCTGATGTTTATTCTCACAGTTTTTGTGTGCCAGTGTATCTTAAGTGTATCTCCGAGTGGATGTCAAAATGTCTACTGAGCAGGTGTCCTTGTGTGTGAGCCTGAGAACAGAATCTACGTCAGCAGCTCAGTGGGCTGGTACAACGTTCACAGTATATGTTTCACATGTGTGTAATATGAAACACCCACCTTGCAACAAGGTCTGCCCTCTAGTTTCATATTCCTTCACCTTGGGGCGATGATGATTCACAGGCACTACTACTATCTGCTGAAAATACTACAGGGTTAAGTGATGGCATAACCAGAGGTAACATTTGCATATTTGGTTGAAAAATTGTGTGTTTTCATCCAGCATGAGTGGTTAAGCTACATTCTGTCTGAGAAAGAGAATGCTAGTATACTTTGAATGCAAAATGGTGATAATGGATAGTTGCAAGCATACAGTATAACTCCATGAACAAAAATAATAACATTCATCCATCCATCCATCCATCCATCCATCCATCCATCCATCCATCCATCCATCCATCCATCCATCCTTAAAACAATAATTATAATTACGCAAATGCCAACAATACTCAAGGTACTTTTCCCTAGTGACATTTTTAAAGAGAGCCTCTTCAGAAATGACTAAGATTATGTTAAATATGTTAAACAATGTCTGGAAAGCTGGTTTCCCTGAAATGGTCTGAATTCTGAATGGGTAAAATGAAAATGCATTTATAGGAATAGTATTTATGGAATTTATAGATTGTCACAAAACTAAGGGTTCATATTTTAAATGTTAATGTTTAAATGTTCTGAAAGATACGAAGAAGAAGAAGAAATAAAGCTTGTATCAAATTGACACAGTTCCCCTTTTTTCCATGGTGCATATCCATTTTTTTGTTTATCCTAAGTACATATTAACCTTTTGCAAAAGATAACATAGGTCACAGCTAAATAGGCATTAAAATCTCCTGAAAGTAATGTGAAACCCAAGCAAAATGTATCTTTACATTGTCAAATTATTGCCTAATTAATGACAATATTTGCAGTGTTACCGTAATATACACTGTGCTGTGTAGCAATATCAATCAGTGAAAGTCTATTTCTTTATTCAAAACCTTGTTTTAGCCTCATTAGGAGAATAGTATTCTAATACTTGTTCATGTTTGTCAGTGCATAAAGTTGATAACTGGTCACAAATGGAAGGAGCATTGAATCCAAATGTTGTTGATGTTGTTATTTTTGAACACATTTCTCTAATTTGTCAGGGGATTTGAACAGCCCTCCACCAGATTTCCACTTCATTATACAGCCTGTTTGAGGAATTAGTTTCAATACAACCTGAGTCTGTCAGTAGTTTTAAATATTTTGTGAACAACTCACACTTTGTTCAAAATAAGCTGTTTTTCTATTCCATGCCACCCACCACTAACTCATCTACAGGATTAGCCAATGTGTTCAACGCTGATGACAAGGAATAGCCTGTTCTCAGACATAGATGTAAGGTTTTATCATGTAGTCCATCAACTCTCTTTCTATCTTTAATCTGAATGACAAAAACGTTGTTCAAGATGTACCTGTCTTTGCATATTACTGATGGAGATTAAAAGAGATCTGACTGTGCAGTCTGGGGATGTGGACGTCATAAGTGGGGAACATTGCAGTTTTCCTTTTTGTCTAAATAATATAAAAAAGGGATTCTGTCTGTGCTAAAGGCAAACAAGAACAGTATGTGTGGCTCAGCTGGTCTAATACTGAGATACAGATGGGAAAAAGTCAGTTGGAACAGGAATCAGCAAGGTGTAAAGATGTGCACAAGAGTGCGTGCACACACACAGTTCGGGATGTGTGTGGCCTACTGAATCAGGAGAGAACAGCTTGTCCAGTGTGTGTGTGTGTGTGTGTATGTGTGTGTGTTAGGCAGCTCTAGCTGTCCTCTCCTCCTAACATTTTCCACTACAGGTTCTACTTTTGGTTCAGGCCGTGCTAAGCACCTCGGATAATGTTCTGCTCTTTAAATTGTGCTTTGACTGCGATGGCCTTAGCATTAAGGTCTTGTGATAATGCCACAGAGCTTATGAAAGTCAGCACTTTTCTCATTTGTTTGTGTCTTTATACTCTTCATTACGCATCTTCTTGAGAGTATGTTCAAGGTGACTTAGGTGGTTTCTTCTCTCTATTGCACAAGCTATGAAAAGAGTTCCATTATGAGAGTCTGCTTCTAACTGTTTCATCTTGTGAAAGCTTAATACACAGTGAATAACAGTGAGAACAGTCTGTTCCTGATTGATGTGGATAAAGCAACCATTCATGCATAAAAATGAGTTAAAGTTTGTCTCTTCACACTCTTCACACAGACACATGCAAGCAGTCCCACATATATACAGCACACTAATAATACATTTCTGGTCCTGTTCTGTTTTTATTGTAATAGAGGGTTCATGTTAAATTATATGAGTAAATCCAGCCAGCTGTCAGCATCTGAAGTAAACATTTTTACAATATCTATCAAGCTTTTGTAACAGTAAGGTGAACCATTGAGTACATAACGTTTCTACATAACGTACATCTACTAATCCTTTACAAGTTAAAAGGATAGTTTGGATTTTATTTTGTGGGTTGCATAAGGTACTTCTCTGTGTTTGGAGAAGCAGTCAGTACACTAATATATGTTTCTAAAAACACACAAGAAATGGGCAATGCAGTAAGAGAATCTTCATTCATATTTAATTAGTGCTGTCTAGTTTGACCGGAGCAACAAGCAGACATTGATTCCTTTGCTCTGATTGGTTGTTTTCCTTGTGGAACACCAGGAGGAGGCAGAGGACATAATACTGTCAGGATAGAGTGAAAGGTGCAAATTTGAAAAAAAGTTATTTTTATGACTTGATGTAGATTTTTTTAGGTGTCTATATTTTGCTGCTCTCCAGGTCCACAGCAAAATACTGCTCAGCCTCCATGTCAGTACTCCTGTCTTCTTCTACATACTGAGGGTGTGCCTTATACAACCAAAAAAAATCCCAAACCAGCCTACCTTATATAATAAGTAATAAGTGTACCTTTCTGCAGTTGTTATGGGTCACTGGGTCCAACACACTGACCAATAGAGGTCTATATGAGTGTAGGTGTGTCCTTGTCTCCAGCTGTACTGAGGGAGTACATGTCTTGGATGCCTTGGACAATGGCTCTCCCTAGCAGCTGCTGCTGCTGCTGGTCGTACTCATGTTCCAGCCACTGCTTTGTCCTAGCCCGTGTTAATGTTAATACCAACACCAAAATGTTTTTGTTTTTGCTCGTACAGCTTGGACAGTGAGCATTGTTTCGGGATGTGTATTTGACAAAATGAGAACCTATGACAGAAATAAAGATTCATTTAACCACATTTCTGTTTAAACACAGGATATGGAAAGTGTACATTTTGACATTACTCTCAAATGCATACCATTTTCCCCACAATGCTGAATCTAAATATCCCCCCACCTCTCAAAGTGCCCTATTCTGATGAATGAATCTTCACAGTTTTTGTCACGTTTATATGTTTTCACAAATAATCCAGGAATATTATCGACATATCATATTCAAATAATTATACAAAGATGATTTAAAGGCTCACATCTGATCTGCAGACGTGCCATAAACACAGTTTGTGGTCGGAGAATGACCATGCATGTCATTACAATGATTAACACAAGATCTCATTGCATGTATAGTGTATAATTACAGCTCATTATGAACACATGCTGTTAATTGTTGTGGTACATCATGTACGTACATAAAGTAAAACATTTTAAATTTGCCTCATACATCCTATACATGCAGTAGGTAGATTCTGATTGTTCTGCTTTGTACATGAATAACAAAAATTTGAATGAATGTTAGTGTACGTGCAGCATGTGTATCACTTTAAAAATATATTTACATTTTTTTTAGATGGAAATAAATTAAATTGGCATGTCTTTAAATATGAAAGTAAGATGTTTGTTAACCACATCCCATTATCTGCTTACTGAGGGGGAACACACTAAGTTCCCACTATTACTATGTATCTTCCTGGTCTCTCTTAAATGAGAATGAGACCCTGTGTATCAATGAAATTATCTGCATAAGTAAAGGTTAAATAAAAAGAAAAATGTAGCTTCCTGACCACTTCCGGTTTTATCTGTCCAAAGGATTATGGTCATGGAGAGATATTTTTCAACAGTAATGTTGTCTTGTTGATAGAGGCGTGAGATCAGAAATTGCTTCTCTGTGTCATTCTAGAGGGACAAACGATGTATTTTGTTGTGCTTCTAATTGCCTGCAGGTGGTGTTACATTTACAGCAGGAATTACTTTATTTGCACATAGGTGGCAACATACACATACCTCTGTAGGTCTAAACTGCAACTAGTATTCAATCTCGTTCTAATAGTTGTCATGTGTAGAACTGCTCTGGCAATGACAGAACCTTCTCGTTCCACCTTGTGGAGGTAAAGCTGCAGGAGGTATATGCAAAAAAAGTGCCATTATTTGTCAGCAAAATGCCAAAATTCCTGCAGCTCTCCCTCTCCCCTCTATGTTGCACGCGCAATGCATGTGCAGAACAGCCAGTAGGAATGCTCTCTCTTTCTGAAATGACCTGTGCTTGACCAAATCTTGTGAATACAGAGCCTAGAGGAAGTGCAGAAGTATAGTTTCCTTTCAGACCACTTGAATTACAATATGCTGAAAGACTATTGTGAAGGTTTTGCCCAACAATGTTGAAAATGTCCACACTTTGCTTGCTTAGCAGTCTACATACAGTCCCTGGATATAGTTTCCACTCAGGGTCAGAGCAACAAGCTGTGAGAGCTATAGGGACACAGCAATATTCCATAGGCCTTGATACATTTTGTGTAAAACTGTGAATGTATAAGAGCACATGAACACATGCACTCACCACACTCCTGAGAGATATTAGTAACAAACACACCTAGGAAGATAAAAAAAAATAAAAAAAAGTTTCCATTATGAGCGATGGGAGTGTTATTTAACTTTGTAGTACAATATAGCATCATAACATTGATGTATTTTAGATAATAGCAGAGATGACAAAAGTACTCACTTCCTGTACTCAAGTAGAAGTACAGATACTTGTGTTAATAAATACAAGTAGAAGTACTGATTTAACTTCTTTACTCAAGTTAAAGTAACAGTACAAGCTTGGAAATGTACTTAAAGTATAAATAAATAAAAGTAGCCTTGCGAATGACTGGACCGAATGTTAATATAGTGCAAGCTGAGAAACTTCAGTGGACATGGAAAAAAGGCTCTTTATTCTTTATATGCCATTGTCCACATTTGCCAATAGTCCTAAAATATCACATATTTATTGTGACAGAGACTTGGACTTCAGGTTAATAAGATTCTGACTGAGTAGCAAGATATGAATTAAATTGTGATTCTGTGAGAATTCTGTGTATCCAATTAGATTGAAATCCGTATTGATGATGCAAACAATGATAACGGTAACTCCCGTGAAATTATTTGAAACTTGTTAGTGAGGACTAGATTAGGACTGTATTCAAAGCTGATTCTGGTTTCAAACTTGGCCCCAGGTGTGTCTGTTAAAACACGGATGGAGACAACTTCTCTCTGTTGATGCTTTATTAATATCAAACAACAGTACAAACATGGGCATGGGCAGCTCTGCTATTGCTGTGTGTGTGTGTGTGTGTGTGTGTGTGTGTGTGTGTGTGTGTGTGTGTGTTTTGCAAAGAAATAAATAACAATGTAAAGGCTACCATACACAATGCATAGGAATTATATATATGCTAGCAAATAATAACAATAAACCCACTATTAAGTACATTATCTTAATGCTGTGTTCTGTAGCATGTAAATAATGCACCTAAAATTCAAACATGAGCATGGGTGTTCAACAATCACCATTATATCGAATCCACAGCCAGGTGCAACCTAACAGGTGAAGAACACAAACAACAAAATCACTAGCTAACTTACTTTAAATTTGCAAGAACTATAGGCCAATACAATAGGCTCACATGAACTGACAACATAAGTTATATGACTTATAGTTCTCAAGGACTCACACACACAATCTCAACTGATTATCCTCCGGACAGTTAGTCCTTTTCTTTTCTCTCACTTTTGTCTCTGTGTAGCGTGCGCGCCCGCTCGCGGTGTGGGGCGCGTGTCCGTGTTATTCTCCGACATGCAGTCACAATCACAGCTGATAGACAACCTTTTGTACAAAACTAAAGTATCTAGCCAATTCTGTAAAATGTAAAAAGTACCGATATTTGTGTTAAAATGTAAGGAGTGAAAGTAATGAGTAAATAGTATAGTAAAAATATCTGAAAAATCAGTACAGTAACAAAGTACTTGTACTTTTACTTCCAATCTCTGGATAATAGATATTACATTACATTTCATTTAGCTGACGCTTTTTTCCAAAGAGATTTCCGATTAAGTGCTTTCAACCCTGAAGGTGCAAACTCCAGACAAGTGCTTTTGCACTACTTATATTTTATTCAATGTTTGCCTTTTATACATTGCCATGTTTCTTTAGAAATGAACAACGGACAAATAGAGTCTTTAAACACTTCAGATGTAAAGTTATTCGCTGTCAAAGTGGCGCCAAAATGAATGGCAGTCAATTGAATGCGAACGGCAGGTGATGGCTTGCTAACTGTTGAAGGCATTTCTATGGAAATAATCTTTTGAGTTTATTTTTGTAAGACTTGACAAAACCTGTGTTGAAAATGGAACGTAGAAATTTTGTTTACCAGTGACATAGAATAATGTAATTTGATTGGCTGCTAGACGTGCTGTGAAACAGCCAGAAGCCACTGGACTTTGGAGCAACACAGTCTTTTGACCTACACGGAATGGCAGTTAATTTATAAGAAAAGTAAAGATCCTAAGTTTTTGTATTTTATCTTTCGAAATCTTTTAAGTAAACAGTCAAACGAAGAACTTTGGATTCAAGACTTTTATTTGCTGACGTTTTGTGTTGAGTACAAAAGAACTTTGAAGTCCTAATCTAGTAAGTCAGCTTGTAGCACTCACACTAACATCAAAATGGCGCAATAGGGAGCTTTGCTTAGAGAGAAGACCCCCTTGGTATATACCCGAAGTGGTGCGAATGTGACGTCAAAATGACATAGATCTGGCTAGTGCGCCAGGATTTTTAGTGCACGAGCAGAGGTGTCACTCCCCGATGTAAGTGGAGTGCAGATTTGAGTCGCGCATGCTCAGATTTAAAAGGGTTTACATCATAACATGTCATACTGAAATTTGTGAAATCCATAAAATAATAAAGTTCTCTCCTTACAAACAATAACAGAATATGGGAATCACGAGTATAAACAATTACGGCGCTCTCATGCCATCACATTTGCAAACGCCAGCTTGGCTGCGGCTACTGTAAAAAGGCCTTTATAAGTGCGAGTGGAGGGTCCGAGGTTTAAACTGATTAGGTGTAATGTTTTCATAATCCAATCTGTACTTCTAGCTTTGGTTGCTACAAACAGCTACAGATTCGACCAAGGCAAACAAACTAAGTCCTGTGGTCACCTCCCCTTTCTCTGCTTTGCCTGCCCAGAGTATTTGGCCCACCCATGAGAGAGAGAGACATCATGGCTTTTAAATGAGCAAAGTGGCAGTTGGTCAAGCCTACACCCCACCCTCCACCTAGCCCCCCCTCTCTTCTCCTCAAAAGCTACAGACTCAGAAATGGCACATGCTAAGGAAAACTCATTGTGGGACTGGCTCTAGTGGCTGTAATTCTGCACCAAGACTTAATTTTGGGAAAGAGACTTCGGATATGGTATTAGGGGACCACTAAGGTCTATATGAAAGCATACGTTGGGAAATGATATTAATGCCCCGACTATAGATGCATTTTTATTTCCAGATAGGCCTACTGGCCTTCCTTTTTGAGTGGTATTGCTTTTTCCCCAGTCTATCAGTTATGTAGCCTACATAACCTTATCCGTCCTCATATGACTAACGTCACCCATCGTGGACATCATTGCAGGAGATTATTTGTGTCGCATTTTTTGCAATTGGTAGTTTTCTTTACAACATTGGTGATGCGGAGCATATTAGTAAAGCCAAAGAGTGTGACTCGCTCTGAAACGTGTTTTAAACATTTTTGTAGTGTTCCCTGGACACAAACCAGTAAGAGCCATTAAAAATAAGAGTTCCACAGTATTGCAGGTGAATAATGTAAACATTTTGAAATAAAATATTATCAATTATAATTATGTTAATGATGGTGCTGCAGCCTCAGACTGGGAGTACCAGTAGTAGTCCTAGTACTTTTTCACAGGATTGCATCTAAAGGAAATAGATTATTTGTTCAATACCATTTCACCAGTAATATTATACTTATGATTAAATATGAAATTAATACACTATATTGGAACTTACACATTTTCTCTAGCAGCAATTTTCTCCCATGCAAATTCTCTCTTTTGCAGCAGCCGCTGTGTTGCTTTTTTAACAAAATAAATGTTCAAACTCGCTGGATGTGCGCATTAGTATCTCCACCGACCAGTTTCTTTGTGGTTGTTACCATGGTGAATCGTAGTATCATGGCTCCATTCATGCTGCCTTTTTATAGTGGTGGTGAACTTGCTTAACTCTGAGTCAACCTACTCAGAGTTGATTGAACTAGCTCAAATCAGCTGTTCTGGAACCAAAACTTTCTCATTTCCATCTCAGGGTAAATCAACTCAGAGTTCAGGGTTAGACTCAGAGTTTGTTAAACCTCCTTCCTAAAATGGGCCTCAGGTCACATTTGTAGTTAGATTGATTTTTTTTTTAGATCCAGTGAAATTGCTACCTTGGCAACGCCACGTCATGTTTTAGCTCTTGTTCTATCTGTTCTACAAGCCACCATTTCCCATAAATCAATAAATTCATCTTGTACATGTTGTCTACGGGTTCATAAAGCGGAGAAAGAAAGATTTCAGAGATTAAAACTGGTTGAGAAACCCTAGTTTAATTGATACCTGCAAATCTTCATTTTTATTATCTAAATAATGAATTCCTTTTGGCAGCAACAGCGAGTATTCCCAGGTAATACACAGTGCAATGAGATACACACCGGTACTTAGTAAGGCTTAACTACCCAGGTTCCCTGAGGTCAGAGAAACACTGGGTGCACAGAGTTGTTCATTGGGGATGTTGATCACTATCATGCTACATAAACATGGTTGGCCGAATAAAGATATGAGGAATATTCCGAATACAAAACCTGCCATGACGCAGGATGATGAGTGAACTGAGATGGCTTATGAGTTCAGGTGAGAGCTCAGATAAAAGAGTGCACCAAGGTTCAGTATTTGCATGAGTGCATGAGTTCGTACAGATCCTTCTCCGCATGTATATGTATGTTATGTACATTAGCTGTTCACCTCTGCCTCCATTCTCATATAACAGAACATTAGTTTCTCCATGAGGTTCATCCCTGGGGTCACGGTGGACTCAGAGCCACTAATGCACACAGAGCTGCAATTAGCTTGGCGCAATGACTAGGCTAACGGTGCAGCCAGTATTGACCCAGTCTGTCATTTAGTCAGCTTTCATGTTCTCTTGCTGTTGGTAATGACTGTTCGGTGCCCACAAGTCGCAGTTTGGTGGTCACACACAGATTGCAGGGAATGACCTTGTGTTCCATCATTTCTTCACATTGTGTCAGAGAACCTAGAGACATTACCGCCTGCCACATGTAACAACAGGAACATGAGAGGAGATTATATTTTGACAGACTATTGGCTGTCACCGCAATCCCTCCCTTTTTCTGCCTGAATATGCCTGGATGTGTGCACTGGTGCTATGAGTTGTATTTCCATTCATCAGCACACTGAGTGCAGTAGGGGTCAGTGGAAGGGCAGAGAGACAGAGAGGCAGAATGACCATGTCTTCTTATCACTAAGCTCATGCCTTCAACATCCTCCACTCACTATTAGTCTAACCTACTATATTTGGAGCACATTCCTAGTAGGTGAAACAAGCAGCTTTTAAATGAACTTTCCGGACTGAATGAAATCCTCAAATTGCAGTCACTTATCTAATCCCTAAAAAGTGGACCTGTGTCTATTGGAAAAAATAGTTGAAAGTTCTCCTTTATAATAGCAGTGTATTTATGTGCAATCTCAACCAATCTCTTTTACCTGGATTCAACCAGATCAACTATTTCCTAGAAACAGTAGTCAATGTCATGTTTGTACTCTGTGACATGTTTCTATTTCTTGTACTCAGTCAACCCCTGGCTATACAGAACATCTGATCATAGATGCAACTTCCACAAGAGAACAGGTGGTCTAGTACCATTATGTTCAGCCATTAACAGCTTGTCTTTCTATATCCTATTTTCAGATTATACTGAGGACAAATAAGAACATTTAAATCAGCCCTCTCAGAGATTGATCTTAAATGTTCTGTTCTTTACATCTTTCTGTACAAGCTTTAATCCATTTACTGCACATTTTGGAATCAGGGATGCATCAGGAATGGCTCTAAATAGGTTCCTATGAATACTTTTAATTTGGAAGTAAAGAAATCAGGGATATTAGGTGGGTAAAACAGGACAATTTTAAAAAAGCACATTTAAAAAATGAATTCACAAAATGTTACTCTAATTTTTTTTAGTTAGTGTATGTTATGGTCTTCATCAAAGAAAACATTTTCACATGTACCAGTAGGAAAACTACAGGTCTTAATCATAAAAAAAGAATAATTGCAGAATTTGATTTAGCTGCTACAGGTTCAGGTTCCTTCATGCTGGCTCGTTGTTACATCGTCATAACTTACGGGGACACTATTACAACAGAGCAATTGTTAATGTTATTAGTAACACATGTGAGTGAATGAACATGAAATGATTTACAGACTAAATCGTATAAGGGAGCAATACTGCCTCACCGGAGGCCTTCCAGTGCCGGTGGTACAAAGGAGGTACAAAGAGGAAGAGTCTGGCTGTGAACAGCAGGAGACAAGCTTTTCTTGCTGTGGACTAATAAGCTGGCTAGCAACTGAGAGCTGAGGGTCTTCCATATCACCATCTTTAATGGTAAAAATACTATGCTTCTGCAAAATGGCATAGGTTTATTACTCTAACCTTGATATTTACAGCAGAGCATTTTTCTCCAGGTAAAAGTGACATATCAGTCTCTCCAGCATACAATTATTTACTTACATTTTCTATGTCTAGTCACTATGTTAATGAGTTAAGTAGAAAGTTCTATTCTTAAAGAGAGTCATATTTTGGATTTGATTCTTGTTTTACACGTGCTGCTTTCAAGTTACATGTAGTATGAAAAGGATTCAAGGTATTGAAAAGTGTTAATAAAAAACATTGAAAGATCATTTTATTTGGACATACGGAGAATAGAGCACAATACCTGTAATCCATATTCCATATTAGCTCAAATAATAATACTCTTCATGTATGAAGAAAGCACAAATGCCTCTGGTGACCGCATTTAGTGTCCTGAATAATTCACATTTTATACATTACATGATTTTGAAATAGATCCTCCATTAGTAGAGTCTTCACATAAACAGTGGGACCTATATGTAAGATTACCTGAGACTGTTTACCCATCAGTTTTATTTTAGCCCACTCAAAACCTCCTGAAGGAGCTCAAGACATCATGTATTTGATAAGGAAATATTCAGAAGCATTCACAATCCTCCAGTATCGTTTTTAGTTCAGGAGCAGATTTTCAAGCATTTTCCATGATGCAAGATTTTTACATATTGGCCATTTGACCAAAATAAGTCAATCATAACAGATTGAAAACACCGGTCACAGGCTTTTCCCTAATGTTTGGTAACTCTAACATAGTGGCTGTAAGATTCAGCTCTCCACTGCACTTTCTCTGAGATTTTATAACCTTTTGAAGTTTGCTACATTTACAGTTGATATCAGTTAGCAGTTTCAAGCAGCAAAATGTGAAGTAATATACAATAAATGAAGAAGTGTCTACTAAAAATTGATCAGTCTACCAAATGACGTTTCTTGGAAAAAATCAGTGGTGTGTGTGTGTATTTCTAACATGTGGGGTTTTATCCATTGAATAGCTCTCTGTTTACATATCTGTTTAAAAAAAAGACAAAATAGTCGAAGTAGATCAGGATACACACACGCACGCACGCACACATCAGACTTCATTAAGAGGTGTCCAACTGCCCACTCTACCAGTGCAGTAAGCATGCCTATGCATGCTGCCTGTGTAATTATTTGAAAGGAACATGCACAAGTGCCTTATTAGTCGAACAGTAGAAATGTCCTTGCTGGCCACTGAGCGCTAACCCTCCCAGCAGTTTGTGGGATTGGCATCACACTGAGTCAGAATGGGCGCTACACACTGTAGATGTAAACAAAAACAGAGGAAATGGGCAGTGCAGGCCATGTGTTGGTGCATATGATTTACTGTGTTATTAAATCCAGTGTTGCTGATTTGACTTACACCTGGAGAGATATTCTCTTACACAAGGATTGAATGTGAAAAGATTGAATGTAAAAGGATTGAATGTGAAAATTAAAAAAAGTTCCATAATACATCATTAATAATAAATGTTGTCTATCTAAAAAATGTCTTCATATGACTCAAAAAATGCCTGTTAGATACAATAATGTGATTAGTGGGCTTTTAGTGGCATTAATCCCATTGACAAGGTGTGCAATAAACTATGATGAATTGTGATGCAGCCCTGGTGCACAACCTTTGTAGACCTGCTATCAGCGTTAGAGGGTGAGCATTTTGGGTGTCAACTAGGTGTCATTGCAGTGACAACTTGCTGACACTTAAATTCATAAATAGATTTTTTTTTAACAAATTGCATTGATCCTTCATTTTGCTAAAAATACTTGAGTCTTTAGTCATAGTTTAATTCCATTTTACACACAGGCCAGGTTAGGTGTTACATACACCAGCATAGGTACCAGGTGGGGAGTTTATGTAATATTTGTTGGGGGGTGGGAGAGTGTGTTGGTGCAGATTTCAAATGATGACATGAGTGCCTGCAGGGTGATTCAATGTTATTAATGTTTAATATTAAAGGTGTGTGTACGTGTGTGACTTGCCAAGACTTGTTCCATTCTGTTTTTCCTTTCCTCCACCTCCTTCTCGTTTTTGTCTGAGTGAAACTATTAGAGTTACGTAAACAGTGCTACAAAAGGGCACCAGCTCACTGACGTCTAAGGTTAAGCATTTATAAGATCACTCAGTGGTCGTCACATTTACCAACTGCACTGCTCGCTGAAGTAACCCAGGTTTTGAATTGCCATTACCACTGACACAAGTCTGCAGAATGCCTCATGGAAACAAAAAAGCGCAAACGGTCAATTTTCCAAAGGTGCTCTTCACTGAGCTCCTTTGTCCGCAGACTCACAAGGAAACTAATGATCTGATATTACATACAGCTCTGGAAGACAGGCTGGATATCCACCTTAAAACAACATTTAACCTGTGTTACTTATGTGATCATTTTCATTTGTTATCACGCCACTTCCACAGATACAAGCAGAAATTGACGTCTAATCTTGGGAGAAACTGTTAACATCCTACAGAATAATGAAACTGGGTGGACATTTTCTCAAAAATGCTGTATTCTTTAATATTATGTATGTAAAAAACATAATCAAAGTCTGTCTGTAAATATAGCAACCAAAGACAAATTGGGAATTAGGAGGATTATTTTTACACATTTTGTCGTTTTTAGGGCTATTATAGGAAAGCACAACCTGTCTTTTCATTGCTATGTAGATGATTTGCAAATCTATTTGCCTATGAAAGCAAATGACAGTGTCGCACTAAACTCCCTGCTTAGTTATGTCACTGATATTAAGTTGTGGCTTTCAGACAACTTTCTTAACTTGAATGAAAATAAAACGGAGTGTATTATTTCAGTACTCCAGGCATGCAAAATAGTCCAGCTTTGAGTTTGGGAGTTCTGGCATCATACACTAGCTCAGGTGTCTAAAACTTGGGGGTTACTTTGATTGCAGCATTACATTTGATAAGCAGATCAGTAATGTTGTTAAAATGAGCTTTTTCCAGCTTCGTCTGCTGGCTAAAGTTAAGCCTTTCCAGAGCAGGCATGACCTAGAAAAGGCCATTCATGCTTTTGTTAGTTCAAGGTTGGACTACTGTAACGCTCTCTATGTTGGTCTGAATCAGACGTCCATCTCACGCCTTCAACTGTGCAAAATGCTGCTGCTCACTTTTTAACAAATACATCTAGACATGCACACATCACTCCCATTCTCTACACCCTGCATTGGCTCCTGGTGCATTTTAGAATAGATATTAAGATTTTATTGTTTGTTTTTAAGGCTTTGAATGGTCTCACCCCAGAGTACTTTTCTGAAATTTTAACTTTGCGGGAGCACAACCGGTCATTGCGTTCTTCAAATCAGTGAGTTTTAGAAGTCCCAAGGTCCAGGTATAAACGGTGGGGTGATCAGGCTTTTGCAGCTGCTGCCCTAAGACTCTGGAACAAGTTACCCCCTGATATTCAACCTATTATAGATGTAGCTCTTTTTAGGTCCAAACTCAAAACATATCTGTTCAGTCTGGCTTTTAATACGTAGCAGTGGAATGACAATTTCATTCTTTTGTTTCTTTGTAACCTTTTCTGATTTTACTGTTGTCTATGTTCACTCTTTCTTTTGTATGATGTGATTTTACTCATTCTGTTAAGCACTTTGGATACTTGCTGGTTGATGTAAAGTGCTATATAAATACATTTTGATTGATTGATTGATTGATTGATTATTTTTTCACCACATACCTGTGTTTTAAGGTGTAAAAAAGCAGTTTTGACAAAAATTACAAAGTAATGAAAGTTTTTTAAATTAAGTTTCATTATGACTAGATGAAATGAAAACATTATTTATATTAAGTTGTATTCTCATTTCCTTGGTTGTTCTTACAAAAACTTGTTGTTGTTGTTAGTGTTCACTGGGACCCCCAAACCCCCTATTTTAGGTCACAATTAACTGGTGCATGCTACAACTAAACCAGTAAGCGTGTAATTGAACTATCCATGAACTAAATTTTTGGCCACTTTGAGACAACCCAACTAGCTACATTGTCTAGTGTATTTTTCTTTTCCCTGTGGTGTTGACTAAAGCGATAAGTAAAAAAGTCTGTTGAAAAAATTAATAAAAAGATTTAAAAAAATCAATTGTCTTATCTGGCTCTCAGCAAGAAAGCAAAGGGTATTTCCCAAATTGTTGAACGTTTCCTCCTAGGTTGACTTGCTGATGATTTTCCGAGGTCAAAGTCAGAAACGCCCCTTGACCTCGGTTTTCCAAGCTCGGAACTCTGCACCGTGCATCAACTGTTGTGCTGCTGTAGTAAGCTGTAGTAACAGACTTATGGGCACTTGTGTATCATTAAATCAGTCATACACACAGTCCTGTCCATCTTCTATCTGTGGACATGTTGCTACCCTGTTTTTTGTGAAAACAAACAACGTAATACATTGTTATAAACTGGCATTGCTAACAATGGCTAACCTGTCTAGAGCTAATAAAAACAATGAAAATACAACTTGTAAATGGAATGCATTCAATGTGTGAACACATTATTAGCCATCATTCCGTTTCTCCTGAAACCAGCATATAAAATGATCTGATTGACATCCCTCCAACTTTGTAAGGTGAGTTCAGGTCAGGTCTCCAGGTCCACATTATCCAATGTGTTTGTCTGTGCGTTCACTGCTCTTCAGTCCATTAGCAAAATGACCACCTGTTCAGGAGAATCGAAGGTCAGTCAGGTAAGATAAGGAGAAGCCTCTGAATCACCGTCTGTTTGGTGCATGTGCGGATATCAACCAGTGCTGAATCATTTCTGTAACTGCCACAAAAAGGCTAGAAATCTGAAAATACTCTGCTGATTTTAAACCCCATCATCTCTCAAAAGGAAAAAAATTACATTGACAAATTAAGTATGATCATGTTCTGGTTCTGTTTCCCTCTGAGTGGGATGAAATCAGTGCCCAACACATTATCCTAAAAGGGTCAGGAGCATAAAAAAGTAAAGTGTCACCCTACTTGTGCATGGCTGCCTTGAAATCACACAGTGATGTTTTGCTTCACATGTTGTCCGTCATGCAGGGAGTCCGACATGAGGTTGCATGTCACAGATAATACTACAGTTGACAGATCGTCAGTTTATGAAAACATACAGGTGGTCGGCAAACTAAACCTTGAGTCAGGGCAGAGCTGTGATTGGCTCTGAAACCTGACACCTTTGTATTGGAAACCACAGGCTCATGCTTCATTCAACAGTTTCTCTGCACTATCTCTGCACCATGGCCTGGTCTGACACGCAACAGCCCCAACAGTCTCACGACATGTAAACACAGAATGACCCCTCCTTCCTTCAGCATATGAGATCAGATGGCCTCTCCTGCACCAGTAAGACAGAATTAATCAAGTTTTACTTTCCATACAAGCAAGTATTATCTCTCTTAATTAAACTGATGAGTAGTGATTCTGCAGAGAGAAATATGAAAATGTAAACATATTATCCATTCGTGGAACATAAACTTCTTGTTTTTCTTGGTTTTTCCAGCCGACTGGACTTGCAAACCAGATACATCATCATTGCATATGTAGTCTGAAGATGACTTTAGTGCATTTTTGTATTTAGATAGTTGAAAACAAATCAGGTCATGAAAGACATTTACATGTGTACAAACACAGCTCATCTACTGCAGTTGTCATCCTGTGAGGTCACAGATTTTGAGTGGTGGAGGGGAACAAAACAAACCCACATGATGGACGTACTCTTTGCCACAGTTTACCTTATAGTGTTCATACAAAGAAAGAAAACAGACTGTACATTGCACGGAATTCCCCAGGGAGCACAAACCTCTGTCAAGGCTGAAAAATCAAGGAAAAGACACATACAATCCTTACTGTCTGTTATGTCAGCATGTGTGCATCTGATGTGATTATGTGCTGAATCAGTTAAATTCTATGTTTGGTTGTTGCCAACGCACCTAGGAGAATATTGGGAAGAGCGTCAACTACTTTGGAGGCGTATACCATAAGAAATAAAAATGTTAATCTGCATCTAGGTCTCAATCTGCATCATAGCTCACACACTGATAGTGTGTTTCTTCTGTTATTTCTTGTGCTTCAGCCACATAATGTTTAATTCATAGAAGTAAGTAAGTAAGTAAGTAAGTAAGTCAGTCAAATTTGCTTTTCCCAGACAGAAAATGCTTGACAGGGCATAATACAAATTACAAGACAAATCATAAGATAAAATGACCATGCCAGCACATGTTGATAAAGTACAAAACTAAGAACACAATACCTAATGAGAACACGCTACACAATTACAATTACACAGTAATACATAAAGTGTAGACCAGGTGCACAGAGGTCATCCAAATGCCGACTTGAACATGTATAAAAAAAGACTCTCAGTCTGCTTCTCCACAAACTGGGCAGCTAAGTCTTTGGCCTTTAATGATATTTTCACTGACAGGATTGGTTCCTTTACACTAAAATGTACGTAATCACTTCACCAGAAACAAAAACACGATTTTTATTTTCACATCAGCAATGAAGCGCTGTGTCCTGGCAGTCTTTTCCTGTCTTTTCTGTCCTGTTTAATAATTGATGAAGGCAAACATGGCTGAGAAGGAAATTAGACTAATGTGTATGATTGGCCGTGGCCTGAGTGAGCTGCAGATGGTGAGCTTACTCAGCTTGAAGGCCAAGTTGCCAGGACTGTGCATCTGTTGAGGTCCAGCTATTCATTCAAACCTTTATTTAACCAGGATAAAAAACTCCTTGAGATTAAAAATCTCTTTTACAAGAGTGTCCTGGCAAGTGGCAGCAGCACGGTTTCAAATAAACAGAGAAACTTACAGGTAAATACATAAACACACTTTCACTCATATTCAAACAACAATGTCATCATAAAAAACCTGGGTCCTAAATCAATTTAAAAACAGTGACATACAGACTGCCTTTCTGCAAGGTCCTTTATTTAAAAGCCAATAAAAGAATAAAGTGAGACCAACTCCTTCAACTGGAGTACATTCAGCAATGTAACAGAATAGGCTGCAACACAGGCTCAGTCACAAACACGGTTTAAGACTAAAGACAAGAGTTAGGATGCACAAAGACAAAAAGATTGTGTGTAAAAGATCTGTATGTTTGTGTTTTCTCGGAGTGATCGTGAGCTGGTTCTCAGATGAGCAGCCAGGGTCTCTGTATTTGTCATTGAGGTTCAAGAGAACTTTCTCTGACTAAACAAATAAATAAACTAGGCAGGCTAAGGTCTTGCCATGACCTGTTCTGTGTATGCTGTTACCAGAAAAAAACATGCTTAGGAATCAGTCATTTCATTTTCTATGAAGCGGATTTTGGGATATTTTTTAAATATGCCACTCATTGTATAACCACTCTGGGCATATGCAAGATACAGAGTTCCTTGCATCTGTTTTGCACATCAGTACCTTAAGATAAAAACCTAAAATATGTATTGTTTACTACCACTCACAAGTATAGCAAAAAATATATACTTGTGATCAATGAAATAAAACTCTTGACAGCAACTATTTTAAATGCACATAGATAAGTGAAGATGTGCTTCCCATGGGTGAGAATATATATTCCCTCCATCCCGTTTTTGGTGCAGGCACCTTTGTGGTACTACCTTCCTGAACAAGCACATATGCATGTGTCCTGTTTTACACAATGCTAGGAACACACTGGCTTACTTACTGACCAATAGTAAAGGGTGTAGCACTGGTACACTCCACCCTGGTTTCATAAACCCGCCTCTCAACCAGGCTTAAGTACACCTATCTGATTTCATTCCCTAAGCTCTACAGAGGGGCTAAAAAGGTCATCAGTGATGGCTTTTAGATTTTCAAATGAAATGAAGGTAAATATCAAGATTTGTGACTATGCGTCTCTCTGTCAATGTCTTTTGTTTGTTTGTGTGTGGTTGTGTATGTCTGTTTTTGTATGTCTTATTGGTAAGCTGCAGACTCAATTCCTACTGTTTCCTTTATTAGGTCTCCCCCCTCCCCGTCTTTTCTCTCTGTGTTTTTTGGTCCTGGGACACGTTGTTATGTCTTAGTTACGGTGGCCAACCCGGGCAAACGCCCTGCAACTTCAGAAAACACATGCACGTAGACAAAATACAAGCAATTTAAGAGAACAACTTCAATAATTTGGCAACACATGCGCAGCATTCAGCAAACACACAACACAACCAAATACTTAAACGCGATGCAAATAAAAAACGATGCAAAAAGAAAAGCACACAAACCACGAAAACAAATGCACGGGACCCCATGGGAGAGAGAGAGAGAGAGAGAGTGCGCTCTGTCTTTTTATTAGAGTCTGGTATGGACCTGCAGCCTGGAGACCTCCTGTCTCATGCCTCCCGTCCATAGACTGTATATTAAATAAATATTATTCATATAATATATGAATAATATATAGTCTATGCTCCTGTTTTATGTCCTCCTGACTGTTGCTGAGCTTTGACTTTTTAAAATAAAATCTTGCGTCTGGTCCGCTATGTCTTTGAAGGCTACTTTGGTGTTTTGGATGTTTTTGAACTAAACAGTATGACAGTCCTGCTAATGAATACAACTTTTTCAGCAGATGTCTTCCTTACAACACGATGGAGTTAGCAGTTTTGTGTTTATATGTTTGGACGCGATTTATTCAGTTTGATAATCCCACAGTCTCTATAAAGCTATCTCAATGACTGCTTTACAGGGAGGGACTACAAATCCTGTTTTATTCAAGAGCAAATTGCTCCAGAATATGAATACAGATTGATAACTTATTTTATTACTTATTTTGTTGTATAATTACAATATGACACTTGAGGAGGCCTACACGACAGTGATGCGCCTTTCGGACAAACGTATTCCCTCTCATGTAAAAAGGCTTAAACAAACGTCAACGTTAAACGCTGATGCAGTTTTAAATGTTTTATTACCGCGAGTTTACAGACACGTCTCTGCTGATTGAGGATCACCTGTGACCTGAGCCGAGACACGCCCACCAAACGAGAGAAAACATATCTCAAATATAGACTTAATATTTGCAGTAGTATACTGCTTCATACCATTCTGAGATTGAACCATAGACTGTATATTATTATTATTATTATTAATAATAATTGTATATAAATATTAATTAATAATATACAATCTATGGATTGAACGTGTCCCGGCCATAGACCGGGTCCCGGCTCGCTCTCTCTCCCTCTCTGCCATGGGGTCAAAGATCCAGCTGTTCCACTTAGCGCTCCCTCTAGAGGCCTGGAGCACTTCCGTTGTGGAATCTGATGCAGCGTTTTTTTTTGCATTTGTTTTCGTGGTTTGTGTTTTTTTCTTTTTGCATCATTTTTTATTTGCAGCGCGTTTATGTATTTGGTTGTGTTGTGTGTATATGCAGCGCATTTGCTGAATGCTGCGCATGTGTTGTCAAATTAATGAAGTTCTTTTCTTAATTTGCTTTTGTTTAGGCCATTTGCATGTGTTTTATGAAGTTGCAGGGCGTTTTTCCGTGTCGGCCACCGTACTTAGTGTATTGTTTGTTAATTGTTCAATAAAAAAAATACCTAATCACAAAAAAAGATTTGTCTTTACGTTTTTCTTAAAACTGTTTTAGACATTGTGTTAAATATCATTTTTTTATTTTATTTCAAGCATGGTTAGAACATAAGTCGAAGGATAAAAGTAGAGAGGTAGCAATTCTTAACTTAAACGTTGTTTGATTGTTTTGTTGCAGTCTGTTATTACTGTGTTCCTTCAATTATAACATGCACTGAGACCATGTTTAATGTTGATTTTACACTTTAAATTAAATTTGATTGATTGATTAAATACCAAACTTCAGAATCTTGCCACTTGCTTCATCATAGTCCAGTGATGATGTTTTGAGTTTTTCACCGCCCTCAAAACTCACCTATTCAAAAGCCTACCCTACATAACTCCACTCTCCATCAAATTCATGGATATATTGTTTTCTTTTCATTTTCTATCTCAATCTTTGAAATGCGGTTTTTTTTTTTGCCTTTTTAACTGTACTGTTGCTGGTTTAAACTGTAAGGTCATTGAGTGCTATAAAAGGCTCCCATAAATAAAATGCATTATTATTATTGTTATTATTATTATTATTATTATTATTATTATTATTATTATCATTATTATTATCATACTAGCTTTTCTAAAATTGTGTGGTTTGACTTATGTATGGCTTTATTTACCTTTACACTTGCATCACACACACGACTTTAGAAGTAATTTTCTCTTTACACTGATTCACACGTGAGAAGATGAGTAAAAGGTGATAATTGGTTAAGGTGGAAAAGTGGATGAGCACACTGAGTCACAAACAGCCGTCTCTATCTTTAGACAGTCTGTGGGGTACTTTGAGTTCCACATACGAAGAAGTCAACACAAATTGGATTGAATGGCTTCCAGGCAACAGTTACACACAGCTGTACTGCAGTTGTAGCTTTTTTCACCTAATCTGGGCATTGTACATTGTTGCATTCATTCATGATGATCTGCTGATTTGGCAATTACTCTAAAATAGATTTTAATCCTAATAAAACGTTTTACCTTGAATAAAGGAAAATGTACTTTACTTGAATATTGCATTCTATGAGACTTTCAGCTGTTTTACTGAGGAAGACTGTGAAATACACTATAATGGTCAGAGTAACCTTATTTAATATGTTATTATTATTATTATTATTATTATTATTTGCATAGTACCTTTTTTACAGGTTAGGGCATTTCGAAATGCTTTAAAGATGTATCAAAACACTTTAAGACAAACGCACTGGGAAATAAAAATCATAAAACATTATAAAAGCAATACAAGATATTTAAAAAATAATAACACAAAATATAGAAGAGGAATTAAAAACATGAATGTGATGTGGAGACTGCTACAGTATGAACAATGTACATATAAAAACAGCCTTAAGTACATCTTATCAGACTCATGCATGTAAACATTAGCTACTAGCAGTATGAGGATATTTATAAAAAAAAAAGGCCACACGCTCCCCTTAACAAGCCTTGTGTGCTTGTGAACCGCTGCGCCCCCTGCGTTCTCCTAACCTCACATATTCCAGCTGCTTTCTCTAGGTCTGTTTACGAATTACTGGCGATTGAGCAAACAGATGAAGCCGATGCTCGAATGTCATTTGACTGCTGGTTATAAGGTGCAGGGACAACAAACAGAGAAAATGCTGTTTATGTGCACGCAAGTTAATGTGAGATAGTGCATTTTCTTTTTCTAATGCATTAAAACTACACGGTTTAATGTCGGCGAATGCACGCAGTAGTCCTACAATAAACTGCATATTGTCATTTTAAGATTTACAAAAAATGGGTGGACAGGGCTGACGCACAAAACAGCAATAAGGCTATAATAGCGGGTCTTGCTCCAGCTCTCCAAGCTGGAGCGTGACGCATGACGCATTTGGGAGGAGCGGCATATTTTCCCCATAAATCCCCAGCTTGCTGTCCTCCGGCTTAAGAGAGATAGCGAGGACAAACCCCTCACATCACTAAAAGGACTTTTGCATCGACCTTCGGGTGCATCTGCTGCATGATTAAGAACATGTCACCACCTGAGAATGAGTTTGACATACCGGCCAAGAATTGCCACAGGATGGTGATTCTGGGCTCCACTAAAGTTGGGAAGACAGCCATCATCTCTAGGTTTCTGAACGAGAGAGTTGAAGATCAGTACACACCCACTATTGAGGACTTTCATAGGAAATTCTACAGCATCAGGGGAAACATTTACCAGCTGGACATTTTGGACACATCTGGAAATCATCCCTTCCCTGCAATGAGGAGGCTTTCCATTCTTACCGGTGAGTAGAGCTTTAAAACCCAAAGCCCATAGCATGCTGCTGTTTGCAGAGTTTATTGGCTTCTATTTAAATTGTATTACTATTTGGCATTGAACCTGTCTTCTCTTGGGTTTTCCAGGTGATGTGTTTATCTTGGTATTCAGCCTGGACAACAGAGACTCCTTTCAGGAGGTGCAGCGCCTAAAACGTCAGATTTTTGAGACCAAGTCCTGCCTGCGAAACAAAACCAAGGAGAACGTGGAGGTCCCACTGGTCATCTGTGGCAACAAATGTGACAGAGACTTTTACCGTGAGGTGCAGGAGGATGAGATCGAGCAGCTGGTTTGTGGAGACGAGCACTGCGCTTACTTTGAAATCTCAGCAAAGAAGAACACTAACGTGGACCAAATGTTTCAGACTCTCTTTACCATGGCCAAGCTGCCCAACGAAATGAGCCCCGATCTGCACTGCAAAGTTTCCGTGCAGTACTGCGGGGTTCTTCATAGAAAGTCCTTCAGAAACAAGAAGTGCAAAGATGGAAATGCATACGGGAGTGTGGCGCCGTTTGCACGGAGACCCAGCGTGCACAGTGATTTGATGTACATAAAGGAGAAAGCCATAGGAGGCAGCCAGACCAAAGAAAAAGGCTGCATCATATGTTGACATTTTCTTTGTCTTTGTGAAAGAGACTTTTTGTGAGACTTTCCAGAGCTGAAGCTGAGCCGTTCTGCAGGGAAACATGTGCCCAAATACTCTAGACTTCAGCGCCAGAGACACAATGATGTAAACTTTGATGAGACACATGGGGAAAGTGGCTCAGCTCATATAGGCCCCTCACCAGACTAGTGAATGATGCTCTAGATGCTCTGAAAATGCTGTAATATCTGCCTCTTCATTAGCTTGCCGACAAAAGCAATGTTTACATTTATCTTGTTTTTGAAACTTGTTGGAACTTGAATGTGTGTTGCATTATGAACAAATCTGAATGTGTATTTATTGTCTACATCAACTTTTGGATAAGAGGGTTAAATTAAAAACTTCTTACTTTCATAGTCTGTCTTCCTCTTCTCTTTATTTTCAAGCAAAACACAACTAAGTTACGTCTCCATTTGTTAACATCATGTTACCTGGTAGCTCACCCTGCCACTTCAAGCAGATAAACTAAACCTGCAACACACCAAGCTGAGGGTCCATTAAGGACCCACACACTCCAGTCCCCACACACGCTTTTAAGCAGTTTCACTCGTAGTTCACTGTATTTTAGCCCTGTGCCATCAGCTGTTAAGTGTGGATAGCCTACATAGTATATTCCACTATTAAATCATTGGACTCAAGTGCAAGTCGAAAAGCAACACAACACATAGTAAACAAAGTAACAAAGTTGCTTAATTGCGTCAAAAAGACGCATAATTAATAATGAAGCTATATGCTCAAATTAATGCTTTAAGCCAGTATCTCATAATCACTTCATTTTATTAGAAAATAGGAATACTGAAATATCACAAGATGAGAACACGATACACTGAAAAGCTACATTCAATAGAAATAGGACAAAATCCGGTTCAAAACATAAGGAAACATAAGTCCTTGTCAATTTAAACGTCCATCCCGTATTCTTCAATCCCACATCTGGTCCGTTACGTGGGTGAGGATGAAAACAAATGTCCCTAATGCACCTCGATTGTGTGTGAGCTTCCTCCAGTCAGTAATCCAGACTTACATTTCATGATGCTTTTGGCACGTCAAACATGCAGAGACTTTTGTATTTCTGCAGCAGTTGGTTTTTGGTGCGGACTTGCTCCCGCAGCGTAGCCAGCTGCTGCTGCTGCTCCAGCGGACTGCTGTCTACTCCGGGCATGTTGGATATCTGCTCCCGAGCCTCCTGGATCTTTGTCTTCAGCTTGGCCAGTTCTTGGTGGACATCCTGGCTGTCCTTGTCCATGCTTTAAAAGAGTAAGGTAAATAAGGGGAAATGTCATTGCTACGTTGTTATTTTTGACATTTACCTTTATAGTTTGCTAGCCTAGCGGTAATAACTATTGTTAGCTTTAGCTAATAGGTCAACAGTCTTTGCAACTCCACCAAAACGACGGTTTACGACACGTAAAGCGGTTTCCAGAAATCCGAGAGTAAACATGAAACCCACACGACTCTGCCTGAAACTTACCTTTTTATAATATCATGAACTAAAGGCAGCAAAGAGCAATCATCGCTCTCTTTCTCTTGCTTTGGTTGAGACACCGCCATTACGCTTCCTGCTTCGCGGCGCAGATAGATCACGTCACACATCATATGATGACGTCGTCCCAATAAAAAGTTAGCACTGCTTTACCATGTGCTTTACATAGACTTAATTTTAGTTAGTAGTCAGTTAGTTGCTCATAACAAACACTTCCGAAAGACATTATTGTACAGTAGTAATTAACATGAGAGAATGTCAACTATTTTAAATTGCATTGAAAAAATTAATGATCCCAAGGTCATGTCATGGTCATTCATTAGTAAATATTTTTAGCAAATATAGTAGTTATAGGTCATTTTAGTAAATTATGATACAACATGCTACAACCTTATTGATTTTTTTTCCCTATTTGGGTGCAGGGCTGTCAAAAATATTGAGTGAGCATAAGTACTGAGGTATTTTAATTTATCTTATTGCAGAGCTGTGCCCAAATGTCCAGAAAGGCTAAACTATTCATATATCACTTCTTTCACAATAAAAAATAAATTGACTGATGGCAATATTGCCTCAAGTTTCAACCTACCACTTCCATTTGCCTAAATTATAGAATTCACAAGTTACAGCTAACAAAAACCCCATTTTTTTTAAGCGTCCATTGTGTCATAAAATATATTTCAGGAGAGGCCTAATATGAAGTTCATTGTCAATTTAGGAGGTTCTCTGGCTGTGCATGTAAGATTCATACATGGATAGCCTATAGGCCTGTTTTCCTTGAAATAGGCCACAAAAAATCTATTGAGACACAGAACAAAAAAAACTTTTTTCAGAATTCATACACATTTTACCAATACATTTTTATGACTTTTCCATGTCTTTGGCTTCGGTCATGAACCAAAAAGGATGAATTCAATGAAATATCACATTACAGAAAGCGATAATACTACTGTAACGTTGGGCACTTATGCTAATTTTTGCTGGACATCTTGATGGTATTAAGTGGCCAAACCCTGAAGCTGAGGCAATAACCGCTCTCAACAAGTACTGGAGACACAGATTTTTCCACCAAAACCAGAGATAAATGCTGTTAACTTTTGCCAGCTAACGTTATTTAATTTAGCACACGTCTTTTTCACTTAAAAAAAACTTATTATCCTGTCACCCAACATAACTCATAGAGTGGGTGTGTTTTTAAAAAAAGATGTAATGTTAAAGGTGCCCTGCCACACGTATTTCATTACTTTGTGTAAATCTTTCTTTAACTGTCTATGTTGGTAATGTCTAAAGTTCTACCATGGACTCTGTGACATTTTTTGTGTAAAAAAAATGGTGGTCTGACAAGTGAAAAAGATGTCATAAGTATAGCTAACTAATCCTCACCATGGCATGTTATGTTGTTTTCCTTCTGGGGGGAAACAAAACTAGTTATTAACAGCTTGCTCTTGTCTAGCTAGCTATGACAAGGTTGGTAACCTAACGTCGCCGCTTGCGAAGGCTTTTTGAGCAGAGATTTTAAGGTCACAGAATTAGCAAATATTGGTCTCATGTTAACACTACGCCAGCTCTCTTTGAGGAGTGTGTGTGACTCTGGTGCGCACAGACCAAACCTGTAGGCTACTCCTTTGAAGTCGTGAGGTCAGAGTTCAAATCTGGCAGTCAAGTTTTACATTGCTGAAAAACATGTCACAAGCCAAAGTTCATTATTAAACCTTTACCTATTACCTTCACTGCTAAAAGCCTAATAAATAAAATTTATTACATTTTATAGAGATATTTTATTTTTCCATTTCATTTCTATGCTTCTATAACATTAATTAACTATGGCTAGAAGTCTGTCTTATTTAACTATACAGACATACAGTAAATCACTGTAAATGAAATGTTAATACCCATAACACAATGCTTATTACAGTAATTAACCAGAAAAGAAAATAATGGTATTTTACTGGACATTTTCTGGTAACTGTAAAAAATGACAGCAAAGTCTAACAGTCAACCATGCGCATTTATACCTAAATTTAAGCTTCTATTTTGTGTGCCACAGCATGTGCTGTGCACTGCATAGAGTAAATATTTAATTAAATTATATTTAATGTGACATGGCAACTAGTGTAAACATTAGTGTGTATGACAGGTACACATATGGTCTAATGGTCTCTATGTGTCTATTGTATAGATGAGTGTATGGCCTATTTTCCTCGAACTAGGCCACAGATAATCTATTGATTCACAAAACTAACAAACCTGACCTGGAATAATGCCACTTGTTGCTACCTAGCAACCATAAGCGTCTATACCTAAATTCAACCTTCTGTGTACACGTGTGCCACAGCACGTGTTGTGCACTGCATGTAGAGTAAAACATTTAATTAAATTTGATTTGTGTCATGGCAACTAGTGTGAACATTAGTGTGTATGACAGGCACAAATATGTTCTAATGGTCTCTATGTGTCTATTCTATAGATGAGTGAAGAGGTGTATTCATGTCATGTATTTCTTTTTGGGTATCCTTTTCTTTGTTAGCACACATGGCATCTTCATGTTGAAGTTAGAGTAACGACATGGGATAAAAGGGAAAACCTGGCCAAAATAACGAAAATGGACAAGTAAGCATCAGAGTGCTTCTTGTCTACTGTATTTCTGAGCAACAGCCAACTGCCTCTTAAATTCAGCTGGCAACATGAACATATGCATTCTCTTTTTGCAGTGAGTAATCAGCATAAAACAAATTACGACATACGGCACGACATACACACATACTGTTGCACTGCAAATAAAAATCTACCCCTGTCCACCTTTTTCTCAGCCTTCATTGACCTATATTCCATATCAGGTATGAATCATCCACAGGTCAGTGCCAGTCATAAACCTCATTAGACTGGCAACTTGAATGATTTCACATTAGGCTCACTTAGTGTTTTACTACTGATAACTAAATCAAAGTAAATTTATATTGGTAAAGACCACAAAATAATTGAGTTGCTTTTCGCCAGCGTGCAAATGGACAATGATGGACAAATGGACAGATAACATACTGTGCTGATGATGCAGTTAATCTGTGACGCAGTGAAGACCTAATTAAGAGTTGCTTTAGTGAGACTTTTAATTTCACATTTAGACGTGAGGCTTATTTAAAATGTTCTTTGGTCACACCTCCAACTGAGTGGTGATATATTATATTCATAGGATAATCTAGCCGTAAAATTCTATTTATAATAGTATTCATTTCTATATTTATTTAGTACATATCCATCCTGCACTATGGAACCATTGTATATCCTGCACTTACTGCTATTGCACTTCTAGTTAGACCTAAACTGCATTTTGTTGCCTTGTACCTGTACCTGTGTAATGACAATAAAGTTGAATCTAATGTAATCTAATCTAGTTGGGATTTTACCAGACACAGTCATTCAGTGCTAATGCAAATCTTTAGTATGACTGTTATACAAATAAAACTTACAGAGATGGTATATTGTATGTGACCCAGATATTAGTTTGTAGGGCATTATTTAGACCAATTGTTTTACCAATTGGGTCATGGGGAAAGCTCAAATCACACGTATGGGAAAAGTGGGCCATTTCGTGATTCAACAGTTTCATCCCACACAAACAATTGAACATATTCGACTTGAATAACACGCACGTAGTTGTTGTAATTGGGCAGATATTGGAACATAATAGCGGTGACATCGAGTAAATAATG
The DNA here is from genome assembly GCA_013375575.1 of Percina caprodes. NCBI lineage: Eukaryota > Metazoa > Chordata > Actinopteri > Perciformes > Percidae > Percina > Percina caprodes. Next base: position 7,782,718 of record JABXJD010000002.1, on the reverse strand, counting down.
CATGTGTCAATAGCAGGCTAAAGGTTGTACAATTTCCTGGCCAGGTAAGATAAGTATTACATTGGTGCATGTGCACCTAATAGTTTGTTTCATTCAACGTTTTTCACATTGAATATTGTTTATTCTTAAATTACTTTGACCCATTTACAGCTGGGGAATCAGCCACAAGACAGGAAGAAGCTTGTTAACTCACTGTCAGACAAAATCACTCATATCCCTTTGACTGATTTACTGTGTTTTGACCTTATTTGATTTTACCTTAATGCACACAGTCTGCAGATTATCATAATTATTTTAAAAAAGCCATGATTCTGCCATAGAGTTTGTCAATGAACTAGTTTGAAATAGGAACAATAGTTACGAATTGTAACTCCAGATTCTATGAGTATAGTTGTAGCCCTATAAGAGCTGATGCTATTAGGTTAATCCCTTTGTGCATGCGCAGTTTTGAAGACTTTCTTTCCTACCCTTGCGTCCAGCACAGGGTTCAACTATGTCCACAGATACTGTATATAACATGAGCAGACCCGTTGTTCATCTCCCAACATCAGCATTTTCCTTCAGCCAATGTTATTGGAGCAGGTGGCGTGAATCTTAGAGGGCTACGCCTATACTCATAGAATCTGGAGTTACAATTTGTAATTATCGTCCCATTTTGTATAGGCTTTGCTGATGTAGTCAATGCCACCTGCGACACAGGCTCCACAAGCATGGCATAGACCAACTCCTCTCCTTCATTGCACCGACAGGTCAACGTATCAATAATATATTATTTTAATTTTTGATTTAAAAAAACAAAAACTGTCATGATTATGAATCGGCCAAATACTTGATTGAGAGACCTAACTCATGATTGTGGAAGTGTATTGTTGGTAATAATTGTTATCATGATTAATAATTATAGAGTACCCACATTCCTCTCTGCCACCAGTTCAGCAAGGATGGGTACAATGCTCTCGTAGAATGCGCTCGGATGCCCTGGGGGGCCACCCCCTCCGTACTGTAAGCCTGAGTGATAGCTTTGCACAGCCAGTGAGACAGACGCTGTTTTGAAAGGGCCGCACCTTGGGAGTGCTCTCTGTAGTGCACAAACAGCTGCTGTGTTTGCCTGATGTCTGCCGTGCGTAAAAATGAGGCGGAGGCAAAGCAACCCTTGAGGGAAAACACCCTCGACCTTGTTAAAACTTTTGGCATGAATGAAGGGTTTGGCTGTAAGGGGGTAGCGCTCCCATCCCCTCTAATAGAGAGGCAAGACGGTGAAACACGTACACGTAAATCACTCACTCTTTTGGCTGTCGTCAGGGCAAGGAGAAGCGTTGTTTTCAGTGACAACAACCTAAGAGAAGCTTGTGCCAAAAGCTCGAAAGGGGTTTCCCCAGAGCTGGAAGCACCAAGGCTAGGTCCCATTGGGGTATGAGAGAGTGTACTTCGGACTTCTGCCGTCTGACCCCCTTCAAATAGCTTTCATGGCAGGACGAAATGGCCTCCACGTAGGCTTTGACTGTAGTATGTGATAAAATAGCCCCATATCATCACATACCCTTCACCATACATAGAGATTGGCATGGGATACTTTCAATAAAATCATCTCTCAATGCAAATCAAACCAGCTGTTAGTCTAACTGAAATAAAACCATGGCAATCTCTATGTATGGTGAAGGGTATGTGATGATATGGGGCTATTTTAATTCCAAAGGCCAAGGGAACTTTATCAGGATGCATAGTATCCTGGATCCATGAAATAACTGGCCTTTAATAATAAACATCTGCCTGCCTCTATGGGAATTTAACATAGGGGTATGTATACTTACACTCACCTAAAGGATTATTAGGAACACCTGTTCAATTTCTCATTAATGCAATTATCTAATCAACCAATCACATGGCAGTTGCTTCAATGCATTTAGGGGTGTGGTCCTGGTCAAGACAATCTCCTGAACTCCAAACTGAATGTCAGAATGGGAAAGAAAAGTGATTTAAGCAATTTTGAGCGTGGCATGGTTGTTGGTGCCAGACGGGCCGGTCTGAGTATTTCACAATCTGCTCAGTTACTGGGATTTTCACGCACAACCATTTCTAGGTTTTGCAAAGAATGGTGTGAAAAGAAAGGATTTTTCTTTTTTTTCTAATTAAGGCATTAAGATCAATTTCCAAAAGATGTTTTTTTTATTCCTCCTTTTAGTCAACTTTAGCATGGGTATGTAAACTTATGAGCACAACTGTATATGAAATAGAACAGTAGGTATATAATGCAATTTTAGAAATCTTGATGAATGTGCATTCAGTCCACACCACTTCTATTCACACATTCTGGCTCTCTTCTCACAACCTTCCCTCATCTCAGCAACAATTGTTGAGGGCAGAAATGTATTAATAGTACCATTTAATTCATTATAAATTCATTAGTATGCATTCCCTCTGTACAGTGTAATGGCCATTTACAAACATGTGCAAGGTCCTTTATCTTAAATCAGTGTCTGTATTGGTTGTCAGGTTTTTATGAAAGCCTATTACACAAAAGCCTGCATTATCTGTCTTGAGAAATATTCCTCTGCAGAAATTAATCTAACCCTTCTACGCTTCTAACAAATTTCAATAAAAAAATTATTAACAAAAATGTATATACCAAAACAACTGAAGATTGCCTACCATATAGGCCAGAGTAAAATCAGTGAAAAAGGCCAAGGCACAGGGGTTTGTATAAATTCTGGCTCCTAACAGAAATTCCCATGAACACCAGAGATGAAACACTAGCATCTTTCTGGGAAATACCCATGTGCAGCTCAAAGTAAACTTCTGCGTTATGCCTGTCAAGGGAGTTCTGACTAACTGTTGGACCTGGGTGACTTCAAGCCTCTTAGTTGAACCCCTCTATAGCACTCCCCAAGTGGCTTGCCTTGCCCCACCCAGCCTCTGTAATGTGAAAAAGTTGCTGACAGCTTCCAACATACTGTATGTGTCACCTCTCAGCATCTCTGGCAGAGAGCTCAGCAGGATGCAGATGTCCTATCTGCTGATCTGTGCTCTAATATTAGCATGCTTTGCCAGGATAATCTAACACAGTCAGTCAGTGATGCTGAACGGCATTGCCATTTATAGTTTTCTTATTAAACTCTATGACTTTATTCAATTTAATAAATACTGAGCATTGGGGACATACTGTACATTTACAGTCAGATTACCTGTGCAAAGCAGAAGTTTCGTTTAACAGGACATGTTTTCCCATCATCTGAGTGCTGAGATAAGCTTCTTGGAAAGAAACATTCACCAACTGTTTTAAAGAGTATCAAACATAAAGAAGCTGGTCAGCTGCTGATCATTATTCATTCCAAAATCACATTTAGTTGAATAAACAATGCTTCCTATATTTGGGGTAATCTGGTCATGAAATCCTATGTCATCGGTCAAAAGTCTCAACAGGGTCCTTAAATGAATAAATGGAATAACTCAGTGCAAACTGAATGATTGTATGTGCTTCATGTTACTCAGAACTGACTTTGCCACTGCTGGATTATACAACTACTTCATAATCATCAATGTCTTTTTGGGTACTCAGATTTCCTAGAAAGCAGAGGCTCAGTTCCATAGAGCCTTGATAATTTACTGTTTTTTTAGCACACCTATACAAACAGTGCCTGTTCAAAACAATCTATTAAGCATGCAGGCAAAAGGACTGTTTGCGGGATAAGCATCCATCCATTAAATGCCTTTATTTTTCTTTACTGTTAATACCAGACACCCGATGCCAGTCTGCACCCCGACACCCAGAACTCTACCTTACTCAAAGCAGAATGCTCAGTTTTCATTTATTTATGCAGTACTGTTTAGAAATAAAAACAATAATGGAAAAACCGGTCCTCGTAGGAGACGTGGAAAACCTTACATTTAGCTGTTATGTAATTTGTATCTGTGTTTCTTTTTAAAAATTGCATCAATTATTATTCATAGGGGATGGAGAAGGAAGGAAGGGACAAAGTATTATTATCATTACTGGTATTAGAAGAAGAAGAAGAAGAAGAAGAAGAAGAAGAAGAAGAAGAAGAATGCCTTTTTTGTCATTATACACAAGTACACAGTACCTGTGCATTGAGATTGAAGCAATCCCTTTACAGTGTTGACACAAAAATATAAGATAAGAATATAAAATATCGAAAATATCAAAAATATAAAGTCCAAAATATAAAGTGTAGGTAGTGCAGAGAAAAAAGAGGGGGGGGGGACTGGTGCACAGTCCTGAGTCCGGAGAGCAACTGTATACATATATAAAATAGCTTTGAATACACATTGTGTGAAAGTAGATAAGTATTAACAAATAAATAAATATTGCACTGTTATGAAATGGTTAAGTACTAAATAATAAATAATCTATCATTACTGATATTAGTAGTGTACAGTAAATTATAATGCCAAACTTTTCTCCTGAAAGCTACAAAGTTTGCCTGTTAGGATAACTAGACCTGCACTGCCCCCAAATGAACAATTGAGGGAATTGACTTGTTTCTTCACAATTTCCCAAACAAAGCTGAAAAGCCATTTAAAAAAAAAAAAGAATGTAAAATTAGGGCTGAAAACCATGCTAGCCAGACCCAGATACCTGGCAGTCAGCCTGTAGTTCACAATGTGTAAGGATGATAATTACAGTATGACGTTGGAATTCCAGTTTCAGTCACTAATTTATCCCAAATGGGAAACTTGATATGCAGTCAGAAGTGAAAGATAAAAAAGAAACACATTCAAGCAAAATACAGATAGACAAGTCAACAATACAAAGACATGTGTACAAGGGTTTCCTGAATGTAATACACAAAAGACAATTTATCACCACTGGACAAAGGAGTTTTTATTACTCCTATTGCTCCTGAACTGAGATACCCTAAATCCTCGAACTGAGGGGAGTGTTACAAATTCAGAATACTGGGGGTGGTTTGTGCAGTCTAATATAGACCGGGCCTTGAGAAGTACTTGCTGGTCAAAGATAATCATCAAGGGGGACTGTGGGAAAGCTATCACCTTGCCAGCTATCTTTACAATATGGCTGAGGTGTTTTTTGTCCCTGATGTTCAGGTTACCGTAATCATGGCAAAAGTAAGAATAAAAGAAATATAAAATAAGGACATTTCCTATCTTCAGTACATTAAAAGTGTTTAACTTCCCACGGAAGGAAGGATGGAGTAGAGGAACACCTATCTCACGTTGTAAGACCTCTCTCCACAGTGCTGCGGAGAAGGGTACACCTGAAAAGAAAATGTAGAATACTCAGGCCAGCTGGTTGCTCTGGGTCATCTTCCTCTCAGGTGCAGATTGAGTCCATTACAACTATCTACCAGCCAAAAATGAACATGACGAAACCCTTAGGAACAGTGATACATGTCTAGCGTGTCATTTAACAATCCCAATTGAAGACATAATCCATTGACCATAATACAAACCAGACAGAAGTGAGTAATTATATGTGCCTGTAAATCTTCATTGGAAAAGGACACATTGGTGTTACTTTCCAACACAACGCAAATTGTTAAAGGCCAAACATCATCCCAATACCCTGATATGATTGTATTCATATTTCTGCACCCCATTGTGACCCTCGTAGTTAAGTGTAGACTATGTTGCCTTCATGTCAATCAAAGCTGAGATCCCAATAGAGACATGTGGCCATATGGTCAGAGAAGCCTGCATGCTATCACATGGACACCTATATTCATGAAAAGTTGCACTTGAGTTCGCTTTATATCTCTGACTACACACATACACCATATAACCACAAGGTGGTAGACTTTAGTTGATGATACTAAAAGGGTTAAACGTGCGTTTACTATGCCTATTATAAAAGCAGGGGATTTTTACTGATACTGAGTTCAGATTAAAATATTTAGTTTATACTTTTTAGATGTCACACTAAATTGCATGCATGATTTGACACTGCGTGCGTGAAAAGTGACTATCAAATATATGCATTCATGAGAGAGAAGAAGCATCTGTCCAACATAGCAATCAATGATTGACACGTAAAGCGGGATCAATACAATTGTCAATTTTGCTTATTCCAGAAAAAAGATTTGTACCATTTAGAATGACGTTAAGTTTTGGGATCGGTTATAGATTCCACACCTTCCTGAATGGGAGGTGTTTTTCTTAAGGCAACGTCATCGATGCATCCTATGGTTAAAATCATAAAATTCCCCCATACGGAACTCACTGGGGTCCAAACCAATCGCACACAACGTGCTCAAAAACCAGCGTAGTGACGTAACGTCTTTGTGTTGGCAAATCACGGTGAACGCTGGGCGGGCATTGTGAAGCTGTAGTTGAGTGTTAGCAGGCTAACTAGAGAAAGAAAGCTAACTAATCGTGAGAGTGGAAGTGGAGCTAACGTTAAAGGCAACTGTCAAAACAGCAAGGGGAGCAGTATTTTTAGTGAAGTGATAAATCCGTTAGATGACTAGCTACATGAACAGGTGTGTAGCTAGTTAATCAGAGACCGTGTTTGTCAGATGCCCGAGGAGCATTTTGGATACTACATCGATTGTCCCATTTCCAAACGGAAACCATTTCTGGACAAACAGTTCGTAGCTAGCTAGCCAGCTAGCTGAATCATCCAGGAGACTTTTCATTGTCACCTACAAACCCAAACTGAATGTTTTGTCTGTCATGAGTCCGGCCGGGTGCTCCCATGTGAACGGTTATAAGGTGGATAATTGGAAACAAAATCTTCGAGTCATATACCAATGCTTTGTTTGGAGTGGTACTGCTGAGACAAGGAGACGCAAGGTAAAAACACAGGAACTGCAACGTTAGCTTCAAAAACAAAAGTGAAATAATTTGAATGTGGCACAGACCGACACAGATTTGGAGTGCAAATTATGTCCCACGTGAAGCACAATCACTGAACGCGTTAAACAAAATTACGGGTTTAGTGAAAGTACTCTTGCAGCAATAATGTTGCTAATAGTAGGGTTAGGCAGCTAGCTAGGTTATCACCGGTAAGTTAGCTAGCCAGCAATACTCTGCTTGGTGAACTGCGGAGTCTGGTGGCTTCTTTGCTATTTTAACCACAACATTTAATTTCTCTTTACTAGCTCGAGCAATGTTTATTCAACCTTTTCTTTCGTGAGTCAATCGGCAAGGTTAGCTTAGCGGTTTTGTCTGGTAACGCTAGATGCTGCACTGTTAGCTGCATGGTTAAACTTGGGTTTGAGGAGAGTAGTGGCCATGGGCTAACATTACCACACTAAATGTACCCGTTGTGTCTTTCCACACGCACGCATTAAGGCCACAAATTAGCGGTTCTCTCTTGGGCATCCCAGGTCTGTGTTTTTTTTCTGCACTTGTCATTCTGGCAAGAGTTTGGATGCTGGGACGTCAGCTGATAACTTCATTGCCCATTTCCTTTCGGGCTTATCCCACACCTGCTCGGCCTACGCTGCTCCGAATTAGCTCTCCAACGTGATGTCATCACCGGACTGTGTTGCAGTTTATTTCACTTTACGAACATTTCACTTCTTTTTTTTTTTTTGTCAACCAAAACTTGTTTTGTTTTTGTGCCATGATGTACATTAAAAAAACACTCCATTTTACTGTGGATTGCAAACATTTCTAGGTTGCTTGACTGTTATAAAATAAAATAAAAACCCATGCTTCTCTTATATATGTCATACATTTTTATGTCGTTGTGATAAAATAGGTGCTTCAGGGTGATGCAGGATGGACAGAGCTGGTGAGTTGATGCTTATCCCCTCCTCATCTTCACTGACATACTGTAGTTCACGAGCTGGCTTGCTTTCTCTTCTCTTGCTCACCTATCTGTGTGCCTCAGTGCCTTTTCATTTAATGGACTGAATATTAGATGTAAACCTGCATAGCGGAAGAATTCAGCCCCATCGCTGTATCTGCTGTGATACAGTTACAGCCAGTGAGATTACTGGGTGGGAGGGTGGACTATGAGCAAAACAGCCGAAAGCATAGCTCAGTTACATTGCAGGCATGTTGAAAACAAATAGCTTGACCAAAGTGTTTTTTATGGCCCTTTTGTTGGCATGCTTTGGTTTGAGCACAGCTTTTACATTGTCTTTATTAATTGTCAAAATTAAAAAGAACTAGAGAGCATCTGAAAATGTCTGAGACAGCCCTAAAAGATTATCAGGCAGTGTAGTGGGAGACACTCCAACACTTTTCCCAGCATTTGATAAATGTTAATATTAACTGTTGTTTTTTTTTCCTCTACCTGACAAGAATGCAATCAACGGGAGCTTAGTCAGTCTATCACGGAAATAAGACTGGTCAGCTTTCTGTTGCTCACTTCTTAGCAATTCACAATGTTCGTCCCAGTCCCGTAGGCATCTTCAGCTATTGCTAAATTTTCGTTTTTGAGAACCATTTTTGTATCAGTTTGGAAAGTCTCACTGTTTCAGTACCCTTACTGCTACCATTTTTTTTTTTTTTTACAAGATGACAAGCACCATGAGCAGTGCTTCAGCAGCAACCACCACTTTTCTCCTAAGATTTACCTCGGACAAAAACACTTTGTCTCTGCCATTTTGACAGAAACAATGACAATGTATAAGGGATATGGGGAAATGTCTCTTCCCTGTTTTTCTACCATGCCCGTGGTGGCATGCTCCATGAAAACCAGCTTGCTAACGGTCACAGTCTTCAAGGTTAGATGGCATTCAAAGGCAATTTTGCATTAAAATTATTTAGGTTGAGCTGTCGTGAGCAGGTTTCTGTACACTTTAAAGCAGTCATTGGTAATTTTAGACTTTATTGCATTGTATTTCTATGTGCTGTCTTCCATCAGTCTGTCATCTGTCAATACAGTTAGTATTCTGTCTAGTTCCTCTCACATGCCACTGCGTCACAGTACACCAGTGGCCTTGGAATCTTGAAGTAATCTTACATAACTGACAATAAGCCTTGCTATTTTCTGTAATTGTCATTTTAGATGGACTGTATAATTACTTTTACAGGTGTGATGGAAGTGAAAAGAGAAGGACACGCCTCTGTTTTTATTTATATTAGCAATGCAGCTATGGATTTTTGTCTGTTTCTTTACAAATTTTGACAAATAGCATTATATCTCAGTTTTGCTTACAAGACCCATCCTTTTTAGCTTTGCTATGGATTTTGTTGTCAAACAGCTGTCTGACATCGGTTAGTGTTTGTACCTATTGTTTTAGCTCTGCCCAGATGTAAATGGACACTGATGGTGCAAGGGACTGATACAGAGAGAAAGGAGAGTGGCTCCTGAATGAAGTGTTCCTCTACTGCCTTATTGCACTTCAGGATGGCTGTATGGAAGTATGAGTCTTGTGTCTCACACCCCATCGTCAAGGCTCTTTACTACCTAACGACTCAGACGTGCAGAGCAGGTGTAGTGCTACTCCAGTGGTACACAGGCAGGGAATTCTCTTGAGGTGAGGCAGTCTTTGATTTTGTTTAGCTCTGAATTATGAGCTTTAAGACTAGGTGCCTTTAACATCGCATCCTACTTTCTTAACATTGTGGAATAAAAATACACGTAGAAATCCTACATCTGTCCGTGCTTTGTGGAAATGGTTATTTGAATAGATGTGGCATTGAGAGGTATGCTTGTTAGCATGCTGATTAAACAAAAGCATACCATTGCACTAATTACGACATATATGTCTCACAAGAGTACAACAATAGCAAATACATGGCAAGCACTGTAGTAAAAGAGACACCTTATGTATAGAGGGAAGTTAAGTCATTGCCATTCAGAGACAGGGATATAAAAGACGCATTTTGACATTGTATTTAGACTTGGTTTCATTAGTGAATGCCTTTTTTCCCTTGATTGCAGTTTTTCATCTCCTCTTCCACCTTCCTCATTTCTTTTTTCATTTTCCTGTAGTCTGTCTTCAGCAACATCCATGCAAGCTGTCATCCTCTCTACCTCAAGCTAAAATCAATTCCCAGGCAATGTGACATTATAGTGGGAAATCTGTCACCTGCTCTGCATGCACAATCGGAAACCCACATGGGTAAGAAATGGCAGAATGAGTGCCGGATATAGGAGCTTGCAGAGATGACATCACCATCCAGTGTGGCTTGGGATCTGCTATCCTTAACTAGGAAAGATTAATTAACAAGTCTTTTAGCAAGTTAGTCCTGGATGAAATGCCCCGTTAGCTTGGGGATGTGCTTATTTGTTTACACTAACACAGTGTATGATAGTATATATGATATGTATTATATATGATAGCATGATGGAGCAAATACTCCATGGAGAAAACAGTAAATGTCTATTGAGCACTGTATTAAAGATGTCCAACTAAAGGAGACAGCAAGAATAAACCAGTATGCAAAAGTGTTTTCTCTTTGGTTATAATGGACATTCAATCATATATGAATTTCTTTTGTGCTTCATTAAATTCTGTTCTGGTCGAGGTGTGCTGCATGCCATATAGCCAGAGGGGCTACACCCATTGTAGACTGTCAGTATGTATCATGCAACAAAAAAGGGCTCCATTTCAGATTGCTATTGTTCTGATGTACTTCCCCTTCTATCTTCCTGGGTCCTTAACTTTCATTCCAGCTCTGAATCTTTTATTACTGTGTTGTGAGTGTATTTTTAGAATGTATTTGTAGTGGGTCTAGTGAGTAATTGGAATAGAGTATGGCACATGAGCCTTTGTCTGCACAGATTTATGTTTCCTCTCTTAATTAAGATTCCTGTTACACCAGATTGCTATGTGCCATTTAAGTAGACTTGCACAGTCGGATTTTGTCACAGCTTGGATACAAAACCTGCCCTTGCTTTAACAGTTGCATCTATTCCTCTTTAGGCCCAACTCCAGTCATACTTATTATTTATGGTTTGTGAATGGCTATGGTGGTGAAGAGAATAATGTGAATATTAATGAAGGTCATGGTTATGTATTTTGTGTGCTGCCCCATCCAACAGAATATTCTATTTACTATCTATATGAGAAGGTTCTATGTCTACTAAAAACACTGCTGCAATGAAGGAATCTGTCATGCAGTTAAACCAAATCTATTATCTTAGGTTGAGTAGAAATTGGATGAGATGAATGCAGGGTTGGTGGAATTTTACAGCCATAACTTCTTTGAAGAATTTTCTGTCACTTTGATTAAAGGGCTAAGGGTGGTGATTAGAGAGCTGACTGAAGTCATCTTTTTATCTTCTAGTTTTAATAAATCATATATGATCAGAGGAGCCATACCCCCCCTTTTCCCACAAGTCAAAACCCCCTTTTTGCTTGTGATGATGGAAGATGAGAAAGAGAGAGTGTTTGCTAGATGTTGCTGGGAATTTCAGAGGTAGGAAAATTAATATATAATCTTTTTTTTTTTTTCCAAGGATGACACATTCACTTTCTTCTGTCACTCTTTTCTCCCTCCTGTTCCCACACACACACACACACACACACACACACACACACACAAATGCACTGAGGCTCAGCCAATCCCAGAGAGCGACCGATTCCTGTGCTGAGAGCAGATCTCTTTGTCAGATCTGTCTCCACATCACAGGCCTGCTCTCTGACTCATCAGCATACGTTTGTAGCATCAGGATCTATTCCTCCAGACTCTTCTTAGCCCTTGCATGTTCCGCTTCTCACTCCCACACTTTTTCTTACTCCGTTTCCTTGCTTTTGCTTTTTTTTTTCTACTTGAAAATGTTGTTCAGTCCACGACTGTCATTGCCTCCTGATTATCACATTTGTGCAAAATAAACAGCTTATATTGTTGTATCTTTTGTTATTACACAGCATTGTTGAATACTAGATTCTGATTCGTCATTCTACATTTTTATTTTTGAACCCCTTCAGGCTGATTCAGGACCCCTCCGCCTGCGTCACCCTGTCGGGGTTCTAATTCGCAAAATGACTGACTCACTCTACATTGTCCCTTACGTAGTTATAATTCTACGGTTACATAAAGTATACACCGTGTTAAACTGCCACACTAAAATATAGTTTTCACAGCTTATTTTTTCATTTAAATACTTTTGATCCTATGAAATTCATAGCAAAACCTCTAATCTGCCTCACTCTCTTCCTTTCCTGCCCTTTTCCTCAGTGGGTTTGGTGATGTCAGATGTTGGTTTCTTGCCCCCTTCCAGACCTATTTCTTCCATGTCTGTGTGCTGTCTGTCACTCCCTGGTCTTTTATAATGTGGCTTTTGGTCTGTCAGTGGCATAGTGACTCAGACTAAACAAATGGCACGATGTCTGTAACATCCCATGGTAATGGGCCTGGTATGTCGCCTTGTGGTGTCCCTTTTGCATGCTATTGCATCCCAATTTTTCAGCCTCAAAGCATCTAGCCTACCACAGATATTCAGCATCTTATTTAAAAGTATGAAGGCGCTATAATGCACATGAAGTCTTTGTCATCGTACTGACTGTGCTCAATGTGCTCTACCACAGTACTTTCATCCTTGTTTGTTTTAGTTCAGATATGTTAAAGGAAACTGCAATTGACTGAGAGCTTGGTTTCCTACTATGCATTAGCAATCCTCCACTAGGGAGCAATCCTGGTCAGGACGATACAATGCTTACATAGGCACAAAAGTGATACATGGTAAACAAAAAAGCAGCATTTTTTTTATATTTGTTGTAGCTTCATATACTATGTGCATTGGCCATGTATGTATGCTTATAGGGCCTAATGAGGGTTGGTCTTTAATTTGAAAATGTTTGTGTCTGGAAGACGTGCATGACTTTGCATTTTGATTAAGCCCCTCTCTGTGTAAGCTATGTCCAGCTCTCCTCTCAGCCCCTCCTCGCGACAAGTTCACTTTGACTGATTTTTCTCTTTCATCTCTCCTTCTGACCAATTCGCTTCTTTGCCCTCCTTTAACTAGTGATTGTACTTCTCATTTAACTGTCCAACAGGCTCTGGAAATACATCACTGCTTCTAAGCACGCTGGTGATGGCCAGAACCGCCAAGTGAGGCTGCTGTCCAGCCCTCTCTTAGTATCACCATCTGCCTAATGAGCTGTCAGTCACTCCCCAGGGGCCAGCCAAACCCAAAACCGAGGCAATCAATCTCTTCTAGTGTGGACACTCAATTATTCCCTATTGTAAAAACATCGGGCCCAAGTGACAGCTTTTCTTCGGACTAGGCATTTTGTCTGGAAATGGTTCTCTGTCCTTGTGAAAATTGTGGCATTAGCCCTTGCAAGATAATGTATTACTTAGTTCTGATATATATATATATATATATATATATATATATATATATATATATATATATATATATATATATATATATATATATATATATATATATATATATATATATATTATATTTATTTAAAACTGTAGTACACTAATATCCCCACTGTGCCTGTTTTCTGCAGGCAGTGCTTATAGATTTTCCTGGAGGTAATGTTTACGGCTCTGTGAATCCTGATTGGTGCCATGAGATTAAAAAAATGAATGAGATTTGAGTTCAAGGGGACCATTCAGAAGCTCTGTTCTATGGGTGTCAGTCACATCAGGGGTCTCTCCTCAAAGTGTGTGTTTGCTTTTGGTGGAGCAGGGCATTCGTGGGCATCTGGTAGCTGCAGGGTTTGACAGTGATCACACACCCTTTTGTTAAGCTGGAGCGAGACTGTTAACCATCTGTGCAGTCAAACACACTGCCGTCGGCTTGGTCCTCCCTTTTCCCGTAGACTTTTTTTTTTGTGCAGCCTTGTTCAGTAGTTGTAGCTTAGTTCCACGCCATCCCCCATTTTATTCCATGTATTACTGGTCCTGGAGATAGCATGAAGCTAGACTCCATACGCTGGTGCTCATGGTTCAGCTATAATGTCCTTATAGCAGTGTGTGACAGTATGCGCTTCTAAACTTCACTCTCCACCAATCCTTCGTCCCTCCCACAACTCGGATTCATTTGGATGATGTGGGAATACATTCTCACGCAAATACCATATAGCATATTATTCTCAACATAGGTTACAATGAGCAAAAGGACAGAACTAAAATGAGAATGGAGCACGATTTGTATTGTGTGTACATGGACTGCCTACTAAGACTGCATTTTGCAGGCCAGGCATTGTCGTGGGGATAGTGGGATGTGAAGGGGGGAGGGTTGTGGAAAAATTCTGTGTATCCTTTTGTGCATATTTATAGTGTGCAATACACATGTCAGACATTGTTAATTTGTGTGTGTGTGCACAAGCTTATGAATGTGTTGCAGCTTGGTGAGTCAATGCTCTCATACAGCTGTGCTCTCTAAGGTTGGACATCTGAACCAATACTAGTCCTGGTACCCATTGGTACTTTTTTCTGTACTTTCCTTCTGTAATAACAAAAAAGTTATTTCAGTTGTGAAAGTAATTCCAAACCTATTTAATTAGAATATTTATTTATTTGTATTTATTTAGAATACTTTACACTGACATTAAATAAAACTCTCTTTCCTCCAAAACCTGTCCCTACAACTTATTACATTGAATAATTATTAATTTCTTACTCACTGTAACTTTTATTCTTCAGATTTGTATATTACATTAAAAAAAAGTACAGGGTTCAGTACCCAACCCTAGTGCTCTCTACCCTGTATTGACTCTCCCTCTCCTCCCCGGTCTGTTCTTTGCAGCAGCATGAGCGTGCTCAGTAGAGCCAGACCTTTGTCCACATCATAATCGTTGTCGTCCATTTCTCTCCTCAGTTACAGCTCATCACATTACTGGCTCTGTTTGAATATTTGAATGCATTAACCTAAATGCTGATGTAGGAATAATGCAGTCAGATTGAAATAAAGCAGGAGGAGATGGAGAAACTGAGTATGGATTTTACATTATTTAGATTTATATGTATGCAGATAGATGTAGAACATTGGACGATACATACAGTACTGTTGTGTCATTGTTATCTGACGGCCACTCAGTGGACCAACAAAGCATGCTATCTTATCTTCAAGTTGAAGATGTATTGGCAACAGATGGATCCAGTCAATTGGCCTGACAAGCCAGACACACATCAAGATGTTGGGTCTGGGAACTCATCATTGGCAGGGCTCAATCCGAGGGGCGGGATAAATAGTTGTCTTTCAAATTCCCTCTGCACGCAAAAGGATTGTGCTACAACCAACCAGAGCAACGCTAGTTGATAGATTAAACTGTTGCTGTATCAGATTGGCAAAACTCTGAACACATCTTCCTTTTTTAAGAATGACCAGTGCCATTCTTTGTTCTTTTCTGAAAGAAAAGCTTAACTCCAAGTCTTCCAGAGTTGCGGCCAAAGCTGATTTGAAAGGCAGCTGTTCTCCAGCAGCAGTCATCTTATTTATTTTCAAGTAGCAGGGAATTCATGCGGAACCGCCGCAACTCTGCCGTCACAGTATTAAGCCCGCCCACTGCCTCTATTCAATGTGATTGGCCTGACTAGAGTTTTGGTTTATCTTGCAAACCAATGGAGAGTTGCTAGACTGACCCTGGCTGCAAATTACATTTGCTGCCGCTAGGGTGTGGCTAGATTTTTAGGCTACCAGAAAAATGCCTTTCTGTACCAATCAACAGCCTTGTACATTAGTGGTTTCCTGGAAATCCTGAGTTCCTGCGTGATCACAATTTGAATTTGCTCAGCGAGTTATTCTGGCATTGAGTAATGCTGCTCATTAACTCTACCCTTGTAGCCGAGATGCACCAATCACATCAGTGTATCTGATGTAGGCGGCCCAGAGGCGAGCTAAACCAATGACGACAGTTTAATCTACCAGTTGGCGCCGCTGGTAGCTAAGCGTAGGGGGCTTTGGATACGTCACCCCGTGTGTTGTGATTGGTTGTAGAATTATCCAATTGCATGAAGGGAGATTTTCAAATGTACGCTTGGTTCCTCCCCTCAAGATGAGCAACTTTCATTACTCAATGCCAGACTCTTAATCTTTTGGATTTGGATCTGGATTTCCAGGCTACATTAGTGGGTGATCCACCTGGAAACTGATCCCAGCCTAACTTGCCTCAAAGAGAGATGCAGCCTAGCACAGCATGAACGTGAGCTTGTTGCCTGTCCGAACCTTGTTTCAGTCATCTGTGCCAGCCGTGGATCAGGGTTTCTCGTTTTGTAAATTGGAGTCCTGGTGCATTGGGGATTAACAACATTGCTGCTTACGTAGGACAGGCTCAAAGAGGCAACTAAAATATATATTTGGGAAATCAGTTGAACTCACCTGTGGGGCCTCTCTATTTCTCTTTTGCTCATGCATGTAGGGTTTTATTTAGAATCTAAAAACACCTGTCCTGCTCTATGCTTTTAATCTTCTCTATGCCTTTTTTTTGTGCTTAGAATGACACACGCTCTACCTCAAAAGTTCAGAGTCTGCTGTAGATGTGTGGTAGTCAACACTTGGTGCCTTCCCTTTCCTCATCATACACCCCTCTTGGCAAAGCACCTCTCGCTTATTTGTTTCTGCCCCCTCTTACGCCCATTCAGAGCTGGCCGTCTAATAGACCAATATGAATACAAACCGTAAGCTCTGTTTGACCCTGAATATCCCCTCCACTGCAGTGTCATCACAATCCAGCCCACGCCTACTAAAGCTCTGCCAAAACACAGACCTGACTGAGTTTTGTGGTCTGTCTCTGCACCAGTGCACAGTAGCATTTGTCTGGTGTTTCATATAACACCATATCCCTAGCCTACCATGATATGAGCAGATTGATATTCAATTACTTCTGGTACCCTCTGACAACTCCTCCAAACAAGTAAATTCTTTTATTTCAATCTTGCGCCCACCTGCTCCAATCAACCCACACACTCCCTATGAGCTTTACCAGTTTTGCAGATATTCAAATCTCTACTATGACAAGATTTTTGTTGTTGGAAACCTGTCAGTCTTATCACACAGCAAAAATAAGACACAAGTACAACATATATTTATTCTATTTATTGATTTAGATACATCCACATGGAGTTACTTAATTGTTTAAGTCATCCTTAGAATTGCTTTATTATACCTTTTTTTTTAAAAAAAAAAAAAAAAAAAAAAAAAAATCTTTAGGCAGTATAGTGGCTAAAAACATGGATACATTTGTTTTTCATCAGATCAAGATTCAGAGCAGCAGCATTAGTGTTATTGTTAATATATACAGTATATAAAGGAGTTGTGGGTTAGGGATGGAAAGTTTGTGACATTTCGACAATCAAACAAAAATGTGCATCTTGTCTAGAGAGCGAGAGTTAAACTGAACTTTATTTGGCAAGGCATTTGGATGCACATAGTTTATTGGAACACAAATCATTTCTGCATAGTTAAGACCAATATCCACCACCATTTGTGTATGAATATGTGTGTGAATGGTAAGGGTGTGACGCTTCACTGGTCTCACAATTTGATTAGATTATGATTACCTGGTCCTTGAATCGATTTGATCTCTATCTATCTATCTATCTATCTATCTATCTATCTATCTATCTATCTATCTATCTATCTATCTATCTATCTATCTATCTATCTATCTATCTATCTATCTATCTATCTATCTATCTATCTATCTATCTATCTATCTATCTATCTATCTATCTATCTATCTATCTATCTATCTATCTATCTATCTATCTATCTATCTATCTATCTATCTATCTATCTATCTATCTATCTATCTATCTATCTATCTATCTATCTATCTATCTATCTATCTATCTATCTATCTATCTATCTATCTATCTATCTATCTATCTATCTATCTATCTATCTATCTATCTATCTATCTATCTATCTATCTATCTATCTATCTATCTATCTATCTATCTATCTATCTATCTATCTATCTATCTATCTATCTATCTATCTATCTATCTATCTATCTATCTATCTATCTATCTATCTATCTATCTATCTATCTATCTATCTATCTATCTATCTATATCTATCTATCTATCTATCTATCTATCTATCTATCTATCTATCTATCTATCTATCTATCTATCTATCTATCTATCTATCTATCTATCTATCTATCTATCTATCTATCTATCTATCTATCTATCTATCTATCTATCTATCTATCTATCTATCTATCTATCTATCTATCTATCTATCTATCTATCTATCTATCTATCTATCTATCTATCTATCTATCTATCTATCTATCTATCTATCTATCTATCTATCTATCTATCTATCTATCTATCTATCTATCTATCTATCTATCTATCTATCTATCTATCTATCTATCTATCTATCTATCTATCTATCTATCTATCTATCTATCTATCTATCTATCTATCTATCTATCTATCTATCTATCTATCTATCTATCTATCTATCTATCTATCTATCTATCTATCTATCTATCTATCTATCTATCTATCTATCTATCTATCTATCTATCTATCTATCTATCTATCTATCTATCTATCTATCTATCTATCTATCTATCTATCTATCTATCTATCTATCTATCTATCTATCTATCTATCTATCTATCTATCTATCTATCTATCTATCTATCTATCTATCTATCTATCTATCTATCTATCTATCTATCTATCTATCTATATATCTATCTATCTATCTATCTATCTATCATATCTATCTATCTATCTATCTATCTATCTATCTATCTATCTATCTATCTATCTATCTATCTATCTATCTATCTATCTATCATATCTATCTATCTATCTATCTATCTATCTATCTATCTATCTATCTATCTATCTATCTATCTATCTATCTATCTATTATATCTATCTATCTATCTATCTATCTATCTATCTATCTATCTATCTATCTATCTATCTATCTATCTATCTATCTATCTATCTATCTATCTATCTATCTATCTATCTATCTATCTATCTATCTATCTATCTATCTATCTATCTATCTATCTATCTATCTATCTATCTATCTATCTATCTATCTATCTATCTATCTATCTATCTATCTATCTATCTATCTATCTATCTATCTATCTATCTATCTATCTGTTGTTACATCAGTTCTGCTTGTGCTCATTTAAAATACAATCACTCAATACTTGTCTTTATTATTACTGTAAAATCTTAATTTAGCTGTGTTTTCCTATTGTTTAGTTTGAGTAACGTTAATTTAGACTGAATCAAAGCTAGCGGTTAGCTGGGAAGCTAATGGCGGTGGAGGCTAACCGTCCTCTTAACACATCCATGACGCTAACTGCTGACCGCTACAACCACGACAGATCATGCCGTCCAGACTTTACAGTTATAATAAAGACAAGTATTGAATGATTGTATTTTAAATGAGTATCAGTAAAGTAGAACTGATGTAACAGCTGTTCTATATTTAAAGGCCGTGAAGGCGATGGACTTTCTTTAACTGTCTATTGGAATAGATCGTGCAGTGTCGTAAATCCGCGTTCATCATGACATCATCCGAGCATGCGCAAACATCTTGCACATGCGCAGAACGGATCGTGCAGGCAGGACGGATTGTGTACAGACAACAATGCATCACAATGCGTCACCCCCTCAATATTATTATATATTGCTACACATTGTTTTCGTCAACAAATTCAAGCAGTCAGCTTAGGGTTGGGTGATATAGAGAAAATAAAATATCACGATATTCTTGACCAAATCCCTCAATGTTGATATTGTAACAATATTGTATGGTTGACTATTGGTGCTTTAACAAAATGTTATTTACACAATGAGATTTTTGATAAATATTTGCCAGAAAGGATTTAATAACTTAGTGGGTAAAGGTAAATAATAAAACAGCTAGAACAGTCTGGTAAGTTCAGATAACTACATCACTTTACCGTAATGCAGCCTGTAAAACCAGGGAAAGACAACACTTAGCATATTACGATATATCCAAACTCTAAGACGATATCTAGGCTCATATCGCGATCTTGATACAACCTCGATATATTGCCCAGCCCTAAGTCAGCTATATCTGAATTCCCCTTTTTATTGTATCTGCTCTTTAAAAAATACACTTCCTGAATGTAGTGGAGTGTGAACATAGCATAAAAAAGGGCAAAAAAAAGAAAAGCCTCAATCGGGAAAATAAACAAGTAACATCAGTAGGCAATTATTGATTATGGTCTGTCACTGAATTGATGAAGAATTGTCTAGTTCCCCATCAATGCAATCATTAATTTCAACACCCCTAGTGAATGGGTAAACTATCAAGCGCTTTGTCCGGGAAGGTAGAAAAGCCATCCTGCTATTGGTCTCGTTATTCTGACTTTGATTCTTTTTTAAGATTCTTTTTTGGGCTTTTCCACCTTTTTTTTGATAGGACAGCTTGGTAAGAAAGGGGGAAGACATGCAGGAAGTCATCACTGGTCGGTCTTGAACCCTGGACCTCTGCGTTGAAGCATAAACCTCTCAGTATATGTGCGCCTGCTCTACCACTGACCCATTCCGTCCACTATTGGTTAAAGCTTGATAAAATAAACCTAAAATGTTGTGACCTTGGATGTTGAGGGTTTAAGTCATCCTTTTAAGTTAAGTAGGATAGCCAATGCTTTATTATACAATGCAAGTGGTTAAGGTTTTAGTTGTGTGTAGTTATCCCATTGCACAGACTGTTCTGTGTTGTCATCCAGAGAGAAGGAAGTAAAACTGACTAGCACGTTCTTCTTTTATTTCTCTTCAACAATACGCTTTATTTGTTCAAATGGTTTCAGGTTATGCTATTGTATCTCTCGTCAAAACATAGCAATAGGCAGACAATCCTGTAAAGGGCCCTTACATTTCTGTCCAATAGCTTAAGCAACATATGTAGGAGTGTGAGTCTTTCTTCCAAGCTAGTTTCACACAGTTTACTAGAAACTGAAACCTGGTAAATCTCACCAGCCTATAGTTTTTTTCTAATTTTGTTCCTCTTCACCTTTGCTTTAAACCTACTTTCCCTCTGTCTTCTCTCTCTGAGTGGGCGACAATTTGCGGCATGGACTGCACCCTGAAAGGCTTTGATTAGATCACGCTCTTTTCTCTAGTGTTCAATTTCTCGCTTGCAGGCTACATGTTGCTGTGCTTTCACTCACGTTACCAACAGAACTGTATAGGGAAAGTATTGAGTGTAGTCACTGATAAAACTGCGTTTGCTAGTACTTATTGTGAAATGAAGGCATTTTAGTACACAGTGTGCATGTTATAGGCTACATTTTTAAAGTGACGGAAGTGAAATAGAATTGGGAGCAGTTGTCATACCTTATCACATCTTTAAATGCAGCTTGTTTGGCCAGTGTCACCTCACGCAGTAATATGGCATAACGGTGTCTTTTCCTGGTTTTAAAGGCTGCATTACAGCAAAGTGATGTCATTTCCTGAACACACCAGACTTTTGTATCTGTTCTATTATTTGCCTTTACCCACTTAGTCATTGTGTCCACATTACTGATGATTATCAAAAATCTTGTTGTGTAA
The DNA here is from genome assembly GCA_013375575.1 of Percina caprodes. Taxonomy (NCBI): domain Eukaryota; kingdom Metazoa; phylum Chordata; class Actinopteri; order Perciformes; family Percidae; genus Percina; species Percina caprodes. Next base: position 7,761,361 of record JABXJD010000002.1, on the reverse strand, counting down.
ATATTTCGTGAAAGCATTAATAGTCAACGCCACAATATCATTGCCGTATCGAAATAGAGATATTTGGTCAGAAATGTCGTGATATTTGATTTTCTCTATATCGCCCAGCCCTAGTGTTGGATGCTCTAACATTGACACCTGTTTGACAAGGTTTGGGGTTTGTGTGAGTTAAATGTGATAGCACTTGGACAGCTGTGGTCTTTAGGCCGTCATAATGCAGTTCCAAATGAAGATCTGTCTGTCTGTCTGTCTGTCTGTCTGTCCAAAACATTGTGACAATCTTCACCACACTTGTCTACCACACTTTGTTCCAATTCATCTTTTTTCTACCTTTATCACACTGCATTTCACTACTCAGACTTGGTCATGGCCATTCATGCCAGACCAACAACCGTTCTATGGGCTTCCATTTCATGCAGTTGTTATAAAACTTTCACATACTATACAGTGTAACCACCAAACCTAATCTGAATTGTGCATAAGATGGGCCCTGTGCATCTGTTCAGCCCTTGTAGTGCTCATTTATTGCAGGTTTGCAGAAGATGTCAGGCACTCTTAATGTTCAATTTCTCTGGGTTACCTCTGGGTGCTTTAGTCAAACCCATTACACACACTCCAGCTACTGTTAGTGTGTGCTTCAGACAAATTTTGCTTGCCTTCTCCAATGTGCCTGCCAAGCAATAAATCCCATCATGCCCTGCATGTGTTAGTGAGCAAAAGATTCAGTGTGGAATTATGTTGTTATTCAACTGCATTGAATTTGTCAACATGCCCAGCAATCTTTAGTTTGTCTTCATATCAAGTCTATTCAATCACCGTGTCATCCAAAGTGTTTGTGTGACTGACTGGAACACAGAAATCTGAGCTGGCAGAGTGTTCCTCTCTGCCTGCCTATGCCATTCTACAGTATAGCTCAGGGCTCTGTCCTGCTGCAGAGAATTTTCTCACCACACTGACTATCCTCTCCTTTTTGCTCCCAATTCCTTTCCCTCCTCCAACCCCCTTTCTCCTTTGGGTCTTTCTTTCCAGGCCAAGTCGTGTATCTGTCACATGTGTGGCGCCCACCTGAACCGACTCCACTCTTGTCTCTACTGCGTATTTTTTGGCTGTTTTACGAAGAAACACATCCACGAGCACGCAAAAAACAAGAGACACAATCTAGGTAAGCCATACAATCACTCAACTATTTAAGAAATCATGCTGAAGCAAATCTGAATATATTGTAGTATAATTGTATTATTGGCTATGGTAGTATTATTTAATGCAACAAATTGTGTTTCATTATTCTGTAAAAAGGAAATCTCCCAATTAAGATAAAAGGATAGTTGATAAATGACGATTGCACTATATCTGTATAACCTGTAGTCCCTGCCTACATCCAAGAATCAGTCCCATCCTGTCAGTCCTCACATTCACATGCACCCCCGTGGCCCACTGCAGCATAAGCTATTATCAGCAAAGGATTACAGCATTGCTTTGGGCAACTTCCTCCTCTGAGCCGGTAGGGAGCTAAACCTCACTCTAACCGCAGCACATTACCATTCTGAGGGGAGTGCCTTAGCCAGTCGAATGTCATGGGTTTAAGTTTGCACTCTCCCTTTCATACAGCAGCAAGAGACGGGTAGACATTGCTAATCCACAGCTACCAGAAAGCCTAGCTTTAACATTACATTCCAATTATGCTAAATACGATAATGACACTAATAAGCAAGATTTTGATATTACCCTGACAAGGACTACTAAATATAAAAATCTGGGATACGGTAGGGTGGCTTGGTAGTTGTCTGAATGGCTTTAATTGATTTAATACATTTCAACAGTTTGGTTAACACATATCCCAAGTGAACGGCCACAATGTTAATTACCTTTGAGCTTTCCACAGGAGCCTCTCTGACACTGGCACTCTGTTCTTCTCCATCTCTAATCAATTAATCCAACCACCCTGTCTGCTAGATAGCAAGCTCCCTTCTTCTCAGAACACCTTATTACATCTTTTTCATCTCCTTTTCTTAACAACCTCACTCCTCAGGACTCGTTCAATATATTCTTTCTGTCTTTTTTTTTTTTTTTTTTAAAGCTACGTCTATTTTCTGGATGCCTTTCACATCTCCTTTTCTTCCACCTCTCCGTCCTCTCATTCTTTTGCTCAATGATGACGTTTTTTTTCAAATTAATATCTTTCTGCGTGATTTATTTCTTTGTATGTTCTCTTATCTCATACAAAAACACATTCACGCACACACACACAAAAAACACCCTGGGACAACAATATAATATACACCAGTGCATTTTTTTTACATGATGTGTTGGCTCACTTTTTCAGTGTGGGTAGCGCCAAAAACAGAACAAATGTCTAGTTAAGGTAAAAATAGGTTGTCATGGCAACAGCGCTGAGGTATTGTTGCTGTGGAGTTTTAGAATGGAAGAGGATGGCTTGTTACTTGAAAGCCCAGGTGGGGGTGGGAGACAAATACACCTATTCCATCACTACTCCGCTAATATCTTTTAAAATTGCTCAGTGCAAGCAATGAGATGGAAACACATTGCGGCGAGTAGGAAAGGCAGGGCGGACAAAGCACTTGTCTTGAGGCTGGCTGTGCCAGTGAGGTTGGACAGTAAAATAAAACCCAACGTGTGTTACTGTAGTGGAAATATCTATTTGTAATCATGGTACAATCTCTCTTTCTCCCTCTCTTTCCCTCCTTCCTGTTTCCAGCAATAGACTTATTATACGGGGGAATTTATTGTTTTGTGTGTCAAGACTACATATACGACAAAGACATGGAGCAGATTGCCAAAGAAGAACAGAGGAAAGCCTGGAAATTGCAAGGTAGAGCATTTTGTTTATCTCACAGAGAACTTAATCCAGCTTTTGAAACAAGGCCGCTTGATATTTCAGTGCCATCACATGTGTGTTCCTATCCACAGGTATAGGGGAGAAATACACAACATGGGAGCCGACCAAGAGGGAGCTAGAATTATTACGACACAATCCAAAGCGGAGGAAAATCACTACAAACTGCACCATAGGTAAGCAATAGACTGCACTGTTCAGCATGCACAGCTTTTCATTTCTTGACAGTGTGTGTGCTGTGGGGATTCTTTCAAGCTGTGTGTGTCTCCACATGTGCCTGTGGTGCAAGTGTATTTGGGGTCCCTCTTGCATTTAATTGTGATACCCAAGGTCAACAGTACCTGGTAGCCCCACAGGCAGTCCACTGTGAATCCAGAACACAGTGTTCCCTCGCTGATACTACACACCACAGCAGACCTGAATTTGTGTTTGTGTCTCCCCATTAGGCCTGCACGATTCGGGGAAAAATGTGAATCACATTTTCTTTTGCTTAGAATTGATATCACGATTCTCTGACACAGGTTTTTTTCTCACAAAGTGTAATGTTTATTGCACACATGAACCATGACACAACACAAATTGGCAGTACCAAACAAAGATATTTTTTTTGGCCCCTATAGCCAGTGATGGGAATAACAGTGTTATAAAATAACAGCGTTTCTAACAGTGTTACTTTTTTCAGGAACGATTAATCTAATAGATTACTCTTCCCAACTTCAGAATCAGAAATACTTGATTGATCCCCGAAGGGAAATTCTTAATAATTCGTAATAACGCCATTACCGCCAAAAATGCAGCGCGTTACTATAATTGAAGCAGCTTTTTTTCTTTCTTTTTTTCCTTTTTTCCCATCAGACCAACTTGTCTCTGAGCCAAGAGGCAAAGACTTTTTTTTTTTTTTTTCTTGTTAGTGGGCCATTCAAGAGACAAGCGCATAAATGCTAACGATTGGCTGAGGTTGAATAAAATTTCATGGTAAGCCAATCAGAGGTAGAGTTGGGCGGGTGTTCGAAAGCAAGCATAGTTGGACACACAACGAACATCACAAGGGAGTCAGTCAATGACAGACAAGTATGGTGTTTTGAAATCAAGGGGGGACTTTTTCTGTTAAAGATTTCCCACTGTTGTCAGAAAACATAGACACTATTAATCTAGATTGGCTAATCGCTGTCACTTTATCACTTCTCCCTCGCTCTTATCACACACACACACACACCTGTTGAGGGCAATAAATATCAAAAGTTCCAAAACAACTATGTTATTTGTATCGATCCACTAGACATAATATCTATGTACATGGCATCTGATTGGAGGTTAGTCTGACTTTGTTCCACAGCAACATTAAAATAGTTTAGATTTGTGTACAGTTTCTGTTAATGTGTTGTATTAAGTGTCTATTTCATTATAATATTCAGATTTGCCATAAATTAATGAACATGCACATGTATTTTAAGTTACTTGAAAGAAATGCATTAGTTACTTTCTTAATTTGTAACTGAGTATCTAATTTAGTTACTTTTGGAAGAAGTAACTAGTAACTGTAACTAATTACTTTTTAAAAGTAACTTGCCCAACACTACCTATATCACATTGCACATCACCACAAGCCTGTAAACATAGAGGCTTCAATGAAGAGAAGGGAGAGCGCTTGTGGCAATTTAAAACCGATTTTATACAGTCTGTTTAAAACTCACAGAAGAAAGTAGTAGGTGTTTGTGATGCAGTCGGCTCATAAAATTCAGAATCAAAGTCATAAAATGTATTTTAAAAAAGTTATTTAAAAGTAAGTTGTGAACAAGGTGAATCGAGATCGCGAATTTATAACGATTAGTCTTGCAGGCCGACTCCCCATAACTTGTTTTCTCTCTGTGCAGTTTTCTCAGTGTTCTGTTGCTTTGTTTTCTTCCTGCTTTCTGTGATCTGTCGCTCTGATTTTGTACATGTGCGTTTTCTGGTGTTTATCTTTCCCTGTGCCCACTGTCTTTTGCCATCCTTCACCCCCTTAGCTCTTTGAAGAGCTTGGTGGCTCTGATTGGGCATTAGACTGTGTCTGTGCACACCAGGACCAGTCAGAAGTATTAAAGCTCTCGCTGAGAGCTCTCTTCCAGAACCAAACCTTGCTCAATTGGATTACACCCAAGACCTTGCTGTGTCTCACCTGTTCTACTGGGCATTATTGTATCACTGTAGCTTTACTTTCTCACTCTAAATGAATCCATTCACAGCCTCGGGGTCTGCTCCAGGATACACACTGTTTTTCCTGGCAACAAAAGTGTGTGTGTGTGTGTGTGTGTGTGTGTGTGTGTGTGTGTGTGTGTGTGTGTGTGTGTGTGTGTGTGTGTGTGTGTGTGTGTGTGTGTGTGTGTGTGTGTGTGTGTGTGTCCGTCCGTCCATAGTCTGCAACTACCAAATGGTTACATTGTCAATTAAGCTGCCAATTATTGTTTTTATTGATTGTGTAATAGTTTGCTATATAAAATAAGTCCACTGTCACAGCTGAAAATTCTCACACTTGAGAATCTGTAACTAGGATGTATTTGTAATTTTTGCTTGATTAGTGACTTAAATGCTAAATAAGGAGTATCAAAATATATATAATATGTGTGGTTCTTTTGTCTAATTTTGCTTTCTAATAAGCAAGTTGAGCACAGCTCAGACATCAGGTCCTTTAGCATAGATTCAAATTCCCTCCTTCCGGTATGAATCGAGCACTGTCCTGTTTAATCTTCGTTGCCATTTTGCTCTCATCTTTTTTTTTTTGTCTCTTCTTGTCCTGCAGGTTTACGAGGGTTAATAAACCTGGGCAACACATGTTTCATGAACTGCATTGTTCAGGCACTAACACACACACCGCTGCTTCGAGACTTCTTTCTCTCCGACAGACACAAGTGCGAGATGCAATCAAACTCCTGTCTGGTGTGTGAGATGTCGCAGCTCTTTCAGGAGGTATGATGCTCTCTCTCGCTCTCTCACGCTCTCTCTCTCGCTCTCTCACGCTCTCTCTCTCTCTCTCTCTCTCTCTCTCTCTCTCTCTCTCTCTCTCTCTCTCGTTTTATCAAGCACAGAAAGAATATATCATTTTTTTGGTTCAAACTGGGCCATGGTTGTATTGAGAACCATATAATACAGAACATACTCTGCAGTGTAACCCACTGCAGAAGGCTGAGTCACTGTTGAGCTCTTTTGTTGAGTCCAAAGAGGAAGGCAGAAAGAGCCACATGCAAATGAATAAGCAAAATTCAGTACTTACACTTTTATTGAACTTGGTCCGTCAATGCGAATTATGTTGCACAGCCACTTAATCTCAGCTCTTAGATGTAAAATGCTAAATTTTTGTATCAAACAAACTCATTGGCCCTGCATGTTATGTAATATCTGCCTTGTCTGCTCCCACACTGCCTCGCTTTTTTCTTACACCTCTCACTTCCCAGTATATATGGGCCCACAGATGGCAGGTGGTGCTATAATGGGTTGAGTCATTAACGCCCCCCCCTTCTCACTCTCTCACTCACTCACTCTCACACACACACACACACACACACACACACACACACACACACACCCTACCCAGTCTCAGTTGGTTTAACCATTCAGCTACATAATATATATATACACTGTAATACATAATCGCTCACCTCTATCACCCAGGAAGGCAGACATTGATAGAGGATTCAGCTTTGTGTGGAACAGAAAATTCACGGCCAGTCATACAAGAAAAATTAATCTATTTAAAAGTTGCCAAACACACACAGAATTACTTTCTACATCTACGCCTAGTCCCCAACTCTCTAATTCCATTGCTTGCTTTCACCCCCCACCTTTGTTCTGTTTTTAACCCACCCCCAAATCGTCATCAAAAGTCTTCTGACTCTGCAGACACACACACTATTTTTTTCAAACTGCCAAAAAGGAGCAGAATTTGTAAGATTCAAAAGACATGTCAGCATGGCATGTTTGCCCTCTCACACCCCATCAGATTTCAGAGAGAGCTGTGGAGAATAAAGTAAGGTGTGTGTGCAACATCTTCGTGTTGAGAAATTAGAGCCCTCTCTGGCATTAATACGGCCTGGTTGGAACTTCATTATAGTGTTTGCGCCCTGCCAACTCTTGCGCTCTGCTCGGCTCTGTTACTTTCATACCCACATCTCCTGACCTTGACCTGGATTGTCACTCACTCGATTTCCCACGACAACGCAACACTTCACAGATGGATAGATCGTCTTTTCCGTCTTGCGCATCAAATCTCTCTGCTCTATGGATGTGCTGTCATTAGAGCTAGTGCTGTTAGGCGACACATGGTGAAATTCTGAATGGGTTTAATTAGAATTGAAGAAAGTAGCTGCAGAAAGAGTCAGAAAATCACCTTGACTGAAATAATGGTTCAGCCATGAATTATGGATCACAGTGAGCAATGTAGCTATGAGATTGGCAAAGATGTAATAAAATATAATGCAACCAGTAAAACCTGGGGAATAGACTAACCAAATGCTCCTCTTTACCCCCACCACCTCTCCCATTTTTTTTTTTCTTCCCCTGCTCTCAGTTTTACTCGGGCCACCGGTCACCCCACATTCCCTTCCGGCTGTTGCACCTGGTGTGGACTCATGCACGTCACCTCGCAGGCTACGAGCAGCAAGACGCCCACGAATTCCTCATCGCAGCGTTGGACGTTCTACATAGGCACTGCAAAGGGGACACCATCAGTAAGCTATATAACTAATTCATATGTCATTCCCAGTGTGCATGCTGCATTTACTGTAGATTTTTTTCTTTCAATATTTTCTGTCAGCCCAAGATTTCTGTCAGCCCAAGATTTCCCTGAATGGGAAACACAGCAAAGAGCAGTGTCAGTTGAGATTGAGAGGAGTGTGTCTGTGTCTGTCACCTACTGCCCCTGTTCCATCATGTGGAGTTATACCTTAGATCTACCCACGGAGCACAGTGCCTTACTTTACTGGAAGCATACTGAAGGAGACTGGTAATAGTGTGTACCACAGGGACAGGAAGCAAGCAGTGTGAGAAATGTCAATGGGCCTTGCTGCAGTGCATGACAGGCTGACTCCCCCACAGACCCCACAGTAATGTTTACTACTAATAGCTAGAATTCAGAGAGTTGTGAAGTGACAGAGAGGCTGCGCTGCAGGGTAATGGATAAGTGAGAAAGAGGGCCAGACAGTCTTTCAGAGGTGCTAAACAAGTTGTTTGTGTTATCTGTGTGTCTATTTATACTTTCTGCTCTTTGTCGTCCACAGGAGATGACAATGGGAAGAAGGCCAACAATCCAAACCACTGTAACTGCATCATTGACCAAATCTTCACTGGGGGCCTGCAATCAGATGTTACCTGTCAAGTTTGCCAGTATGTTTGTGTGTCTATCTTCTGTTTGGGAATAAACCGTGTAAAAATGTAGTTTACTGAAATAAAGCCCCATCTAAGATCTCTGCTGCCCATTCATGTTGATAGAGTATCACATGAGCACCTATTCCCCTTTTCCTACATTTATACTCATTCATCCATCATCCATCTATCAATCCGATTGCATAGTTTGCTCTTTTCACTGGGCTGATTGATGTGGACACCACCTGTCCTCCCAGAGTGGGTGAACCACTGGATGTGTCCCCTCCACTGCTATTATTATAAGGCCCGGGCCCTGCAGAGCTGCTGTAAGGGTGCTTGTCTAGACAGCCTCACAACACAAGCGCTGCCATGCCCCTGGAGCTGTCCTGTCACATTAACATTAGCATGCTGCACTGAACTGCAAAGCACCTCGCCCAAACTAGCAGGCAAGCCAAGCCCAGCTCAGTGCCATGTTACCTGCCTTCACAGTGAATCAAGAGACTGCTGATGCAAAAAAAAAAAAAAGCATTCCTCAAGGCTTTTTCAACAAAAAGTGGTATCATAATCTTGCCATATTACTGCAGGTTTGCTCTCTCACCCATTGAAAATGCATGCCTACTTGCCTTAATAGCCACCTGCTGGTACTACTGGGTGTTACAGCACCATGACTCATCTAATCAACAATGTTAATGCGTACTGCATGCATTCTACACTGGAAGCCTCCATTTTTGCCCGGGCTGCAGGCCATACGTCACTGGGCTGTAATAATAAAACTTCCTTATGTTAGGCCAATTTTCTATGATGTAACACTTTATTGAATTGCAAATGGACCTGGAAGAACAGTGTGTGTATTATGCACATGCACTCACTCAATCTTCCAGCAGGATTAAACAAAAACATGATCCGAATCTTCAGAGGTTTTGTATTGCTATCTGTGTCATCATCCTTTCATCATGACCTGTAGTAAAGGACACACAAACCTACACACTACCACACTATTTATTCAACCTCATAATACCATTTATTTAACTTCATAATCAAACTCCTTTCCCTTTTCTTTCTCTAGCGGGGTTTCCACGACGATAGATCCATTCTGGGACATCAGTCTGGACCTTCCTGGCTCATCAACGCCTTTCTGGCCCCTCAGCCCGGGAGGGGATGGCAGCACAGTCAATGGAGAGAGCCATCTGTCAGGGTCCACCACTCTCACAGACTGCCTACGCAGGTACAGCTTCAGTCAGCTGACATCAGACAGATTGCCTTTTTTTCTGCCTGTTTCTCTGCCGGTTTTTCTTTTTATATTAACATTTGGCAAGGAAAGGAGGGAATGCCATTTTCTACTTTTTTTCAATTGGCTTATTTTCCTGTATCCCTTTTGCCACCTCTCCAAATTTATGGATATCAATCGTCTCCACTTGAAATGAATTTCATTCATCCCTCCACTTGTATGAGGGGTCACTTATTGTGTCTGCTCAAGCACAACAACCCTGTTATCCCTGGATCTCATCTTCCATCATCACCAGGTTGGCAGGGCAGATGTCACCTCTCAAATCTCCTCTACTGCCTCTTCATTCTTGCAATTTCTTTTCCTTCTCTTCTTATCTTATTTCATTCCCGTTCCTCTCCACCTAATTCCTTTTCCCCCGTGCCCTCACCCTCTACCTCTCACATTGGTCTCACCCCCCCGCCTCCTTTCCTTCAGACTTTTTTTTTTTTTTTTTTTACTGCAGCACTTCACACACCCCTAGTTGCTGCAGCAAGTCTCTTAAAGGTACAGAACTGGTTGGTGCTGTTGCCGTGGTGATAGAAGCGTTGGCATTACCAGCAAGACTTTGGGTTGGGTGGCCTGACATACAGAGTGGCCGCACCAAACCTCGGCAGGCAGACATGATGCACAAGCCCTCATACATCTTCAGATTTACTTCAGATCTGTAGGAGTAGAACTAGGTGAGATCAAAGGGTTTATGCAACATAGCCAATGTACATATAACCATGATAGTTTTCTTCCTCTTTTTCCCAGTTTTCACTTCCTGTCTCTTGTTTGCCCACATGTTCTCTGCTCGTTCACACCCTCTTTCTCTTTTATTCCAACCTTCTCTCTGCAGGTTTACGCGGCCAGAGCATCTAGGAAGCAGTGCCAAAATCAAGTGTGGCGGTTGCCATAGTTACCAGGAATCCACCAAACAGCTGACAATGAAGAAGCTCCCCATCGTAGCATGTTTCCATCTTAAAGTGAGTCAACCAGTGACAACGCACTGCCCATTATCACTTCTTACAATTTCTGTCACTTTCTGACAATTTCATTATTTCAGGCTACACTAAGCTCACTAAGCTTCAAAATTTCAAAATGTTGAGCTTTAAAAAGTTCTCACTGAAGCCGTCTAGGTCTTAAATGATTTCAAACCGGTCTTAATTTTCCTGTGTCGTGCACTTTTTTAAATTCCGTGATGTTTTGCTGTATCACGACTCAGATGAGACCAAGATGCGACTTTATTTGGCACATACCTCTCTCGGATTGTATCATAGACATAAAACAGATTAGATTCTTTAGGTATGGGGAAGTGCAAGTTCTGGTCTCCTCCACAAGGTGACTAAACACTAGTCCTCTAATGCGAATGAGGATATTGGGGAATTGTTTCAGAAGATGTAATGGGGTCAAAAAGGTCTTTTAAAAGTCTTAAATTTGAGTTAGAAACCCTGAAATAGGGTTGTGTGATCTAGATACTTATTTTTTCATAATTTTCTCCTATTTAGTTATCTTTATTTAGTTTTGATCTCATTTTTTGATAGAACAACATTCTTACATCTTACAATAAATAAATATATACTGTAATAGATGCTCATTTTGTCTTTGTGTGTATGCAGTCTTACATCTGATGGAGGCAAAGTTCAGATTTTGCAGTGCTTTAGCTTTCTGTTACACTGTGTTCATAATTCAATTCAGTTGTTGGTGCATTACCTCCTACTGTGTAGCCCTTTCACCGAGTGTCCCAGGACACCCATGACTTCAATGAACCGTGCCGTCCTCCACTGGCCATGTTTTATTTATCATAACAGTTCTGGGAGGCCTATAATGTATTTATGATATTCATAGAAACACGCTTCAAGAAGATTGTCTAAGATCAATCCAGGCCTGTTATTAACTTGTTATGAATGTGTAAATGTGTGACAGACGTGGTGGAAAACATGCATTCTCACTAGCTGTGTTTTATTTTGTATGTTATAATCATGATGCCTGTTATTTCTAAATGTGTCCTCTTCCCTCCCCCACTTTCTCTCTTACCATTATTCCCCCTCCTCTCTCCTCCTTCTTCTCTGGCCATCTCCAGCGGTTTGAGCACTCTGCCAAACTGCGGAGGAAGATCACTACATATGTTTCCTTCCCCCTAGAGTTGGACATGACGCCATTCATGGCATCCAGGTAAGCCTCCATCTAAGCTTTTCTACCCATATAATGGATCTTGTCCCGCCAGTCTTCAAATCCAGATATAAATGCACAGATGTTTCTAAAAAAAAAAAAAAACCCGTACAACCATTTTAATGTTTGTACATACTATATAATTGACACCACATACTTTGTACCCGCAGGAATTGCGCACATCTGCATCTCTGCCAAAACAGCATTATTAAATATGTTTTAATGTCAGTAAAGCATGCAGTAGCTGTACTGCCCCACCCCTGGCTGTAGCATCCATTCAGCTCTGTTCAGCAACCTTAAGATCATTCATAGATATGATCATTCTGCCACCTAGTGGATCATTCTGCCACCTAGTGGATTTTTGTGTCAGTGTAGCATGTTTATGCATGCATGCATGCACCTTTTAAAAATGCTAATGTCTTGCTGTTCTTTTTCTGTCTCCCACAGTAAAGAGAGCAGAATGAATGGGCAGTATCAACAGACGGTTGATGTACTAAACAACGACAATAAGTGAGCACCTTGGAAAACATGTACTCTAGCAAACTGATTTATTAACACTATGCTGCTTCACAGCAGTACAGACATAGTAGAAATTTCTCCTCTAGCATAGCAGCACATGCTAATGACCTGAAGCATCTGGCTGTGACTTCCCCAAATTAAATCAATTTGAAGCTTATTAAAAGCTGCTTAGTTTTCTTCATTAATGACCGTCACAATAGCTTTCATTGTCCGGGACATTTACGGGGAATTTACTTTCTTAATACCATTGACAGGATGCTTGTAGTAGAGACAAGAAGTCCGTATGCAAGGTGCTCCCTGATGAGGCCTCTAATGCACAAGAAATACCTGAAAGAGAATCAGAATGGGGTTTAAAAAAAATACAGGTGCCCAGATATTGGAAGGATAGTGGGGCTTTATGGAATACTTGTGTTTAAGTCAAGTCACACAACAGAACAAAGACAAATTCCCGTCTTTGTCTTTTATTTCCAGGTATTCCTTGTTTGCGGTGGTCAACCACCAAGGCACATTAGAGAGTGGCCACTACACCAGCTTCATCCGCCAGCACAAAGACCAGTGGTTCAAATGCGATGATGCCATAATCACCAAGGCCAGCATTAAGGACGTACTTGATAGTGAAGGGTAAGAATAGAAACAAGACATTAACAGCACTTCAAAATGTTATACAGTATGCAATTTGTATCAAATGTTTCTTTCTCTCGCCCCTCCATCAGGTATCTCTTATTCTACCATAAACAGTTCCTTGAGTATGAGTAGTCTTTGTGACCACTGACCATAAAGAACCACTGCTTCTAATGAGAGAGCCAATGGACTGGGGACAGGATGAAACACAATTACACAACCTACCTGAAACTCTTTGACTAACCAGTCTGCTCCTCCAGCTCTGGAGGACAAAAAGAAAAAGACGTGTGAAATCATGCAACCTTTCAAAAGAAAACAAAAACAAACAAGCACTGAGCTACTTCTTGGCATCTACTTGACAAAACTGAATGAAGAGGAGTGTAGAAGGAGGAAGAGTCAGGCGTCAGTTCCAGGCTTTGGAAGAGTGAGAGGCCCAACACCCCTCACGCTCTCTCCCTTCCCCTAGGGGGATGGGCTGTCTTGAGTGTTGTTTGGGCACATCTGGATTTTTCTTACAGTATTCTGACCCTCTCCACTACACACACACACGCACACACACACACACACACACCATTTATCTCCCATGGTGCTATCGTTTCAACTGACCAAGCATTTAACTTGATTATGCTGACCAAGCATTTAACTTGATTTGTTGTCATATGCATATGGGACTGAACGCAAAACAGAATAGAATCAACGTGTTATGAACTTTGCAAGAACATTTTTTTAAGGTATGGTTATGATTCTTATCTTTTGTGAATTTAGTTATGACATACTGTATAAATCTAGTATACATCTATTGTTTAAGAGCAAAAAAAAAAAAAACAACAACATGGGAGAGCTTAGAGACGCTGCCTTTGCCAGTTCCTGGGGATGTGCTGCCATGGAAACTAAGCGGATTTGGACATAAGTGTGCCCCTGTTCCATTATTTACTGTGTTGATTGTTTTATTTTTAAGTCTGGTTGAGGGCAGGGAATATCTATTTTTTTAGCAACACATTGAATTTTTGTTTACTGTTTTTTCAGTGTCTATATTTTGATTTCTTTTTAAATTTCAGTACAGTCATATTTCCCTCTGTTCTTGTACTGGAAATGTTTTTGGTCGTATTATACTTTCATTCTTGTGGAATTGTTGGTATAATGATGGTTAAATTGGCTAACCTTTTGCTGTTTATGAATTGTATGTTGAATGTGAGCTTTGGGTTTCGTATGGCATTCTGAAGAGAAGACTCGATACATGAACTCCAAATGAGATCTTATGTGAGAATGTGGTGGTCTCTCCTTATTTAACACCTTGAATGCTTTGTGCAAAAAAACAAAACAAAAAAAAAAGATTTGCCCATTTAACAACACTGCATGCGACTGGGCTCTCATGATCTTATATGTGAAAAATTGCCCTCAGCATCACCTCCAAGGCCTGGTGCCAATCATGATTTTTTTCGTGAGGTTTGGGGATGGGAAGACAGATCATGTGAGATATATATATATATATGCACATACGTATATGGGTACTGTGCGACCATAGCCTGGTTATGAATCCATCAGTGTTAAAACCTCTCCATGGCAACTGTCTGTGTGGCTGGTGTAGACCGGTGTGGTTCGTGGTGTCTTGCCTCTGCAGTGCATTAAACCCAGTGCTCTATTCAATCAGTATGCTGTCAAGTCAGGCTTAAGATAATGCACATACACATCAGGGTGTTGTGATCTGTTTTGTTTAAATATCACTGATTGTGTATGTATATATAAAAAATACAGACTAAAAATATTCACTCATGTATAAGATGAGGGCCCTAACCTATCACAATAATGCCACATAAAAACCACCACCCCTGGTTGTTTAGCTGCTCTAAAAATTAAAACAAACATGCATAGCCTTTGGTCTGCTGCAGAACCTCAACTAGAGGGCAACAGCGGATGTCCGAAAAGTAAAATCAAAGACTTGTGAAATGATCGCACTTTGGTTTTGATGTATCATGGAGCAGTTAAGGCCACCCAAGGACATTCAGGGACGCAGCTGAAACGAGAAGGAAGAGGAGAGCTTCATTATCCGTTTCAGTGATTAAACTCAGAACAAAACTGGAATGTGTATGTTCTGTCTTTTGTCTCATTCTTCCATTCACACTTTCCTTCATTAGGACAAAATACAATATGTCCCAGAATTGAAACACTTTTGTTTATTCCTGGCTGTGTACTCTTATGGGAGAACACACAAGTACTGTAAACAGGTTTTTTTGTTTACCAGGAGTTGCTAGGCTGAATACAGTCTAACACTTGCAAACATGGACCTTTTAGGCTTTCTACTAAATAGTTGTTTTTTTTTCTGCCCTGAGAGCAGTTCTAGTTATGTGTTTGATTTTGGCGCCACTTTGTGGTTAAACCAAGAAGCTCAGAGAAGGTCTGAAACTGAAAATGGGAATTTATCTATCTTCAATGAGAGAGCCTCACATAAGTTTTCCTACTATTTCCTACAAAATAATCTGTCATGAATAATCCAAATGTTTGATTTAATGTAAACATACAGTACTGAAATATTTTGCAACTTTTAGCATTTTTTCATAAACATTTCACAATATTGCACCAACAAAATGACTGTCACTTATTTATTGAGTTTCAACATAGCTATACACAATCCATGTTTGCTCCATTAAACTTGCTGTTTCATTATAATTGAACAAAGAAAACTGGAAAAAACTCCATAATGCCAACTTTCCACAGAAACGGCTAAACTTTAGACCAATTGTAAGATTTCCCAAAGCTGATGAAACAGTATTTGAGCAATTCAATTAGGGCTCATCATAAAAATCAAAGTACTAAACACCAATGGATCATCATCAATACTAAGTTGAAAATCTGCGCTATAGAGTTAAGAAATGCTGAAAAATAAACAAGTATGGTAAGAAAAGCCTTTGCCGGAATCATAATTATATCTACAACAGCTGGATGATTTTTACAACACAAGATGTTTGATTTTACATTTTGGGGCACACAAACTATGCACTTTCATCAGGTTTTATGTAACTGAGGTGTTTGGTCTGGTTATGCAGCCTTAACGCAGTCTCCTATTTTTTTCATCAGTCATCTTAGCAATGTCTACATTTATAATTTATGTCCAGATTCATCTCTCTGTTATTATTATGCTAATTTGTGTAACCATGGGACCAACACTCTTGGTCACTGTTGCTATGGAAATACAGGACACTAGAGGTGTGTCATGTCTCTCAATGGTAATATGATTTTACAGACCAGGTAACAAGTTTCAATACTGCAGAGAGGGAGATTGGATATGGAATTTGATTAGTCATGGCTGGTGGTTCACAAATTGTGTGTGTGTGTGATTACAGCAACAAACAAGAGAGTTTGTTGAGTTCCTGGAGCAGCACAATGATGATTATTATAAAGGAACACCAAAGCCTCTTGAGGATAAGTGTTCTAGCCCTTCACAAATTCACGTCACTCAGACACATGGATTCAGAAACAGAAGAGGGTCCAGTGTCATTATACAGTGTTTACAAATAGCTTGCAATGGGAGGCAGAATGGGATAAACTAAGTCCCTCATATTCACAAAGTAATATACAGAAACAGAGGAATTACCAATAGCACATAATCGAACAACGTTTTCTGTAATACATAACAATAAACGGAACGTGTTTTAAATGAAATATGTTTAAATCCATCTTAAATCCCAGTTTACTACTTCCAAGATAGTGACCCATCCATTTCTTGGGAGCAAAAATAATCCTTTACAAAATACAATCCAAACAGGTTTTACGCTCTCAGATGACAAAAAGTCAAAGCTGAGCCACTACTTAGCATTAATACTGAATAATTTTGAATCATGCAGTCTGGTATTTTGATAAATGCCATTACTGTAATAGCTGCAAATAATGGCAGCAGCCTTATTACATGATATACATAAATAAAGGTAAATGCTATGACAAAGAATAGTTTCCAACAGAAGGCCAGTAGCAACGGGCATACAGTGGCATTACTTATATAATACTATACACCATTGTAATATAGTTTCTATACATCTTAGCAGCACTTTGGTTAGAGGCTGGCTTGGTATATAGAGCCAGTACCATTAATGTAATATAAATTATGCATGTAGCTACATTGAAGCAGCGAGCAACACAGGACGAAATATTTGCCTGCCAACTGAACACTGTTATTGGCATTTACATTTGATACATTTCTTCACAAGAAAAATTGGTCACACATTAAATCATTTGACTGTACAACAAAACACAAGAATCAATGGCACTGACATTCATTAGTTATGCACAAGTCAGATTTAGAGTTTCAAAACTAAATGACACTGAATATAAAATCCTCTGACGTTTCATATAGTCATATAGTTTCATTTGCCTATTTTCTGTACAGTTATTTACAAAAATAGAAAATAACTTGCAGATGAGACAAGAACAAAATGGTATTTTGTATGACAGCATACAAAATACTGTATTTTTTTATTATTAGTTTTTTTGGGCATGTTTAGGCCTTTATTCGACAGGACAGCTGAAAACGTGTAAGGGGAGAGAGAGGGGGAATTACATGCAGCAAATCGAATCCTGGCCCGCTGTGTCGAGGAGTAAACCTCTATATATGGGCACCTGCTCTACCAACTGAGCTATCCGGGCTCCCGTATGTAGTTATTTTTCCACAATGCAGGCACAATCCCTCTGCTGTAAACTATGCATATAATCCCAGGTCTCCAGGGAAAATTTATGTCACCCAGGGGACCATTTGCAAGTGGGCGTTAGTGTCCCTTCTACCTCAATACACTGAGCGCAGTCAAACAGATTCCATTTTCATTCACAGCATAGACCAAACAGTTGTATTATCTTCTAATTATGTTAATGTAGGTTATGTTTCCAAGACAATGTCTCAAAGGCAGATAGAGGAACAATGCAGTTGGACCTTCTGATGCATTTTTGTCCTCCTTAACAAGAGACAT
Organism: Percina caprodes; assembly: GCA_013375575.1. NCBI lineage: Eukaryota > Metazoa > Chordata > Actinopteri > Perciformes > Percidae > Percina > Percina caprodes. The sequence continues at coordinate 7,743,657 of JABXJD010000002.1, read as the reverse complement.
GTTCTTCTGTGACATGTTTATTATTTAATCATGTATTTTCCCTCTTTGTTATTTGTTTCAGACAGAGATACTCACAAGTCTCTGAGCTAGAGTCTAAGTCAGTCTCAAGTCTCTCGAGATTATAATGAGTGTTGCATCCCCTGCTGCATTCTGTCCAGGCTGCTCAGAAAACTGCATAGCTAAATAGGTTTTCCAAACCATGTAAAATGTTATTTTGACTCATTTATCTATTATCATGCAGTATCAGCTTGATTAGTTGTTTGGTATATAATCAGTGAAAATAAGCTATAGCAATAGAACAAAAAAACAAACAAAACAGGAATAATTTACTTTAAGTTAATAACTGTATTTTTCCTTGTAACATGAACATACAGTACAGTACAGACCAAATATTGAGGTACTCAGGTTTTCAGGAAAATATTGCTAAAATGAATGAGATGTGGTTGAGCCAGAATGATTTATCTTGATAGCACATATTTAGCATTCAGCGATTCTTTTATTTGGGCCTTGTTGTCTGAAGATTTAAACCAAAGCTTCTGATGAATGGCATAGCAGCTGCCAGTGCAGTCGCCATGGTTGTTGTTGTTCTTTCATATGTAGCGGTGCGCAGTAGATACGTTACGTATTACGTGAGTAGGTTTACGCAGGGAGGGAAATAACATTCAGCCCATCAGAAGTTTCCTTAAAATAAATATTGTTCACGAGTCCTGCATCTCGAGTCCTATCCGAGTCTGAAGTCATTTAAAGACGAGTCTCAAGTCAAGTATGAAGTCACTGTGTCTGCGACTTAAGTGCGACTCGAGCCAGAGTCTCAAGCTTGAGTCCCCATCTCTGGTTTCAGATATGTATGAGTCTGTGTGAGTGTGTTTATGCGAGTCATATCACCTTCCTCTCAAATGCTGGTCTGCAGGTCCCCATTCAGCAGAGTACTTTGGGTCTCTGTGGGGTCATTTATCATGCGAGACTTATCCTTCCGGCTGTCGCTGCAATCAGCCTCATCCAGCCCACCCACCTTCTTAAGACACAGAACATTCTGGAAACTCTTCTTGAAGTTCTCCGACAGGAAGGCGTAGAGGATGGGGTTGGCACAGCTGTTGGCGTATCCCAAAACCACCACAAAAGCAAAGGTGCTCCTCAAAATGGGAGTGGTGCTGATGGTTCCTGTCACCGAGGTCACGTTGAAGACGTAAAAAGGCAGCCAGCAGAAGACAAACACTGCCACCACGATGGACACCATCCGAGTCACCCTTCTCTCTGAGCGCTTCCTCTTGGAGGAGCCCACACGGATGCCTGAGGACTTCACCTTAAAGATAATGAACAAGTAGCAAAGGCAGATTACCAAAAGGGGCAGGAAGAAGCCCAGGATGAAGGTGTAGAACATGAACACTGTGTAGTAGGCCTCTTGTGGCTCGGGCCACACGATGGTGCAGAAGCAGCCGTCGTGCTTTGTGATGACTCCGCTGTAGATAACGATGGGCAGATTGACCATCAGTGACACCCCCCACACTGCTAAGTTAATAGACTTTGCCATGCGCGGCTTGCGCCACTTTGTGGATTTAATGGGATGCACCACAGCCAGGTAGCGGTCGATGCTCATGACCATCAGGCAGAAGATAGATGTGAACTGGTTCAGGGAGTCAACTGTCATCACCACCCTGCAGAGCACAGGACCGAATGGCCAGTGGACCAGCGCCAGCTGGATGGCGATGAACGGCAAGCCCAGCATGAAGAGCACGTCGGCCACTGCCAGGTTAAGGATGTAGATGTTGGTAACTGTCTTCATCTTGGCGTAGCGCAGTATGACATAGATGACGAGGGAGTTTCCGCAGAGCCCCACAGTGCAAACCAGAAAGTACAAACAGGTGATGACCACCGTGCTGGTTTTGTTGAAGCTGTGGTCTGTGTAGTTCCCGTGGAGGTTGGACTCATTGCTTTGCATGAAGCTGTCATACATGAGGTGCTCCGACAGGTTCGGAGGGGACGATGGGAAGATCCAGGAGTCCATGATACCTCACTTTCCCACGTGGATTATGGCATCTCACCTGCACACATAAAGACTTAAGTCAGTAACAGCGTAACATACTTTAAAATGACCCTTTTACTAGACATTATTTTTTTTATCCTGGCAGTCTGGTTGATTGAGAATTTGATCATCTTTCCACTTGAAATGGCTTATGTCATTTGATTTTATATGATTTATTTGATTATATGATTTACATGAATGTCACTTTTCTTCAATGGTCACCATCTTCATCAGATATTAAATGTGATCTCTCTGTCAGATGTTAGTCTGTTTAACCAACGTAACGTAACGAGTAGTTATCGATATAAGTGATCCCCATGACCTCATCAATCCATATTATCTGTTAGAATGCTTTTCTAGATGTTACAGTATGTTTACTTGTGTCTTTTAAAGGTCCCTGGTATTTTCAGTTACTGAGCTGATTGGATCTCCTCCTAGGACTGCGTGGGTGTTTGTAGACTGACTGATTGATATCTTCCTAAAGCTCTTCTTAGCTTTGTTGCACCTGTTAGGGCAGGACATGGACAGCTTATCATTCTTATTGGTAGAAAACATTTGTGACCTAATATATTCCCATCTATGCTCCAGCCTAGCTTCAACCTGAGCAGAAGTCTAATCAGCCACAATAACTGAAATCACTTGTGTGGGTGTTCAGAGGCATTAAACAAAAAGAAAATGTCATTTTTAATCAGCCTTAAGACTCTCTGGGGAACAGACCTGATTGATAGCATATGTAAAGAAGAGAACCTCAGGATGTTTGGCTGTGCTTTCTACGTGAGGCCAGACATTCCTTGTGTGTTTTCTTGTCCAACCACTGCTACTCACTACTCACTCTGCACACCCTATAGTCATAAACTCTCCCTGGGGAAACGCTTGCCCTTCACATGTTTCTTAATTATCAGCTGCGACGGGTAACACTGAATTATTTGCTGACACATTTTTTATGTTTATTGGGGGGTGTGCATGGATGTAAATTATTCACAGCCTAAGTAATTGAATGAGGGGAATCACAGTACTTACAATAACTTTGCCACAGTCAGATTGAAGTGCGTGTCACTGCCAATGCACAGAAGGCAAACATAGTCTGACAACTTAGAATATAACATAAGAGGTTTTATAATGCCAGTGTATCATTTTCAGCAGGGCAGCAGTATAGGGTGGACACTGCTTGGAGTCTTGTTTTTGGTAAATAGGCGACTACATTTCAGCAAAGGGTGGTCGATTCTCACTGTGATACATCAACCAATGTTTCCCTGAGCAAGATACTTAACCCCTAGTTGCTCCAGAGGTGTGCGGCTTCTGATATATAGCAATTGTAAGTCGCTTTGGATAAAAGCATCAGCTAAATTACATTTGATGTAATATAATGTTTGAGCTCAGGGAAAACACATTGATGTCTATAAATGTGAACGGTCTGAGTTAGGTGGATGGATAGATCATTGTATAATGTAACATTTGGAAAGTCATTGGGAGAAACATATTTTTGTTTGTGTTACATAAGATAAACAAGCATGATAGTTCATTATTACTATAGAAACAGAGCACAACAGACCACCTTAATAAAAACAATACTCTCTTGAAGCGCTTAGCTCTGTTGCTGAGGTGAACAACAAATGGAATCTACAGTATCACATATCTCATATCTTATATCTCAGTCGCCTATTATGGTTGGTAAGAGTACAATTTTGAGAACTGTTAAATTGCTGTGTTTGAGGCATTGTTCATACTGTGCAACAGGTATTCTTCCATAAAACCAGCCCAGAGACAGCACAGTCAAAAGAGAGAACAGTGAACACTAGTGAAATAATATTTGAAGTGAAGTGGCTACTTCAAAAAATAGTAATAACAAAATAAAATAGTATTTCAGTATTTTTAGATTTTTCATATAGTGTTTTTCATCTTCAGTGTCATGGCCATGGATTCTGCTCCAACCTTTGCTTTTAGCAGCTAAAAGGTAGAAGATTAGAAGATGAATATTTAGCTACTTGAATCAATTATTACATGCTCGTAGTTAATTATGCAAATCCAGTTTATGGAAAATAAAATATAAATGAGTTCAAGTCAGGAATTCAATTTACAATGTTAGAAAACCCAGCACAGACCCAGCTGAGGGTTTTGTTTCCATACACATGCCAGAACATCATAATTTTACCAGTTAACAGTAAAATTGCATACTGAAACAATGAGACACGGCAATAAATCTTGCAGTGAGTGCTTACAATGTCCTACAAGCTCAACTTGACAAATTGTTTCAACTTAATTTGAACGGAATAATCACAATAACCTGCTAATGTAGGATACTATCTTCGCACATCTGAGACAATTCACCAACCACTCTGCTGTGAGTCAACAAAGTATCGTCTTACCTGCAACTGGATTTAATCTCACTATCTAGAAAATGCGCCACTTCTGTGCGGATGAAAGTATTTCAGTGTTTAGGGCAGACTCATCTTCTTCCTCTCCAAATATTTCTATAGTTTTTCTCACTGGCATCGATTTAGGAAACCTCTCTGCAATGTGATTTTTCTTTAACTAATCCCATTATCTAGCCTGGATCACACACGACGAGAAAATGACAGAAAAGGTCGGACAATTAAATAAAATACAAACGTGCTCTGCTCGAAGCTCCGATTCGCTCGTGGTGTGATGCGCGCGGTGAGTGCCTCCAGCCGGAGAGCACGGATATGTTAAAGGACGCACAGGAGGTGCTGAAGACTCACCTCTGAACGAAAGAGGCTGTTTCCTGTGATACACCGTATGTTACAGATATCCAGCCCTGCATACAGATGGGGCTACATGACATAGAGCTTATATTTTAATGGAACTTGAACACATGCATTGCTTGTTTAGTTATAATCCATCGTGCAAAATTGTACTTATTGCTGTATGCAAAAGTCTACGACTTGTTTCTCACAAGAGTCGAGTCAGCTGTAGGCTTATGGTTGAATAAATTGGCACTAAACCCAGGAAAAGATCTCAGAATCCTTTCCCCTTGATCATGGGGACTTCCAAACATTAAAGTTATGACCAATTACGCAAACACACATTTTACGCACATTTCCGGATCCATTTATCAAAGTTATAGATACAAATCCAATATTGAACATGTAGTGTTCCAACAGTCGTGACCCTTCTGGACCTTTGGTAATTGAACTTCAAAAGTTAAGGAAGCCCCCCTGTCCCAGGACAGTTACACCACCTACGCCACTGGTGGCCACAGGGTGCATTGCAAGTCAACGCTGCAGCCATACACTTTTGCCATACAATCGGTTTTAATATAGCTCACAGCCATCAGAGGCAGCACTGAGGGCAAAGTAGCAGTCAAATTACGCGCAATGAAAATCCCACACACTCCACGGAATTAAATTTAATCAGAGACATTTACCGAGTATCTTTTGTTTAATATTCATCAATAAGATAAACGTGAACATGTGTAAAGAGATGCCTCGACTTAGTGGTCTCTACGTGTTGTGGTCGAGTATCCTCTCTCCACGTTAGTTTTACCCAGGCCTTGGATTTTCCTGATTTTCTCCACATTAATTGATGTTAATGGCGAGCGACAAAACAACCCTTGATGGGTGATGATACAGAATGTCCATGTCCCAATGTGCTGGTATGAGTACAGTCCAATCTGCTGTACAGGTAAGGTACGTTAATTAAAATGTTTGGGGCGTTGGTAATTATGATGGCATATTATTGAGGTTTCCTTAAAGCTGCATAGAGGTAGATGTGTTGCAACACTTGTGACCACTGAGCCCACAGGTCTGCCCTCACTCTGTTTGTCTTTCTAGCTGCTGGTTCTTTGTTAAATATTCCATCGTCTTTGGCATGCACTATTATTATTATATGGACTAAACATGTCAGGTATTATCTTCTGCAACCTAAAATTATGGCTTCAACTTCTGGACTGTTTGACTTCTATAGTTTCACAAGTAATGTACATGTGTGTTTGGTATTGGTTTATTTAATTACCATTTCATATGCTATAACCATAGACTGTTTTTAAGCCATGACCACAGGTTTTTAATGTGAGAATGACTCACATCATGTGTCAGTCCAGTCAGGCTAGTGCACAATTCAGAATTGAATTGAGAATGAATTCTTGAATTTGAATTAATGTCTAAAACAGGATCTAATCCAAAGACATTCATATATATCATTTAAGTGAAGTGTTTGATAATGAAGCTTTACAAAATATATCAGATATGATTGCATTACATATTCTATAAGTGATATTAGTTTGATCTACTTGTACATATTTCATTAACAGGAAATGGTTTCCCCCAGCAATAAATGTTCCAGTCACAGAACAAATAATTAAGTTTAAATTATTGTAATTGTAATTACCTATCTATATTGTATCTATATTTTGGAACAAAGTGTATGCAGGGTTATGGTAATGAAATAATGTTATTAAAGTACAAAATTACTGTCATTGTATTTAGTTGTATTACTCAGGTAAAATATGTAGTTCAATAAGTCACTAATCAAATTGAATGGAAATTACTTTGCAATGATAAATTAATCCAAATAAAGTAATCCTAACCACATTTATAATGGGAAATTTATAACAGTAAGCAATTCAATTTCCATAGTAATCTTCCTAACACTGAAAGTATGTGAGGTTCAACACATTATTTCTGTTGTGCAACTGTGTGGAATTTCTTTGAATTGCCATGAATTTCATGTCATTGAAATTCAACTTACTGTGGGGCGGATTCCATTCAATTTAAATTCCAATTCTTGAATTGAATGGAAGCCAATTCTGAAATTCTGAATTGTGCACAAGCCTTGTATCAGTTAGGCATCATTGATCCTCACTGTTTCAGATCACGACATCTGCATTTACTTTTTCAAGTCATCTAAATGTTAAATAATTCAAGCTGTAAATCTCATCTAGCTGTCACCGCAAACTCCTTGGCAACATCAAAAACATGCTGATGCGGAAGTAACACTCCAGTTAGCACAGGTGAGGGGTTACGTAATGTAAAGAAGTGAAGCTTTTATGTAAATCAGCAGAAGGAAGAGGCAGCTTTATTTGAAGTGTGTTCCATCTTTTGCCAAACAGTGTCTGTTTTATCTCTGACCTGCACATCCTTATTAAGTTTATTCAAGTGATAGAATATGTTAAGTAGAGTAACAAATGTATTATTGTGGACGGTATTGCCATGATGCAGTCATTCTCTAGCCCTGCTGTGACTCCATGTCTATTAAAGAAGATGTGGGAAAAATGGTCAGATGCATCAAACCCAAATTTCTGCTCAGCCAAGCCGTTTTTTTAATTTCATGAATAGCAGTTCAGGGGAATTAAGGTACTTGAGTACTGCATTGACAATATTTGCTTGTTACTGAGCTAATCTTAACTGGCAAAGAGAGACAGTTGGGTGTCGGCGGTAGTTTTTAGAGGTTTTGTGTTGACAAGAACCATGCATAATGCAGGCCTAAAGGTCAAAGGGGAAATTAAACTGATAAAGAAGGGAAAGCAATTATTTATTAGAAGTTATGTCACTACCAGGAACAATCCCTGACCAATTAACTTGATTTTGTGTTAAATACAATATGGGTAATCTAAAGTGATATAAAAACGAGGCTGTGACATTTATCTAGAAATTAATTTTTTATTTACCTCCTTGCAGATGAAGATACTTAAAGAGGCTAATTAATGACCCTTTAGATATTAGCACTGAATATCAGTATTCTCCCAGACTGAAACAAGCATGCTGATACATATTGGCATCGAAAGAGTGAAATCCTGACGGCTCCCATGGGTTGTTTAGTTCAGTGTTACTTTATCCGATAGTGGTGATATAATGCAGGTGAGAGCTTGAGGCTCAGGTCTATATTTGCTTCCTAATTACTGAGGCTTGACCAAGCACCTTTCTGGCTGCGGCCATGAATTGAAAGCATTGATTATACATCCGGCCAGGGTAATCAGACAAACAATTAGCAGCCTGAGGCAGCTGCAAAATATTCAATGGATACCAGTGTTGATTTTGTCATTTTTGTAATGATGAGAGAAAAAACATTAGGCAGGTGTTCTGAAATACAGTATATTGCTGCTGCAATGATTTGGCAATAAGTTGGCACAGAACAAAAGTATTACATTTTTTAGTGGCTTCAAGCCAACTTTTTTTTCATTTTCAGATTCATTAAGATAGGGATAATATTTTGATTTTGATATGATGGATCACAGTATCTCTTTCTTGGTGTTGTCTTTTTTACAGTCTTGGATAGGTGTTGTATATTTCATAATGTCTGTTTCATGCCATATGTTGTCCTTTTGCTATACAGTAAGGCCATGTCTTTCTCAAAAGCCTGTTAGTCATTCCATCCACTACAAGTGATGAAACTGTTGAGTGAGACCTTTCCTTTCCTTTCCTTTCCTTTCCTTTCCTTTCCTTTCCTTTCCTTTCCTTTCCTTTCCTTTCCTTTCCTTTCCTTTCCTTTCCTTTCCTTTCCTTTCCTTTCTCTAATTTATTGTAATGACACTTGCCCCTTTGGGGCTTAATAGTCATAAAATGTTAATCAACAACAATGTCATTCCCCTCTCATCTTTTCTTATCAGGGTGTAACGCCACTCAGCAACTGACACGATAAACCTTTTACAAAAATGTTTTAAAGCTAAAGGCCATCACAGATTCAATTCCCTCTTTCCATCCGTTATGTTGAATTATTATCATGCTTGTAATGTGCTCATAAATAATTTGTTAGTGAAAGTATCAAAATGGAAAATTCTGATTACCTGTGTAGCTACCTATTATAGTGTAAAAATGATTGACGTCCTTATATATGAATAAAACTGACTAAGTGTTTGAACTACTAGGGGTTCAACTAATGATTATTTTCGTTATTGATTAATCTGTATCTATTTATTCAATAGTCAAAATAGTTGGCTATTCAATTTCTGGTGACCAATTAATTACTCTCTCAAGGCTGTTTCCATATATATTCCATATAAAGTGTATTATTATGCTTACATGGCCATTTTACATGGTCTGTTCATTCATTTTTAAAAGTAGTGAAGCATGAATGTTGCTTTGTAATCCAGCAGTTTAATGTACATTTGCAACGGTACAACAGTCCTGCAATAAATCCTACCTTCAACCTTTGTTGAAACTTTCAGAGAGTTGTTGCTTCAACTTCATTTTGGAGTCTTCTGTTGTTTCTGGTGCTATTGAAATGAATTGTATTATGTTATACTCACAGTTGTATAACATCTAAACATTACAACCTTCAGGAACTGTTGTATTAGACTGTATTAGTTTTAGCTAGTTCCAAACAAACTAGTAACTGCGTATATTTTTCACAGTAATTTAGAAAAGTATAACTTTTATAAGTTGTTGACCTGAAATATGTTTGAGGCATTTGGTATTCATTTGTCAGCCGATCAGAAGCCAGTTCCTTCTGTGGCTACAGTATAAAAACAACAACAGTTTTGCTACTTTTTCATTGTGACACATCAATAAAAGTAGTCTCAGTCATAAGCCTTAGCCAACGTGTACAGTCTGCTCTATGTGTACTCTTTACAATGCAATGTGATAAAGCCTGCTGAGGCTAACTCCAGCTGCTAGGAGACATTGTTGTGGTGACCGGGTGATTCTCGAGGATGTTCTGTCCACTATTGACGTTTTTCCAGATGCTCTGTTGAAAAACTGAGCTCCAAAAGAGGCAGAAGTTTGTTTTATTGTAGTCTTATTTTAAATGAATTTATTTATCATATCTCTGCTTTTGCAACTTGCCCCTAAAACACTGTCCTAAACACGCTGCTTCATTAATCCCAATAAAACATTTGTGTAGATAGCCTTAGATTCTGCTTGGTTTCAGGTATAAAACTGTCATAAATACCAGTTCTGTGAAGCTGGTAACACACAGATTTTGTTAAGGCTTTATTACAGTTTTTTTATTTTTTATTTTGTGTTAAATTTTAATTCTACTACTACTATTTTAATTCTACTTCCATGTAATAATGTTTTGCTGACTTGAGTGTGAAAGTCCATTGTTGACCTTAGACTTTAGACTATAATCTTAACACAGTCAATATTCTAGCTTTTTCCAGAGCTTTCAACCACATCTCATGGACTTCATCAGTATTCATTCCATTCACAATCGATGTTGAACACAAACAGCAGTTGCAATCTCCTGCTGGTAAAGTGAACTTGTATTAAAATAATCTTGTTTACTTTTGCTGTCTTTGGAAGGCTCTTAGTTGCCAAAAAGTGTCTTGAAGTTATGGATGTAGTAACTGTTCTGCTGTAGTTTAAAGCTGGTACACACTTCGCATTACAGTTATGTCTGTACATTACACCAACATGGGGTTTTAGTCACAGTTGCAGCTTTGATGTAAAGAACAGATGTTTTGTAATTGAGCCGAAAAACGTAATCATGAGGAGATTTGGATTTTGCAGCACGTCGCCCACACAACCGCTGTTTTAACTCTTGTCACCTGTTTCTATATTATAGCTGACAGCTGGTCAGTTTCCGGTGTGTAACTGTGCCCTCAGAGCCTCAGAGGCAACCTGTTTATGCAGGCAGTGTAGCCGCTGCTCGCTTTTATTTGTTTCTATAGTAAGAACTGCTCCTGTAAGGGCTGTAAAGTGTGATTAATTGTGTTTGCTGCAGATTGTGCCAGAATACTTCTTAAGACTCACATCCCATACTGTCTTTAATTCCCTTTTATCTTTTAACAATAGCAGGCAGTAAATATCTTCTATCACATTCACTCTCAAAGTGTTAAAGATCAGACAGAAACTGTTCTTTATGCTACATAAGACATGACTAGAAAAGAATGTTTAATGACCTTGTGGACACATTTCTATTTTGGGTGGCACTATGTATTTCCCTTTTTTGAATTTAATTTGTAGCTAATTTAATTTTTCTTTTGGTTATGCATACACATGTTTTATTTCCAGTGGAACATACTAATTAAAATGTAAATGAAGCCTTTGAATACAATATTATTTTCAGACTTCAAGATCAGTGCCATGTCTGAGCTTGGCAGCCAGCTCACAACCTTTTTAGATGTATGTTGGTTGGCATCCCAAAGTATTTATTGCTTGCTGTTGTCAGGGTTAGCGACAGTATAGAGTGCTGAATGTTAGCTCAGAAACAAAATATTCATCCATTTTTCATACCAACCTTCAGGGAGAGTTTTATGATTTTACTGCTCACAGTTGTGAGATTGTCCACAATTACTAGCTGGATGCAGTTGAGACTTCTGTGAATCTCACCTTGAAAAAAATAACACACCCAAATCAGTGGTAAATTGGAACCAGTGGAATAAATCATTAAAATGGCAATACATACTGTACATTATATATATATATATATATATATATATATATATATATATATATATATATATATATATATATATATATATATATATCCATTACTGTTACCCTTACCATTATTCTCATGTCTCATTCAAACAAGTTAATGAACCACTGAAACATTATTTTAAGGTACAAAAGAATCTTTGGTGTTGGTTCAATCAACATTGAAATCAATCAATATCAATAAATAAGGTCTCTGTTGAATAACTGTGTTGCAAAGTGGGATGTAATCATGACAAAACTATGGTGGCCAACAGGGGCAAACGTCCTGCAATTTAAGAAAACACATGCAAATGGACAAACCACAAGCAAATTAAGAAAACAAATTTGACAAAATGTATGCGCAGCATTTAGCAAACGTGCTGCAAATACACACAACACAACCAAATACACAAACGCACTGCAAATACAGAAGCGATGCAAAAAGAAAAGTAGATGCAACAAAAAAACGCTGCATCCAGATTACACAACGGAAGTTCTCCAGGCCTCTAGAGAGAGCACTAAGAGCAACAGCTTGATCTTCGACCCCAGGGGAACGAGAGAGAGCGAGCTGGGACCTGGGACCTGGGGCCTGGGACCCGGAACCTGGGACCGGGACAAGTTCAATCTCAGAAAGGTGTGCTACTGCAAATATTAAGTCTATATTTGAGATATGTTTTCTCTCGTTTGGTGGGTGTGTCTCGGCTCAGGTCCCAGGTGATCCTCAATCAGCAGAGACGTGTCTGTAAACTCGCGGTAATAAAACATTTAAAACTGCATCAGCGTTTAACGTTGACGTTTGTTTAAGCATTTTACATGAGAGGGAATACGTTTGTCTGAAAGGCGCATCACTGTCGTGTAGGCCTCAAGTGTCATAATGTAATTATACAACAACGGTTACCAACAAAATAAGTAATAAAATAAGTAATCAATCTGTATTCATTTATGGAGCAATTCGCTCTTGAAATAATAAAAAACCAGACAGGGTTTCTAGTCCCTCCCTGTAAAGCAGTCATTGAGATAGCTTTATAGAGACTGTGGGATTTATCAAACTGAATAAATCGTGTCCAAACATATAAACACAAAACTGCTAACTCCATCGTGTTGTAAGGAAGACATTTACGTTTGCTAAATGCTGCGCACACGTTATGTCATATTAATGAAGTTGTTTCTTAATTTGCTTGTGTTTTGTCCATTTGCATGTGTTTTCATAAATTGCAGGGTGTCCCTGTCGGCCACCGTTGCAGAAAAAAAGTTGTATTACGTTTACTGAGTATAACTGTAGTTTCATTCATATATACATGTTTCATACACACACACACACACACACACACACACACACACACACACACACACACACACACACACAGTATATATATATATATATATATATATATATATATATATATATATATATATATATATATATATATATATATATATATATATATATATATATATATATATAGGTAATCCTGTTGTGTTTTTCTCATGGCAGCACTAACAGCCACACTTTACAAGCACTTCAGCTTTGCAATAGACCATGGGAGTACAAGCAGTGGAGTTTCGTCATTGTGTGCGGCTTTCTAATCTCATGAAACCAGAATTGGTTTTCACTCTTCTATTCAGAGCCAGGAGATGATAGATAATATAGCTCATGGAGGGAGGCAGGCGTCAGCTCTGATTTCTCAGGTGGGCTTTGCTTGAATAAGCTGTCAGTGGCACTGACCACCTTGCTTGGCTGTCTGTGACTCGCAGTGCAGTGTCTGGCTGCTTCCCCTCTTAGGTGTTGTAATCTTTGAATCAACACCCATTGCAGATAAACAAAGCCAAAATACAGTGGCTCTGTTTTTTATTTCTTGTCATCTTCAGCTCCAATGAATCCAAACAACACAGTATGCGGTGTGCAGATCTTCTTTTGGAGAATGGACAATTGCAGCTACAGCTTCATTCCTACACTTACCATCATTCACAGACCATGAATGCCATTTCTTTCAGTGAATGGTGAAAAGTTACTTACACTCACATCACGTCAAAGCAGCGGGAAGTCCTTATTACAGTGACACAAATTGCTAATTGTCTCACAATTTAAGAACTTTTTTTCCCATGATACCTGCTACACTGCTTACAAAGTTCAGTGATGTGATGTGTTAGCTTATACTTTCTAGATGCTATTCTAATGAATGTTGCATAGTGTGCCGCATTAGACGTGATGAAGACGTGAGCACATTTTATTTATAATGCCTTAGGATCATAGAGAAATGAATGGCGTGAATAACACAATACTAACTACTGCAGTTCTGTTTCTGATAGATTAAAAGTTGGTGCACAAGAGCTACATTTTATTAAATTAACGAAAAACAAAGGAAATTATTTCCAACATTATTTTATTGACCAAACTGAACTAAACTCAAAGGGCACCATTGAAAAAAATAATGAAACTTACATTTTAAAGTGCAGTTTTCTACTAATACTTTTTAAGCAAGTGTCTTTCACCATGTGTTCAGTGTGCAAATTGATATCGCTTTTAACTAAATTTGGTACCATGATACTTATTTAACTGCTATTTAAAGCTATAGTTTGTAGTTTCTGTCAGTAATGACAACAACACTGTTGGCGCATCCACATGACCGAAGCCTTTGGTGATCACCCCACTTCTCCTCCACGCAGTGGCTAGTAGCATTTATCCCATCAAATCAAGGAGGACACAGGGTTTAAAAACACATGATAGACTCTTCAGAAGAAGTAATTACCTCGTAATTTGTATATCCTCTTTGTCTCCAAAGCTGAACGCTGCTGTTGTCTTTTCTCAGCGGTGACGTATAACGCATCACTCGAGCAGCTGTGTGCCAAAGTTGCCGGACTACACCATATTGTAAAAACCGAAACACTGTGCAATACACCGAGTTTTGTGGAGCTGAGAGGCTTAATTAGCTTTGCATCAACTCATTTGGCAATGGCTTGAATTTAATGGACACTCATAGAATAGTTGCTTAATATAGCATAAACTGCATGTTATGTGTTGTCATCCTTTACTTTCAAAAGATTATGCTGTCATATACTGTATCTGATAGTTTTATGACTTGATACTAATCTTGATTTTGATGGCAAAATGCAAATCCATAGGTTTAAGGCATGGCAATAACTGCCTTAAAATGGAATTGCTGCAATGGCATGAAATGTGTGGCAGATCTGGCTGCGGCACAGTTCTCAAGAGGTGTAAACAGAATGCACAGCCATCTGCACAACACATAGTACCTTTCATCTAACAACTACAACTAAACACCTGCCACCATTCAGATTGCTTGTAAAAGTAAATTAGAACTTAAAGTGGCCTTAACTCAACTACTTTTACTAACTTTTACAACATGACTCCCTTCCGGGCATTCTATGATAATTTATTTAATCTGCTCGATGAAGATATGTTTGCAATTGGAACAAGCTATTTGGCAATGGGCTTAAATAAATACTAGCCTCTCTCATTCTGTCTGTTATCTTGACTTAACATAATGTTTGTACGCCACAGGATATGTCTGTCCGCTTTTTAATTGTACTTACGTATAAGGTTAAAGCATAACTTCTTGGGAACTAATTAATCTATTCAGCTTTATCTGCCAATAGCAGTATGGCACATTTTTCCATGTTTTTGTTTTATGTGATGTAACTCTTCCAAGCTTCATATTGTAGCCTCTTTGGACATAGGCGCAGCTGACTAAAGTATAAAGAAACTTTATTTTCTTAACAGTGTATTTGAAATCAAGATCCATGTTCAGACACTCTATGCACAAGACAGGAACACAAATGAAAGAGGTGAAGATCAAGTGGAGGCTTATGCTTGCAGGGGTTCATGGACCCTAATTGTAATGTTGTTGTCTTATACTGTCTGTAACAGCAGCCATTGCAAGCCCTTATGCTTTTTAAAATTGCTTCCTGATGTCCATCCATCCATCTTCATCCGCTTATCGGTATCTCGCGGGGCAGCAGCTGTGGACCCCAAACTTCCTTTGCCACATCAACCAGCTCCGACTGGGGAAGTTCCCAGGCCAGGTTGGAGATATAATCTCTCCACCTAGTCCTGGGTCTTCCCAGGCCTCCTCCCAGCTGGACGTGCCTGGAACACCTACTAAGTATCCTGATGTGGTCCTGTCAAATCTGAAGACCATCTTTAGGTATGGTTCAATATACATACAAGTAAGCCGAGCTTGTTTTAAAAACACCTGAGATTATCAGATTCAACTAAATCTTATCTTTCTGTCCTTACCTCTCTTTTGTTGTTAAGTCAATACAAAGCCTTTTTGGCTTGTTGTGCAACCTGTATATTGACACTTAAATCACAAAAAATATTAACATTAACATTATGTTTCAGTAAGCTGTCCCTGAGCCTGAAACTGCTATAAATTCACAACATCAGCATTCTGGCTTTTATCAACTATAAAACCGCAACGGAAACGCATAAACGGGTGCAAGAATCTATCTACAATGAAGTTTTGTTCACAGTTGCAGAAACAGTTTTTTGTTGTAGCATGCAACATATTACAGATGTTACAGATTCACATCATGATTTGTTTCATATACACTACACACCAGAGGAGCAAGAGTTGGTCAGCACAAAAGAGGCTGTCCAGTTTAATCAGCTAGATGAAAAGCAACTGGATGTAAGTGAGGGTCAGTCCACCTCTCTGGCTGTATGTCAGGGATGAGTTGTTTTCAGATCTGGCTTTATTCATGCTTACAATGTGCCCTGCGGGGATTATCTCTGGTGCTGTGGATGTGCATATTTATCCTGCTTAAATGCCACTGCCTTGAATCTCTCACACACACACACACGCACACGCACACACACGATTATAACATTAATCAAACTTGGTTGTGCTTTTCTTTATATATATTTTTTAAGCAAGCCAGTTTTATATAATTTTGGCCACCTTTACATATTATTCCTTTTTGAGTAGGCCTAGATATTATCTTTGGAGATACGGTTGACTTCATCACATCTATCGAACAATCCTCATTGAAACTGGTTTTGCTGAGGGCACATGGCTCGACTTATATACTACGCTTAATAAAAGCATTTTTAAGGTTACAGCATACAGCATATATATGTGGTAATCTGAATATGATGATTCAAAACATTTTAAGAATCCTACTGTCTCATGTTTGTTATTAAGGAACTAATTGTGAAGTCCCTAGTAAACAAACTCAGTAGCTACTTTCCATTATCATGAACTAATGAGACTACTTGATAACAGATGTACCACTTTACACAAAGGCTAACTAATGAGTAAGTAATTAGTAATGAATAAGTCGTTGCTAGTGTTGTGTCGCTCAGTGGCTAATTCATAGTTAATCGGAAACGGCTCATGAAGACAGTAATAAAAACAGCTAAAAATGTCCTTGTTTTATTCAAACATTTCAGAATTCAGCACCTTACTGCACAAAAACACATGACTTGCTCTTAAGGTATTTTCCCTTTCTTTAAATGTTTCTAACATCACTTGTCTGTTTTGAGATTTCTGTGTGCATGTTAAGCAGCCAAATTGGTGTAATTTCTTATTACAGCCTGGTGGACATACACCGGGGTGTAGCACAAAATTCTGGGCCCTGTAGAAAGGCATTTCTATGGGCCCCTCCTTGCATCCACAGCTATTCATTCTAGCATCTTTTTGGGCCCTCCTCACACGAGGATTTCCCCCCCAGTCCGACACCCCTGGACATACACACTGGCTGTCAACGGCACTGCAGAGGTGTAATTATTTTATTGTGTATTTATTTTATTGGCTGCAGCTAAGTCAAAAAGTCACATTAATCAGTAAGCAGGAATTTCACCAGTCAGAAAAAGATTCATTGCTTTTATTTGTTGTTTGTGTTCCCTTAGAAGAGGAAGTAGTAATTTTTTTTTATTTGCATAATGCCCAGTGAGTAACAGCTAAGGATTTGGGCTTTGAAAGCTGTATCTATGAGGCCTGCGTAATGTTTGCTTGGCAACACCGATCACACAAGACACAACACAAGGCCAGGGACAGATGGCTGTGTAAGGAGATACACAAAAGTGCCAAACAGAGAGAGGGAGTGTTAGAAAGCAAGAAGGTTGCTTTCCTGTAGCAGCTGAGGTGGGTTGTGTTATACACAACCAGAGACGTGGTTACAGAGATGGAGAGCTCTGCCTTAGGTTGTAGCAACAAACCCTGTTACAATAAAGCATCTCTCTCCTCTTAATACATTTTTAATATTGTACAAAGCGCAAAGAGCTTTACTGCAGTTGAAACCTGCTATGTGTTCCAGACTGTGTAATTGAGGAGGAGATTTGGAAATGGTGTGGTAATAAATATAAATAACCCAGAATTATAATAAACAGAACAGATTACAAACAGTAAACAGTCATTGTAGCTAAAAGTGTTTAGCGCTTTCACAAGTTATGACTATACAAAATACTATACTACATTATAGTGCATTGCAAAAGTTTGGTTACAATAGTTTAGTTGCAGTATGTGACAAACAACGTTGCATGAATATGAGCAAAGTGCTCTCTCACTTACACTGTCTAAAAACAATCCTTCAGAGAATAGTCACTTTTTTTCCACACCAAATGTTACCCAGTATCCATTCAAATCACTGTCACATTGCACTGCTGAGAGCAAGAATACACAGATCGTTGCTTGTGTTCACATAACTTTTGGTGACAGTGTGGAGCTCGGACACTACCTGCTACCTGCCTCTGTTGAGGTGATCTGATGTGGATAAACGAGCCTTAAGGAGAGCAAATTAGGGACTGTTAGTTTTTTATTTAAGTGGCTACCGGAAGAGTTTTGGGATCTTTAGTCAAAATAGACTTCATCCTCACTTTGCCAGCAATACATTTTTCTATGACCCTCCAAAATGATTGGGAAAAAAGGCATGACCTTCCCTGACAATATATTGATGCCTTCTGTACTAGTTTGAGCTTGGCAAAGATTTTTTTTATTACTGCTTTTTTGCAAATTCATAACAAAAAAAAAAGGGCAAGCCTAACATAAAAACTTATGCCAAGTGAAAAAGGTATAGCTCAACAATGAAGCCACCCACAAGGTTTTCATGCCTCCCACTAGAAGGGGATCTGATATAATATAACATTTTAACTATGGTTAAATATTGGTTAACCAATATTTTATTATACATCTTTTTTATCCATAATTTCAAAAGCAGCATAGAAATAAAATTTGTAAAATTAGTATTACAATAAATATTTGTTAATCTCATCATTTCTGAAATCATAAAACATTGAAATCTGCATCAGTGTTTAACGTTGATGTTTGTTTAAAGGTCCCATGACATGGTCCTCTTTGGATGCTTTTACATAGACCTTAGTGGTCCCCTAATACCATATCTGAAGTCTCTTTTCCAAAATTCAGCCTTGGTTAGAATGACAGCCACTAGAGCCAGTCCCACAATGAGCTTTCCTTAGCATGTGCCATTTCTGAGTCTGTAGCTTTTGAGGGGGGGCAAGGTGGAGGGTGGGGGTGTGGCCTTGAATAACTTCCACTTTGCTTGTTTGAAAGCCATGATGTCTCTCTCTTTCTCATGGGTGGGCCAAACTCTGTGAGCGGGCAAAGCAGAGAAAGGGGAGGTAACCTTATGACCTCATGAGGAGCAAGATTCCAGATCGGCTTTCCAGATTTTCTCAAAGGCAGAGCAAGATATCCAGGGCTGGGTTTACACTTATCGCTATTTCTAGCCAATGGGGCACCATATGCAGGCTGGGGGAACTCATATTAAAAAACCTCATAAAGTGAAATTTTCATCCCATGGGACCTTTAAGCTATTTTACATAAGACTGTTTAATTTTGAGGTCCATAAGCATCAGTAAAGTGTAGCCTACAGTTGAGTGTAATGTTGCCTTGTTTAGTAAGACAGGCATTTTGAGCTATGCCTTTGTAGAGACCGTTGGATTTCCCAAACTAAATAAATCCTGCATATATAACACAAAACTGCCTTGCTAGCACACTGATGTTGTAACTAAGACATCTGCTGAAAAAAATAATTGTATTCCTTAGCATGATTTCTGTAGTGTTTACTTCAAAATCATCTAAAACACCAAAGTACGAAGACATAGTGGACCAGATGCAAGGTTTTATTTTGAAAAGTAGAAGCTCGGGGACGGCACCAGCCGGGAGGGAATGAGACGGGAGGTCTCCAGGCTGCAACCATACTCAACTTGGCCGAGACTGAGAGCTAAAATATGCACTAAACAAGCCACTTTGAAATTTTCTTGTTTTCATGGGCTTCCTCAGGAGGGTGGCTGGCGTCTCCCTTAGAGATAGGGTGAGAAGCACAGTCATCCGAGAGGAGCTCCGGGTAGAGCCGCTGCACCTTCGCGTCCAAAAGAGCAAGTTGAGGTGGTTCGGGCATCTGGTAAGAATGCCTCCTGGCCGCCTCCCTTGGGATCCCCCATTTGGAGCTGGTTAATGTGGCTCGGGAAAGGGAAGTTTGGGGTCTCTTGCTGGAGCTGCTGTCCCCGCGACCTGACACCGGATAAGCGGATGAAGATGGATGGATGGATGGATGGATGGATGGATGGATGGATGGATGGATGGATGGATGGATGGATGGATAAAAAAGTATTGTAAAAGTAGGATAACAAAAGTTGGGTAGCCTCCCCTCAGCAAAGAATAAAAAGACATGACCCTCCCCTCTTTCTCTCCGGTGGTCCATTCTATGAATATCGAACGGTCCCTTAAGAAAATAACATACGTGACTCTGTAACAATCATTAGGTCTGCCGAGGTGCAGAAGACCTTTGTGTCTCCAGAGTAAACAGTGTCCATTAGTGTTGCTCAGGAGTGTCCATTTACACATGTGGATATTTGGCTCAAGGAAGAGATGCCATGCTCTTTGTTATTCTGTTTGAAGCACTGTGCCATAAAAAAACAGGCCATGACAAATGCAATGCTCATGTATTGTCAAAGACCACAATGTAAATACATTATACATTTAAAGTTAATGCGTCTATCCTCTGCATTTTCATTTAATATGTATTTGATGTAATTCATGTAGGATATATGTAGGATATGTTTTCAAATGTCATATAAACCAAATTACAAATCCAAAAATAATATTTGGAATAGTTTGCGTTCATGCTGTAATCAAGGTTATAAACTATTATCTTTATATGCCAAGAAAATCCAAACAGGCCACGATACAAGCTTGATAATGTCCTGCATTACATCTGGATTACAGTCTGGGTCACCTGAATATAGACCTGTATCATCTCCATCCTCTGAATTTAATCTTTTGTACTCTATGATTGCTCCACTGTAATTGTGTATGGATTGCATCCATCTTGAAAAAAAACCAAAGAAACAGCTCTAGTGGGTTGTTTTTAGATTCTACCGTAATGAAATAGATGGGGGATTGCTATATAAGTCCCAACAATCCTAATGTCATGGTTGCATTGTTTTTTCATGCAAGTACATCTTTTCAGTTTGCATTTGATTATTTTGAAAAATCACAGCTGTCCACTGCTTCTTCAATCAGTCCCCATGCAAATATTATACAAATATACAATTTTAAAGAGGCTTCATGTGAGACATATTACTGGGATGAAGAACTGGAATGTTTAACCCTCATTGTAGACTTGACATCAGTGCAGATATTGCTGGTGTCAAGAATCATGTAGGACTTAGTGTACTATGCACACTCACACACATCCCAACCCATCCTTGCAAGCACCCTGACTTTCAGTAAAGTAACGTGTTACATAAAATGATAAATGGATGGAAGCAGCTCTGATGCCACGGAGCAGAAGGGGGAATCTTATTTCAATGAGACACATAAAGCTGTGACATGGAGATGAGTGACGGCAGCCATCATGAAGCATACGGCTGTATAAAAAAGACTCAAATCTCTGGGATTTGTATTTTAGCAGCCGTGTACAGAACCAATAAATCTGATGAAGAGAGAACAGTGGTATTTTGATGGGTTGTTGATGACAACAAATAAAACAAAAAAAACAAATCATAAAACCAAATCTGTACTTTGTATCTCAGAGGGTATTTCAAAAAACTAAATGGCAACTCTTGATGGAAATGACCAGAAAATGTATTATTGTGGCAAATTATAAAAGTGGAAGGGGACATATTCTCAGAGATTTTTTAATTCATCATCCCTAGGATCACCTTGTTTTCTTTTCTTTTACTCTTTCTTTGGATCATTTCTACCATTTTATGGCTCATTATATCCCAATACAGTTGGCAGAAATGTTAGCATTGTGCCTGTTACCCCATGGCTCATGTGATGCATAGGTGTGTGTGTGTGTGTGTGTGTGTGTGCCTTTAGCAGAAATAGCTTTGAGAGAAAAGGGTGCTGTACAATATGTCAGTCTAATAAATTGGGGACAGCCAACATAGTTTTCTTTGGTTCTCTTAATGGTTTTGTGTTGCTTTTCAGTTTATGCAGCTTTAGAGGGTAAGCAATAATACTTTAACATTGAGCTGATATGTAAAAGCAAAGCTTCTTAATAGGTACGTTCTTCATGCTGGCAGTTTGTGCCTGTCTTAACCTCTGATCCTTATATGTGATTCTACAAGCAAGATCAAAGTTTGTCTTTGTTTTTCTCTTTAAATGCATTGAACTTGTCACACATCTTTTTTAGTCTTAGTTTGGCAAAATAACCCAGTACAAACTGAAATGTATTTAGACTAAATTAAATCATCAATTATTAATCATACCTTCTCCTAGAAGTTCTAAATCCCTCTTCCTTTTTTTCCTTCCTTAGGATTCTAGTTTGTTACAGCCAGCTGTACCATGCTTATATTACTATTAGTAATATGTAGCAAGTAGCATCCAACATTAACATCCTACATTGTTGATTCATCTTTGGTGAATCGTGGATATCAGCAGAAACACGTTGTCTCTGGTTGCCTCCTGTTGGCTTCAGGCTTTGGTGATTGCCATCTGTGTTTGACCCTGCTACAGCAACACCAGAGCACTTGAAAGCACAAACCTGATATGTTATCACACATCAAAGATCATAAAACATAAGGAAAGGATATTGCCCTAACCTGACCAGCAGTCACCCTCTGTCTAACACAAATGCTGAAAGGCAAAGATTGATCGACAAAGACAGGGCTTTGTTCGCAAGAGAAATGGCCACAGTTTCCTTTTCTCTGAAAGGTTACGGGTTAACAGTTTCTTTATGCTCATTATGAGAGTAGATAGAAGGCTTAAATGAGAAGGCCTTTTATTATATCCTCCAGTCAGCTGTGTCCCCCACAATCTTTGTATGAGCAGCTGATCTCAGAAATACACAATCATGTTCATGGCCCATAGGATAACGGGCTTTGATTGGCAGGCTTCGGAAGATAAGGGTTTCAAAACATGGCAATGATAGCATTGTACTATTTAATTTGTTAGATTTTTACTTGAATATTTTATTTGTTTTAATTTTCTCTTTCAAATTGATAAGCGGTGTTTCAGCAACATAGCAAAGAGGTTGTGTCAGGTGCAATAGGAGTACTTGAATATTTACTTTTAAATAACTTGCTCAATGTTTTAAAGTTTTTAAAATATGTATATGAATACATTTTTCATCTTTTGTCTGTATTAATGACATGGATGTAGTTATAGGCAGATTATAAACGGGCAGGTTGTTCACTCATTGCAGGTATTCAGTTAACACTATATCCACAGAATCACGACTGCCTTGTCTCACGCATGTCCAAGGATGTAACTCTAATGAATATACTAATTGGTTAACAACTGCAACCCAAAACACTGTGAGTCCAATCTGACTCAGTAAACAGCTTGTGAAAATAACCACTATGTAAAAACAGACAATATGAACTCTTCAGTACCTAATCTACTGTTTGCTATCTATTAATAGGAATAATCAGCTTGAGATCACATTGATTACAAACTGTCTTCTAGGTGTCAAATGAGTATACTGCAGTCACAGTTGAAGTGACACTCAAGCCTTCAGTCATAGAACACTACTTTCTTACATGACTCTCTTTCACATTTGGAATGACAACTTAGAGATGTGGGATTTCAATCAGGGATTGAATGGATTTGTTGTGGCAACATATGCAAGCTCATAGACCAACCACTATGGTTATCAAGAAATTGGTGTTAATAGGTCTCAGATCTTATTTGCACATTAGGTGTGAAATTAAAAGCCAGAACCTGGTTAGAGACATTTGCATCACAATTTAAGCCAAATATGATATTCAAGAAAACAATATTATTTAGTCATTTTGTACATTAACACAGCCTGATATGCACTTGCATGGCAAGTATGCGCTGTTTTTAATGTCCGTCTCCTCTAATAACTAGAAGTGGCACCTTCGCCTTCTTGATTTCACGCGTAGTGTTACTGATATAGGCTGACACTTACTGCTAAATCATAGTTGGGGACATCTCTTCTTTAGCACACTACTCTATCTTGCTTGTCTGAATGCATTTTTCACATTCAATTCTCCCAAATCCATTTGAACAGTTTGCAAAATTAGTCAATCCTAATACCAGTTGCCCCATAGAGACAAATATCACACAATGCATGCACCTCAGTTGTGTTTCAAATCAGCTAAATGAAAGATTAACGACTGCATGTAGAGTAAGTCAGAGGGAGGCTTAATATGGGTCTGCAATTTCTTGGTAATATGTGATATCAGCTTTGCACTCAGACAGATTGATATATTATTTGAACGGCACCATGCAAGTGATCTACCTCACCCATAGTTACTCGTGTTGCAACCCCATCTACTTTTCATAACCAGTCCCAGTGACCCATCTGTCAGTCTCCCTTTGTGGCCAATTAATCCTCAGCCACCAATTCTCACAAAGCATTTCTCAGCAGTCACCCTGACTGAAAGACAGCTTGACAGCAAGGGAGCCATCCCATCAGAGAGCAGAGAAAAATCAATATTTTCAAAGAGTGAGTCACATTTAGTTATATCAGCTTCATAATCAAAGAGGTTCTGTTTGCACACAAGGTCAAGGGACACAAATTCTGACACAATATTCGGCACTGAGATTCACAGTTATTTTTCTTGGGTGGTTTGTTGTAAAGTACAAGAGAGACTGCAGAAAACAGAGTGCAGACAATGTCTTGGAAAACATAATTGAACTTGGCTATTAGAGTTTGTGTCTTAACTAACTGAGCCAACAGGATGCCCCATTGTGTTCCTCAACTCTTACTAATATCCTTCACACAGTGGAACTGCAGATCTCGGTAGTGAGCCAATGTGTGCCAAGTCCCTAGGAGACTGTTGAAGGGATTTCAACAGTCTCCTGGGACTTGACATTGTTGGGTCATCACCATGGTTACTCCATGTCATTCATGACATTCAGGAACTCAATCTTACTTGGATTTTTATACAAGGAAATCAGGCCAGTTGGTGAACGACAGAAACTTCTCACCTCCCTCTCTTCCTGTCAAGCCAGCTGCCTCTTGGGGTATGCATACTTACTGTACTCTATTGCCCATCAGTCATAGAGCAACAGGGCTACACAAGCTGCCACAGTATTGCATGAAGCAATGCAGTCAGTGTGTTTAAGTGTAGTCAGTGTGTAAGTGTAAGAGTAGAGACACTTAAGTCTTTAAATCTGTCCCGAAAACCATTCCTTCACACAGGGGCATAAGCACAAAATTCTGGGCCCTCTAGAAAGGCATTTTCAATGGGCCCCTCCCTGCATCCACAGCTATTAATTCTAGCATATTTTTTGGACGTCCTCACATGAGGGCCCTGGATACTCTGTCCCCTTTTTCCCCCCAGTCCAATGCCCCTGTCTTCACACCAACAAGTCTGAAAATCCACCCAAACTGGTTTTTAATCACATCTATGAATGTTTTGCTGAATGTGTGTGAGTGAGTCAATTTCCAATTAAATGAATGTAGATGGTCTGCACTACAAATAATAGAATAACAGCAGTATTTCAGTTTGCTGTGTCTCCATGTTCATTAATAAGGCTGTGTTCATGTTTTTTTAAAATCTTTTTCAAAAGAAAACAACAAAAGGGAACAATCAAAAGATGTTTTGTGATTATCGGTGTTCTGTCTGCTTGCTCTAGCTTATCTCTACTTTCTGTTATACATTGGCTGATTTTTTGTTATTGTAAACAATGACTCACTTTTCAGCACAGCTTTCTGCTTCGACTGACTGCCACCTTGGGAGCAGCTATATTAATGACCGGGTGTCGCTTTATAGATGTTTAGCTCTGTTGGGCACCATCGTCACACACTCGCCTTACTTTCCCATCAGGCCTCCCCTACCAGTGTTTGAGTAATTAGCTTTGTGTTTTACCAAGCCACAAGCAGTCATACAATTCTGATTTCCAAGCAGAAATAGAGAAATACTTGATGGAAATGGAAAAACATTCGCCAGAAGTGGGTTCCGCATGAATACTTGTCTGGCTGCCAGTGGTAATGTATGGTGAACAGTCTTATCTCATTCCTTCTTGACATCTCTTGACCTATTGTTTTATCTTGAAACATTGCTAGTACATTTAGCATATCAATATGTTGCATTTACAAGAATCCTCACATTCCAACTTTTAGCCATGCTAAAAGTATTCGCTCTCAGTATGGCAATGTTGGTCTGTCATTCAGTCAAAGCATGGCTGAATAGACTAGTAGCCTAATATGAGTCTTGTTTTTAATTTATTCACTTTAATAGGCCATCCCTGATAGCCATCACATTGGGCTGGGTGATATGGCATTTTATCACAATAGGTTTTCCTATTTTGATCGATATCGATATATGTATCACTAGGGCTGAACGATATTGTGTTTTAGCGTTGATATCGCGATGTGCATGCGCGATAGTCACATCGCAGGACGTTGCAATGTTGACGCTCATCCTTTTTTGCTGCTTGATAGAAAAGTAAACTTCCAGTTCTCTTTTTACATGATTATCACCATCCGACCCTTCCCCTTTAAGACAGGTAGCCATGTGGGCAGCGTGTGTATGTGACGTTAGTCCGACGGGGTTTTCAGTGTGTAGAAAAGTACAGTAGGCAGCAGCTGCCACTGACTGATGCGCATATAGTTGTTGATGGGTTGTCAGTGAAGCTACCATAGTCAGTCTTTTATGTTCACTGCAAATACGAACTAAATCACCTAATTTAACGTAAATGCAACGTAATCACGTCTCCCAGCCATTTTCCTCGGCAGAAAGATGCTACCAGCCAGGCTAAAGCTAACATAGTTAGCCTAAAGAAACAAGGGGTCCGTCTGTCCCAACTAACGTTACAGTTCGGAACCGCAACTCTAGAAACGCAACACTAATCTACTAGATAAGTCTGTGTCATGATCCAACGTAATTTACATTGATAATTGTTCTTGGATACACATCAGCTGGCCCCACTAGTCAACCACAACCTGAAATTTAGATGAATCAACATGCAGTCACTTTTGTTCCCCTCGGCTCCACTTTCGCCATTAAACTTTTCACCTGCCGATATGTGTTTCCCCCTAATGGAACCTAAACCTGAACCAAACTATATTTCTAACCGTAACAATGGATGTGGGTGCTATGCATTTTAACAGGAGGGAAACACTAAACAGTGTCAAGCTCACAGATAGATGGACCAACAATGCACATGTCAATTAGTGAAGTTCAGTGGTTTTATTAGCAAGCTAATATAATCAAGCAACAGTGTCCAATAATGGACAGGCAAAGGGAAATCCAGGAAAACAGGCAAGGGTCAATATCAAATTCACAGGTAAAAGTATCCAAATGTCAGGCAGAAGGAAAGGCAATACAGGCAATGGTCAAAAACACAAGGAAACAGAGAACAGGAACACAAGAAAAAGCTCAAAAGCTAATGTTACGAGTTTTAAAATTGATTAACTGGAGTAACAAATGATTTTTTTTTTGATTGAGGTTCACCACTCAACTCTCGTAGGTAGAACCCTGGAAAACATAATTACGGAGACAGTGAGTGAGTGAATGAACCGCCTTCCTCGTCGCCAAATCTGTCTTTATTACAAATTCTCATAAAACAATGTTCAACAGCATTTCCCTAGTGTAAACATGTTTCAATCTGATTTAAGCACTTTAATACTACGTTCAGTGGGCAAAACCCTCCACACTCTTTCCGGAAATAGTCTTATCCTTAATAATAAAATAAATATCAATGCTAATGCATAGTTAGTAATGTCAAAATAAATCATATTTTATTCTAAATAGCTATATCTATATATATATCTGCATATTATACTAATTCCATAATGTAAGAGCAGAACAGTGAAGACCCCCTGGAGGGTGACACTGATGGCGAAGGCTGATTCCCTCAGGAGGCCAGGAAGGCCGTCGAAGACCCTCAGGAGGCCGGCGGTGACGGCGAAGGCAGAACCTCTTGAGGCCGGCCAGGCTAAGGGGCAGCAGGGCAAGAACCAGGCGACGGGTCCAGTGAGCCAGTATCCGTCAATAATAATAACAGGAACATTAACCGGCATCGAAACAGGATCAGGAGTCAGCCAAGCCGCCGACAGGACACGGGGGGGGGCGGGAGTCGGCTGGGTTGCCAACTTACCACTGGGAACAGGAGTCACTGGGACACCGGGCACGCGCAAAGGCTCTGGAAGGCTGCATGTCAGCTGGGGCTCCAGTCCGCTGCACAGCACTGGCTCATGGCTAGCAGGCTTTAGCGGAGACTGCTAGCCATGTTTTAGAGGAGATTGTTAAAAGATGAAACGTGACACACATTAGGGGAACACACTTTCACAACACTAACAACAGACAAACTCTCACAATAGGAATTGGGTGTGTCAAGCATCGAAGCTTGACATGGCAGACTCTCGCAGTTGAGTTATCGGGTAAAATGTCCAAAGCTCATCATCGTTATTGACCTAAATTTTAAGATTTGTTTAAAGATCGTTTTAGCCTAGTCCTACGTCACATGTCAGAAGATATTATGATGTTACACAAAACCATAGCTTTTGCAACCTTTTAATACACAAATAGAAAATCAGTCAATGTAGGTGCAGGTTGCTGTTATGTTCCATTTATTTTCTTTAATTCTTTTCATCCAACCAGCCTGTTGTTAAATGGTCTGCAGGCGGATGGCAGGCTCAAATATGAGATTATTACAACCAGCAGAGGAGCATCCGAACAGAAACACTTCCACAACCTTAATAAATCTTTGTTAAATTGTATTGCCTGGAGTAGAGTCAAAATGATCAGCAGAGAGGTGACCTGTATTGGCAAACAGCGGCTAAAAGAATATGGGAGGAAAATCTAATCAGCCTGATGAATTCATCATATTTGACAGCCACAATGCAAAAAGTGCTACTCGAGGCACAGCTTTGAATGTGACAAATGTTGTGTGCCTTTAATTTACTGAATTTGGAACTCTTCGCTGCATATTGCAGATAAAATTGCCTTTAGAAAAGACCTTCTAGGTTGTTTCTTGGTATGAGCAGGTAAATGCCAAGGTACATCCTGACTGACTTCCCTGGTTTGTCATCATTAGAGTCACAGCAGCTCCTCTACGTTTTACTTCCTCCAGCTCAGAGGCAGGTTCACAATGGTTGGTTGATCAGAATATTCTCTCATTTGTTGTATCAGTGTGTCGTTGTATATAAATAGCAGACAATATTTTGTTAACCTCCATTTCCTCTAAAATTACTTTCTCCTCTCTAGTTATGGATTGGACATCCTTGCAAACAGGTCAAAGTTGAACCAGGATGTTCCCTTGCAAAATGCAGAATTTTAGATAATCTTCATTTGGCCAATGGATTTCCATAGCACCCAGCCAATGATATCCTCCCTTTCACATGGTGTAATGTTTGTTTGCCACCTTTCCTGATAATTACTTGCTGATGAAGCAACTAGGCTGGAGATGGATGACATAAAGTGGAGCTGAGATTGTTTCCTGTGATGTACAGTGGTTTGCTTAAGTTTGCACCCCCATGCTAAAGTTGATTAAAAAGAGGAATTAAAAAAAAGTCTTTTGGAAATTGTTCTTAATACCTTAATTCCAAAAATTTAGGAAAATCCAGCCTTTTAAGGACACCAATTTTCTTTGTGAATGAATAATGTATTGCAAATGAATACAATTCTTCCTTAAAATACAGGGGCCATAAGTATACACACCCCTATATTAAATTCCCATAGAATCAGGCAGATTTTTAAAGGCCAGTTATTTCATGGATCCAGGATACTATGCATCCTGATAAAGTTTCCTTGGACTTTGGAATTAAAATAACCCCACATCATCACACACCCTTGACCATACATAGAGATGGGCATGGGGAACTTTCCATAAGATCATCTCAATGAAAATCAAACCAGCCAACTCTAACCAGCTATAAAGCTAACTGAAACAACACCATGCCAATTTCATTAAGCATTTTCTCTAATATAAATATGCTGTCATTGACTTCAAGCTGTTAAAAGCATTAAAAAGAGGGAAGAGGGTTCTATGCTGAGCTGCAGTTAAATATTATCAATGTGTCATGGGAAACATGTTCATTATGGCAGGGGGTTTGAGCGTTATAAAGACAAAGAACAGAAGGAAAGAACACATTGTATAAACATTATTTTGGGAATCATGAATTAACATTTAGTTTTACCGTGTGTCTCTCAGCTATTAAATAAGCAAATGAATGTCCTTCAGATGCATTCCTGTGGGACTCATCCTATATGCTCATAGAGATGGTTTTTAATACATTGTGAGTATTCCATTATAATAGACAAAGGGAAAGACTATGACTACCAGCTATTCATATGCCAGTGTGTGCTGTGTCTGTGGGTATATGACAGCTTTGTAATTACCTTGCTGAATATAAACTCAAATGCCAGGCCAGATGTGAGGCTATATAAAGGCAGGTCATTAAAGCGAAACACAGCTTATTAGCCTCTGTTGAATACCACAGGTCTGACCTGTTGCTCTTTATTCTTCCTGCGGATGATAACAAGACTAAGATTCTACAGGCATGTGGTTCCGTGAGGCACTACGGTGGTTTGAGCTAAATGCTAACATCAGAATGATACAAATGCCATGGTTTCCAGCAGTACTTTGCAGTTAAGACGGCTGCCCAAGCAAGACACGTCTGGGGCCTTGACTACATCCTAAAAAAAAAAATCAAAAATCAAAATGTATATTGCAATATTTGCTGTAACTCTGCATAATGACAGAGAGTGGAACTCTGATGCACACACCCATGCGCAGACGTGCGGGTAAGCTACCCCCTGGTCAGACAGCAAACCCCACCTTAACTAACTCATTTTCTGCGGTAAACCCTGAATGCTAACATTGCAGTGCAGTAACATGCGGATGTTTATCTTTACCATGTTCACAATCTTAGTTTGTCTCTTCTGGCCCCATAGAGTTGGCATTTTTGTTTGTGTACGTCAGCACTGTGATAGCCTCTAGCTGTCCAGGGTGTAACCAGCCATTGGCCTTTCCTATAGAGCCATCATCAGGTCAAACGGTCTTTCTTTCAGACTAAATACCTGCTCAGTTATAATTTGTCTTCAGTGCTAATTTGCTGATGTTAATTTGCAGCATGCTAATATGATGGCTCCTCTGTCCAGTGTATGAGAACGATCATGTCCATTGTGTTTCATAATTGTTGGCTGTCAGGCCCGTTGTTTATCGGTGATCCATTTTGTCTTCAGATTTCTGTCTATCCAAAAGAAAGGGACTTGCTTCTTATTTACCATGACTCTGGGAGAAAAGTGTTGAGGTGGAGTGTGGAGTTGGGGGGTTTGAACACACTCTAGTCTTCAATTGAAGTCTGTGATTGAAGGACTGAAAAATTAATTCTGCAGAATGAACCGAGAACTGTGAAGTAATTTGAAAGAATTGACCGCTAGAAATTCAGCATAGCTCACTCGGTTCCAGGCTTTATTGTTAAAATCAATGAAACAAATAAGTTATAAGGATTTAGGAAGGCAGATGTAGTTTGCATGCCTGCAGGATAGTTACTTTGATCAACCCTTAGAGGACCGCAAAGGCTGTAATGGCACAAGCCTGCATCAAAAACAACTTGTTGAAATGTGCACTTTCTGAAATAGTTTCCTTGTTTTCAATTCTGTGAATTCAGCGTGGATCATAAGTGAGCATGAAGACTGTTTCTTAACAAACAGCTTTCTCTCACATAGATTACCATGTGCAATCAGGTATTAATGTGAAAGGTACAGTAATCATGTAAATGTCACAATTTGCTGAGTTCCGTGCGTCATTCAGAAGCCATCCGACAGACGAGAACTCCCCACAGCCTTCCTTATATCTAAGAGGTGCTCATCATTTTTCTCTTTCAGAGATTTCACATTTGTGTTGGGGAGTGCGCTTTTGGTGATGTCAGAATGATATGTGGTTTGACCGCACATGCAGAGATGTGTGATTAGCGCCCACACAACAACAACACTTCCATCAAGAATACTGCCATCTGCATTTACTCTCCCATCTACCAACCAGTGCTCAAATTGTGTCCAACGATAAACCAGCAAATATATGGTTAAGACAACTTTTTTTTTTCCTGAGATATTGCCTCTATCAGCTGTAGTAACTCATGCTAAGCAGAGAAATAACCTCTTGTCATCTCTAGATATGGCAATATTGATTTTAGGAATAAAAGGATCTACAAGTAACACTTTTCAGTTCATTTCAGTACTGTTATTTTTTCTTCTAGCACCTCTGAGAGCCCAATAGATCCATCTAAGAGATTTGTTCAATCTAGGGGCATGGAGCTCACAGTCCCAAAAGATTTTTGAGATTATCAAACAAACTGGTCCCCCTCTTTCTTTGCTGCATCCATGGAGAATGGGATGTTTTTGCAAGGCAAGATGGATGCATGTGATCTGGTGAAGCCGTATCAACGTAGGATGATCTCTCACACATCTACCTCAGTCTGCAGCCTGCAGGGATCTCAGTCTAAAGCGCTTCTCGTGTAACCAAAAGCAGATTTTAGGTTGAATGATTTAAACACCCTTTCCACATTTGTTCTAGGCCTGTACGATTAATCGTGATCTCAATTCACCCTTTCAAGATTTCATTTTTAAATCAAGTTGATTTAAAAAAAGTTTCAAAAGACTTTCATTTTATTTTATGAGCCGACTGCATCACAAACGCTACTATTTTTGATTCATATTTTTCCCCAAATCATGCAGGCCTATTTTTTTCTAGAGTCACATTCTGTCTCTGAGCAGGGACTGGACAAATATGCAGTGAGACAGTTTGGTGATTTGTTGGCAGAAAAGCACAGATGGCCCCTGGTGGTGGTGGTGGTGATGTTGGTGGTGCAGTTTTTACCAGTCAGTGGAGTGTGCAGAACAGGGTGAGGTGAGGTTATGAGGGAATGAATAACTGACCATGGCTGTGAAATGGACATTGGAAGCTTTTCTTGAGATATTTGATATTAATTAATGTATTAATTAATTAATTGTGGTTGATGTAAAATTGGTATTCATATACAATACAATAGTGAGAGTAAAAGTGACAGAAGTGAAAACAAGTGTGCACTGTTGTAGCAATAAATGCATTTGTTAATATAAGATTACAGCAGAGGGCACTATAGTCAGTGCTGTATATACACCGTGTTGAGATCTGCTTTAGAAATGTAACAGTAATGTCCAAATATAATGTCTTCTTTTGGATTCCTCTCGAAAGCTACAGATATAAGCAGTGTTGTTTTCAGAAACAGTTACTGTGTTGTTTAGGGTAACCAAGGCTGCGTTATGAGAAAAATTCTGGAAGCTCTAATTACTCATGAATGAAGCAGGATGCTGGCAGTGGTTTTACACAGTCAGGAGGTGATTTATCCAAGTACATTGGCACAGTGACTCTAATGACACAGAACTGAAGAAATCATCAGAGCACCATTCAATGGAGAGATGGAAGTGTTTTGATGGAAAAGGCATGGACACATGAAAGATTCAGTACAAACACAGTAATAGGGCCAAA
Organism: Percina caprodes; assembly: GCA_013375575.1. Lineage (NCBI taxonomy): Eukaryota > Metazoa > Chordata > Actinopteri > Perciformes > Percidae > Percina > Percina caprodes. Next base: position 7,710,439 of record JABXJD010000002.1, on the reverse strand, counting down.
AAAGTTCAGCTATACTGTAGTCAACAAACATGGAATCTTTTAAATGTAAGCACTTAAGATGCATCTTTTCTATATGACCAATCATTTGAAAAATCCTTCTCTCACTGCGGGACTGTTTAAACAGGTGTAAGCCCCTCTCTGCTGTGTGGTGATGCCACCTACTGGTCAAACCTTGGTTGCATACACAGAATATGAAACTCCATGTTGCACGTGTCTCTTATCAGTAAGACTCGTATGACTCATGCACATCTTGGTTGTTAAGCCTCAGAGGGCCACAGTGTATTTGCTCAAGATGTGTTGTCTCTTATGCACTGAACAAAGCATTCCTTTGCTGGAGTAATTTACAGCACTTTCCCTTCTGTAGCTGCCTCTGCACTCAATAAAGTCACAATAACCTGCAGAAAACATGCCCTGTAAAATGTAATTCAGCCATATATCTTTGCCGTTGGTGTATGGTTTTGTAATACTAGAATTCACTTGCACACAAACTGGATTTCAGTGAGATATTTTGACAAAACAGGTGCTAGGTATCAGTCTTGAAGCTGTACACCTGACTTTGACTCAAATTCCTAATTAATCCCACCCCATGAAGTGTACCAACGCATGCGTGCGTTCTTGGCTATCCTGTGTTTTTAAGATGGAAAACCAAACATGGGAAACAAAGAGCCCACTGTATCTGCTGGAGATATTCGTCACCTGTGGTAACACTATGATGTAGTGGAGTTGGGATTACACGGGTTTAGGAATGTGAAGGGTGACAGTTTGGACAAGATGGCTATTGTTAGGAGTACACCTGAACTGGTAGCAGAGGTGGAAACTGATCAGAAGTAGATGGGAAATGGCTCGTCACTGGCCAAGGAACAATTCTGGCAAAAATCATAAGCATGTCATCTTACTATTTGGAATGGACAGTAGAAGAAAAAATATCCAGAGCTGATGATGCAACGGTAACATTCTTAGGCACATTAATACCAAAAAGCCACTAATAATCAATTATACAGGTTTTACTTCATATGTGTACTACATTTTAATGTTAAGGTCTGAGTTTTAACTTTTGTCCACAGGAATATACTTCTTACCACTAACAAGTAAGTCTTTTAAACTTTTCAATAACAAAGTAACAGTTTCATCTTATTTTCTTGCTTTTTTAATTTTTCAAGTTGCAGTGTTTTCCTGAGAAAAACTTATGAAGACTCAAAGACTATGGCTTTCATGAGTATTGTGGCTATTAATCTTCACAAACTGCCAGTAGAACAACGTTGTCATGGAGTTTCAACATATTCAGATCTGAGAGCTCCTCCGAACAAGAGCATTGCTTTCAAGATCACTGCATAGTCATATTTTACAAATAAGAAACTTTAAACTTCTTAAAGCTTTGAGGCTCCCACAGCTGTTCCACTAGAATCAGCTGTAACAGATCAGGAAGGAACTTTATGAAGTGTGTATAGCATTACTTTATTTCCAGTCCAGATGGGATACATTAGGGAGTAGGTATGGTCAAGTATAACCTGACTAGTTCAGCTTCCTTATAGCAGGTCTCTGCTGTGTGCATTAGGTAGTTGCTCAGTTTGCAATATTTTATGGCAAAACATTAAATAACATTTGGAGTGATTGAGAGGCATGGGACCCTGTAGAATGCAACGGAAACCTCTGTCCAGATGTGGAGTGGCAGGACAGGGTGGGGAATATGGGATGGTGGTTTGGGTACTGTTGGTGGTGAGGGGAATCTAGTCTTCTATGAAAGAAAGCATCAATAGGCTGCAGTTATAAGCTGTGAGGACATTTTCTGTTTTCTGTAGATTGTTTCCCACCCCATGAACTGCACTGCACAGAGAAGATCTTGAGAGGGAAGGCCTCTTTCAGAAATACAGTACCACCTTGTGTTTTGACTTTATATCCTAAAAGTATTGTCTGTATAAATTTAGAAAAGGTAAAAAGGAACTTTTATTAAACACAAATGGTGCGTTCCTTATGTGTGTGCATGGGTATATTGGCATCTCTGTGTGTATCCGTATTTTCGATAACAAATGGTTGCTTGTGTGTGGCTCTGCAGCGTATTGTAGTTATTAATGTAGTTAAGTCAGTAAGAAAGGAGTCTTTGTCATGGCCATCATTTAAACCCAGTCACACGGGCCATCTTGTGCCAGAGAGCCAAACTCATTTTTACCCCTACATTCCTAGGCTGTTTGGTAAGCCCATAGGGGTCCTTTCCATTCTCTCCTCCTCTCTCCCTCCTTTCCTTTACTCCTTCTTGTCTGGATTCCTCATTCCATCTTCATTTGGGTCCTAATGGGAACATTGGACACACACACACACACACACACACACACACACACACACTCATGTAAGGGGAGGACAAACAATCACAACAACTCTCAATATAATGTCGTATAGTACAACATTGTCTTTATTGAGCTTTGTAAAGATAGATATTGTGGCAGGGCTGTTGTATAGGATCGCATTAGATTTGCACTTGTGTACCCTAATGGCCACTGAGAGTATATATACTTTAAATATTAGTTCATCAGCTAACAAAATAATCAAATACAATTTATAACATAACATTTTTACCATATACCTGAAATTATCAAAACATGATTTGTATTTAAACCCCACTTTCAAAAAAAGGAAAGAAATTAAGCCAAAGGAGTCTGTAAGTTATAAGTTAAATATTGTATGATTTTTCCAAAATGGAGGTTGTGTAATATGCTGGAACGAAGGCCAGTTGAAACTTAAGTTGGTCTAAGATGAATATATATAATAATACAAATACCTTTTAAATTTATCCCTGGCCTTACTTTCATGGCCTAAAACTAAATAAATTAGAGGCAGCTACTTTCCCGAGCAGTTATGATTACATCACTGAGGCCTGCACCCTGCTGCCAGCCCTGGTCAGTGGGTTTTGGAAATAGGAAGTGACACAAAGCTTCCTCTCACTTTCTGCAGCCAGATTCTTCACTCTCCTACCTTCTTTTGTCTTGTAATTTCTCTCCCTTTTGTTTCATTAAAATAGATACTTTACATGACACATTCAATATCAGTGTGACCACTTAGGTTGTCAGAAGTTGTAGTACATAAGTCTAGAGGGAGCATTTACACTGATACACTGTTTTGCAATTTTCAGTTGCTCTTTTCTCTTCAACATTAGGCTCTGGGATTTACTGTCTCTGTAATAGCCTTGTGCATTGCTCCCCACATTGTTTCAGTGGCTGACAAACAAACAATCCATTCATTGGATAACCAGACTTCCCAAGAAACTCAACTGTATGTTTATACATTCTTTCAGTGAAAGAGCCCATTTGCGGTTGAGCTAGTCTAGTTTCCCATATTTCACTCTCTCCTGTTGTCTCTCGCAAACATTTTCCAGACTTTCTTCTGTCTCTCGTTCTCTTCCTTCACTTGTGTTCGCCTTCTTTTCTCTTTCCACAACTCATCTATTATCAGTGATATACAGTAAGATAGTATGGGTACATGTTCCTAAACATTTGTTCAATTAAAAACTTATAATTTGTCTTGGATTGGAATGTATGCAACCTATGTAGCACAGTTTATGTACAGTTGACAAAATAGGGGTATTGACCCCTCAGGGCCCAAAGGTAATGGGCCCCTGAATTGTCTTACTTAAATACAATATACTTACATAAATAGCATACTTAAAGAATTTGGGATGGGACTAAAGCTCAAAGTAAAAAGAAAAAGAAATTCAACAATTCCAAAAAAGTATGAATAAACTATTGTTATTCCATGCAAATTTACTGCTTAAATAATTCTTGCTTTAGATTTTTCTCTTTCTGAATGCAGCATCAGTCATTCTTGGTATAAAACTGGGTGTACACAACTGTTATTTAATTCTCATGTTTGTTGAGTCATATACTGTATACACAGTCAACTATGATACCATGGTTATCATGCTGTCTTTGTTCGATGGGTTGGATGTTTTATTTTTGTGCAGGCAAATATATGGGATGTGTGTCAGGACCGAGTCGGACAGTGTCAGATAATTCCAGTGATGATAATTGTTGATGACCTCTATATAATTCCACAGGTGGAAAATAACAACTTTATAGGTACATTTACTGAAATTGTTTCAGGTCCCAATTCTTTACTTGAGTACATCTCTAATTTGAAACAATCTACATTTTAGAGAAAGATATCATACATTTTCCATTTTCTCAATGTATCTGACAGCCTTGTAAGATCGAGCTACCCAACAAAATATAAAGTAGATATAACTGGCTCCACCCAAGAGTAGCTCAACCACTAAACATTTATGCAGAACCATGAAAGAAGCAATACTTATGACTACTTTTATTTTCTATACTTAATTGTATTGCTAACACTGCTACTTTACAAAACTTGAATAATGATCTGAACTCTTCTTCGACCTCTGTCTAATCCACAGAAATTTGACCAGACAATGACTCAGCTAACAGGCTTATTTGGGTGCAAATAGTCTTTTATGAAGGTCCACGTCCTCTCTAAAGCAGGTCCACTCATAGAAACTATGAATAAACTCTGGAATTTGTAATACCCTGCTGCCCACATGCAAGATGGGATTGTGGAATGGTTACTTGAGGTTATATGGTTATGTATCCTTAATAGAATATATTGTTTGTAATGATGTTTATCCGCAGAAAAATTTTAGTTTATTAAAATAGCCCCACATCATCACATACTCTTCACCATGCTTAGAGATAGGCATGGGATACTTTCTATAAAACCATCTCTCAATGCAAATCAAACCAGGTATTAGTCTAACTGAAATAAAACCATGCCTATCTCTAAGCATGGTGAAGAGTATGTGATGATGTGGGGCTATTTTAATTCTAAAGGCCAAGGGAACTTTATCAGGATGCATAATATCCTGAATCCAGGAAATAACTGGCCTTTAATAATAAAATCTGCCTGCCTCTATGGGAATTTAACATAGGGGTATGTATACTTATGACCCCTGTATTTTAAATAAGAACATTTATTTATTTATGATGGCCATTTCATTCACTAAAATGACCTCTCTGTTAAAGGTTGGATTTTACCTCATTTTTAATTTAGGTATTAAAATAAATTTCCAAAACATGATTTTTTTATTCCTCTTTTTAGTCAACTTAAGCATGTGTATGTAAACTTTTGAGCACCACTGTAGCTGTTCTCAACTTGAGTGGTTGGAGTGTGTTGCACTGGAGGTCAGAAGGGTCAGAAGATACTGGCTTTTGACTAATAACTGAATACAGTGATTCTGGGTGTTTTAGGATTATTGGCATTAAAACAATCACAATGATGTAATATAATGAGACTGAGAATTAAGAGTAACAATATCCTACTTTATACTTTTGATTTTTATATATTAATATCCTATCTATATTCATCAAATTTGAATAATATTAGCTCTTTCATTTGGAGAGCTACTGCTGGAATATTTATACATAATGCTATGAATAATGTATTGTCTTTCATTGTGTGTTACCGGACAATATTTCACTTTTTTTTTGTCACAGGTGTAACATTCCTTGCCAAGGACGGGTGACTCAAATGTGTGTACTTTAAAGTAGTTCCAGAAATATGACAGAGCTGGTCTGTTTAGCTGAAAAAAGAGAAGTTCCTTCCTTCCTTTCCTTTCCAGCTGACAAAGCTTGTTCACAGAAACCACAGAGAAGCTCTTTCCTCACTGGATACCCTTGGTATATTACTTCCTTAATTTTTCTGTGGACTTCAAAACTGCTAGGCACATTCTGTAGTACAACAAGTAATGCCTTGTGCCCTGTTTAGCTTCGGAGCCGTGGAAACAGAGTGGCTCAGTTCCCTCCACTTTGCAGGTGCTGGGAGCACATTTCATAAACACCTGCTGGGAGTTTAGAGTGTGTGGAACTCTTGGTGAATACTGGCTGATCGACACTGGACTGTGTTACAGTTAGTGATAGACAGTCTAGACTGTCATCTGTTGGTCAGTTGAGTCACCACAAGGTTAAGACTTTGATGTTGTATTTGAGAGCATTTGGCATGGCCAGTGCAATGAAATTGAAATGTGACTTTGACTCAACATATTTGACATTTTGTCAAGGGGTCCTTGAAGTATTTCTGGGTGCTCACTTTATCAGCCAGAGCTCCTGGACTGAAAATTGCAGCCACAGCTCTGGTCCTAACTCAAGCAATAGTCTTCCCTAAGCCCCAACCCTTACCTCAGCATCAACCCTTCATCCGTTTAGAGAGCAGGAGGACTGAGTGAGCTGACCCAAACTTCCCAGGATGAGAAAACTTTAAATCTAAATGTTATTCTTCTGGTTCCTCAAAGGATACATTGTGTGGGGATCCAGAAGGACATACCAGGCTGTGAAAGAGGCTCTTTCTTGTTTTCTGCCCATTGGCCCCCTCCCAGTCTCTCCGGGGCAGCTTGTCTCTCTCTGACAACAGCTGCTTGCTGCCTGTGGAGGCCGGGGGTGAGCGGCGCAGATCCAGACATCTGTAGGCCCTGAGCCTGGGCCGCGTAGCTCTCTTTCTTTTTACACACACACACACACACACACACACACACACACACACACACACACACACACACACACACACACACACACACACACACACACACACACACACACACACACACACACACACATTGGAGCCCACAGTCTGCCCTGCACAAAGGGCTACATTCATCCCCCTCATACAGTCTCTATTGGTGAAGAGGTCGTCTGAAGCTCCCAAGCTCTCACTCTTTCTGCCTCCTCTCTCTCCTTCTCCATCTCCTGTCATTTTCTGAGATATTCCCTCCCTTCTCAAACTCTGTTTGTCTCCATCTGTCACTTTAATATGAGTGAATGTTCTTCCATTCTGATCCATGAGATTTGCATATTCATTAAACATTATGAGTTGTGGTTAACCAGAATGACAACGAGGGCTACATCTCAATTAGAGGAGACACATTAATTTTGGGATGCACAGTGACCTGATTTTGTGCTTTCAGTTGTGTCTAAATGTGTGTCTTTGAAAAATATGTGGGAAAGTGAAAGTGTATGTGTTTGTGTGTCCCTCTGTGTGCATTTTACCTCCTAACCCTGAGAACAGGCATTCCAGTGCAGAGGACTTGCCGACTAAGTTCACAAAGGGATACTGAGAGAGGCCAGAGCAAACAGAGATCCTTTGTACAGAATGAATGTGGCCATGAGAAGTTTGGGAACGGCATGGTTTGAGAAACATCACAAAGTTGCTTTCAAAAAGCCCCATTGGTAGGAAACCATCTAGTTTCAACATCGGAGCTTGAGGTTGGCCAAATGTCCATTACCTTGCCTTTGAAAGACAGAGACAGTCACTCAAACCATAACTAGTTTGTGGGACCTAAGCCGGAAAATGCACCTTGAATGATGAAGGTTTTTGAGTCCGCTTAGCTGTCACCTTACCCATGCTAAATATGTGTGACAGATGCACTGTCCTCTAACTAGACTGCCTTTGTTCAAACCCTGCATCTGCCCTAATGAAGTGCCCTTGAGCAACACAGTTAATTTTCGCAAGCTCATTGTGCACCTTGGTGTAGCTGATTGACTTTTTGCTTAACACTGGAGCTTGCTGGTCAGTGTGTGTTGCAGCCACTCTAATGTGCATTTCTGTAAATGCATCCCTCTGGACCTATTAAGGGTCTTTTTCATTGGCCTATTTTTTGGACCTATTTTATTGCACTTCTGTTGGATTTTGTTTTTTACATTACTATTAGACTGGAATATAAACCCCTTGTGTTTTGAGATTATACAAGCTGTTTCTGTTTGTTTTATGTTATTGTACACACCTATTTTTGTTGAATTGCCTCTTCGAGAGATGTCTTAAATTTTTTTATATTTCCTTATGTGCTCGTTTTAAAAAAAAATTCAATAGAACTACTTACTTTGTATGTGTTGCTTGTAATAACAATATATGAAGAGATAAAATGTACACGTGTTACACTATATTGTTTATACAGTACACCACCGGCTGATACATAGTGCATTTCCATTCTTGTTCAATGAGAAAATGGTTGTTCCCAATTTGACCTATGGGTGGCACATGGCTGTGTCTCTTCAGTGCTGCAGTTCAGCTTGCGCTATTTATACTGGATGACTCCAGAGAACATCCCTTGTGAGATAATGTACATGCTGTACAATTACTGCGCCTTACTTTTTATTCAGACTCACTCACTAATTCACACAAGCTGTACTTGGATGCGTTTTAATACTTTAAAAATCGTCATTCTTAAAAGAAATAATGAAGACTTGCGGAAATCACTTATGCCTGAATTTATGAATAATTTGCTGACAGTGGTCTTAAAATCAGATGCAGACCAGAATGCATGTTTTACATCAGCTTGTTATGATTTCTACATAAACCTTGTTTTTTTAACCCCAGTCGTGTCCCACAGCACAGCAGTAAAACCCATCTAAGCTTCACACAAACATGCACACATTTATGCGTGCACATATTTATTCAGTTACACACACACACACACACACACACACACACACACACACACACACACAGTCAGCGCAGAGCGCAACTTGTCTGCTCATCTGCTTCTGATTAGTGACGACATGAGTGATGCCAAATGGGAGATATGGATCTCATTCCTCTGCAGACAAAGCCTCATTCATTGGCAGAAAGCTCAGATGTGGGAAGACGATTCCTGTGACTTGGACCTTAGCCGGCCCGCTCCCTCTGGGTCTTATGTTGTCCTGTGAACGAGGTGCTTGTACCACATGTATTTGGATGATAGAGGAATTTTGGATCAGACAGTGGGAAGGTGCACATTTACACAATATACTATATTCCTGTCTGATGAGTGTAGACAGTGGGTTGTTTCCATGAATTATATGAAGCCAAAGTTCATCTGACTTTTGTGAGAGAAAATCCAAATTTTCCATTTAAGTCCAGTTCAAAAAGAGACACATTTTCCATGTGAGAAAAGACTAAATAGATGCTTCACAATGAACAATACTGTATGTTACAAGGAACAATTAGTTGCCTACATTATCTGCTCTTGTACTTACAATGAATCTTTTCTATTAGCATGTCAAACAGACGTGTGTATGTTTTGGATCACTTTCAGCATGCCAGTAACCTTTTTATTCATCGTTTTGTTTACTAATGTTGTGTTTGGCCAGCCAGAGAGCTGCCTTAAGCAAGAAGTCAGTGGCCTTCAGACATATACCTGTCAGCTGTAAAGGTGATGGCACACCTACAAACTTTTGATGGCAGCCTACCCACAAACCCCCTCAAGTGCACTCCATGCACGACTCACTAAAAAACAGAGAGGTGCCAATGTTTAGGTGAAGCTTTACCATTGAGCTCCACCAAATATGACTAATACTCCAAACACTCACTCACACTCACTCTGACATCTTTCCATTTAGTGCATGTAGTGCATAGTAGGTACTGAGCATGTGTGTGTGTAATTCAGGCCTTTGTGTAATGTGAGTGTAAATTGTAATTTCCCCTTGCACGATTAATAAAGTATACATTATTATTAAACATTCAGAAAAAAAGTCAAACGCTGCCCTATAAAAGCACACATGTAGATACAAACATACAGTCTTTGTCCCTCATGCAATGATGTCACACATTAAGTCCATAGGGAAAGACATGCAAACCAACACCCCAACACGTCCTAGTGTAATGAACTCCAATAAAGGTCATATTCAGCCATTTAACCAATGCTCACCTCACAAGAATAATGGCTGTAATTCTCTTTACTGCAATTGCCTGTGCTTTATTGTGTCCTATTTAACTTTTGATACAGTTGCTACATTTTAGTTAAACATGATTTTTCTCATGCAATTTAACACAATTTTTCCTTTTTATTCCACATATTGCATATTGTTCTTATTTCTCCACCCCTAATTACACAATATGGTTATGCTGTATGTTTGCAATTCAGTTTGTGTAGACTGGCAGTACATTTATACGGATCTGAGGTTGTTAACCCGACCATTCAACCATGTGCTGGTGAAACACGTCATGGATAATAATGGGCCAATTGTCTTTGTTTCTCACAGGTGTTCAGTGTCATCACTCTTACACAACTCCTAAACGGATCTTAATAGTTGCACTGTATCTGGACTCAATCTCTCCATCTCCTTCCCTCTGTTTCTCCTCTCCTTTTCTCTCTCTTGCACTGAACCGGAGAGCAATCCACTCTCCAAAATGTTTGAGGGCAAACTCTTAAAGTAATCATATTAAGTGCACATTTTTTACAGGCTAAAAGGTCATTGGCAGTTTTATTTCAGACCTGGGAGGCAGCTTTGGTGATTTTGGCTTGTGCTGCAAACCTCAACCACTTTACACACTTGCCCAGAAACTAGCTCATGAGACTGTGTGTGTAGATTCTTGTGCATCTGTCTGTTTGTGTAAGAAATGGCTATTTGTTTTTACTATCTTGATAGGTCCTGATCAACAAAACCAACAAGAGCGGTCAAAAGCAGCTGTTTTTAATAGAAGGAAGGCTGCTAAGTATTTTCCAGTGTTGTATCTCTTAACCTGCAATAGAATACAGCGTGTCATGTCATCCTAAGGTGTTAATGTTATTATCTTAGGGTCGGGTGTAATGACAATATACAATTCAAGTCTACATAAGTTTGTCAATAGTCAATAACTTTTTTAACATTATTCTCAAGGATTCAAGGTTTTAATTAGTGTCATTATACAATACAGAATGCCAAATTAAATGTAGGTGTAGACCCATTCTTGCTACAGACACAGGACGTAATAATATAATAACAGATATTACAAATATTTAAATTAAATTAGAAATAATACATAATATAGTCATAATAATATAATAATAACTACAATATAATTATAATGAGACATCTATAATCTTAATAACTATTTATGTGTTATGTAATTTAGCAGGACTGCATAATGGCAATATTTTGCATCAATGATGTCCCAGAATTACCTGCACTGTAATAGGACACCCAAACCACCTTGTCATCATGTTGTGTAGTCCTGAGTTGTTATTAATAATAGAAATTTATATTTTCACATTAATTCTTAATTAGACAGTGAAAAATAGCTTCTTTGATACAGAGCAATCGATAGGCACCCAGGCAAACAAACAAAGTAAGGGCCAAGGTTATGGTATGGGTAAGACTCTTATAGTTAAGTGTATAGTTAAGATTGGAACTATGGTGTCAATAGGATGTCCTCTTAATACAAACCAATACCTGTACTGTGTGTGAATGTCTATATTTGTGCATATGGACTTTTTCTTCCTTTTTTACTTCAGTGGCAGCCATCGGAGTCTGAGTAGGAACCTAGCGATGTAGCAAGTCACCTCGTCAAGATTTGAGTACTGCACCAACAGGTGTTCTGTAATCTGCGAAAACAAGCAAATGTTTTTGGCTTTTTCCTCCTGGGCGCTCCCCTCCCTCTGCACCGCATGGAGCAGGGTTCATTTGAAAGGCGCTGTTTGTTAAGGCTTTAGCGGTTAGTAAGTGCTTCCTTTGTTTGGTGGGATCGTGGAGGGTGGGTTAATATCTCCCAGGGAGTGCATACAAAGAGGGCCTTCAGCTACCCTGGCCGGAGAGGGGTGGCTAGATGAATGAGGCCGGGCCGTGGGGCAAAGGTGCCAGGGAGGGCACGGGAGGGTAGGAGAACTGCAAGGGGCAGGGGGCAGGAGGCAGGGGCGAGTGTGCTAGGTTATGGGGCTATTAGAACAGTGGAGGAGGTCAAAAAGGCTACAGGGTGCAAGAGTTGAGTATTTAACTTTTGGTAGTGGTAAATAACTTTTCGGTAGTGATCAGGAATAGAAATGTGACTTGGTGGCTAGGGGTCACCATTAGTCTAAATCTTTGGGTTAAGAGAGACAGACTCACAAAATGTCTTAATAATCCATTTTAAGTTGATTTTTTGACTTTTTCTTTTCTTTTCTTTGCTCTAAGTGTTTTTTTCCTCCACTGCCCATTGCCCTCCACCTCTCTGCATCTGCTCGGGACATCCCAAAGTGTGTGCATATGTGTATTTTGGTACTGTGTATAACAGAAGTGCAGAGTTTCCAATGGAGCTTGATTATGAAGGGTTAGCATTGCATGATGAAGAACAATGGGATTTCTGTAGTAGTTCTGGACAGTTTTCCAGGTATTGATGGAGGATCAATAACACAAGTCTCATTACTTCCCTGGAGGCATTATCCTTTTTTTGTGCCAACAGTACAAATAATGAAAAACATGCCATTACAAAGTGCTGTTTTCCAGTAGTACAGTTCATTTTTGTTTCAAATTATGTGTTCATTACCTTGTATTTGATTAGTTTTACTCTCCCGCTGGCAGCATTGTAATGGTGCGTATCTGATATTAGATTGAAATAATGCCTGCACTAAATCATTTAGGGCTGTTTGTGAGGCTTTGATGTTTCCATCTCCTCTTCTCTTTCAAAAACTCATTTAGAAGAGGGAGAGCAAGGGAGAGAGATATGTCTCATTGATCGCAACTCTTCCCACGGAACTCCAACTGAATTCCCGCTGCGTCTCAGGCCAAACCAATGGTCCCTTTGTGCCCGTCTATCAGAGTTCCTCTCTCCCCTAAACACTACTCTCTCTGTGCCCTGCAACCCAGGACCAACTATCGCCTCTCTGCCTTGCTTTGGGACTCTATGGGACCCCATTACCACAGTCAAATCTCAACAGGGTTCAGTGCCCACCTCTGTCTAAAGTATGGCTAATTTCATTGGAAGATATGGGGATGTAGTGGTGTACAGTTGCTGTGACAGCAACTGTAACTGATGTCAAACACAATCAAAGGGTCCTAATGACACTGATCAGTTCAATCATCAAGTACTGTACCATGTTCCTTCTATACATGTGAATGCAGTATGTCTTTCTCTAAAAAAAGCTGACCAACTGGCTCTGGTCTCACACAGGTTTTCACAGATTAGTGACGTTGTGTTAAGTCATACATAAAAGTCTCCAAAAATAACCTGCATTACAGGACTTAATAATGACATGAGCTTGTGTCCCAATGTTTGTGTTCATAAGGGCCCGCCCCCCAACTTCCAAAGCTCTCTTTTTGTCATAAATTCTTGAACTCTGCCACTAAATGTAAAGTGAGCTACAACAAAAAGTCCCAGTACAGATTTACCGCTACAAATAACTTAGCCAAAATTTCCCAGAACCATGCTTCTTTTATTCAGTTGGTCGCAAAGTATGGTGTGGCTCATTGATGCCAGAATCAACAGGATTCAAGACATTTCCACTCATAAGGTTCCCAGTATCTTTTCTTAAATAGTCAAAGTAATTGTCTCAATAAGGTGTTGCCCTTTAAATTTCCCTTCACCAAGCTACTTTTATTGAAGTATGTTAATGTTTATTACTAATTAGCTTCTCTCCATTACTATTAACTTTTTGTCTTTTCCTGTTACAGCTGAAAAGCGGCATTTCCCCCGAAATGACGTCATTAAATCTATACAGCTTTACATATGCTGTTCAATGATTAAAAGCAGTTCTGTGAAAGAATATTTACTCTCTGTAATCCCCTTCTCCACCTCTACACATTCCCCCGCCTACAGAACTGCAGGAGTGTGCCAACAATAGCACCCTCCCTTCTTCCCTCTCTCCCTGCCGCCCACTCTGATCTCTCCCTTAGTCAGGTCGGCAGAATGGGGGGCAGGTGTATAGGTAACATGCCATGGAAAGGGTGTAGGAAAAATGTATAGAAATTGGTTCAAAGGGTGTAAAGAAGTTTTAAGTACGGATTCACCTGACTGGAAACATATTTGTAGACATGCGCACTGTGAATTACAAATTGTTATTGTGGAAATATTACAGCTGTGGAGAGTGTGTATTGTATAGTCTGCCAGATAAAACCATGCTGAAAGGTACCATTGGATTTTACTGTTTTTTAGCTAAATTAATTTCCTCCAGGTGCACCAAAGGAAATACTGAAGAGATTCAGTGAGTGATGTATGAAAGATTTCTTTTTCAGTTTTGTTAACCACACTTCTAATGTGGTGATGGCAGTAATAGATTAAATTCTTTCTGTAAAGTGTTTTGACATATTGCAAATTCGGTAACCCGCTCACCAAACAATGTTCACCTACTGCATAGTGACAAATGATTTAAACAGGCCACAGTTCTATTTTCATTTCTACAACATCTTACAGTACAGTTATAGTATATAGTATTATTATAGTATAAGCTGCAATAATCAATATTTTTAAAATAATGTATCAAATGTCTATGTGAAAACAATGTGATGATGTGAAAGGTAGTGATGAACCTACAGAGGATTATTATCTTAATATACAGCTGTCCTGGAGTTTATGGAGCTCTATAGTGAGTTTTAGCTCATTGTTTAACTGTCCGGCCAGCAACTTTTAGTGAACTCTCACAGCTCTAAAAACCCACTGTACACCTGCTCAGCACCACACGGCAGACAGACACTGTAAGCAAGTAGCTGGAGAACAAAGATAGATACAGATATTTCCCTCAGGAGTTGGTAGAGACCAAAAACAGAGCTAAAAGAGAGTAAATATTGGACATACATTCATCCGGTGGCCAGAAACGTGACTCCACATGAATTATTTATCATTATGAATTTATGAATTGTTCTGTATCAGCTGAGTGTGTAAATAAGCTTCTGTTTGCTAACAATTTCAGCATATTAAATTAAAGGGCGATGATATGTCAATTTAAGTTGTTTCCGCTGGTCCCAAGTGGCCAAAAAAAAACAGCCATTAGTCGGAGAGTGAGGTGTATTATGCTAGTAGCGGCTGATGTAGCCTTAAGTGGATAGTCACAAGCAAATGAGGAGTGAGTGACAGGTCTGGTATCTCACTTCTTTATAACTCAACAGTTGTTTTTCATCTTCAAACTTGTAGTCTTCAGCCCCAACTAACACTGCCTCAAATGAGGCAGTTTAACAGACTTCGTCCAACTCCCTCTGGATCCATGAAAGGCTTTATACAACTATTTTCACTTATGCAGTAGTCCTCCCTAAGACCGTTAAATCAACAGTTTCACTTAAGGTTAGGTGACTAAAACACTTGCTATTAAAGTTGGAAAAAGGTCTGTGTAATGAAATATAAATATTATATTGGCTTTCTTAAATATATTGGCTTACTTAAATATATATTAAAAATTTAAGTAAGCCAACAATAATTGCTGTTAAGTCCGCCACATTTACCGGCACCTCAAAAGTGCTGTTCATCACTCCCTGCATTTCCGCTGAGCGTGGAAGTAAATTGTGTGCTGCAGAATTGTCCATATCTGAATGTTATTCCCAGACGGTGTGAGCTGAATACAGCCCCTAGTTAGATACTTCAACACCTTGTCTTGTGATGTAATTTTTCTCTGCTCAGAGGGATATTCTCCAGATTAAAATCATTTAATAGAATAACTTTCCTTTCATTCTTGTGGTCAGAAATGCCTGACACTGTATGAAATGGAACATGCATTATGATGTAGGAATCCAGCAGGTCTCCAGAAGGAAGTAAACGGCTTCGAAAAGCAGACACACATGCTGTCATGCTCTTCTTCAATTTGAGAAACCTTTGCTCCCATCAAGAAAACTTTGCACAGGATCATTTTTTGTCTGTGATACAAAGACTGAACTGATTGTTAGGGACTCCAAAACAAGTGAGGTCATCAGCTGTGTGGTCAGGGAATGAAAGAGGAGATGAGGAGAGTGAGTTCACCATGACCTAGGTCTGCCCTGGAGCCAGGGACTTTGGTTTGGGGTTTGGCTGGGAGACAGGGAGAGGTCAGCCCTTGTGGCACTGCACTCTCCTTAACGATAAAACACTTACAAAGCTTGAAAATGATCATAGCTAAAACCAAGTTTGAAATTCCAAGAAATTGCCTCGCTTGGTAGTATATATCACACTTGGTGTGGGAAAACAATGTGCTACATGAGGATTTACAGAACTGTCTGTTTAGGTGCCATCGCAAGACAGGGGATTGGTGTAATGTCTAGACCATTTCACAACCTGTGTAATTAGCCATCGCTCACCCTCCAGGATTTGGTGAAGGTGTTGAGCATATAAAGCACAATCACAGGTGAAGGAGAAGGGTGAGTTTTTGTGAGTTAAGTGGCTGTCAGAGCTATTATGTGGACATTATCTGGATAAGTGTGATGAAATTGAAGGCAAAATGCATTCAGTCATTGTATTTACTCTTTTTACAACTATTATAAATGTTTATGAGGATTAAATTACTCTGTTTAATCTGTGTTTGGGCTCTTTTGGATGACACCAACACTGTCACACACCTTTTTCTCATACCTACTCCCACTTCAAACAGCAGCTCCTCACCTTTGTTTTCTCCCCTCCCTCCCCGTTCTCCATCTCCCACTCTATCCCTCTCTTTTGCTCTGTGCTGCTGTAAAGCCTTTCCGTGACTAGCTGTCATTAATCATCCCTCTCCAGGGGCAGGATCTTGACTGCGTGCCAGCAAGTGCTCATACAAAGCCAAGACAGCCATCCAAAAACAGAGCTGCTTTTCTTGTTTCCAGAGCACCACGTAGCTAACGTGTGGAGCAGCCCTTGGGGCAACGTTGCTCCACAAAACAATTGAATGACTGGATGCAGCTTCACGGATCACACCTCGGCCAATATCCATACATTTAGATGCTCACACAGGCATGCAGGTTGGCACGTGTGGAATCTCTTTTTTCACCTTTGCTCTTAAAAACACTCACACATCAGGTATTGTTTGGATGCATGCAGCATAAACTCAAGGGGAGTTTGGTGCGTGCATTTTCTTATTGGAATCCTCTAAAATTAATATTTTGGGTTCTGTATTTTAGCATACTGATACAATCAGAAACAATCAGTGTCTTGTTCCATTTTACTCATGAGTACCTGAAGCCTTAACAGCACCTGCAGCAGCTTCTGGGTGGGAAAAAAGTGATTATAGTTACTACAAGTATATGAGTCAGTCAACCGCTGTTGACATTTCAGGGTGATATTATCAAACCATACACACCTATGTATGTGGCATAATACTACTGTTTACAAGAAGGATCACCTACAGCAAAAATACATTAAATTCTTCCACAAAAATAATAATGTTTAAGCAATAGCTGTAGACCTTTTTTATTTTTTGATGCCGTTTGTAAAAAAGTTTATTTAGTTGTGTTATATATTTGATATGTTTGTTGTTCACATTTATATTCAAGATCAATGTGCTTACTTGTTATTCTGCATTTTTCAGTGGATGACCCTTTGACCCAGACAAATCATAGTTTCACCTGACTGTCGTGCTGTCCCAGCAATCAACTCTGACTGGTGTTCAGTAGGTGAACCAATTCTCCGTGTCACCCTCAGTGTGTTGGCAGCAGACTCTGGACTTTGTGTTGCAGGCAGAAATCACTCATTGGTAGAAGAATGGGTAGTCATTTCAACAGTTGTCCCTAATAAAAAAGTATATCCTTTGCCATCATAAAGAGCTACTGGGAGGTTAACAGTCTATTGTTGGTGCAATAAATGTCAGCCAATGGAAAGAGATGAGAAAGAAAGTGGACATTCAGCTGTGTAGCAACACCTTTTGTGTTTGCTCCATTATGAGTATGTTGTCTTCAGGGTGGGGGCTAACTTTTTCTTATGAATGGGTTGAATCATTCTTTGATATTTTATCAGAATCCTTTTCTAAACTAAGAGATACTGTCATCTGCTCGACAAAAAAAAGGCCACCTGCAGTGATTTCAAAATATCCTTTTAGCAACAAGTGTCCCATTCAGCCCCCATCAACCACTCCAAAACACACAAATACCTTGCCCATTTAGAACACCTCATCCCACCTCTACAAACCACCACCACATACTACTTAACTTCCCCACTTCCCTTTGCCCGCAGAGCCTTTATAGCCCCTTTACATCAGTCTATCCAGACCACCATGCTTTCCTCAAGAGTTCCCCACCTACTCAGTGATCCAACCACAACAACTATGCACGGTATACACCTCTGACTAAATAAACAAAGTGATTATAAAGCTGATATGGTTCTGAGAAGATTTCCGCTCCTCATGGGTAGAGTTTTGCTCAAACCCCTTGCAATACGGGTGCACAGTAACATGCTGTGGGTGTATTGCAGATGATGGTCATGTTGCAATGTCACTTGTAAGGCGTACAGATGTGTTTAAGCTGTACATGTATCTTAAATAAAATAAAAATAAAATACTGGCTAAAAGGGCAACACCTTTGGCACCGCTGTAGGCTTTAGGCAATACTTCTCTTAAGGTTATTTACTTTCCATAGCCTTGACAGCCATCTGAGAGACTTTTAAGTGAACGGTTTAGAGCTGTGTGTATACAAAGATCCACGTCAGTGTTAAAGTTGATTTAGACAACTGATGTTTGTCTTAAGAGTCAGACATGTCATACACTGTTCTATTATTGTTTTTAAAATCAATCATCAATTATCAGTAGCATCACTTGAGCCCGTCAGCTGAAATCTGTATATTCTGTATTTGAAAGAACTTTCATTGTGTCCTTTGAGGAGCTGGATACTCAGCATTAAGAGTTAATGGTGACATAAATGTCAAGACACTTTTTTAAACAAAGCTCACTCTGTTTGCATAAGGGCAGGATGGATTTACATTCACTTGTGGATTCAAATGGAATTGTAATGATCCCTTCCTTATGTGTGCATTGATGTGCCTACAATAAGTGTGGTATATCACAGTAATTGCTCTGACTTCTAAATACAAAGACGAGATAAGCCCCATGCAATTACAACTTTTTTTAAGCAAAGAACTCGCTAATAAAACCCCCTCTTTTCTCCGTGCTTCATGTCCTCAGCCTTAAGGCAACAAGTCAGTCAGTCATATTTCATTGTGTTTGTCTGGAGGGGGAAACACATTAACTTGCCTCGGCTGTCACGCTAGCTCCTAGTTGAGTGAGTCAGTGTCAGGGAAGTTGGACCTCAGCATACCATTCTCACACATCAAAGGGAGGCTAAAGTGACTTCATACGTTGAGCCTCCATGTCATGGCATTCACATATTAAACACAGATTCCTGATCATTTCTTTTAAACTGTTCCCCGGTACAAACAATATTTTTTGAAGTGTGACCTGACTCAGTTGCCAGGGAGATAAAAGGGCAATTGTACTGGATTTGCCAGTTGGAGAATGTCTTTATTGTTAGTGGTTGGTGCATGTGTTGTATGCGTTCCTTCATAGCAGAAAGACAGAGAAGGCATCCTGCATTCAGATGTCACACAGCCGTGCAGTAATACCGCCATTAGCATTTGAGGCATAAAACAAGTGATGAATGACGGTAAGAAATGTCTTGCATACAAACAAACTTCAAACCAAATACCAACACTTAGGCCAGGTGGATGTGTAAAACAGCTTTCGGATTGGTGATAGTGGTAAATCAGCTCAAATGTGAGGCTAAATAATGGCTGCTGTGAATGCACGCTGTGTTTCATTGACATATATTAGTATTGTTTATTGATCATCATGATTATCATTATTATTATTATTATTATTATTATTATTATTAACTTATGATTATCTCATGACAACTACTATAAACATATTCAATAAGCAATACATGTAGAGGAGGTTTAAATAACCAATGGTATTGAATGCATTAAAAGATTTTTTGTTTTGTAAAGTAAATCAATATTACACTGCTCCACTGGCAGTGTTCTGACCTCACTGATAAACTGTGTGGCATGTGTGTAGGTCCACGATCTGTCACCAATATGCAAATATACAGAATACATTCATCATCAAAAAGACAGCTATCATTTTTATGCTTTTGCTGCTGATGAACCTCTTGTATTCATTTCAAAGCTGCTTTGTTAGTGCTGTTCTTTTCTCTGCTAGAGTGTGCCAACAAGCCACCATTGTATTCCAGCTCAACCCTGTCATTAACTGGCTGTGGTGTTGGTTGTACTGTTTACAAACAGCTGCCTGGCATGACTGGCAGAGAGAAAGTGACACACACGCTGTGTACTACAACACACACGCTAGGCTACTACAACACATCCCAAACTTGTCTGTCTCTGCCTGCGTGATTGGATGGCATTTTTGTGCTGATAACACTTTACAGTTAAAGTGTTGAAACCATATTGGAGCAAACTGCAATGTCAACTTTGAAAAAAACAAACATGTAAAAATTTTACAAATGACACATAAGGTATGGTGATTTGCATGGCTCTATGGTAAAGCAACAAGACATTACCCAACATGGTGTGACATTGTGTCAGCCTTCCAACTTCCAAAAAGTATTATCTGCATTACTGTATTTTATGCATACAATCTGAAGTATCTGAAGTGAACAATGGTTCACAGAGAGACTGTATTTGATTGTTATGTTGCCACGTTGTTGGTTTGTGTCCAAGCACACCTTAAGCTGTGAGGAAGGACAATACAGATCTGTCACAGCCTTGACCCAACTGTCACACTTTACATCCAGGACATCCATTGACTTCAAATGGACAAAAGCAATTGTTCCCAATGAGAGCAAAGCGACAGAGATTAACTGCACGAAATGATAGACACAGACAGGACACAGTAAGATTGAGTTGAAAGCTTACAAAAATATGTTAAAATCAAAATTACACAACGCAATTTGAATTATAAAATTGTATAGTATAAAAAATGGGTGAAACAGAGTTACTGTATTTGGATCAGAGTGTTAAGGGGTCCAATGACAAACTGTGGAGGCTGTATGAAGTATCCCTGTATACTCCCACACCAATTGCTTCATATTCCCAATCAAACAGCCCCTTTGTCTCAGCGTTTCATCCGTGCTCGGTGGAAACAGTGTGCTGCAATGACGAGACGCAGACAGATTATCTTGTTTGAATGGCTTTTCCAGAGCAGCAGAAGGAGAGCACAACAATAGGTAACTTGTTGTAGGCACAACAAATCTAATATTCATTTAACATAGCCTTACCCATGGGGGCTGCCCATGCTGGTACAGTAACTGTTTGTATTTGCATAACACGCTCCACCTCAGCAGGGCTGCTAATTGGGCTGGTTGGAGAGAGCTAAAAAACCCTGATGAAAGAGAACATCGGCCACAATTATCATAGGGGACACAACAATATAGGGATTCAAATAATTACTTTTATGCCTGCATGGGACTTTTCTCCTCTGTGACAGTCTGACTTTTTCAAAAAAGAGAACAGGAAGGACTCAGCTAATCTTCTAAATATATATTTATATGTGACTAAATCTTAATGAATTCTATACAACGCAATACGTTTTTGTCTGAAATCCCCTTGCACTAACTTAACTATCATCTATGTGTGTTTGTGTGTGTGTGTGTGTGTGTGTGTGTGTGTGTGTGTGTGTGTGTGTGTGTGTGTGTGTATTGCTAACAAGTTCAAAATATCTTCCCTGCCCATATATTCATTAGAGGCTGATTTAAGTCATATGTGCTGTTGGTAACATTGGCAGAGAGGGTTATGTTTTTCTCTGCTTGGACATGATGATCGCCCAGATGTGTCAGAACCAGTCAGACCTTCCCTCAGTCTCACAGTTAGTGCCGGAGTGCAGCTTGAGGGATGTGCGTGACTAAGATTGGCATTGGTAACAGAGCCGCAGTTCTCAGACCAGATTTGGGCTTGTTTTATTACCTTTCCTCAGTTTTCAACATCTGTTAGATCACAATCATTCACACGCACCAAAAGATTTGTTGGGTATTATTTACACATATTGTCTTTGTGGAAGCTCTAACCAAAACCATGTAGAAACAACACCCGCATCTGAAAGTATCAGAAGTGATTTAAAGCATGCTCTTATTGTTGTATGATATGAATCAATAAAAATAAAGCCAAAATATCCCTTAAATTAGGATTCACACTCATACAAAGATTGTGTAACCTGTTTTGTTAAGGTTTCTTGGAGCAGATGAAAATGTTAGATGTAATCAAAAGCTTAGAAAAAGTGAGAAGTGGACTTTAAGTTGGAATTCTTAGATTACCAAGAACAAAAATTAACTACAATGTTAACGTTTATGTGTTACTGAGAGATTATAACTATTTATATCTTTAAGACATGCATCTTCGCTGCTTTGTTGACTCAAATTTCTTTCTTTTCCTTTCGACATCTTTAGAGGAGCACAATCTCCTAAGGCATCATTAAATCTTAGAAATGTTCCCCTGTACATACTGTATGTTGTGAACAGATTGACTATATCTATAAGGTTTTATAAAGGCCCTATTTTCTCCATCATTATGGATGATTAAACCAAGCCTTGGCAGAGGAAATAAAATATATGACCTAACATAATGACTAAATATTATATATGTATAAATATACCATGTTCTACATTGTATACCTGTCAATCCTTTCAGTTCTTCAGGAGATCTGATACTGACAGGTCAGTTCTGGGGTCAGTGATGCCAGAGTTCTGGTTTAAATCACATTAGTTTGGTCACGTTGGTTTTGTATATTTCATGAAAAGATAATGTCATTTATTTTTACAATTACACAGAGATCCAAGCTTTTGCAGGACAAACTATAGGTGCAACACAGACTCAGTGTTTTTAAGTTCACAAAGACAGGAAAAAGCACAAAGAGTGGAAGGGGGTTGTAGAGCCTAATATTGGACGTGTGTTTCCAGTCATTCAAAAAGTCTATCTGTCACTCAGTAACAGAGAGAACGTAGTTCCCTCTAAAGGAAACAGGTGCTGAGTCAGTGAGAAGAGGAATGTCATAAAATGGGTAGGGAAGGTTAGCGTGTCTGTGTGTGTGTGTGTGTGTATATGCTTGAGAGAGAGAGGTGTGTGTGGTGAGTGTGAGTAACGCTGAGTGGAAGCCAGGGAGCCAAAGACAGAACAAGGGGAGGAGACTCTCTGGGGATTGCGTGCGGACATCAATGTTTACCTGTAACAAAAAGAAAGGGGAAGGTGTAGAAGGGAAAAAAAGGCCGTGGTTTACAGGAGTGGGCGGGGACCCAAAGCCTTAAGCATGAGCTTCGCACGCAACTTAACAATACTACCTTTTATGAAGACTGTATTGTGTTAGTCAGCACACACAGACACTTATTCACGTATGATACCACTGGTGTCACACACACACACACGCACACACACACACACACACACACACACACACACACACACACTAAACGTTGGCACTCACACTGCGGCTATCCGTGTGAAACCCCATTAAAGAGGTTTAGAAAGCTTTCGTGACTTCCAGATAATTGGATCAAAGAGGCTCTGACTCTTTTGTGGCCACACATCGTACACCAAACAGGACCAAATAACCAACCCCATCTGTAGAACAGCTGGAGTTTCTGTTTGTCAGAAGGGGGTACTTGTGTCAAGCTCAACCTAGAACCAAAACTTCTGGAAGCAGATGTTCAGCATTCTCTCTCATCTCCAACCCTCTCTGCAGTTGCGCTGTTCATTTTACATCATAATTGGCCAACAAATCAAGACAAAATGAGAGACAGCCTTTGTTGTGGAAAGCACAGAGAGACCCAGTGATTTACAGACAGGCGGCCCCTCACTTGCTTTCTTTTGAGGTCTCTGTCTGTCTGTCTCCTGCTGTCTCTACATTTACAGTATCTTGGCTCTCCATCTCATTGTTGCCTTATCTGTACTGAGAACGTAAAGCCTGGAAAAACCTGGGCTGGTGTAAGACTGATAATAGCTTACTTAACAAGAGTTACAACATGGGTTTATATTGAAAGCTTTCTATTATTATAGACCTTTTACAGGAAAAACCTCTTAGTTATCTCTGTTTGTATATAGCTGTAGAGTAATATTATTCACCATGATAAGACTATTTGTACTTTTTGGCATTTGACATCCATTTAATGAGGAAATGTCACAGGTTGCATTGAGGTTGCAATAAAATAATGGCATTCAAAATGTTTCAAGACACTTACTTATGCATGTAACCACACAACCTTTGTCCTGTTGCCAGTACTGTGTCTGCATTACTTGATTAGAAGTCAAATATGTCAGTCACAGCTCTGATTGGCAGCTTGCGTGTAAATGGCAGAGTTTTGGGGGTTTAGTCTGGGGCGCCTGCAGTTGGCACAATATGTGTACTATAAATAATTTGACTCTGTATGTCGTGTGATTGTGTGAGCAGGGAGAGAGAGAGATACACACATAGCTCAGGGCTTCCTCCTGTGAGCGTCTGCAGTCAGAGCGCAGGTACAATAGGGAGCATTGTTCGGCTGGCAGGCCCCTGCGTGCTGGCTCCCCCTCCGTACCTGAGCACAGAGACAGGTGTATTTCTCCTAGTCACGCATAGCCCTGCCACACTCCCAGCTGCCTACATAGCCTGCCACTGAAATCACACACACACACACACACACACACACACACACACACTAAAAAAGCATCTACAGACTCAATCTAGCATATACCAACATGCTGAGTGCAGATACTATTTATTTACTTTGATGCCCTTATTTCACACCTACAACAGTCACCATTTCCTAATTCAAATTTGAACCGTAAACCCACTATTTGCCCTCTTGGTTACAAAGCCAATATTTATGTACCTTAATACACATGTATCTCACTTGTATTTTCCCTCATAAAATTAAGGTATATTCTGTTGATAAGCTGTTATCTACATTGAATGTTAACAATGTGTGTTCTTTAACACAGAAACCCAATAAATGGAGGCACCTGCGGGTTGAAAAAGTCTCATGGTCACACTATGGTAAGGCTCCAGAAAGGGTATGTTTGTCCAAAGAATATTCCCTCTTTGCCCAGTGTAAGAGTGTGTGTTAGTAAGGAAGGAGGAATGAGTCATGCACATGTCAGTGTCACTGCATACAGCCAATCCAGGCCAAAAGTTCATTTAATTTCTCCTTAAGTGGGAAAATATGTTTGATTAAACATTAGAACCCCTGTTACAGTTTGACAGCTTAATGCAAAGTGATTTATTTACCAAAATCTTTACATCACAATTGAATGTTAAGAATACCATAGTAGGTTTGGGTGGCGGGGGTGTCATTGTTTACATGGTTTCCTTTTGAAAGAGCCTCCATCCACAGATCTGACTCCCTGAGGTGCTGGAATTATTCCAACCATATCAGTCTCATAGCACAAGAGGATTAGCTCTTTATCCTGGGTGGTTTTAGAGAAAAGAGGTGCACGCCACATTATGTCAAGCAGGCACAAGCCATTTTTTTAGCAATTTTTTCACATGAGTAATCTTCACCCACATCCCTGTGAAACCTTGCCGTGACCGCTGTTTTGCTTCACTTTGCCCGGTCCCACACACAACCTGAAGGAAGTCAGCATATTGGCCAAACGTGGAATTACATGAGCTGCCAACATGGAATCCAACCTCAGGTTTCCTGGCTGATATTTGCCGAATTAATTCCATGGCGGATGTAGAAATAATAGCACCCATGAAAAGCGGGAGAGTGGGAAAATAAGGAGGGGAAACCAACAGTGGCAGGCTAGTGAGCCTGTGGTGGGGGCAAGGCCAGTGAAAGGGCATGCTGTTATTCGGAAATATATGTAATTTCTCATCCATCACTTGGTTTCCAGGACTCCTCCTGCCACCTAACACAGCTCACATCATACTACAACATGGCCTGGGTAGTTAAATAGCGATGGGTCGCCCTGCATTATTGTAACCTTCTCTGTCTTTCGGTCTCACAGGCTCTTGCTCTCTATCCTGTTGTTGGAGCTTGGGCACTTAGAGCTACATAAGGAAACATTTGTTCCCAGTCTGGTTGAATAGAGCCTTGTGTTGGAGGTAGTCAAAGAGATACAGCGGGATAGGACATCCAAACAGTCGAACACAAGAGCTCTGCTCTGAAGCCCCTCTCTGTCTGTGCTGGGCCAGTAATAAATGTCCTCTAGTCTTAATCACTCTCAGAGCACACACTGGAGATATGACTGACTCCATTGTCCTCTCTATGTATTGTATGTTGAAAGCACAAGTCATAGAGGTCATTGCTTCCAGTAAATATTAGATTTGTTTCACCACCACCAGGTGATCGCTGTGCCGCTTGTATGGGCTTTTTGGATTGAGTCGATGTCCACATATGCATTTTATATCCCTGCATCACACACGTTGTTGTGCATCTCGATGTGTACGCCAATAAGAAAATATTTAATTCTGCTTAAAAATATCTAAATCTTCTCTTCACCCATTCAGCCTGGTTTCCCCTGAATCGCCGATGCATTCCTCCTGTTCCTACCATCTGTGTGAGCAGCGTTCAGAATGGTTTTGTGCTCTCTGGATATGATTATCCTTGTCACACCAATCTGGAAAACATTTGTGTGCACATTAGCACATACCTGCGAACACACACTGGTGTGAGTAGAGACGTGGAAGAGGGTGAATACACAAGCACATGTACATGCAGGCCTGCAGACACACATGCATTATTCAGGTACACACATTGATAAATAATGCATTTTAAGTTAATTTGGCTCTGTTGTGAGGCATAGTGACTCCAGAGTAGGAAAGCAGGAGGAACTGCCATCTTTATTGTTGTTACATGTATCACATCGTTTTAGATAAGAGATCATTACCTCTTAATTACCTTTCCTAGATAATTGCATCCATTAATACTTTAATTTAGCCTTGATTAATGATTAATAAGCTTAGGGTGCAGAGTGGCTTTTGTGCAAGAAGTGAGGTCAACACGGTGCACCAGATAAAAATGTGTAACCTTCCTTTCTTTCCTTTTTCTCAAAAGGAAAAAAAAAGACCTTCACACAGCAGCGGTGGCTTAGGAATGCGAGACAGGAATGCCGTTGAGTTACTATAAAGGGGGTTTGATCACTGAAAACAATGTCTTTGTGTTTCCATCCACAGCTCTAGTCACGCAATGCTGTGTGCGCAAACCTCCAGCAACTTTTCAACCCGGCACACAAGAAAGCCATCAAGTACCTGCAATTGACAGAATCGCGTGCAATTCAGGTACACAAGGATTGTGCTGGAGTACGGCCAAATGGGGAGTAAAGCAAAAGGTGGAGTGGAGCTTCACCTGCTCAGTGTGTTTTGCAGACAGTGTCTTGTGATTGGAGATAAGTATCAGTGGTGAGGGTAAAGCCACTTTCACTTTATTTATTCTTTAATTATAGGATAATGAAATGTAGTTTGTTGTAAGTTTTCTGGGGGGAAATGTGACAGATTTCCTATACAAGGATCATTTGTTTAAGTCAAAGTTTAACCACTTTATCCACATATATTAGGTCCTATTTTGATCACTTTCAGTCATACTATATCAAAGTGAATGACATAATTCCCAAAGTCATATGCAGTATGTTTACAATGGTTTTATCATAGTGGAATTTAAAATCACATACATAATCCATATTCTTTTCTCAAACTATTTTATTTACAAGGAAGTCAAATTCTCTCTTTACAGTCTAACACATGACAAACCCATAAATTATGGCACATATCACATTGAGTTTTTTGCCCTTTTGTCAATTTAATGGCTAACACTTTAATTTATATTGACTTTCTTATATATAAAGTATACTGTAAGTTCTGTTCTAAGTTTAGTCCGTTCCCAGGAATCCAGTCCTTGTTTTCAAGTTTAAGGGTAGCTATGATCCCAGAAATACAAGCAAGCCTGGAGGTGGTTAAGACATGAAAGTGAGGTAAGAAAGACAAGAGATTCATTCATGGGAAGGTGATTCAAGGTACCGACATCCCTGTATCTCTGCACAGCTACAGAAGATCATTATTACTCACTCACAGTGCTCACACAGGGCTCACACGCAAACCTGAGATCAAACTGACAGCTGATGAGTGATTGCAACCAAATATTTGCAACAGCCTATATTTGTGACATAACTTACTTGGATGTTATATATATTAATAATTTAAATCCTGATCAAAACTTAGATGATTGATAGACTAATGCCAGTAGAACAGGCAAACATGCTTCCCCCTCCAATACAAGCAAAAATCAGTCAGTAGCCTACTTTTAATTATACATACTGCCACTGTATGTTAAGTTATAATATTATTCCATATAATGTTCAGTGTTATTATTTTCTATATTGTTATTTTCAATGGTTTTACTCTGGTATCATTCTCCTGTTCTCAAATATTTAGCAACGACAACAATTAACTCCACGTACCATCATGCCTTGCGCGGTTACGTTGGCTGAGGGCAGCATGTGCTGCGCTACTCTGCTCCAACTATGGCTCAGTGCGGCTCAGGCTCTTCACGGGAGCGTATCGTATCACCTACAGAGACGCTTGTTGAAGTTCCAGCAGAGATCATCACTTCACTGGACCACAAGGAGGAACCAGCTTTTTCTGTTAATTATTGGAAATAATCACACTGATCGATCTTGTGATTTACAGAAGCAGCTATCGCTTTACGCAAGGATTCTTCGGACACATAAAGAGGATTATTTGCTGTCATTGCACTACTGACACACGTGGAGGAGTTATTATTATTATTATTATTATTGGTAAAACTTTATGATGGCAACAGCTGATGGATTCAAAACTCCAGCTGTGTATAGTTCTATTGGACATGAGGAAATACTATCCTTTACACGGGATGAGTGGTGTCCATTTCTCCTGCTGCCAAAGTCCTTCTGCTGGACAAGCCGTTTATCGGACAGACGAGTCTCTTGGGATACTGTACTCGTGTGACCAGTGTCATAGCTGGCCAATACCATGATACATTTTGGAAATCGATATATGTTACGGTGGATTTTGGTACAGGGAAAGGAATATCCTGGAATATAATTTAAAAGCGATGCTGAGCAGATGTCCAGCAGTTTGGATAATGACAGAACGTATCTCCTCAGAAGGTATGTGAGAAATAAGAATTACCTATGAGTTCTGCCTTTCTGTCAGTGAAATGGCATGAGGTGACTCAATTTCTGTTGTCATTTCTTCTTTTTTGAGTTGTCAAAACGTGCCGCATAGTCGGCGCATTCTGGGGTGTTCCAAAGGGGATATCAATAAGGAATAACTTAATGTCACTCGATATTATTTCACAAACGAAACAAAAACGTTCAACAACAATGGCTGTTTTGACCAAAGGTTTTGTCGTTATCTCCCTACACACCCATTTGGCCTACATATTCACTACCAAATTACAATTAACAATCCAACTCCTCTCACCTCGGATTAGGACAACTCTGATCAAATTAGGGTATAATCTATGTCTGCGGAGGTGGACCATTGATAGGAAAAACCTTGTCAAACCCCTGAACTACTCCAAATATTTAGGTCCACCTGTTAAGTGTGAGAACACTTCTCCGTTATTCTCTGGCTTCATTACGCGCGCATCTCTTAGCCTTAAAAGTGACTAAAATTGATTTAGTTGTATTTCAGATCTACTACGTGAGTCCCCCATTTTCAAATTGACACCATTTTTAACCTGTCCTCATCCGGAAGTCGTCATACTGTACACCTGCAGTTCCAGGTGACAACTGACCATTCATAGAACCAACCGACCTGTCATAAATTGTGAAAAACCAGGCACAGCAAAGTAACAGTAGTATGAACAGTTTGGATATAGGGACCATAGAAAGCAAGTGCAGTCCACCCACCGCTCCCACAGTGACTCTATTCAGGTGAGAGTAAATATGAGCTTTGCCCACACTGACAGCATGCCATGTGTGGCTGCCAGTAGTGCAAGCTGCTGCTATATGTGACACATGGCATGTCTATGGTTAATACACAAAAATATTTGGATAATGTGTAGCTGCTTCATCAGAGTAGAACCTGCAGGTGCATGTGATCACACTCAATGGTGAACCATATATCAGTCAGGATCATATGAGAGAAGTGTTTGTACCTGTTCTGCTTGTCACCATTTTCATCTTTAATGAGCATACAGTGACATAATGGCATTGCATTCATAGTAGATGTGTGTTCATGCAAGTTATCTGATGAAGCATCCACCTTCCTCTTTCTTCACTCTTCAGCTCTCACTCCTCAATACCGTCCACTTCCTTTAGCAATGAAGAATTCCATCTATTGTTGGAACAGGGGACAGAGCCCCACTATATGTCTGTATACAGCGAAGTGCACAGGCCGAACACCCCTCCCCTCCAACTCAGCATCCCCCACACACCCCCTCCATTAAAAATCTTCTCCAAACAAGACCCCCTTTCTCCACTGAAGAGGGACCCTCTGTCTAATGCCAAGTGACTCTCATGGCCAGCATTGACGGTGGGACACTTGCTTCACAAAAGGAGCTGAAGTGTCAAATAAACTCGGTCAGAGCCCCCAACGCACAAGAATTCCTTTATCTGGCACCCTGGGAGGCAGACAAAGGCAGACTTTGTGTCAGTGAGCAGGCCTTGACTAAACACTGGGACTTTTTTTACTCCTCACAACTTCTGCCTCTTCTTCCTCCTCGTTCTTTTGTGGTTTGAACAGCTGAGCATGTCTGTTGACGTGACCTCGCTTGCCCAGCATCTGTCCTGCACACCGCCAACATCACCCCTGTGCTGTATTAGCACTGTACAAACATAGATATACCCCGGCACGCCCACTCTCATAGACCCCCTTCCCTCTCTTAGACTCTTAGACATCAAAGCAGCCAGAATATTTCAATAGATGTACTTTCTTTGGCAATACTTCTGTTTATGTCTTGGTCCTAAGCTGAGAATAGCAAAGCATGAATTTGCTTTCTCACAGGGCTGAGTGTGCTGGCTGAGCTGTCATATGATATGCTTGTGGTGAACCGCAGTAGAGAGCCATATACACACCAGGGTCAGAGTCACTTAACAACCCTGTATTTACTCCACTCAACATTTCCGAGGAACTTCCTCATCACTTGCAGTTCTTTAAGTTCAAATTCAGCTGTTAGCCATCGGTTTTATACTTAGATTAAAACACAATGACCTAATATCATAGCTACTCACAGCTTCAGTTCGGCAGTTTATCCGCACGTTAGATGATTAGCACAATTTTCCATTACCTTAAAATATAGATGGAGGAATCAGGTAACACATACACTTC
Source organism: Percina caprodes (assembly GCA_013375575.1). Lineage (NCBI taxonomy): Eukaryota > Metazoa > Chordata > Actinopteri > Perciformes > Percidae > Percina > Percina caprodes. The sequence continues at coordinate 7,679,589 of JABXJD010000002.1, read as the reverse complement.
AGACTAAACAGACATACTCCTTCCACATTGGTGGTGTTATGCTCTTACACTCTATAGTCTGCTCCTTGAAGTTAAATACCTAGTATGTATAAAGGCAAGCCCAAAGTGCTGGAAAAGGACCTGATAAAGCATTGAGACGCTGGAGCTGACCGGCCCCATTGATGGACATGTGCATCAGGCCCCCAGGCATGCGAATACAGACCTGCCAGAGAGCGATAGTCTACAGCACAGTGGTTAAGGTAAACAGATCTGGTTGCTGTGGTTGAGTGTGTTAATGGTGTGTTTATGAGCTTAAGTTGACTGGTGATTTATCATGTCCAAACTCAAGGCTCACCTCGGATCCCTGGCCTTGATCGAGCTCAGTATCTGGTGTGTGTTTGTGTGTGTGTGCGTTTGTGTGTGTCATTACACACAGGTGACAACACCGACTGAGCAGTGTGACCTCCTGGTGAACTGTGTCTCGATGTCATGACCATTAACGACTGCTCAAGGGAAATGGAAAGCAATAGAAACATTCATTATGCATTACTTACAACCTGTTTTTATAGTAAACTGTGTTCTTAGCATTACCTCACCAGGTCAGCGGCGCACAAGGCTCAGGAAAATATTCTTCAATCATTAGTGTCAGTTAACCTTTAATGATCACCATGAGAAATATCAGGCAGTAAAAAAGATGTTGGGTATCCTTTCATACAGCAGACCATTTACACTCAGTTCTGTGTGTGTGTGTGTGTGTGTGTGTGTGTGTGTTTAGAATGGTCTCTAAAGTTTGTCTGAACAGTCATTTATTAGTAGTGGCAGAACAATGGGGAGCTTGTCTCCGGGGTGGTGGGGGCCAACAGGGAGCCGATGGAGCCAAGGGAGGGTGGCCTGAGATTGGGCAGCAGCCTCTGACCAAGAACAAGCCCATGTCTGATGGAGAGAACTGCTGACCCTTCCTGAGTAAAATGGCACCTTTGTTTCGAGGTGTGTGTGTGTGTGTGTGTGTGTGTGTGTGTGTGTGTGTGTGTGTGAGCTTTTGAAAAACTGGGAGCACTGTAAAGTTTTTTTTTTTCTCCGCGCTTTCCCTCCATTTGAGAATTGTGACATATAGTCAAGGAGCATGTGTGAGAAATGTGGGAAAATTAAAAAGTTACCTGACACAAAAGCTATATCATAACATGTCATTTTGTGGGTAGCCAATCCATCTCCTCAGAATTTGACATTTAACAGATGAAATGCAGTGTTGCTGAATGCTATCTTTGAGGAGACACACTTTATGACCTTGTACAAAATGTCAAACAGAGGTGTCATCATAGCACAAGTGCCTTCAGTTAAACACAATGTAGTTGCATGTCTATTGTGCTACACAAAGCTATTGACATGTAGTGTACATCCCGTGGCTGTGATACTATGACACCAGACCACCCCTTAATTAGCTATTTTCTGTTTTCCTCTGGCCTGTTGCCACAGTCTGTGTGGTGCTTTCTCCCTACTGGCCTATCCCAACAATTGTTTTCTCTTTCTAATGATGTTCATGAGAGATTGAAACGCTTTGTATAAACATGGGAAGAAATAAAACGGAGGAGAGAGGAGGAGTAAATGCTGGTGGGTAATGGCAACAGATTGCTTATTTCCTACAGGGAAACCACACCATGCACAAAGGGTGGCATGTATGTGTGCGTTTTAAGGAGGGTGTTATCCTGCTTTGGGAGATATCAGGAAGTGGGAGGCTGAGAGAGACTGACAGTTTGTGCTTCAGTGAGAGCGTGGCAGGGTTCTTTAGAGGAAGTGGTGAACACGAGTCAGGGATTCTTCAAAATGATGCCTTTGGGTGTGCCACTTGTTTGTCTCTTTGCTTGTCCTCTTTGATAAACCTCCCTCTGCACCTGGTGTTTAGACCTTTTAACTTAACTCTCTGCCATATGGCCAACCATTCTCTGTTGGGTGATGAAATCTGGCTCACTTCTTTTGACTTTTTGTTTATTTAAATGCTGCTATCCCTTCTGTCCTTGACATCCTGTGTAAGCACAGCCACACTGAACTCTGCATGGATATAGAAGAAAGAGAGCACTGGAGATATGGAGAGCACAGAAAGCTGAAACGAAGATGGGTGGAGGACAGGCTCTTTCCCCCAACATGCCCATCGACATGCACAGAGCAAATAGCAAAGACACAGCGCAGCACAGGGGCATCTCTGTCAGCCCTGACGCAGACAGACAGCACTCCATTCAAACTCCACTCAGCCACAGGAAGGCTGCATGCCCCACCCACCTACCTACAAGGACACTACGCATCTGCTGAAGAGTAGTAAATAAGAGATGTTTAGAACAGGCTAAAACTCTTTTGCACTGAAATACCTGCAGGCGATTATGCCAGTGTGAGGTTTTGCAGTGTAGAATCGAACACAGGGTTGACTTCACTTGCACAATTTGATTAAATTATTGGAATTCTTCCCCATTGTATGTTTTTTTTGTATGTGTGTCCCTATGAAGCCCCCAGGTGTATGGTGATGGATCTTCAGGTGTTTTCTTGACCCACCTTGCACGCAAAACAAATCAAAATGATCTTGGTTTTGTGATGCTTTAAATACCAGACATTCCTTGTCCTGTTTTCTCTCAAACTGACCTCACTTGTTCTCTATCCGTCCTCTTGTTTTGGAGGGAAAATTCCTCCTTTTGTGTTCCTTTTTCACAAATGTCACATTCCAATGAACCTATGACCATATTCGTGCCTGTACTTTGCTGGGTGTGGGTTGCCACGGCAACATCACTGCGTTTTAACCAGTTACACCTACACAAGTAAGCCATCCTCATTCAGGCCTTGGGTCCTTTTTTCATTCGATCCAGTCTTTCACTCCTCCCTTTTCTTTCGTTCATAGTGGGGGAGGATAAAGGAGACATTTTCAGTGTGAAGAGGAGCGTGAAATTTCCTGTGTGACCTCTCCAAGACACAGCAGACCACCAGGCTCCTCAGACGAGTGTGTATGCTTGCGTTAAATCCTGTGCTTGTGTGGGAGATCCATGTGATGCTGGCTGACAACGTTCAGTGCGTGTCTGTTTTTAATGCTTTGTTTAAACAGTGCAATTATGTTGGATTAAGTGTCCTGACATTTAGAAGGTGCACACAAATGATCATGTCACATTAAAGCTGTTGACTGGGTGACAGCGAGGCCGATGCTCCTGTGTTTAAGGCTCTCCCAGTCGGCTTGTATGCTATGTGGCCAAGCTACCACAGTGAGTTCTGAGCTTCTGACAGACATGCTGTGGAAGTGGCTGTCGGTGTCTCTGACCAGAGGCACAGATAAGCATGAGCAGCCAAAGTGCTCTAATGACAGCTAAAACGACTGGAGCCTGTCCAGACCTCAGACTGTCATCACAGGGCATCAATCATTCAACAGGCTGTGGAAAAGGGACATTCATGCTCCTCGGTGGGAGGTATTTGTGTCACCTTTGAGAGGATTTAGAGTTTATGATAAGCTGATGGGTTTTATGAGAAAAATATACATTGAGGAGGAATATTTTGTCTCTGTAAAATCTTTCATTGAGAAACAGTGGCTATGTTGTAGTGCAGACTCTGGTTGAATTTTGGAGTTGCCTTTGTGCATTTTGTTAGACTCTGCTTCTCCCTTGTGGACAATGTGCGCAGTAACAGAATAACAGTACACTGGGCTGTATTTCCTCTGTTGGCCACTAAAGATCTGTGGTGATAATTGAAATACTTAAGTCAGAGCCGTATACGGTGCTGACTTAATTAACCCAACTCAACTTTATTTATATAGCACCTTTAATACAAACATACAGCCCAAAGTGCTCCACATAGAAAAATTGAAACAACACAAAGAAATCATAACAAAAAAAACGACTAAAAATGATAATACAGTTTTGCATTGCCACTTAATAATAGCTTATAATGTAGTTAATACATAAATAATTACAGCTACAACCATGATTTTGGAGCCTCCCTGATCCAAGGAAACATGCTGGGGGAAAAAGAACATAAGGACTCCGGGGAATGACTCCCCAGAGCTAGGTTAGTAACAGGCATTTCTGGGACATGGACAGAGATGGCAAAAGTACTTACTTCCCATACTCAAGTAGAAGTACAGATACTTGTGTTAAAAATACTCTGGTAAAAGTAAAAGTACTGATTTAACTTCTTTACTTAAGTAAAAGTAACAAAGTACAGGTTTGGAAATTATGTATAAATTTAAGTATAAAAGTAAAAGTAGCCTTACGAATGACAAAGCTATCTGGACCAGACAGATGTTACTAGAGAGCACGCTGAGAAACTTCAGTGGACATGGAGAAAAAGGCTCTTTATATGCCATTGCCTACATTTTAAATGGATGTTTGCCAATAGGCCTAAAACATATAGCCAGTTTATTGTGACAGAGACTCCAGGTTAATAAGATTCTGAGATTCTGACTGAGTAGCAAGATATGAATTCAATTGTGATTCTGTTAGAAGTCTGTATATTACCATTCAATTAGAGTAAATTTTGTATTGATGATGCAAAAAATAATGGAAACTCCAGTGAAATTATTTGAAACTTGTTAGTGAGGACTAAATTAGGACTGTATTTAAAGCTGATTCTGATTTCCAACTTCGCCCCAGTTGTGTCTGTTAAAACACGGACGGAGACAACTTTTCTCTTTTGATGCTTTATTACAATCAAGCAACAGTACAAACATGGGCGTGGGTAGCTCTGCTATGGCTGTGTTTTTGTGTTTGGTTCTGCAAAGAAAAAAATAACATTGTAAAGGCTACCACACACAATGCATAGGAAAACCACTATTAATTACATTATCTTAATGCAGTGTAACTACTGTAGCATGTAAATAATGCACCTAAAATGCAAACGTAAGCAAGGACGTTCTTCAATCGCCATTATGAATCAACAGCCAGGTGTAACCCAGCTATCAGGTGAAGAACACAAACTTTGAACTTTAACTTTGCCAGAACTATAGACCAATAAAATTAACTGACAACATATTGTAAGTTATACGACTTACAGTTCTCAAAGACGCACACACCCAATCTCAACTGATTATCCCCTGGACAGCTAGCTTTTTTTTCTTTTTTATCACTTTTTGTCTCCGTGTGGTGTGCGCGCCCGCTCGCGGTGTGAGGTGCGTGTGGCCCGCGCTATTCTCCGACATGCACTCACAATCACACTTGATAGACGACCTTTTGTACAAAACTAAAGTAATGAGCCAATTTTGTAAAATGTAATGAGTAGAAAGTACTAATGTTCGTGTTAAAATGTAAGGAGTAAAAGTAAAAACTCGCCAAAAAATAAATAGTAAAATAAAGTAAAAATATCTGAAAAATCTACTTGAGGACAGTAACGGAAGTATTTGTACTTCCATTAATTACTTCATGGATGCACACAAATGGAAAGTTAAAGGAGAGAGGAACTCAATGTGTCAAAGGAAGTCCCCCCAGTCTAAAACTATTACAGCATAACTAAGAGAGACACGGTAAAGAGAGGAGTCTGGTCAGGCTAGTACTCTCCCCTGCCGAGTCGGGCTGTACTGCCCTGCCTCTCTCTAGTTTTATTATATTATTGATTATATGGTAAATTTATCTGATGACTATGACGAGAAGCAGGTGGGCCTGGTTAGGCGGACACTGCGACTCATCGCTCCCTAACTATAAGCTTTATCAAAGAGGAAGTTTTAAGTTTACTCTTAAATGTGGTGACGGTGTCTGCCTCCTGAACCCAGACCGGAAGCTGATTCCACTGTAGAGGAGCCTGATAGCTGAAGGCTCTGGCTCCCATACTACTTTTAGAGACTCTAGGAACCACAAGTAACTCTGAATTCTGGGAGTGCAGTGCTCTAGTGGGACAGTAAGGCACTAAGAGCTCTTCAAGATAAGGTTGTGCTTGACCATTGAGAGCTTTGTAGGTCAGGAGAAGGATTTTCAATTCAGTCCTGGATTTTACAGGAAGCGAATGCAGAGAAGCTAATCTTGAAATTCTTTTATTAGGAATAACTCCTTGAGATGTAGCATTTCGTTTTCAAGGGGGTCCTTAAAGGCAAGAAAATACAGGACAGTCACAATTAAATAGTAGACAAACAGTTAAGGTAATTAACAGTTGAGAAAATAATAAGAAAATAATAATAATGAATAAATTAAAATTAAAATCAAGGATAAGTATCAAGTATGAAGAAAACAGTTGCAACTTGTGTGCAAATAATTATGAAGAGACATCAAACTGGTGAAAAAGAGGAGATACCTCTACAAGACCAAGGTTAACCATTCCAATCGGAAGGGCCTCCCAATTTCTTTAGATATACTGTATGTGGTATGGAGAAAAAAAGATGGTGAGTGTCTCTTAAGCTGTAGGATATAGAACCGATAAGAATAGATATAGAATCAAATGTTTCAGATAAGATGGATAGTTTGAAAAAATGCATTTGTGAACAAACTGCAACCAGTGAAACTGACGCGAGCATTTAGTGAAAGAAGATTCTTTGACTGATACATTTGACAATAATGCGTTCTAAATGGATACCTCAGAACAAATCTGCAGAGACTATTATAAATCACTCTCAGAGATTTAAGATTGGTTTCGGCTATGTTCTGATAAACATCTGCATAATCAATTACAGGTAATAATAATTGAGTAATAATTTTGTAAAACAATTAATTGGGCAATATAACATTCTTAAGCTAAAGTTTATTTTTTTTCACAATAGAATTAATATGAGGTCTGAAAATAAGTTGGGAGTCAAGCCAAAGGCCCAGATATTTAAACTCCTCAACATTAGCTAGAAGTTTACTATCCAGAAATCTAATCTCAAAAGAGTTATTTTGCTTATGGAGTGCAGAACCCTGAGGGACACCCATTTCAATTATTCTAGACTGTGAGGTCAATAAAAATTGCACCAGTAGACCTGTTGTTATCTTGTGCAGAAAAAATATAATTGGTAAATGTAGTAAGGGCTGTTGTAGAGTGATTAGTTCTAAATCCAGATTGATTTGGAGTCAAGATGGAGAAGTCATTAATATATTTAGACAGTTAAAAAAAGAAATAAGCTTTTCGAATATCTTTGCTTCATTACTGATAATGGAGGTTGGCCTATTGTTAACATCAAGTGAGTCACCACCTTTGTGTTGTGGTGTTAATTTAGCTAATTTCCACATTAATGGAATTACGCAAGTGGGAAATGATACATTAAATAAGTCACATACTAGAAATGCTAGGACATGAGAAGAAAATTTGATAAACTTAATGTCCAGACCATCAGGACCAGCATCATTAGAAGATTTTATTTCTGAGATTGCCTGTTGGACATCAGAGGGATTAATTGTTGAAAATGAGAATGAGCTATTGTTCACAGTATTTGTTATGCTAGAATAGGAGCGCTCAGGTGATTGAGAACAACAGATAGAGGAAAAATGTTGATCGACGGTATTGGCCATTGAGATAGGGTTGGTGATAATGTTGTTCTTTATTCTAAGTTTGGTAGGAAGACTTTTATTGGTTTTGTTAATTAAAGAGTTGAGTTTCTTCCAGAATTGCTTAGGGTTTTTGATGTCATCTGATAAAGAATGCTTTCAGTAATTTGATTTTGCATTCCTTGTTTTGGTTGTACAGTCATTTCTTAATTTCTTATATTCAGACCAATCAGCATCATCCTTTGTCATGTGGTATCTGACCCATGCTTTATCTCGTTGTTTAAATAAATGTATTAAATCACTGTTAATCCAAAGTAAATTACTACCCTTGACCTTCAATGATGTCCAAGGTGCATGTCTATCTATGACTTTAAGAACCTCTGAGAGAAAGAAGTTCCATGCATCTTCAACATAAGGGATAATTTGAAATCTAGCCCAGTTAATTCCTATTAAATCTTGGATGAAAGCCTCTGTGTGTAGTTTTTTACACTGTCTTATCCTAATGACTTTGCGTAGCAGACGGGGTAGTCTTATTTTCCAAAGACAAAAAACAATTGAGTGATCACTAAAACAATCAGGGAATACACCAGACTGTGAGATTCTATTTGGTTGGGTAACCAAGAATTATATAATTTACCATTAGAGGTGTTCTTGAGCGTGGCAGGATAATGCAAGGAATATTTAATGTCCAGTTCATGGAGTTTCTTTTTAATATCATCATACTCCTGACGCTTTTGGAGAAGACGGGTACTAAAATCTGGGAAGATATGGACACGTTTGTCATTGGACACGTTTCATTTTCACAGGCAAGTCGTAGGATTTTAAACTTATCCTGAAGACTAAGGAGTTTCACCAGCAAATGCCTCGGAGCAAAATTCTTCTGGTTCTGTGATTGTTGCATAGGGGAGCAGTGAACCTGCCCCAAAGTTGGAGGTACTGGGAAATTCTCCTCATTTCGGGTTTTTTCAGGAGAGGTTTTATCACAGCTACTTTAAATGACCGCGGTACATAACCTGTTAATACAGACATATTAATCAAATTGAGTAATAGAGTGTTAACCACTGGTAACGCTTCTTTAAGTAGCCTTGTTGGAATGGGGTCTAAGAGACAGGTAGATGGCTTAGCTGAAGAGACCTTTGACATTAATTGTTGAAGGTCTATAGGATAGAAGCAGTCTAAGTATATGTCTGGTCTTGTTGTTCTTTCTAGTGCTACTGTGTGCAAATGTGAACCGATGAGGGCAAAAGGTGATGAATTGTATCACTAATTGTTATAATTTATCATTAAAGAAGGTCATAAAGTCGTCACTACTCACAGCTATAGGAATAGATGGCTCAATAGAGATCTGTCAGCCTGGCTACAGTGCTGAAAAGAAACCATGGGTTGTAAACGAGATCCTTCCATTTCGGTGGAACGCCATTTACTTTCAAGTTTTCATGCAGATTATGATGACTTCATTGTGGTTTTATGAGAATGTTATGTTAACTTTTCAAAATACCTTTGGTGACATTTTCCACACACAAACAAAATGTAATGGACAACACAGCCAAATTATTTCATCCCTCTTATATGTCACTTTCTTCAAACACCACTAGAGGTCAGAGTTTGATCGTGGTCTGGAAACACATTGGAAGACTTCACTGCTTTTCTTACTTACTTTCTTTCTTTCTTACTTATTTACTTACTAACCTACTTACTTACTGTAACATACTGTACAGTTCAATACAATATTGGGGTCTGGATGTCATAATATGTTATAATAATATATCAGTGGCGTGAAATACATGCATTTTCTATTTCACATCACAGTGGGCACAAAGTTAGAGCTCTGTATTGTGTATCTTGAGTTCAAACCATTTTCATATACTACGCTGACTTTATTTGCCGGCTTTTTTCTGCTCTCGGCATCACTGCGTATAACAGAGCTTCATTCTTTTCTTGGTGTGTACAATATTAATGCACTACAGTTGACTACATTACCCACAAGATGTCGCTCTTGCATCAGGCATTGGATTTGTAGACAATGTCCTCTACACTACAGACAGACATTTGTAGAATCTAATACAAGAAAAATATTGGTTGCATTATTAAAAGCTGCTTCACAGACAACTTTATAGACATATTTTTCAATATGTTTGATTTTTAAATTAGTGAGTAAAATTGAGTCATTACAAGTATAATGTAGTACACGCAACACATGTCTATAGTCTCTGATGCACATAGCTTTAAGTGGACTAAAGGTTTGTCCCAAGTTTAAGCACCAGATGGCAATGTGGTAACATGGAATACGGTTTGTCCTCTGAAAAGTAAAAGCTACTTTGAATGTCGAGTAACCCTGTGATCTATGGAGTAATGGCTGTAGATTGGCATTATTATCTTCTTATTGCCCCTCATTCAAACTCATCTCTCTTTGAAGATCAAAGTGGCCGTGTGCCTCTGTGTGTACCGACACTTATAAACCCTGAATGAACTTCAATAAAGCCAACTGTCCACTTTGTACATCTGTGGCTCCTAACATTTTTCTGGCCTTACCAGTTGAAATGCTGTTGAACCAGCAGAGTCAACTGTTGAGCAGCACTTCTTGTTCAAAGTAAGAGATTTTAGAATAATTGCTTGGGCATAGAATTCTAAATGTATGGTAGTGTACGTAGTAAGAAACAATAGAAAAACCAAATGACAGTGTGAAAACAGCAAACACCCATCAGAAACCAGTCTGGCTGTTTGAATCATGATACAGAAACTTGGCAAGTCCGTTAGTTCTTTGTTGGCTTCACTCCTCTGTGAACTTCCGACATTACAGAATACAGAGAATGAATGAAAGAAAGAATGATACAGGTTAAGGAACAGGTGGGGCAGCTTATGATTGGGTGACAGTAATAGCGCGAGTATAATGCCACACCGTTTAGTTCCCACAGGTGTCTTGTATGTGTGTCATACTGTAGTACTGTTACAGGTATATGTTGGGCACATTGTGTACAAGCCTAAGTAGTAGTCATGATTATTGTTGTTTATTGTTTCATGTACTGAACTCATAAAACAAAAAAATGTCTTGAGCTAAACCAATGCAAATTCAACTTCTCATATCTGCTGTCGGAATATGACACTTTATTTTAACCTGTTCTGGATTCAGCTCTTTTGAATGAATTTTCTTGTTGAATATTGAATGTCACAGTTTCTGATTTTTGTAGTTAATCAGCTTCTGGTAATGGGGAAAGAGTGTCAGGGGAAGAAGCTAGAATCATATGTGATTTGTTTATCTGTGTTTTGTGCAACTGTGTGCACCTGCATTGTGTTTGATATTAATAGTTTAATGTATCCATAAGCATTTCATGTGTGCACATGTGCACTAAGGCATTTTAAGGTATAGTGCATCAGTACAGTATGTGTGCACTTTACACACACACAGCCATGCCTCTTGCACTGTGTATGTAAATGTATCCATAATCTACAGCTAATCAGATTTTTCCTTTTGGGTTTGTCACTAAGGGGACTTTAGCCACCTTGAAGACTTGTGCTAAGAAGTTGTGCACACACACACACACACACACACACACACACACACACAAAGCATGCACACACACACACACAGCCTTCTGCATAACCTTTGTGAGACTTCATATGTTGTGTGCAGTTCCTCCGGATTCGTCTTATCTACCTTCCTTTCTTAGGAAAATCAAATTCCAAACTGTGAGCTTATCAGAGCTATTGGTCACTATTTGCTTCTGCTGCTGTTTTTTTCTCAATTTCTTTTGTATTTATTCTCCGTGAAAGTGAAAGCTTGCCTTTGTGGAGAGCTTGTTGAGATTAGCATCTGCGTCAAATCTCATTCAATTTCAGAGTGTCAATCACTTTTCAATCAATTGCTAACCCACAACAGAAGTCAATGGTTGCAACACTGCTCCCAGCTGCTTATCTTCTCTATCTCTTCTAAGCTCTCTAACATTACTCATCTCTTCATAATATTCGATCATCTAAATCCTTCAGCAGCTTTCGATAACAACTGCCGCGGGCTAGACGAGCTGAGAACCTGACAAGACGTGCCCAAAGCAGGTACTGTTGAAGCTCACTGCCTTTAGGGAAGAGGTCCATGTTTTTTCCCAAGCTGTTTATTGCAGACAATATGTGTATGCATTGCAGGGCGGGTAGAGCAAGGTGGATCTTAGGTAGATATACAGAGGAGGAAGTATGAGTGTTTATCTGTCTAGTCGATGGCTAAGGTAACCCTCTATCTACTGTTCAAGTTAATCATCAACTCTGGACTCTGGCTTTCTGTACTTGGCAGGCAAGCAAGGCTTAGGAAAACATTTGTTCATTAGCGGCATTTTTCACATTTTAAAACCTCAGAATGCATATGCTGGCTGTTGTATTGACCACATTTTTGCAGCAGGACAATAAAGCATTACGTTGTGAGCCTTTCTCTATAACTATTTCTTATGGTTCTGTGTCAATGTTCCCTGTGGTTGACGTTAATGAGGTGGAGTTAGTGGCAGCAGCTTCTTTACAGGGCTTCCTAACGTACGTACCACCTCCACCTCTCTTTGCTCAACACTGTTTCACCCTTCTACTGGGTGACCTCAACTGTAACACTGGGCCTCAGTGGGTAACATTGGCAATACCTCAATTAGAAACCAGGGGAAATCCTAGTGCAATGAAAATTACAAATAACTATGTGTCCACCTTATGCTGCTACCCCCCAGTTGGTGCTGCAGCTCTCGATCAGCAGCAGCTTAAATGGGGTGCACGTGCTTTGGGGCATGGACAGCTGTAGAGAGGGAATCTGCTCTACTTGTAGTGTTGCTGGAGTAGACACATAGACACATGTGCACACACAAAGAGGACATTAGCAGCAGTGCAAAACGGTTGTGAGCTTGGGTTTCAGTGTGGTGTAAGGAGGGGAGTTTGTGTGGGGTGGGTACGTATGTTTGTGTGTGTTCCTTCGTCCGTTTACAAAGCCTGCACTCCTCCACTGTAAACGTTGCCAACCTAGCCTCTTTCAGACATCTGTCTCTCCGTCTCACAAGCTCTCTCACACACATATGCTTATGCCACCTTCTCATTTCATCCATACAATCTAAGTCCATACAAGCTGAAACTTGAAATCCAAACCCTGTGTCCCCAAGATCTGTGTATATTAAAATGGGTGATCAACCTCCATATATAATTACAACTGTGACATTTCTAAAAATCTGGATAAACTGCATTAATGGTGCATTATGTGGACTGTGTGGCCTGTAAAGGCAGGGAGGTATGTGGAAGTAGCTGGTCTCACATGTTTATTGTTACTCAGAGGCTTGATGGAGAGCCTGGTGGCCTTGAGGACAGGGCAAAGATCACTCAGGTGAGGTCGGACTTTTCCACCCCTTCCAGAAGTGAGGCGCCACTCATCAGACCAATTGGCCTGTGCTCTAAAGGGGCTGAGTCCAGTCAAACTGGGGAGAAGAGGCGGAGAGCAGATTGAGAAAAGGTTTTGGAAAATGTGAGTGAAGTGGTCAGGGATCTGGTGGTTACTGATGGCAGGTTTTCCCCCTGCCAGCTGCCAGCTTATCAACTTTAATGATGTGAGCGAGCGATGGCCAGTCCCTCTGCCCCCTGGGTCTCCATGTCCTTCATGCCCGCCATGGCAGCAAGAATGGCAGCAGCACACCAATAAAGCCCCACATGGTACTGATCGAAAGGTTTTAAAGTTTCTTTTCCCTAGCTCGCATTCACCCATTCACTGAATCATGAAGTTTAAAGAAATAGAAACTTTTGATAATCTTTTTGCCTCAAATGTCTTGCTTACTCAAAAGTCCTTGGTGTAGATTTTTTAAATCTTCTAATGACCAGGTTTCCTAAAATAATATAAACATCATCCATTGGCTAAACTGCTTTTCTGATCAAGAATTTTTTATTTAACAATTCTTTCCTTGTTTTTGTGAAATCTTTACTGTTAGGCACTGCAGGGCAAAATGATTTGCCAGTGCTCCTGGTCTATTTTTCATCCCACCTTCCCTATCACCTTCTTCCCTTGCCTCTGAATTACTGGTCGACTGAGCTGTTTTGGAAGGAGCTCCAGGGGCAGCATTCATTTAAGAGTCAGATATAAACAGGCATTAAAAGGCAGCGTGTTCCTAATTAGCTGAAGCTGCTCATATGTTTGGTGTGCTTGTGTAATGTTTATACTTTAGTGTGTGTGTGTGTGTGTGTGTGTGTGTGTGTGTGTGTGTGTGTTTGTACACGCTGAGTTTTATTGCCTATGCATAGTTGTATTGATGCTATTGATGCTGCAGTGACTCCGACGCCTGTCACAGTGACCTTGATAACGCAGCTTTTGTAGCACCTATAGCATATGTACTTTGTATAACATTATGCTTTCCTTAAAATCACAAAAGAGTTAGAATTGAACAATAAGTCACATTGATTATTCTTTCCTCACAAACAAACATCTTGCAGATTTGCTGAGGTTCTCATGAGGGTTGGTTCAACTGTTTTCATATTGGATGGTAGTTTAGGCAACACATGAGTTTATGAGGCAGTGTAGTGCAGTTTCAGCTGCGGTCTTTGAGTGCAAACTGTGTGCGTATGTGTGTGCCAGTGCCAATGGTCCACTAATCAAGGCTTCCTCACACAGTCTCTCAGTCAGGGATCCTAAAGTGATTATGAAAATGACATAACTGTCTTGCTCCTCTTCCTTAGTACTACCTGCCCCTGTGCTGAACAGTGAAGCAATGACATTTGGCCCAGTCATAAATGAACTACAGTTCAAGAGCCATAAAAACACCTTATGATGTCTGGGTTTCTGTAGTCAGGCTATTAAGTTGTAAAAATCTAGATTCAGCCGATATTGTTGGGGAGTGTGCAGCAAAGATCAAAAGGTCCTCACTCAGCCATACTTTCATAAACCTACAGTGGGCTTGGTTTTTACCGGTAAGCACACAGGAAAATTCTTTGAATTCCCCGGCCTCACACCCTTACTCTACTTTTCCCGCCCTGCAGCCAAAACCTCTGGCTTCATGGGTTTGTTTGTGGCGCGTTTGACGTCACAGGGAGATCAATTAGTTCCTCAAATGAGCGAGTTATTTCTTTTCCCCTTCCAGTTTTAAAATATATTTGAATTTATAGTTTGTACATTGGACTGAATCTGTAGATAAGAAAAAGTATGTGGACATGGGGACATTTACCTGGCACACACTTACACACACTAATGTTCAGCTACTACTGTGAAGGTGGGCCAGATAACTGACCATACTGGATGCCATCCACATGTGTAAGTCTGGACGCACAACCCTACTGCCCTTTTCCTTTGTCTCTCACCTCCTCTATCTATCTTTCTATAATTGTGTCCCAGACCCAGACATGTCCATAAATAAACGGGGTCTCCCTCTCCTCAACCAGACCCAAGCCATGTTTATGTTGAGGCCTATGTTGGATTGGGGGGGGGATCATCTGGACCACTGGGCCTGCCACACCGCCTCTCTCTGGACTCAGGTGGAATCAAGATGTGCCACCAAAAACCAGCATCTGCTTAGTGGACTAAAAAACCTAGATGGGTCATTGGATAACGAACGAACGAACGAACGATAGATAGATAGATAGATAGATAGATAGATAGATAGATAGATAGATAGATAGATAGATAGATAGATAGATAGATAGATAGATAGATAGATAGATAGATAGATAGATAGATAGATAGATAGATAGATAGATAGATAGATAGATAGATAGATAGATAGATAGATTTTTACTTGTAGTAAACAATCCTTGACGTGTGTACATTTTTGTGTACACACTTGGCAGTCTTAGTACAGCATTTGAAAACAAGAGTCCAGAGAAATAATTAAAAAAAAGATACAGCTCAAAGTGTGCTTTTAGAGTTGCTGTAGTTTTATAGTTATTTATTCTGCATTAATTAGTTTTGTAAATCCTCTATTATCTTTTAATTCATAAAATAATACTGTACCTTTTTGGTAAGGATGGCATTATCCTCCAGTTTTTGCTTTATTTTATGCTATCTGTAAAGAAAGTCAGAAGAAAATTTGTCATGACAGACAATGGAGGAGCTTTTTGGTTTATTTACATTAGCTGGATGTGGTCTCATGGTCTTCATTTCATCTGGTTCAGGAGCCAGGCTATTAAAACTAATGAACACTTATTACCCCGAGTTGGATCCTGAGCTCCTTGCTAAACATCCCTTCTGTAGCTGTTTGTTTTACTTATACCTGATTATTCAAACAGAGCAGTAAAACATGTGGCTGGGCCTTTGCCTCTGGACTTTACAGGTTGTCTCGTAAACAGTCTGATCTATGATACGTGATTGGACATGAGAGCCACAGTTTTTTTTTTATATGAGCAAACACGGGTGGTCTTCACTTTTCTTCACTAATCATCTTTGACTGAATCCAGTATTTTATTAATGTACAATCTGATGTCCTATGTGTTGAGTCGTCAAGATACTATGTGGTTATTAGAAAACAAAACAGATTTAATGTTGAACACATTGCTGTTTTTACGAACCAAGGAACCAATGAAAGTGTTCGTGTGCGTGTTCATGTCCCTCGTCTTGTTGGTAGGAATGATTTTCTTGGTATGCTTAAATCTAGACATCTGCTTTGCAAATGTGAGGGAACACTCCTCAGATTAAACAGTTTTATGTATTTTGACGTTTAACACTGCTAAAAATATAATAGTATTTTTTCTGTTTCTAAGAATTCTTTTGTGGATGCAAAGGACTCAATTTAATTGTGCTACATTTAGTCCGTCAAAGAGTAAAATGCATACGTGTTTTAAATAAGCTTACATTGTTATACATTTGTGTTTTAGAAGATATGCAGTCCTTCTAGTTTACAATGTCACATCTGCTACCAGTTTCAACTTATGGCCTTTTTATCATGGTTTCAACTGCACCAGGATTTGCTTGCTTGATGGCTTTATAATTGTTTGCTCATCGCCAGGTGTCAGATTGAAGATTGTAGCGACAACTGACAGATGCTTTAAGTGTGTGTGTGTGTGTGTGTGTGTGTGTGTGTGTGTGTGTGTGTGTGTCCGCGCATAGTATGTCCATGTGTGTTTCTGTGTACATGACAGCTTCGATGCATTTCTGCAGATCATCAGTGGCATTAGAGAGTGTTGATGAGTGACAGATGAAATTGTGTGTTTCTCTTCCCTCGCTGAGACCTTTGTGCTGCATAAATCAGCCCAAACAGCTCAGGTGTTGTTGAGGGAAGGAAAGAGCCCTTTCTTCTGACTCCTCTCCCGACACCTGTGGTTTTTAATATGATACGTGCATACGGAAAGCATGGTCACACAAACAGCGTGTAAAGTTTCCCTGTGTCTGTACCAATCCGTCAAAAAGAGATGGAGCTTGACTTTCATCCTCCCGCACTGCTTCACCCCCAACAAACCCCTCCCGTTACCCCACAGCCCCTGTCATCAACAGCTGGAATTTCCCTGAAGTCAGAGTTGGCCATAGAGAATAGAGTGATCTGAGACAGAATGGAGTGATAAGCCTGAAAATGAGAGGCAGATTGAGAGAAGAATTAAAAAAAAACGACCTCTCCTGTCTGCTTTTCTGGCATTGACATTACCTTTGCACCCTTAAGGAGGAAGCATATCAACCCTTTTTGCTGAAACCCTATATGGTGAACTTAAAGGTAGGGCTTTGTCAAAGCAATGGTTCTAAAACTCTTGTATTGCATTTCACTTGACATGCTATCACTGTAAAAATCTGTAATTAGATATAGAACACAAGGCACCACACCTATAAATCTAGCACCATTATTAAGGCCTGTGTTGGTTTGATACTCGGACTCCACCTACGTCGGTGGCACAGCTGGCACTCTGTGTGTGTGTGTGTGTGTGTGTGTACTCACAGGTTATAAACTATATCAGTCCCTTTTGTACTCATTCTACAGTCCTAAAGAGTTCAGAGATCTCACAAGAGCACAGAACCTTTTTATACAACCCAACTTTCCTTGTTTATACTGAAAATCATAGAATATGCTGGCAACTAGGCAAACAATGGAAAGAACGGATTAGAACATTGCAGCATGTCGTGCCGACAGAATATTTAGTACACAAGTGGGCCCTGGGCAGCTGTGTGAAGTAACATAAAGTAACCAACAGCAGGAGAGATATGGGCCAAAACATAGTGAGAGAACATTGAAGCCATGCCTGTGGAAACTTTTAGGTCCTCAGAGTGTCTTAACTGTAGCTACTGGGGGAGGAAATACTGAATCCTCACTGCAGGGGCCTTCCTCTGTTCTCTCCTTGGGAGGGTGCCTCCGAAGTGCCTGATAATACACGTTTTTGTTGGATGCCTCACAAAGTCTTTCCTCCGTCTCCCCACACATCTGAAGATGTATTTTTTTTTTTTATCACAGAACAGATTAACCACCCCCAACTGACCATTTCCTTCCTCGTTTTGTTTCTTTTTGTTTTGGTTTTCCTCTCTTTCTTTACCTCCTCGTATCAGCTAATCCCTCCCTGTATAGATCGGTCAATTAAGAAGCTTAGTTGATAGAAAACGAGACCAGTTTGGATGCATTGAATGTGTGAAAATGCAGTGAAAAGGGGGGTTGTGACTGGCCCTCCAAACGAAGAAAAGAGGGAAGTAGAGCCTTTTGGTGGGATTCCTTTACCAAAGAAGAGTCTGTGTCGCCTCTGAGAAGTTTGACACAGACCGTTGAAAAAATTGAGTCGAGAAATCTCACTTTGCCTTCTGATTTTGTTACACAAGTGGTTTGGATCAGGGATTCTGGGCATCACATTCAGACACTTTTGTAACTGTAGCATTACTGACCTTTGTCTTGGATGGAAAGAAAAACATGGCGCAGCATCTTACACACACACACACACACACACACACACACACACACACACACACACACACACACACACACACACACACACACACACACTCAGCTGACCAAGATTAGACACAAATGACCTGGCTTATGACGCAGCAAAAATTGTGATTGAGATCCATAGAATTATGGTCTTAAAGCTTTTAGCCATCTACTTTTCACAAGACTAGTTTAACTAGATGAAGCACTGAGTTTTTTGCAGCACTTTAAGTTCAAGATATAAATAGACCTGTATACATATCATTTTAGATAGATATAATAGGTGCTTTGCTCTGAAGTCAAGAAATCAAACAAGGATTTAATTATATCACATTTTGAATTACATTTCCAATGCATTTCTGCGACCTGTAAAGCCATTTTAAAGCTGAAGTTAGTTCTGTGTGTTTTATCTAACATTTATGACAACTAGGGATGATTTTGAAACTGTCCTCCCCAAATCACGCCCACATAAGTTGTTTTACAAGCTGCAATTACGACTCATATTTAAATTTATACTGGCCGTAATCATTTTTACAGGCGCGAGGCAGAAAGTAACGTGAAAAGTATGAGGCTGCGTAAGGAGGTCAGTGGACTTGGACTTTCATCCAGGAGACCGGGGTTTGTGTATGATTTGAAAATAAAAGTAAACAGTATGTTTTTGGAACTTAACGGAACAAACAGCGCTACGTCAGGTTCACATGCATAACCGGAAGTGAAGTAACATCTGATTTTGACCCAACTAAATAGTTTTGGTGCATGAACATAACCATACTGCGACCATATGACAATGTTAACGACGTGTTTAAAACTGCAACCGTTATGTTCTCTGGTTTAGATTTGAGGACGGAAAAGGCTTCTGTGTGTTATATTTCCTGCCACCGCTAGTGGCGCTAATTTATGAACTGCTCAAAAGGATCATTTTAGTGGGTAGGAATTTATCCTTGTGTGGCTTGAAGGACTTTTTGATGATTTCAGTTGGATCTTTTCTTATTCTTCTCAAACTGGGAAATGCTTTCTTAGTCAGTACAAACTTTTTCAGCCATACAGGTACACTGTGTGAGTGGCAGGCCATTGCTGCTGTGAAGTTTGAGATTCGGCTGGGGTTGAAAGAAATGCTTTCTGTGTACAAAACCTAAACAAGATGTGCTTTGGAACAGACTCTGGGCTGTGCTGTTGGGAGAGGAGAAAAGGGTGTGTGTGTGTGTGTGTGTGTGTGTGTGTGTGGGGGTAATTGCCACATTAAGGGGAAGGAATTCAAAATAAATTTAATCTCCCAATCCCTTTCACCCCCCAAGAGGTTTACAGTGAGCATGCTCCGTCTTGTTATGAGACACAAGGAGAGCACAGAAAGAGTGAAAGGGAGACGGGGAGGAAGAAGGCGATGTTCGGATCGAGATAATTGACTAGCTCCTAACCAGGATGAACTTGTGTGGGACGATTCACACAGGGGCAAAAGCTGTGCAGCCATCTCTTAAGTTGGTTGTGCTGTGTTTGTGTATGTGTTAGGTAGCATACTGATGACCTTTGTTGCCGAAAAGCCATATTTGCCTTTACTCTTCTCTGCCGGCTCTTTTCCCACAGTGCCTCACTCTGTAGCTGAATAGTGTCATCAAGACCAAAGAGCATGTTTTCACCCTAACCAAACACACTCCACCAGCTAATTTCACTGACTGGCGCATCTTCAAAAAAACAGAAGGAGAAGTGGAGGGAGTGTAGACATCATTAAAATCAGCTGCTAATGTGTTTGTTTGGATTTTAAACTCGCCAACTCTGGGGTCACGACAGAGGATGATTGAAAACCAGACGTTAAGCTAACCGAAGGCTTTCTAAAGCACACATTCTCCCTTGTGATGTCTTTCGGCCCCATTTTTCCATCAACTTGGAACTTGCAGAATAAGCATTTGCTATCTTGGAAGTTACTCCATCCTGTTCTTTTTCTGAAAATAACTTCAGGTGAGCAGATCGCTCCAAAGCCGCGGTGAGGCTGTGTCAGCTTGTGAGGTGCAGAGGCAGGGTTAAAGGCCTGTTGGATTCTACTGTATGTCATCGTGTGGTTTGGGCTCTCACTAGGACATATGGTGTGGTGTATTTTTATAACGTAATCATTCCTCCTCCTGCAACAACACTGTTAAAACTTTCTGCATGCTGGGGCAAGAATTCAGTCAAGAGCCCTGCTGACCCAGTCACAGCAGAGCATAAACAATGGAGCTAGGGCTTTGGTAACACACACAGCACACATGGACACACAACAGCACACACTTTGCCCAACACAACTTTTGTTATTTCCCAAAAGCCATTGTACATATCATGTTTTTAGTTATTACATCAGTTGTAGGTGATTGGTGCACACATGTGGTGTGTTTACTTGAGCAAATGTAACCTGTGGCATCCTGAGTTGAGTGAGTCATACGCCTTTAAGGAGGGACAGCGAGGTCAGCTGGAGTTCTTTCCTTAAGTGACATAGATATGGCTTGCAGGTAGTAAATGTAATTAAGACAGTTGCACAAGCCTATTATTATGGCCTCTTCCCATACTTCACCCATGTATATTGTCTCTTTCTACTCTCATTATCAGCTGTAAATATCTATCTACTGTAGGTTGTTAAAAACCAGTGCTTTACTTATGGCACTTAAGATATTGTTTCTGGTTTTGCTGCTGACAAAGTAATAGTCCAACTGCCTACAGGTATTCAACTTTTTATCATTTATTATTCCCTTTTGTTTGGAAAAAAAATTGCTTCCTGTAAAATAAAATGTCACAGAAGCTGCTGTTGTGGCACAGGAGGACTGACACCATGATTGAATGGGACTGTCTTTCACTCCCAGCTCACAGCTCGTTAGGGAAACACCACCCTAGGTTTCAAGGTGCTGACAGGCTGATTTGGTTTGATGGGGTGCCCTGTGGATGATCATGCCATCCCCTTGGCGATCAGGTGAACACTGTGCTCTGTGTTGATGGGGACGATGGGCACACAGATCACGTTTCTAGCAGGAGCAGGAAGTGAGAATTGGAGGGTTCCTCTTACCAGGCCCCTTCTTTCCTCCCGGTCCTACACCGAGCCTAACTCAAACCATGTGTGTTCTCACCCTGTGGACCTCCGTATACAGCCGGCTTGGCTGGCTGGTTGACAAGTGCTGTGGTCTTCTTAATAACATGTGATCTCAGGAAACATTCAGCCCCTCCCTCCTGTCATTGTGTTTTGAATCCCCCCTCTGTGTAACTCCATTGGTGTCTCTTGGGGAAAGTGGTAAGCGATTCCTCTTTGTGTCCGGTCTCCAAAGACACACCCCTCCCTCCCGCTTGGAGCTTTCATTCAAGGTTAGGCACACGATGGATGTGATTGGGGAAGTACAGTAGTCTGTCCCCAGGGCCAAAGGTCATTTCCTGATACTCAAGCTGCCATGGGTTAACTAAGAGCAGATTAAGAAAAATGGCTTTAACTCACAATGACAATGGAGGAATTAGGCCACTGATAGTTACATAATTACACAGTAATTACATACACTGATACTTATTGGTGACTAGTTTTAAGCCGGTGGGATTTTATAATTTATTGTTCTTTCTTTCATGAAAAAGGCTTTTGTGATGCCTCTACATTTCTCTTTCATGTTGAAAAAAGGGTCTTTAGCTCTTGCCTCCCCTTTAAAATACATCACTCCTCACTCTTAATACACACATTTGTGATATAGACTTGCTTGATTAACTTGTATTGTAAGGGCTACAATATAAAAAACTCAAACTTATAAACTTAGCGTCAGTCCCCTGTGTCAACACACACACTGTATCTAGGTCAGTTGGTGACCATTTGTGCACTGGAGTTCCCTCTGAGGATTTCGATATATAAAGTTAATGTATATCTGATTGTGTACAGTGTCATCAAAGTCAGGATATTGTAGTCATGGAATCTTGTGGCATGGGAATATCCCTAAGATGAAGTTCTTATGTTATAAGAAAGCCAGGGTGTATAAGGCTGATTTGGTGAAATACCTGTCTCTGCTCTCAATCCTTCCACTGCAAAACGGCTGTTTACAGAAAACACTGACTGATGAGGGGATAATCTGTTAAAATATATGTGCTTCTTCTTTCTGTCTCTTACTGACTTTTCTTGGTTTGTACATTTTTAAGAAAGAAAACACTTATTTAACCCCTGCATGGGAGAGAGTGTACATGCATTATAGAAAAAAAAGAAAGAAGCTAAAACATGCTGCTCTTTTAGCATTCCTGCATCCAGCCTTTTGTAAAGGATTGTTCAGGCCCTGCTCCTGCCTTAATATAAAAGTCACCATAAACCCACCTCCCGCCACCCATTTTTTTATAATGACACACATTGTATGGACACCTGTGGCCTGCCATTTCCACTGGGGGAGTTAGGGGATGGGGGCGTGGCAGCATTTCCAGCTTTTAATCGAGACGCGTTGACTAATCGCTCAAGGATTAGCCTCTTAGACAAGGCCTCTTTCATTCTGACACTCCACTCCATATACCGCAAAGACTGAAATGGAGAGGGTGGGGGAGAGTAAATTTCTTGGGGGCTGGGGGTAAGTACAGATGGCATACTGTACCTGGATGTGCTTTGTTTGATCATGCCTAAGCCCTCTGCACACGCACACGCACGCACGCACGCACACACACACACACACACACACACACACACACACACACACACACACACACACACACACACACACATATCCTAAGGCTGGATCTTTATCCAAGTTCTCTCACTGGAGACAACTCTGCATATTTCTCACAGCAATCACTTACTGTGCCTTGAACAGCAGAGACATGAATTAATACGTTTACCCCGGTGTAACCCTTATGCTGTGCATAACAGTTACAAAAAACTGGGGGTAAATATAGGAGTGAGAGAACTGATTTTGACCAACACAACCATTGTACCATCCCACTATTTGAATCTTAAACACTCTGAACACTATGTTCACCGCACTGAATGAAGATGACGTGTTTTTCAGGAACCTTGCCCTTTCTTCAGCCCACTTACAAACAAACGCACACATGCACACAGTCGTGCACAAACGCACTCTGAGATTTAGTTCATAATGCCGTGAATGGTTTGTGTATGTGTGTTGGGAGTGGGCTGTGGACCTGTATATTGTTGTACGTAAATGAAGTGGGGAGACACCGTCGGGGCTCGGTGGCATAGCTCAAACCTGATGTTTCCCAGGCCCCACTGCTGTATATTCTAGGGTTTGATGAGGTCATTCATAACACACAGCACATGAAGGCACATAGGTAACATACGCATACACATTTGTAGACACAGAAAAAAGGTAGACAAAAAGAAGTAATTCTAACATTGCACATGCATCTTTCAGTATGAGTGACTGTTTCAATGTACCTACGGGCTCTATTGTTTTTAAGGAGTACTCCACCAATTTAGCATTGCACGCCACAATAAATTGTCAGAATCACAATGGACAGTTTAAACAAAAGGGAATCAAAGTTGATGCAGTTGAACCAAATATTACTTTTTTATTCCTCAAATTCTTCTCCCAAAAACCAGTGTCTACATTACCCACAATTCAACTGAACAGTTGACAATGCCTTTGGATATTCGGATGTGTTATGCTAGTTGCTATTGCTATGTGGAGCCACTAGCCTCATGCAGAGATGAGGAGCAGGCTACATAGATTTCACTTATACACACCTCCAGATAGTTATAATTTTCAAATGTTTTCAACCCTAACTGGCATTGCCTCAATTGACATCACCAGAGGCAATTCATGTGCAGCTCCCTCTGAAGATACAAAATGCATTATACAACTGTTTTTCCCACATATAGTATGCACTCCTCAATACCTTTAAACCGACTTTGATGTGTAAAATTGGTAAAGTTCCCCTTTTAAGACTTATCATTTAAGAGAGAGAGAGATCATGCCAGATCCATTAGAAAAGCAGAATTAAATTTCTAGCGAAGAGGGTGTTGGTTGTACTTTTTCTTCTCTTCTCTACTACTGTCAATATAGCAATTACTAATTTTCAAGAAAACTCTTTTATGGTCAAGTGTCTTCTGGTATTTTAGATGATCTGGTTTTAGTTTGTGGGACTTGACATGGTGATTTTCAGGATTCTCCGTTTGAACAATTTGCCTCTAAAGCCTGTGGGTTTCAGGTTTCACACACCTAACAGAGTAACCTGCTACACACTAAGCCCTCTCTGAATAGAACATGATGCAGTGCAAGCAAAGGCAAGACAACCTTGTGACATGACAAAAGAAGGGCAAACACCACAGTGATTCTTGTCATTTTCAAAGGCTTCTGTTGAGATAGCACGTTCCAGTGGTCTCCCATTGTTCCCTCGATTGACTCTAACTCAATTGCTGTTTGTACTGAGGAGCCCTAAACTGGTAGGCTGGGATCATCCAAAGTTTTTCTTCTGTCTGATTTGTCACAGAGACAGCTTTTGTAAAGGTCAAGCATGTGTGGCAGGTGGACTGGGCTCAGGTGTGCAATGTCAGCCACATGTTTACTCAGTGGTCCTGTGTTTTCTTTCAACCATGTACTCTCAAGTTGCCTTGGCTCAAGCAAACATTGATGAAGAAACATGCAAGGGACAAGGGGGAATACATGGTGGTTAAATATCAGGCTCATAGAATCATAATCTGCTCAGCCTAAAACTGGATTAGAAAGTGAACTTTTCCATATTGTTGTATTGCACGATTCAACTTCTCAGAATCTATTTCTCCGTACTGTGTTTGCTCTCGAATACATACTGCGGCCTGTTGTTTGTCTAGTCACAGGAGCAGCCTGGAAGCAGCTGCCAACCTGGCTCTGCAGTTTGTGTGCTGTATCACTCAGCTGGGGTGGAAAATGATAACAAAGGAATTACATTAAATAGCACTAAAGCATTTGCGGTAAGGCAGATAGAAAAGTTAGACATACTTTACAGCGAATGGGAGGGGCAAGATAGGCTGAGGCTGCAGGATATGAATAGGTGTGTGTGTTTGTGTGTGGGTGTGCATTTTAAAAGGCTGTGTTCATGAAGCAGAGGGCTGGGAACTAAGTGTTTGGCCCTCCAGGTGTGTGTGCCGATGGTTGTCGAGGCTTGTGAGGCCTGCTGCGGAGGAGGTTACGTGACAGCGGTAATGATAGGTTGTGGCGGGTGAAGACATAAGTGTGTGTGTTGCTGCAGGCAAGTGTTAGCTTGGCTCCTGATGACAACCACACACACACACACAAGCCCGCGCACACAGTCAATAATGTACCTTATATCAGACTTTGCATCCCACGCAACGTGAGCAATTAGACACATGACATCAGGACTAGTAAGCACTTGCCAAGTGAGGGGGCCAAGTTCTGCAAGTCTGGGGTCAGAGGATCCTTAACCAACCAGCTCCGTCTAAAATGCAGGCTCTTAAATCAGGTGACTGAGGGGTCAAGTTCAGGTTGAGCTGTAATCTTACAGAGCTGGTCAAGTGCCTCGGCCTATCTGATTGCCTTTGACCTGTTGACTTAACAAGAAGATATGTGTTTTTAGCTCTTTAGGCTGCATTTACACCAAGTATGGAGGATTCTATCAGTCTCTGGAGCATTTACACCTCTGCTTTGTTTGTGCAGATGAAGATTCCATCATCTTTATTTATGCACAAAGACTGCCTGAAAAAGTGTGCCTATGTCTTTATTGTGGTGTGTATAGACATATTGATACTTAAAATACACTGCAGGAAACAAACCACAGACATTAAGTTGAAGACCTTTTTTGTTGTTTAACTTGGTTTGAAGACCACAAGGAACCCAGGCAAGTCCATAGTTAAAGTCTCTAAACTAGCAGAAATTCTACCAAAATTCTGTCCAATAAACAAGTAGCTTGTGCATCCATATAACATTTGGTTTGGGCCAAAGAAAAACTGTTTGATTGTGATCTGATTGCACTCTAAGATAAGCAGTTTTACATTTACATTAGTCTCCAAAGAATTCTGTTTTGTATCCCAAGGTGTTTTAGGAGATAATATTTGAGATAACTAATCAGATTTTGCTTAGGACTTCTAAAATGACTTTCCGTTGAAGCAGTTTTCAGATCAACTCTTAGACACCAAAGGCGCATGAGCTCAACTTTGCAGATGTTTAAATTAGTTTATTGTTTTGTGACTAGCACATACCTGGAGCTCATTAAATGGGATGTTCAACACATTACCCACTCCTGGCATTTACAGTAATGTGCAAAGATAATAGTGTTGCTTGACAAAGATTCTCATTGTTGTGGCTTGCAGCGAGACCTTGCATCTCAGGGAAATCCCACACAATAAAGCTCTCAGGAGGACCTTTTCAGTGTGTCCCACCACGGTCTCACCACTCCGGCCGCATCCGTTTGCCTGGTTCTGCGCTTCTCTCTTTGTGCTACCGCAACATTTAAAAATACAAACACACACATACACACACATACACACACATACACACACACACACACACACACACACACACACACACACACACACACACACACACAGAGGGGAGACAACAGGCGAGCTATTGTCTTGTCTTACATAGGATGGACTCAGCGCTACTCATGTCTGCATGTCTGATCTTAAATCATGAGCTGTGGTTTTGTGTAAGACGGTTGAATTGGTTCTGCTTCGTGTCAAGATGACTCTTTAAAATGTCAGAGACCATGTCAACCTCTCAAAAGGAAGAGGTATAAGAGTAATGACACAGAAGACATTACTTTTACCCGGTCATTCTGAACATGGCAACATGAGACATACCATGCTCCGGAGCAAAGTAATACAAATTTACTCCATGACAGATGAACAGTAGGAAACCACTAGTTCTGTTTGGTATCTTTTGTCCATAAAGATAAGATGCTATTGTGAGGTACGTAAAAACCTGTCAGATCTTTTACATTTTATGTTCTGAATTGAACTCTAATGGGGTTAAGTTCAAAGAAGTGAAGAGGATATTTCTTGCTGTCTCAGGGCTTAGTGCTAGTTCAAAGCCTTCCAACTGTTGACAGCAGCTGGTCTTCTCAGGAGCTCTAACTTTGTCTTACTGTATAAAAAAAGCAACTACTCAGCTTTAGTCAATCTCCAACAGTACAACACTATAGATCCCCCCATGCACTGTAAAATAAAGATTTATGATGTAGGCAGTATTAGGCTGTCTGGAGAGTTATCAAAGCTCCCCTCTTCCATTTCTGACTGTGGTTGTTTCTCTTCTGTTCATTTCTTTTCCAGTCCCAGAGATGGCGGTGCCTAGAGGCTGTGTCAGTGCTTATATTTGTGATTTCATTCTGCAGAGGAACAACGTTTAGGTTAGTTTAGACAGTGCATTCCTGATTATTGACACACTTTGGTATGAAGGAGGATTAGTGAGCGCCTTGGCTTTCTGATTCTTCTGTGTTGGCTCATAAGCAACACCTGTGTATCCATGACAACGGACATCACAATTTACAATGACTTTGCCACCAACCGGTTCGACCGAGAGTCTGTGGCAATGATTGTGCAAGGAGGTTCATTTAAGAGAGGACAAGTGGGAAATGTTTGCTTGACACAAAGCACCAAGTGAGTCCTTGCAAAAAAATCAGCTACTGTAAGAAATGAATCCTACTCGCTCTTATTAATCTCATAAAATATGTTTATGTGCCAGTTTTTGTCTTGTTTGTTCAGTAGAAATAGTTTTATAGGGTGGAGATGGCAGTGTAGGGTTTCAGCAAGAGGAGCTGGGCCCATTCTGACAGCCCTGATTACCTGTGTCCGGCTGGCCCACATGT
This sequence comes from Percina caprodes, assembly GCA_013375575.1. Classification (NCBI taxonomy): domain Eukaryota; kingdom Metazoa; phylum Chordata; class Actinopteri; order Perciformes; family Percidae; genus Percina; species Percina caprodes. Next base: position 7,651,652 of record JABXJD010000002.1, on the reverse strand, counting down.
GGTCTGTGGTGAGATAGCCCGATAGCTGGGACTGAGGCAGCATTGTTAGCCAGCAAGCAGTTCACTGAGGGTCTCATAATGACCTGCTCCTCAATCTTATCAGCAGGAGCCCACAGGACCAATATCAAGCATCCTGGTAAAGACTTCCACTGACATCATGATGCCATGGATTCTTGGTTCTACCTCATTATATTGACACTTTTTAAACCCTGGTTCTTCATGGAAGCACAAAAGTTCCCCTATTATGAAAAAAAATAACTTTTAATATACAGGTTTCTGAATATTCAATGCATTCAGTCTCCGAGTGAGCTGTTAAAAATCTGCAGGGCTTCCTACGTCAGCAGTAGCCCCTTGTTCTAAATGGCAAAACACTGCTACAACACACACGCGTTCACCATAATCTACAAAAGAACAACTTACATGTCCCTGTTCAGCATGTGTTCCACGCAAAGTTAGAAGCACGCCCTCATTTAGAAAACATCTCCCAGTTAGTCCTGCCTTGTACTGACCGAAGTCAGAGAAACAAATAGCTAGCTAATGTGATCCTTACCTAACTACGGCGCATGTGCGACTCCCAAAAAAGATGGTACAGAAATGAAATGTCTTACTCTGTAGCCAAAATAGAGAGCTCAATACACAGGGTGAAAGAGGATCTGTAGCAATGTGCAGTGCAACAAAAATATGTTGTTTTTAAAATTAAACCATGTAAACCTATTCTGGTACAACCTCAAAATACAATTATGAACCTGAAAATGAGCATAATATGGGCGCTTTAAGACAATGAAAATACATAATGGCTTTCATCAGTTATGATTTGATATCTGTGTACAGTTTGTTCAGTCCTGTCATTTTTCCAGGAATATTTTGCTTTGATTGAGGCTACATTTGCATTGCTATGTTTTGGTTTAAAAACAAATATGTTTTGCTATGTTTACACCTCAAATTCACACTTCATGTTTCAGAGCCCCTAAACTGGAGAAATTTGAAAACACTTCTGACCCTGTTTTGGTTTGGAACCTGCAGGGTTTTGTTGCAGTCTCAAAAGCCGCAAATGGAGACCTTTAGCAAGACCAAGACTGTCGCCAATGTTTGGTCACCTGATTGGGTCATGATGTGTCATTCTCTGAGACGAAGTTACTAACGTTTCCATGGCAACTACCAGCAAAGGGCAGAGTGTACATGCTGTCTCCTGTTGTCCCTGGCATACGAATGCCAAGAATACAAGAATGTTAATGAGATATGCAGTTTGGGCGTGTTAGTTTACACAGAGATTAGTTCTTCTACTGGAGCTAAAAACACTTGTGTGCGCACACAGATTTCTGCTTAAAACCAAAATGTAGCAATGTAAATGTAGCCTGACTACCGCCATCTGTCAGGTGTGGTTGCATTCCAGAAGAAGATAATATCATTTTGTTCTCAGAAATGTGAATTTTAAGTAGTTAATTGTGTTTTTCATTTTATTGTTTTTTACATACCAGTATATGACATACAAAACATAATGCTTTAAACGTTTAAGCTTCCTTGCAGGGTTCAGCATTTGTTTGTTACTTGAAAAGTTGGTTCATTCTGTATCCTTTCCTGAGTGGAACTCAAACCTTGAGAAAAAGCAGAGACTGTAGATTTGAAGAAAACAGTGTGTCCACATAAAGTTACTTTCCATATGTCCCAGTTGACTGTAGTTTACAGCAGAAACTTTATCTCAAAGTTCTCTAACTAAGTTAATAAAGACCACCGATAAGGGAGGTATTTTGTGTATTTGACTACCCTGTCATGTGCAATCAAAGGTGATATGGTTTGGCAGACCAGACATCTGATAAATATGCCAAATGGGGGGAAAACCCGTCAGTTTGGAGTTTGAGTAACTAAATTTCTTTCAACAACTCACTGTTAGCTCACCTGGTGTGTAGAAATAATAATTTCTTTGTTTTTACCGATTAAAATATTTTAATAATGTACTTAATGATTTACTTTTACTTAATTTACCCTTCAACCTAGTTTGATATTTTTTTCTATAAGACTACCAAGTGTTGGTACAGTAAGCCCTTTTTAAGAAAAGTTAATGAACATGATGGCTTTTTTCACACCCTGTGGAATGAGGACAACCTGCACAGGTAAATCCTTAAATGATTATAAGAGAGCTTGAAAGCTGCATAAATAAGCCGGACAGAGTTGTCCCTCATCTAGTGATCAAAACCCTGCTTTCCACATTCTGTTGGCTCAGAGCTCCACAGCCTAAGTCCACAGGTACAAATTAGTTTTGCACCAAATGTAGTGCAAAAAGTGTTGCAAAAGTCGAGGCGCGCAGATTCGCTACTTGGTGATGCGAGAGGGCACATGTGAAGTTGCAGTGACAGATCTGAGAGCTTGTAATCACTGAGTTGTGGTTGTGATGGAGAATGAATGAGTAAATAAAAAAAAGTATACAAGTAAATGTTGCTTTACCATTTTATAGCTGTCATTGTGTTCTTGTAAATATCAATCAACACATTCGTGATTTCTTTTTTCTGTGACTTCACATTCAGAATAAAGGTCTGTGAAATTCTACGAGTGCAAATTTCAACTTACAAGTTCAGATTTTTTTTCACAAGCTCATGTGTTTTTTTTCTTTGTGTGACTTCAAATTCAGATCGCATGTGAGTGAATATTTGCAAATGAGTAAGTGAGTGAGTGAGATTTTTTGTTCTGCAAGTTCTCACATCGTATTCTACAAGTTCTCACATTTTGCACCATATTTACCTTCATACCAATAAATGAAATTATAAACTGTATAGACACTATAATAAACTAATACATCCTCCAAAGCATTCAAACACTGAAAAGGTCATCTGAGAGTAGGTGTGGAAGGCTGCCCAAAATAACGCTTTAATTTGCAAAAGAAAAAAAAACATGAAATGTTCTTCTTGATAGCTGGGATGTCAAGGAGACATAATGTAACTGAAGGCTGTGCAGAGTGGAACCGGACCTGGCTTGTTTAAACCCTCTCACTTACAACAAGTGGTTTTGTTTGGCACTGTCCCTTTTGTTGACACTGCAAGGTTCTCATGCCTATTAGGTTGCTGTTGAAGACCAGGCACCATGATGACATGCGCTGCACAATGCCATTGGCTGGCACAGTGTCATTGTCACATTATCATCTGCTTGCTTGACTGGAATAGTTTTAACCTGCTCAAGTAGAAAGGTGCATAGGCTTTGTCTTTTTTGCATTATAGAGTTACATTATCAGTCAGTGACATACCTCCAGTGTTTAGTCATTGTATCTCTGTGACATCACTAACATACCTGACCCAATTTTTATGAAATTTCACATATTTGTTGTGAGACTTTTTTTTTTTTTTTTAGTCATTCTTCCATCCTGGGTATGTGATCAGTGTTTTTGCCTTGACATGATGATGAGAAAGTCTGTTGTTTGTAGTGTTTCTTTTCTTTCCTGATGGCTCATCCTTGTGTTGGCACTTGGAACCTGGCACTTTTTGGAAACAAAATTTCCCTTGCCAAAATGAAAGAGTGTTTCAGGCTTCAACCGTGATGTTATAGTGTAAGGCAGCGTGGGAAGTTTGGTGAACTTCCTGACCCCACTCACCACCGCAACACTTTGACCCTCATCACGTGACAAAGGAATGTTCCCCATCTTTTGTTTTAACATCCACGGCACTCATGGAGTTGAGAGCAATTTTGCATACTATAGAATAATCACTAGCTTGGCATTTTGCCTCCCCATTCTCCTCCAGTGTTATTTCCAAACAGGATTTGCAGGCAGCTCTCTCCTGCATCTTTTAAATCACTTCAAGCGCTACTGAAGCCTTTTTCACCAAAAGCAGGCACCAATCTAATGGCATCATTTGTGCCTGCACACATCGAGAGAAGCGACCCCTTTTTTCTGTGCTTAAGGTTTTGTGAACAGGGGAAAACAAAAGACCGGCCCAATGAAGCGCATCTTTGCTGGCGAGCTCAATGGAGGGGCCCCTTTCATGGCTGTTTATGAGCACCCCTCTTCAAAAACACACATACAAATCACATTGAGTTCTCCCAATGGCTCCTCTGATACGAGGATGATGACAGGGAGGGGGGTGGAATCTTGTGGTGCCTCTTTCCCTTTTCATATGGTCCAGTTGATGTATTTCCACACAGTATCTTTGCCCAGCTTTACCATTGGATCCATCAGTTTGTTTTCATGGGCTGTATCACATGTTACATAAGAGCAAGTTGGGCATCTCTGCTGAAAACATCATTAAAATGTTTCATATAACAGATGCTGTACAGAAGCCGAACACCATTATTAAACTGTTTGTCGCCTTTGGTGTTTCAAAATGTAAGATACAATGTATCTATTATGACACTGTGTGGCATTGTAATTGTCATGACAGTGTGCATCAAAAGTATAAATCATGACTGAAATAAGTAGTAAATGATCAAGTTGTTGGCAGTGATTAATCATTCAAGTCAATTTTTAAGCATTTGCTGCTTTTCCTGATATTACATTATAGTAAATTAAAGTGTTTGAGGTTTTGGACTGCAGGCCTGGCAAAACAAAACATTTGAAGAAGTCACCTTGGACTCTAGGGAAGTGTGCATTTTCACAGTTTTCTCATGTTTTATAGACCAAATGATCTATTAATAAATTAAAATAAGAAGAAAATCAGTAGTTAAAACCATAATGAAAATAAATGCTAGTTACTTTCCTAATCAGATTATTGTTTCTATTTTGTGTTGATATATCAGTGCATAGTGGAAAATGCCAATCTCATCTGATTAACAGTCCAAAAAAGTTATTAATTGCACATATATATATGTTTTATATATGTATATGTATTATATAAAACTGAAAAAAATACCGTATAATAGAAGCTGTAATTATTGAATATTGTGCATTGTTTTTGGAAAGTGACAAACAATTAATTAATTATCAAAATAGATTTATATTGTTTCATTATTTTAGTTTTAATTATTGCAAGCAGTTTGAGCTTTTCAGGTGGTCCTGACTTGTTTGCAGGCCTATTGATCTGGTTTGGACCGGATTCAGACAGCCTCTCTAGCAACAAAAGATAGTTCACATGCAGCTTTCAACCAAAAGCAGCACATGCAAAGTTTGATTTTGTCGTGAGTGTTGCATATATTTCTTAACCGCTGTTTTCAAACTGTCATTGTTTCGCTGACAAATTATCAATTAATTAAATTAACAATGCTGTCAAGATGTGATTTACAATGTTGCAAGCTCATCATGAAAGTGCATAACTTTTTGACATTAATGAGCGTCCGTTACATTCATGCCATTGCCAAATGAGTTGCTACAAAGCTAATTAAGACTTAATCAGCTCCATACAACTCTCTCTGTATTTCTCAGAAGATTTTGTCATCCGGTGACTTTCCTGCGCAGAAGCTCGAGTTAAGATAATTACCTCTTCTGAAGAGTACATGTTTTTTTTTAATCCTCCATGTCCTCCTCGGCTGTAAGCAACTACATGGAGGGGGAGGGGGGCGGGGTGCACGGTCCTGGAAGGCTAGTATCATGTGGACGCAACAACAGTTTTGCTGTCATTACTTAGAATTCCTCATGGGGGCGGCAGAAACTACGCACAATAACTTTACAGTAAATTCTATCAAGCAATATATATATAAATATTGATACTTAGATTAGTTACCATAATTGTTTTTGTTGGTTAATCAATGCTTAAAAAGACTGTCTGTGTTAGTGTGCACATATTCAAACTCAGAAGAGATGGAAAAATTAATTGTTCTCATGCAAAGATGTGGATGCATGCCTCTTCCTTTGGGTCAGATATGAAGGTCAGAAAGCTGACACTTTTGAACAAATTGCAAGTCATCTCACCAGGAAGTACATCTTCTTGTAACTACCCCTTTCCGCTCTGTGTCATATCTTGTTCAACAGGTAGGATTTGATGGACAGGAGGAATGCAGGCTGACGGATTTGTTTTCTAATGGCAGTCCATTCTTTGGGTGTTCTTAAGCAAACAGAGCAGCACTATGTCCTGTTTTTACGGGTTTCACACGTCACTGTTCAAACTCTCAAACAGGCTGGTCCCCAAGAGTACATGGACGAGAGCAAACACTCCTCTAATACTTCACCACTCTGACCTTCTGCTAACTTGATACACAAATAGACACACACACACACACACACACCTTTTTACAAATGCAGGAATACAGTGCTCTTCAAAAGGATGTGTGAAATGTTCTTTTCAGTCACAGGTTTTTGTGGTTTTATTAGTGTTGCAACTGAATAAAATAAAGCAACAAATATGCATAGTGTTGACATGAACCAAACCCAACTTTTGTTTTCCTAACAAAGTGCTTAAGCTTTGGAAGATAATTAACACAAAAGTGGATCCACCTGATGTTACCAACACAATTCAGCTCAGTTTTGATCTCAGTTTACATGACAAAAATATTCAAAAACTCAAACCTCTTAATTTTATTTAATAGATCACTTTCCATTGTCTACATGAAATAGTTTGGTTTTTAATGCAACACGGGTCTCATAAACATGGTAGGTGGTTGCTGTATGTCATGTTTAAGTATTACATTTCAGGCTCCGTGTGCCATCCTAATTGAGAGCTACTTTCATGTACAAAATGTATTGAAACTATGTTTATTTTTTATTAAAGGCATGGAACAATATAGACGAAACATGTAGTGCTCCCTGGTTGGTGCACACAACTGTGTGTCTCGAGCTGATTTAGTTTATGTAAGCATGCGTGAAGTAGTTGGGTGAGTATGTGTCTGGACTTGTGTGTCATTGCAGTGTGCCTTTACAGTACTGCCAAGCTCCCTGCCATGTTGTCCTTTCATACAAACAGAAAGGAACCAAACAACACCTAATGCTTCTATAGATCCCTTTGCGATCCTCTCTTTACTGTTCTTTTCCTTTCCACTTGCTTTAAATCTGTCTCCGATATACGAGGCATTCCTTTGTGGTTGTGTAACATGATTTTGTCTCGCTGAGTTTCATGTCCTACTGTGCTCATATTTCTCAGCCTGCTTCACAGTTGTGGGTAGCTGGCTTACCGTTGGCCTTCTCAGCTCTTTCCGTCATGCGTGGCCTACGTTAATCTCTCTTGTGTACTGTAAACCGCCCCTAATAACCCTGCACACGATTAAAGCAAACATCTTAATAATGGCCTGCCTCATTATCAACTCACACTGGGAAAATGAGTGCTTTCACCTCAACTCTGTAATTGTACATTTGTGGCTCAGAAATAAGCCGGAGAACAAGACAACCGGCTTATTTGATATCTTTTACAGAAAAAATAACAATAAGCAAATAAGCATGTGAGCTTATCTAATTTTTTTCATTTTACATGAAGTAATTGTTACTGATGAATCTGTCAAATGAGCATAATTCCCTGCTGTTATGAAGAGACAGATAGCAACAATGAGAGTGAGGTGCAGCATTGAATGTACTGTAGGGTATTGCTCTAGAGGGTGCTGTTTACTGAGGAAATGTGCTTTCCTCCCATTCATCCTTGCTGCTTGCACTAAAACTTATTCCTTTTACTCTCTAGGAAACAACGTTTAAAAGAAAAAAACATCCTAGTGCAACGTTTTGATTTCTTGCAAATAGCAAATATGTTTTATAATTGATTTAGCATATCAGATTCAACTCTCAAAGGAAAGTGAGACAAATAATAAGAAATCTAATTGATAAAAATGTTTCTTAAAGGAAAGATGTTACTATCTTTAAAAGATTGTGTGTGTGGTATTGTGCTGCAAGGCTTCTTTGACATGACATTAGGCCATTGTAATCCTTCTTTGTGTGTGCCTCACCTATGGGACACACACACACACACACACACAGATGCCCGCAGATGTTTATGCAAGTTTCACACAGCCAGCAAGGTTATATGATGAGCTGTCAGTCAGACCTCCACTGGCAGAACGGAGATGAGGAAAAATGTGTCCGTGGCGATGTTTACACCTGTGCTGTCTGTGGTTTCCTGCGGCGGTATTGCAGGGTGTAATCCCTAACATTGCCTGTGTTTATGCTTGTGTTTTAGTTACAGGCCTGATACACGCATGCTTTAGAGCTTAGATGGGACTTCTGCTTCACTTACTCCTCAGCCTGGCCCAGGGGCATCCTCCCCAGCCTGCCACACACAGGCTCATCCCCAGCATGTTGGATACAATAAACAAACACAGTAGCTTTCTATATGTGTCATACATCCTTTTTCCCTACACATAGCCAAGTGTACATCTATAGAAACTTAAGTAACTTCTCAATTTCTGAATATCAAACCAGAGACTGCTATTCTGTTAAAAGTTGTTATGTAAAAGGTAATTCATGCACAAACTCTGTTCTAAACTTAGAATGTGCAAAACCATATTTTTCTGTTGATCTTGACTTGGATTGCCATATTAAGATAATTTACAGGGAACATTACATTGTGGTTGTTTCCTTATGTACTCAGAGTATTTGAGGAGGTCTTTTTTTGTTGTTTTATATGGTTTGTATTTCGTCATGAGTGACGCCGGCTGCACCACTGAGGTCATAAACAGGGAGGAGAAAGTTCCAGTGCCAGCGACTGAACTCACTTTTTATTTTAGCAAATATGCTAAATTTAGAGCTCAGCTATGGCCAAAAGTTCGTCCCAAACTCCCTGAATGACACACCTTTCGAGAAATGACTCTCAACATCTGCTATTTTTATCATAATCTTACTTTTTCCCCTTGTTTTTGTTCCTTTCTCTTCTCTCTTTCGCCGACGGACACACTATAAATGATGCAGTCCTGTTTTTCATTTATAAGATTTGTTGGGTGGATTATTATAGACAGGATCCTAATTCCCACTAAAGGAAGGACATGCTTCAGCAGTGTTTACGAAAACACTGCTCTGACGTGAGTAGCAGTGGAGAACCAGTAAAGCGTCCTCTCTGCTTACACACCCTCCTGACACCGCTGCCCAGTGAAAGTTCTGTTGTAATGGTGGCATTTCAACCCTTCAAAGATGGCCAATTGGATGATGGGTTTTGGTTTGACATTCTGGGGAGGAAACCAAGCCGTGACACTGCATAAAGTTACATATGATGGCTTCTGCTGACTGAGACAAAAACTTGCGCTACATAAAGTCAAGCCTATCTTTTTTTCTGTATGATGTGACATTGATGAGATCCACCCGTTGCACCCCTGTTATTTCTGTCTCTGACCCATTATTGTCAAGCGGCGCGCTGCTCCATTGTAAAGTGGTCACTGTTTTGGAACCTGGTCCTGTGGGTTGAGGCTTTGAACCATTTTCCATTCGTACCTCATATTACATACTCTAACACTGCTCTACCTAAATTAACTGAACCACATGGGAGTGAAGAGTTAAACAGCTATACCAGTGGAATTCTACACTGTAGTTGGTGTGTGAAGTGACTTTTGTCTTCTTTTGATTTTTTTTCTTCACAGTGAAGGAATCCAAATTCTTGGAATGAGATGTCAACCTTTAATTGCTTCCCAGGGATCTTCTGGTGAGTATATATGTTTCTAAAGACCGAAAATAGACTGAGTGTGCTTGTGGTGTTTCAGTGTTTTCAGTTTTCTCTCCTGTAAATATCTGCTGGCTTCTTCTATATAAGCTTAGTTGTTGTAAGGTGATGTTATATCTTTATCTACATGTTTTTTTGTCCAGTAGTGTTTTGCTCTTGTGGCTCACCCAGAGGGGCAGAATGTTTTCACTAACTGTAGCAGAGCGGACGTACGCAGAGACTTTTAGTGTTACTGTGGTTTAGGCTTATAAAACTGATGCAACTCCACCTTTAACTGTTGGCACAACTGGCAGCCAAATGTTAATTATTTAGCTTAACATGAAGAGTTTAGACATAATTTACTGGGTATATTTGTTGTGGTTTACTTAAGACATTGTTCTCCTCAAAATGACCTTTTAACACAATTTATTTAATTACACTGCTTTTTAAAGCCGCAGCCATCCCTACTGTTTTGTGACAGTGCTGTAGCCTGTGGTACTCAATGTACTTATCCCCTCTCCCACATCCCATCAGCCCCCACTCCCTTCCCATTGGTGCCCCCTATCCCTTACTCCCCATTCAGCTGGTCCACCCTCTACCAACCAGTGTGTGCCTGTCAGCTTGTCACCCCAGGGCGATGGCCCTCTCTCAGCCCCTTGGGGCCCTTTTGACTCCGCTGCACTCCGTGTTTGCCCAATCATTTGGGAGCCGGATACGGGGATGAACTGTTAACTACGGCAGGTCAGCCTGTGCCCCTCAACCACAGCACTTTCTTCCCCCCCCCCGACCTGCTGTTGACTCATCTCCATGGCAATGGGGCAGGAATTTGTTTTCTCTCGTGTCCGCTGCCAGCCAGCTCTGTTGCCACCACCGCCCCCTCTTCTCTTCATCCTCTGAGAGTCCAATCAAAAGGCAGCTGGGGGGTGTCACATGGTCAGGAAGTATTCAGGGTGTATCCCACTGAGTGAAGTCTGCTGAAATGAAGTCTGGGGAGCTGTCACTGGAGCTTTGCTCTGCTCTAATGGGAAAGAAGGCTTTAGGGGGAAAATGTGTGTGGTTTGTTTGGTAGGAAAGTGAGTCCAGGTAGCCTGGATAGCTCACCTGGCAAAGCGTGCCCCCATATACAGAAGCTCAGTCCTCGACGCAGTGGCCGCGGGTTAAGTTTCGACCTGCTGCTCTTTGCTGCATGTCATTCCCCCTCTCTCACCCCTTTCATGTCTAAGCTTTCCTGTCACAAATAAAGCTCTAAAATGGCAAAAATAAATCTTAATGATCTAAATGAAAATAAGTCCAGTCATCAATGATTTCCTGACACACAAGCATGCAGACATTTTAAACACACAATCAGAAATGCACAAATGCAAATGTTTTAAGAAAGGCTACGTACAGACATGTGGTTTCTAATTTGTAACTTATTATACATTACATTACGTGTAAGCCCCTTAAATCCTCCTCCTGCAGCCATTGGGATGGCTTTAGTTAAAATAATTCAATTTCTGTTCATTTTTGCAATGCAATGATTAAGATAAACCCAAAACAGAGCGGGCCTAACATTTACATATTAGTTGTACCAGTCTATTTCCATGCTTCACATAGCACAGTGTAACAGCACAAAGAGAACCACATCTCCTGCATTCCTCTGGTATGGTGCATTTGTTATGAAAAATGCTACTTGTGGCTCTCTGAGATTAAATCAGTCATATCTTTATGCTAACACAGTTTTGAGCAGTTTAATTCCCATCATTGTCTCAACATATCGACAAGCTCAAGTGTGTACTTGTGTGAGTGTATTTGTGTGTTTGCCTCCACACAAGTTATTAGCTTAGGGCAGGTGAGTGTTTGCCTACCCGTTTCCCTTTATGAGGTGAGTGTTTGCCCAAGGAATGCACCACGTCCGATTTGTCATTGCCTCTTATTGTTCAGCTCATCCAACTGGTGCTTTGAGATTGAGTTGTGCCATGCCCTAGCAAGTGAAAAATATGTGTATTTTTTCCAGTGTATTTGCACATGTTGGACGAAAATGTGACTTGGTGGAAAAATATTAAGCATGGTAAATGAATTCGGAAGTCCAGACCTGCATCAAACAAAAGTGGAAAGTGAATTATTAAACATCATGATGAAGTTGAATGTCAGCAATTTCAGAGAATTTACAAAGGTTTTGATGAAAGCCAGCGTTTTAGCCAGGCTTCTGCTCCACATATGTAACTACATGGAACGTTCTTGTTTTGGACCTGGGTCGGTTGAGATAGAAAATTACACAAGTCATCACTCTTCAGTAATGCATTATGCAAACGGAAGTGACAATAAGAAAAAAAATGGTATGACGTGATTGAGAGGAATTACTTCTAACTAGGCACATCATGTAGATACAGTACATATAAACCCTGATGAGCAGAACTGGCTGCCTTGCTTTGTAGTAATGAGGAAGCCTACGCAAATTAATCCATCCCACTGCACTTGAGTGGTTAACAGAGTAATTACAAATTAAAATTAATTTTAGAAAGTTTTAATATTTAATATATTTATTTATATTTATTTAACTTAAATGGCAATATTTTTGTTTCAATCACTATTTGTTTAATTATGTGGATTTCTGGGGATATCTGTTTAAAAAGATGCATGTACTGTAAGTGCTTGTGTGAGTAAGTATATTTGAATTTGCGTGCATGTGTGCCTGTGTGTGTTTGTGCGGCTGTCGTCCTGTGCCACTATCTGGGTGGTCCTCACGGCTGGTTTGATAGTAATCCCCCTGTCCCATTAATCAGTGTCCGGGCTCGGGCCGGGAGCTGATGCTGTGTGACCACTGGAGCGAGGGGCTTGAGGCACAAAGCTGAGACCCAAGCTGCTGCCCTGGCCTGGCCTGGCCACACGTCAGCTCTCCACACCACCTTTAAAATAACTCATCATGCATGGCTGACTTCTGGAAACGGCCTCAGCTCCAAGTACATATGAGCCACCAACAATATAAGCCACAGTAGAAATGGAGGGCACACTCATAAACCGTAGCACCAGAATATATAGTTTCATGACTTATGTCCTGAACAGTTTGGGACTCCAAAGCCTTTTCCTTAATATCCATGTTTTCAAAACTTTTTCATCATGGATATTTTTTTTCTTTTTGCAATTTTCAGATATTATTGAAATGTAGTTACTAATAATACAATGTGTTTGTTGTGACTGGTGGCTAACAACCCAGAGTGACTTCTGATAGCCTTCTAGAGAGCTGCTCTCAGTTAAAATGTTTCTGTCGGACTGAAAGTGCTAAGATTAAAGCCATATCTTAGTCTTTGTAGGGCCTATACCTCTTTCTGAGAATGAGGAGAGAGGATGAAGGCCTGCCCGAGCTGTCTGGCTTGCATACAGCTCTCCGCTGAGCTTTTATCTAGGGAGATTGGTTGCAGCTCTGTCCAGACCCGACTCCCAGAGAGTGCAGAGTCCTGAGACCTGTGGCATTAATAAAGATAATGCTGTTTGGAATAATAACAGTCAATTCCATCCAATAGAGGAGAGAGACAACAGAGTGTAGCGGAATACAAAAGAAGCCAAGATGAAAGGCTGAAAGGTAGGCCTGTGCACCTCTCTGGCTCTCTTGTGGGAACTGATGGAACCGTTATCAACATGCTCGCACACAAACCGTACTGAGAGGGACAATATGCCGATTTTGACCCTCTGGTGCCATGACGCAGAAATGCAATTTGTTCTTTTGTCTACCAAGATCACAGAGGGAGAGCAGTGACTTGTCTTTCTTTTTATTCATACTTATTTTTTTCTCGTACTCCCCTCCTTTTCATTCTCTCTGTTCCCCATTGCCTTCCATGAGTGCAATTTAGTTTGATGAGCAGGTGGTCTTTTTTGAATCCCACAGTGCTTTTGGCTCCCACCTCTGGCGTGTGGGGCTTTCACTTGGAGTCAGTCATGTAGGCCAGGATTAGACGGGTGGAGCAGAAGGGGGAGGAGGTCCAGTGAGATTCTTGGTATTGGCGACCTCAGCGCCCTGCAGTCAGAACCATGCAGAGTGCAGATTGAAAGAGTTATTTTGTTGCTAAAGCTCTCAGCCGCACCCCAGATGGCTTTTGTGCAGGCTAGGGACATGTTTGGGGACAGGGTTAAAGCAACAGAGTCCTTCAGGCTTGGTGAACCTCTGGACTCAGCAGGTAAAGCTTTGTGGGCTAGACTGACTGAGAAGGCAAAACGTTGCGGTCTCGGCACTTTTCCACCTTGAATCTGAACAGTGGACCGAAACAAAATAGGTGGATTAGAGCAAAGGGAAGACATACTTCTCACACACACACACACACACACACACACACACACACACACACACACACACACACACACACACACACACAGATTAAAGCCTTAAAACTTCCACCCAAGTTAAGACTTACTGGATCATCTCATCTGATGTCACCTAAGACAAAAAAGCTAGTAGAAGTGAGGGAGGTAAATGTGCTATGTCTGCATTTCCAATGGAAGCCCTTTCTCCTCTTGGGCACTATTTCCTGGTAGTAGAAAACTGCACCAACCAAATTACAACATTCTTTCACTGCTTTACCTTTGATCTCAGTTTAATCACATGCTGCTAATTAACCAACCCTGTTACTACTTAAATGGATTCATGGCCCATTACTTTATCTTTCCACCATTCCTCTGCAATAATCTCCATAGTGACGCCTAGACAAGCAATCAATATTTTGTCAATAATTGCAATAATGCTAAACAGTACTGCTCTGCTTTCTTTCTCATGTTGACGCCTGTTGCCCTTGAGCATGAGGACTTTGTAGCATGAATCCAGCCACTCACATGCCAAATGATATCAAGTGATACAAAAAAAGTCTGGTGTCTGTTTCGCTGCTTTGTAACATAAGTTGATAATCTGAGCAAGTTTTGTCAAATTGAAACATATTGCAGCGAACAGATAAATGTAGGGTAACAACTTTGATTTTATTATGCATCTGTAAATTATTGTAAAAAATGTATATTTTTCTTAATCTTACAGTCTTCAAAATTACTGTTTTGTTTGATGATGGGTCCTTAACCCACAGGTGTTGAATTTAAAATGCTCATATCTAAGAAGCAAATTTATTCAATGGAGTTTCAGCACTGGTTTGATTACTGTTGTAAATAATTGTTTGTGATATATTTAATTGTTATATACACAAACTTTACTTTTAAAGAATGTGGTGGATTTTCCTTAAACAAGACACTTATTAAACCATCTACATAACCAACATGTGACCTGTAACATAATGTTATCAAACTTGCTTGATTTATGCTAACTGTAAGCTGGCTAACTCAGCCTCAGTGCTGACTGGAAAATTTGCTAGGATTAGCTGTCACTGGAGATTGTATCCGGCAAAATTAAATAGTCACCCCGTAGAATATGGCTAACAAGAAGGCAATGTCATAGTGAATAATGTAGTGGTAACAAAATGGCCATTTTGGTCTGAATATCCAGCTGGGGACTCTGAGGTCTGAGCTGTAAATTAAAATGGGAGGAGTTGGTTGGACTCTTCTGTTCTCCATTCTGGGTTTGTCCACCGTGTGTTTGTCATGGAGGTTTCACAAGTGGCTGCTTCTACTCACACTGATGAACAGCATGGATTGGATCCAGACCCTGCTGGGTTCTAGCTGGAGCCCTGGGGCTTGTAACCACACAGACTGGGAATGTTAGTCATTTGTTTATCATTGCTGATATTTGCAGCCCCTAATCCCTGGCCGGATTAGCCTTGATATGTTCCTCATCCCACCTTTTTCCACTCTTACCATCACTGGCATTTACATGAGGAGTTTTGCACATTTTATCAATGTGTGCATGGACAACATGTACACACACATGCATGCAATGGTGTGCTTCTAGGCCTGTGCATAGATGCATAAATGTGTGTTTGAGTGTGTGTGCCATTTCACGTGTCACTGAAAGATGTTTGTAATCAAGGGAGTTTGACAGATATCCCCTCTTACTCCATCCCATGTAAAGTTGTGATCAGTGTCAATAAGAAAACTCTTACTGTGGCTGATATTTTATCCCATGCCAGGGCATCTTGCTCTGTGGCCGTACTTGTGGCTGAAGGCGTGTTCGGATCTACCAAATCAGGGCTCCAGAAAGTGTTTGAGATTTATTTTAAAATTTAGATTTAACCCTATAGGAACCAATTAATCAAAGATGCTCAATTTCAGCATGGCGTTATTGGAAATCGGAAATTACTGATAATACAAAGGAGGAGAAAGTGGTCAGATGCTTACATGCTTATGGTGCTTACGTGTTACGTGTGTTGTGAAACTATTGGCCAAGAGTTGCCTGGATCAGAGAGGGAACAGGGTTTACTGAGTAGACCTTACTTGTTCATTGTGACCTTTAAAGAGCTGATCCCTAACACTACATAAATCAGTTTGGAGTTTCAAAACACACGTACATACATTTACATGCCGTACTCTTTCTCCCACAATGGTTTTGTGGGTGAGAAAGTCCTACAAATTTGCACAAAAATGTAGGCCCTGCATAAAATCCCTGTTCCCCAATTTCTCCCACAAACATGGAAGACTATACACCAGTGCAAGATTGACAGATTCATGACATAGACATCAAATTATCCATCTTTATGTGTTAGGCCTTTGAGGCTAAGAGGTTAAGAATTTTTTGAATACTTGACTTAAACTTGTCTGGGTGAGAATCCCATCCCACGGATGAAGCAAAGGGTACAAGAGATTATATGGGGCAAAGTTGACTTAACTTTCAAGTCATATATGGCCCATCCAGGGCAAGTCACAGTAAGCAATTTGCAAGTCAAATGCAACATTTGAACAGTTTTATTTCCAACCCATGGTGATATTTTTTACAATGCTGAGAACAAGTCATTTCTCGATGGCCGACAGTTTTTAATCAACAGTTTAATCGACAGTTTTTAATCAAGTAAAAACTTGAGATTTAATGTTTTGGCTTTTAGGTCTCAAAGCATGTCTCAAACCAGTCAGGGTTTAGAGCAAACAGGGTGTGACCCTCCCTCTACATCTTTTGTTACCCTGCACAGAAGGTGTTTTTGCTCACTGCAGATGGAAGCTGTCCAGCTGAAGCGGTCACAGCTGAGCTTCATGGGGTGTTGGTTAATTGGTGGTTTTTGGTAAGTGCAGTTATGCTCCACTATGCATATCTTCCTCAATGTACCTTGCACTATTGGCCTTTTTAAAGTGTCCTTTAATTGGCTGCACAGTCACAGTCTCCTGCTTTAACTGTCCCCTGTGGTACCTAAATGTGGCCTATTTGACCCTGAGGCCCCGGGGTGAAAACCTCACATTTGGCAGCCAAACTCAATTAACCAGATTATTTTTCTGCTTTTGTTTTCAGTCTAAATCTCTTTTTTGTTTCTATTTATAATATGAGTTTTGAGGGTGATCTCTTTTTCATAGGGACAGTATTAGGCCTCTGAAAAGCAAAATCCGCTCGGTTTCAACACCTCTTCATAATCCTTACCTAGCCTGTGTTTGTGTGTGTCTACCAGCCTCAGTAAGGCAATTCTGTCAACATGGTAACATGCCTGCCTCCTCAGCCCCAAAGAAAGGCCTCATATTTGGGCTCTAGAGGACCCTGACTAGTCTGTCTGATAGATCTGGCCATTGCTTCTCCCTACACACCAGCCACTTTCAACTGGGCTGCATCAGCAGTACTGAAAGACCTGAGAGTACTGTGATCCCACCATGGGGTGTATGGCTGTGGCTCCGGCTGCACTACACTTTAATCCCCTTCCCTTTTAACCACAATGGGAAACATGTGCTTACTCTGTGTAGGGTACAGGCCCACCATGGCAGAGGCTGTTTACTTTCATTCTAAAACTAACATTTCACAGCTCCTGTGACCACTTCTGGTTAGTACCTCCACAGGTTTAAAAAAGTGATAGTAGATAATTTGGTGACATTTTTGTTTGTTTTGTCACCACTGTTGCTGCTGAAGAACTGTCTTCTTAGTTCTTACTCTATAAAATTTGACACACACATTTTTGAGCTGTCTAATTTGTCTTATTAAAGAGCTGCTTGGTGTAACTTAATTATTCTCTTAAAAGTGACTTTTATGTCAGTGTATAATACTGATGATTGCACTTCTGCTTCTTGGTGAGAGAATTAAGCTAGACTAGGAACTGTACTCATCAAATCAATACCCTAAACCAACATAATACACCATGTAGGATTTTTCCAGATGTGGGGAGTGCATCTATTTGTTTTAAATTTTTAACACCCAGAACAGAAGTTTACGGTTGTGGTCCTTGTCCCCACAGTTCTGTTTTGTTTCTAGTGGTAAAACAGTTGTTTCTGTGCAGAGAGGGAGCTA
Organism: Percina caprodes; assembly: GCA_013375575.1. Lineage (NCBI taxonomy): Eukaryota > Metazoa > Chordata > Actinopteri > Perciformes > Percidae > Percina > Percina caprodes. The sequence goes on along the minus strand of JABXJD010000002.1, from coordinate 7,633,868 downwards.
CAAACTGCAACCATACCACATGTGCCAACCGAAAGGACAGGAAATGCACTCCAGATGAAGATACTACATTGTGGTTTATTTTACCTGTGTGTGTGGGTTGCATGCGCGTGTGCATGCGTGCATTGTGGGTTTTTGTTAGGAATGTGTGCTGTGGGACTGACCATATGTCTCTTGAGTTACATCACAGCATTTCCCTGTCCGGTTAATTACTAGGCCAACAGTTGTCTTTTGTTTTTTTATGGTTGATCGCTTATTTTTAGCATGTCAGACATAATGACAAATATCAATATTACTAGAGCCAACATTTTGTCTGACTAACCTGATATTTAATTTACAATGATTTAAAACTACAAATCCTTATATTTTAAATGCTATAACCAGTAAATGCTACTGGTTTTCACTCATTTTTAGTAAGGTTAGAAATCAACGTGCAAAGACTTGAAACCTGCTTGTCTTGTTATTGCTGTTGCTGTTGTCACATGGCACTGCAGCTGTACATAGAAACAAGATTTTACCTTGCAGGTGCCAGTGTGCAATTTCAGTTTCTATACTGTCACAAAATCTGACACAGAACATACAAACATGGACATACAAATAAGAATACTACAAATTTGGTCAGTACAATATTTACTTGTACACAGTGGCTCTAAAATTTACTGTATCAGTTTCTTGGGGCTCTGGTGACCAATTCCCAACTCCTGGCTGGTCGCATTGCGTGATTGAATCAGATTCTGGCCTCCACAGGTGTGGCAGGTGATCTGAGGGATGAGTGAGATCTTCCTGAGGTAACAGTAGCCCCAGCCAGTTTCCCCTGTTGCCCTGCCCCATCTGCCCTTTCCTGTCGTCTTATCTGAGCATCCAGTGCAATCGAACCCAGGGCGCGGCCCCTCTGCTTCTCCATTCCTCTCGCTGCCGGTCTCCATCGCTGGTCTTCTCAGATGTCACTGTGAAGAGAGAATCAACCAGCTTGAGTTGAACTTGAGTTGGACTGACTGACAGAGTCAGTCCTGTTTCAGCTTCCTGCCACCCACAATTTCCCACCCTCTGACCTCCATGGCACCAAGGGCAAAAGAAGCACAGACAATAAGCTCCACAGCTGATCTATTTAGGATTTTGTTTATTATGATGAACATTGAAACAGCAGGGATGTATTTTCCATGCTCAATATAGAAGCAATTCTAGTTTCCTTAAAAAGTTGCAAATGAGTTTTGGTTGTTGGTTGGGCCAGAGGGACATGCTGATGTAGTTGAAAGGCTTTCTGATTAGCAGAGTGGAGACTTAACGTAGATCCTGTAGGGACAGCAACTTGTACTTCCTCCAACTGTCTGGGTTTGATTAAGCCAACCAGTCCTAAAGCAACTAGAAAATCAGCTTCTTTTACATTGTGACTTAGATTGAAAGACTCTAAGCAAAAAACTTGATAGTTGCATATCTGATCACTAAAACTGAAATGTGCAGAGACGTCAGAAGTGCTCAGCACTGTAGAAGCAAACAGTATGAAAATATTTGCATGTTCATGTTGCATCTTCCTTAACTTATTCTTCTGCAATCACTGAATGGAATAATTACAACAACAACAACAAGAAATGTATGTTTCTCTTTACTTAGCTGATTGTTTCTTGCCATGATATGAATGCTTACAGTTGTTGGCTGTGTATCAACCTGACTTCTGCAAAACACAACTGATGGTCCCAACTCCATTAATAAGGCAAGAAATTCAACTAATTAACCCTGACAAGGCACACCTGTGAAGTGAAAACCATTTCAGGTGACTATCTCATGAAGCTCATTGAGAGAACACCAAGGGTTTGCAAAAAAGCAAAGGGTGGCTACTTTGACGAAACTAGAATATAAGACATGTTTTCAGTTATTTCACATTTTTTTGTTAAATACATAATTCCACATGTGTTCATTCATAGTTTTGATGCCTTCAGTGATAATCTACAATGTAAATAGTAGAATAAAGAAAATGCACTGAATGAGAAGGTGTGTCCAAACTTTCGGCCTGTACTGTATATAAAAACTTTTACACTAATTTAAGCAGAAGAAACTAGTGTGAATTGCCTGTTTTAACATCAAGCTGAATAAAACTTGAATCATTTGCGAATAATCTATCATTTGCATTCCTGCCAAACACACTATAAACATGTTTCCACATGTGCTCATTCCACTGCAGAGCTGCCCAACAGCAGTCGAGCGCTGTTGAAAGGAGGCTTATCACAGCTCTCTGTGGTTTTCCTTGATGAAGAAATGGTTTAATTCTGTTCTTATTTGAGGGAATCTGTGGCCTTAGCTACACTGTTTTTAGTCTACATTCCATACAAGCTGTACATATGTGCATTTTGAGCCAGTATTTCCGGGCCAGGCTGATACTCGCAGTTTGTGCACATTCACAAAGGCGAGAAGGTTTGTGGGGAAAAATCTGATTTTTGTGTGTGTGTCTGTGTGTATTTTATGTGTACTTGCACACCTCAGCTCAGAGATGTAATCTGATTTGCAAAAGTGAGTGGGTTGTTTCACATGACTGGTTTAAAGGACCACTGGCGCAAGGTTGTGCCAGTGTCCCTAACTGGTGTGTGTGGGTGGATGCATGCATCTGTGCTTGCAGGCGTGTGTGCATACACCTATGAGTATATATTTGCTTCCACAAAGTGCACTGCAGAAATATGAGCATTTGTTAACGCAGACTCCTAAACAGTAGAAATAGTAAGGTGTTGAAGTTTGCTATGCGGTTGAACAAATCAGAATGCTGCAGTTATTTAGTTGTTCTTGGTTTCAAAAGAGATTAATTTGGGAAAAGGTTACATGAAAGTAAGACCACTGCTAATTAACAGTCGATTACACATCTGGAAAAAGCACTCCTCTACTTTAGACTCTGATGCAGGTTTTGCTTGCAACTTTCTGTTTACACATCCCTTATAATCAGAGCTTTATTTTGAACTAATGGACCATCAGAAATTATATCAAATAATTGAAATCATCCTATAGCCTCAGCCCTCTTTAGAGCACTGCTCGGATCAAATCCCCTGAAAGCTTTGCCTAAGAATCCTCTCTGTTTTTTAACATTGTTTGTTGATGTTTTTTCGGGGTGGAGATTCTCTGCTGGATGTGGTCCATCATGTGATTTTCATTAGAGAGTGGCCGGAGGAGATGACCACAGTAAAAGCAAGTGAGCGTGTGTTTGTGTGTCATCTGGCCTCGTTAATAAATGCAAGTTGTTTTCCATCTGGGGGTCATCAGTTGTGGTCATCACATACACAAGTGGAAGAGAGGGGGCCCTAGGAGGTGACATTTGCAGCCATGTGTCTGCTTGTTGGTGTGTCCGTGTGCATGTGTGTTGTACACATAAGCATGCACGGAACTTGCAAGTTGTGTGTATGATCTCCCAGTGTTCATGCCATGTCGGAAAGGGTTATAATGTGTGTGTTTGGTTGTGTGTTTACTCTCCAGTATGTGGAGAGCTCATAAGCAGTGCGATGCAGCAGGCAGGAAGCTCTGATCCCATCATGCGTGTCAGCAGGGGCAGTATTTCATAAAGTAGTAATCTCACCACACAAAGAGGTGACCAATATTAGAGAGAGCCCCTACCCCCAAGCTAATCAAGACCTGACCAGCCCTTCTCCTTGCTCACCAACCCTCTGAACATTACCTCATCTGGAGGTTTAGCCTGGTCACATGCTGCTCCAGCCTGCTGGTCTACATGATAACTCACTCAGTATGATAGCTAGAAAAAAAACAGAAATATAAGAAGGCATATAAAAGAAATGGGACCAGCACACATCTACCTATGGTGCCTGGTGCCAGGGAAAGGTATTTTAGAAGGGAGAGGAAAGAAAGAATCATTTTACCATGTCCTCCAGAAACTCTGGGAAGCAATTTGCCAGTATTCAGTTTCTCTCCCCGCCGTCCTGTTATTGCTGTTTTCCCCTCAACTCTGGGAGCCTTCAACCTGAAAGGAGGTTCTTAAGTTCAGGCTTTGTGTCACTCGGAAACAGTGCATTTGTTGCCAAGGTAACAGGTCTGGGATGGTGAAACTCAGAAGCAGAGTGCACCTTTGTCCTTTGAATGGATGAAGAGGGACCAGAGCTCTCATTGGTCCAGAGAGCACAACTTTGGTCATAAACATGCCTGTATGAAACCTGTGATCAAGAGAAGTTTCTTGATCCAATATCTACCTGAACCTTTTAACCTTATGTAATAAAACCAGCATATCATGTAATTTAAAATGGGACAATGGAAAACCCACTTTGACTGCCCCACTTTTCCTGAACTGTCAACTACTGCAGAGCTCCATTGAAACCTTATATTTACATAAAACAGAGCGGGGGTGATCTATGTCGCTACTCCAGGTTTGGTTTTTTAAATGTTCTGTGAAGATACTGGAGAAGGTGTTGAGTCCTATGGTCATTATAATACCACGTTTGGTTGACCAAGAGTTTAAAAAATAATGCAACAATGAGATTGAGTGATAACCTGAGCCTTTTCTTTAATTTTAATAGTTTAATTTTAGTGTAGAGTGTCACTTTTTGTATTTGTGCATTCATTTTACTCTGTATAATTTTTAATCTAAAACAATTGAATTTTGCTGTAGAAGCTACAGTATGCCTACATGCCAACAGCTGGTCCTATACCAGTAGCCTTCTTGAATTATGTCCCAATAAACGTAATCACATATCATATCACTGGTTGCATATGAGTGATTTTCCTGTTGTTTTATTTGACTAATGTTTAGAGGCATGGAGACGTAAAATTATCCAGTGCAATTAGAAGAATGTCAGAAAAAATCAATGCAATTCTGTCTAGCATTGTTTTTTTTCTTAATTTTCCTATCCTGTTAATTATGTCATGATTTCTCAAATTTATTTTGCGACTCCAAGGTTGGAAATCACCGCACTGTAACCTCATCAAACTTGTGAAAAGAAAGGAAGGAACTGATTGTGCCCTCATTGTACTATAGAAAAAAAAATTTATTTGGCACAATAATGCATGTCTGGGCAGAGCTGGACTAAATTACATCTGATTTCTCAGTTTTTGTGGACTTGTATGTTTACTCTTGAATGAGCTCCTCTCTGAATCATTTTATTCCCCCCCATCCTTTATCTTTTTCAGATGATCTCAGGTGAGCACCCATAAGAGGCTGAGTAATGGAAACATGATCTCATGAGATTCAACAGGTAGAGATGACTCTGTCTTTTTTTGATGTTTGTTTGATCTTTATTCAGTGGAATATGTGATCACACACAGTGCAGCCGTATTATGAACTGACAGTTGCTATAAACAAGTATGGTACATCCACTAATCATCAGAGGTAGCAGTAGTTCACATATATATGAGACACAGTCAGGGTGGTGGCACTGGCTTTATGCCCATGTTCTTGCTTTTTTTTATTGTGTAACTGAAGTCATGACAGCACAGTAAAGAATGCAGTGGCACAGAGATATCACTTCAAACACGGCGTCTCTTAGGAGCCTCAGATCCTTTCAGTGGAACTGAATGAAGATATGCTTTGATGGCCCACCACAGAGTCGGTGGCCTTCAAAGAAACCTGTTGATGGGCTTGTGCGGGGCAGCCAGCAGGCTGAATGAATGGTACTGTATACGTGCGCCTCTCAGGGTAGCTGTGGGTGTTCTCAATGGAGGTCAAACATGCTTGACCCCAACATGAGTAGTCTTTTTCCCTAGATTTTAGGCGTGCATTATCTTTTGCTTCTCTCCCTCTACCAGTTTCTCTGGGTAAATGAAGGGGAACTGTGTGTGTGGATGGCAGGGTGCCAGCAGACAGGTACTGTAGATGTGCTGATGAGGGAGTGTGATAGGAGTCAGCCTCAGTCGCAGGCCCGAGGCATAGACAGGCGTACTAGAACAGGCTGAGACTCAGAGGCAGGTTGGGACCTGGTTCTGTATGCTGATGCTGCGCTACTGGCTCTGCTCCAAGGTGAGGCATAGGAGAGAAACGTGGGAAGGGAAAAACCAGAACAGAGGGCAAAAGAGAAATAGAGAAAATCAGGTGAAAGGATGATTGTTGAGTGGTGAAGCTGCAAAAGCACACAACCAAAAATGAGGGTATAGAGTGTTAACAATAAATCAATAGTAAGCAAGCGGGAGACGAGATGATGATGTGTGAGGCCAAGGGGAAGGAGAGAGAGGTGTGAAGATGAAGAAAAAGTGAGGCTACATCCTGTACGCTGGTGGAACGTGACATCTCGCAGGTAAACCAGCTCAGAGGTGCAGACAGGCAGAAAGAAGATTAGAAACACTGATGGATGACTACTTATCCTCTGACACGTTGTTCCTTCCCAGGGCAAAGAACAGGCAGGGCCGGTCCCGCCACTTTGGCTGAGTGGATGTTGTGTGGGGGCAGATTACGTAATGTCATTTTGTGAGAGGTTGTATGCAAAAGCACAGGTAAAGCAGAGCACAGATTGTCAAAAGGCCACCTACCTGCATTACCTCACCTCGGAGGGCTCTTAAGTTGTTGAGGAAAAAAAGCAGATGTTTCACACCGCCCTCATAAGACAACAACATATTCATGCAACTGTTGTTCTGGATATAAAACAATTTTCTCTTCTTCTTCAACTGTTCCCACACTTATATTCTTGATTAAAGTGATATTTTGTATTTCTTTAATCATTAAAATTTCTTTCAAATTGGGACTTTTTTTGGGCCTGAAGCAATACTAGGTTTGGCATCTTAATTCTGGTATTAGACTGAGCTGCACCGTGAGAAGGCTCAGTGATTCGTATCCACACTGCTGGAAGGAAAACACTCAAGACACAAGATTTTGCCACCAACCATAATGTGATCATTTCAGCTGTGTGGATGAGGCTCTGCTTGGTTAATCTGCAACATCTTTATGCCAGTTTGAATCTTCAAGCCCTTTTTATGTGGAAAGTTTATGAAAGCAGCCAAATCTGCTTAAGGCATCAGCGAAGAAGAAGTTTGTGTTGATCAATTCTGGGTGTTTTATGAATCTCTGGTTGTTTTAAGTAATTTCACTAAACAGTTACTTGTAACATTTATAATAAAATTTTCCCATAAAATATTAAAACTTCTAATTTTCTTTAGTATGGGTATGAGAAACGTGTCAATGTTAAAGCTTCAAGTGGTTTTTGGCCTCAGTCAATAATTAGTTTCTGTATTATGTTTCTAGGATCATACTAAATCCTGGTTTAGACTGTGGACCAGCATCCCCTGCTGCAGATGTTTGCTCCTGGCATGGCTGCAAACAGCTTGAGCTCCATCACTGACAATCTCACTCTCAGGATCCAGCGCCAGCAGCTTGGACTTGGAGAAGCCGTGACATAAACTCAGCGGGACAGTGGAGTGTATTCTGCTGCTCAGACATTATGGAACAGATCAGTCAACCCCGTCTGGAGAGGCGCTCGGTAGGAAAGTCAACGCCACGAATGCACGTTCACCGTAGTTACCACAATGGATCTACACATTGTTTGACTTTTTCTAAATTGAACCTGGATTAATATTTTCCTGTACATACATCTGCTTTTGATATTCACTGTTTATTCACACTGTTGCTCATACACTGCAGTTGTGACATATACTATGTTATTCTGGATACAATAACAACAAGCGCTGGAACAGTAAATGGAAAATAATCAAATGTTATTTTTCAGTTTTAGTTCTATTTTTACAGACTGAAGGCGGCGCTTACACCAGTGCAGTCACATACAAAAGTGTACTGTAGCTTGTGAAAAGCACAAAAACGTTTCCTATTGTGTAAAATGAACACATACAGTACATGATGAAGATTCCATTGAAGGGTTACTCAGTCATTAGAAATGTAACTTTATCATTTAATATCTCCTAATTACAGTCACAAAGAAGCCATTGTAATCAGGTGCTTTTGAATGCAACTCTTTATTGACATTAGGTTTTATTGTGACACATTGGCAGCCTTTGAAAGTGTTAGTTAACAATTTTGTCAAGGTGCTTATTCTGATGATGATTTATAGCTCCATAACAGTTGTTGTGCCGTTAAAACCCTATTAACAGAAATTAAATAAAGAAAGTTTTTTCCATGCTACTGTCTTTGTTTTGTTATTGCATCTATGAGATTGATAGATTTAAGATGCTTTCTTGATGTTCGTTATGCTGTCATTATTAGTCATGCTGGCTTTATTACTAGTTGGGCCAGTATTTGCCAATCTGCTACAAGGATTACTATCAGGAGTTGTAACAATCTTTTCTTTATTCTCTTATGCTCAGGCAGTGAGAAGCAGAGTGAAAGTGATGTTTGAAGTGAAAATGGAAAAATGTGACATTTAAATATTGACCAAGTGATTTGTATTGGAAATCACAGGGTTTTACTTCACTAATACTCGTATTAATAATAGGTCAATTCTGAAGTAACAATTTACTGCACATAAAGATCATTTTCTTTTCTTTTCATGCACTATATGAAGTTGACAGAGAAGTGCTTACTGTCACAGTCTAGGTCAACATGAGTCAAACTTCAGGGAGTTTTCACCATGTTATGGATGAAAATCCCCTACAGCTCCTCGTATTCTGCAGAAAGACATTTATTGTTTTCAATTAGTATGTGAATTCAACAATTGAGTAGTGATTTCCTTTCTACTCTCTTACAATGTCAATTTCAGCTGGGATTCAATTAGGTTTGGCCCGGGGGGGAGGCTACGGGCTTGCAGGGGATGGGACATGGGTGCGGGGAAGAGGAGTTGCTAAGGGGGTAATTATTCCTCAAGGGGTTGCTTATTGTTGTCTTTCTCTCTGTGGTAAAACAAAGCAAACTGGGTTAGGCTCCATTGCAGTGTGTTCAGGCATTTTATTCTGGCACTTGACAATGTTCTGACAAGTTGTTCAAAGCATCATATAATAAGAATTAAATTTTGTAGGAAACGAGGTCAACTCCATCTGTAAAAAAAAAAAAAAAAGGTGTGTTAAGGCCCTGGCGCTGATGATTTGAAAGTTGAGCTTCATGACATCTTTATGGTCCTGCTTATGGTCAACAACATTAGCATGTCCACAATGGACTTCCCTACTTGCCTGCCTCCCCCTCTTTTATTTTTCTCCCTCGCTTTTTCTCACACACATCCACAGCTCAAGGGAAAAATGACCTCTCTGCAGCTTTCAATTCACTGCACTTCTATAGCCCTGAATGGACCGGCTCAACAAAAGGTGACATAATTTTCTCAGGGTTTGATTGGCCCCCTCCATGCCACAGGATGACATCATGCAACCCCTCCCCCCTTTTTCCCTCTCAACGCATCACAACCAGCACCAGCACACCACCAACCCTCCCCTCCATGTTCTTGGATGCTGGGTTCCCAAGACAACAGAGCTAGGTCCAGGCTGTGGGGCAGGACTTGGCAGTATATTGTGGCTTGGCGGCGTTGCTCTTGTGTTTGCGGTAAACAGTCTTGGGAAATGATAGGAGACTGAAGAAGGGGAGGGATGAGAAACACTGTCTTTAATATGATGGCAGCTTCCCTCTTGATACCACCTCTCCTCTATAGGGAGTGTTGGTTTTACTTTTTGCAATAAGAAATGTATTCCAGAAAGAAGTGTCAAGCCACAAACCTTTAATGTCAGTACAAGCTTTATGTCGGCTGCCGAGCTCTCACTTGAAGCTCCGCCAAGTTTTGGTTCAAGTTTGATTGTGTCTCACTTTCTCTCTCAGAGGGAGTGTGTGTGTTTGTAGGATGGAAGAGGGGAGCATTTGCAGAGGGATGCGGGCCCATGCCCAGCCCACAAGCCATGATTATTTTTCTTTAATTAATGAAGACAGGGGATTCACGTCTGCTCAATCTGACCTAAATTGTTTGGAAATTAGAAAATCAAATAAAAAAAAGATGCATGACATGTTTTTTTGCAGACAAATCCTTTTTTCCATCTTTTTATAGGTACCCACAAACAAAGGGCAGTAATTGGGGTGTTCCTGCATTTGCTGGTCTATGACATCAAGTAACAAATCTTAGTTTGTCCCACATTATCAGAGCCAGAGGAGCTGCTATTGGCTGCCTAACTCAGCTCGGTACAACCTGTGACCCTGACTAATAAATGCCACTTTTCATGCTGGTGTGCAACCAGGACTAGTATAGGCCCTGTGTAACACCAGAGTATCACACACATACAAATGGCCATTTCCCCTTGGAATTGTCGTTAATGAGGATAATTTGAAGTGAGGTTGACATACAGCCCTGAGCCAAACCTTATTGGTTCCAAACACTCCTGCAGCATAGACGCCTTTAGGCTCACTCCAAACCATTTCCTCAAATTGGGGCTGCATCCGAAGAAAAAAATGACACAATTACTACTTGGTCTTGGAAAATGTCCACATTTCATGTGGAACATTACATATTGCATTAAAGAGTCACTATGACGCATAGTAGTTCTGGTACATACTGGTTTTATTTGAAAAATTAAGATTTTCTCTTTGCTCTTCCCATACAGCTTTCTATCTTTATCTTATCCATCATGCCAATTTGCTTACCCTCTTTGAAATGCACCTCTTTAAAGTGCATGCTTTTCCTTTCTTGCTGTTCCTTGTGGTGTGATGTGATTAACTGTGGTGTGCCGGGTTGGCCCCTCCTTGGACTTCATTGGAAGAAAGCATAGCTTTTTGAATTTGGATGAGCATTGACTGGGTATCGGTTACCTCTGTCATGCTGAGGGTGCGTGGGCTCCCAGTGACTATGACGTTGATCCACTCAGCTCTGCTTGCACAGGAGAAATGGTGGGAATCCACTGCTTTCCCTTTTCTCCATATTTTCCACAATTGTTCTTTATAGAGGTAACTTATTTTCCAACAGGTTTTTACTTTCTAATGTGTCATGGAATTTACCTTGAGTTTATAATGACAATATTTTTCCAAGTAAGAACTTTATTTATACATCAACCGCAAATTGATAGTGATATTAAGTCCCCAAAAAAATCATACATTTGTGCAGCGGCGTTTCTGGTTTGTTGATGGTGACAGCCTTGATTGGCAAGGTGACATGGATGAAGCAGTTGCATGGGTTACCATTCCTCGGTCTGGGCAAGCACTCTCTCTCACTCTCTCCATCCTGCGCCTCTCTCCCTCTCTCTTAATCCCCATTGAGAAGGGGAAGGGGAGACTCGGGAAGCAGGAGACGATGAAGAGGAGGAGGGGAGCAACAGAACAGGCCAAAGGCTCCACTGACATCCATGGGAATCTGCAGATCCATTCACTTGTAATTATTAGCATCAATGCAGAGAGGCAGTGGCAAGACGAGGGGCGGGGGCAAGGGGGTGTGGGAGAGTTTTGGGGGTGGGGTTGGGCAGAATGGGTGGGGAGTGTCACTCTAAGATGGAAATCAATCACCATAAGAGCTTGTAATGAGAGTGAGAGAGGTGGGGAGTAAACCAGGGTTACTTTCAGTTTTGGCAGCGATGATGCAAGCTTGACCTTAAGAGCACATTTTGATTCAGTGCAGCATTTCCCTTATCTTCATGTCTGGTCTCTACAGAAGTGATTACAAGAAAATAAATATTTATAGACAGAGGAACTATACATGACTTCGTCAAATGTGAAGCCTGGGTTCATGAACATTTTATCTCTGATTAAGTCATTTAGCATTTGCTTTTTTAGTTTTCGGTCACACACGACTGGGGGAGTATTTTAAAACCGAAATGGCAAAAGTACTTACTTCCCATACTCAAGTAAAAGTACATATACTTGTGTTTAAAAATACTCTGGTAAAAGTAGAAGTATTAATTTAACTTCTTTACTCAAGTAAAAGTAACAAAGTACATACAAAAAAGTAACATTGCGAATGACAAACATTTTTTATGCAAAGCTAGCTGGATCACACACGTTACTAGAGTGCAAGCTGAGAAACTCCAGTGGACATGGAAAAAAGACTCTTTATATGCCTACATTTTAAATGGATGTCTGCCAATAGGCCTAAAACATCACATATTTATTGTGACAGAGACTGGGACACCACGTTAATAAGATTATGACTGAGTAGTATGAATTCAATTGTGATTCTGTGATAATTCTGTGTATATTCCCATCCAAATAGATTGAATTCGGTAGTGATGATGCAAACAATAATAACTGTAACTCCAGTGAAATTATTTTAAATTTAGTGAGGACTAGATTAGGACTGTATTTGAAGCTGATTCTGGTTTCCAACTTCTCCCCAGGTGTGTCTGTTAAAACACAGATGGAGACAACTTCTCTCTGTTGATGCTTTATTAATATCAAACAACAGAACAAACATTGGAATGGGTAGCTCTGCGATGGCTGTGTGTGTGTGTGTGTGTGTGTGTGTGTGTGTGTGTGTGTGTGTGTGTGTGTGTGTGTGTGTGTGTGTGTGTGTGTGTGTCTGTGTGTGTGGTTCTGCAAAGAAATAACATTGCAAAGGATACCATACACAATGCATTGGAATCATATATATATAATATATATACAGTACATATATGCTAGTGAATAATAGCAATAAACCTACATTAATTACATTATCTTAATGCAGTGTAACTAATTATTGCACCTAATATACAAATGTGAACAATTGCCATTATATTGACTCAAAAGCCAGGTGCAACCTAGCAAACAGAAGAACACAAACGACAAAATCACTAGCTAGCTGACTTTTAAATTTGCAAGAACTATAGACCAATACAACAGGCTTAAATGAACTGACAACATATGTTGTACGACTTACAGTTGTCAAGGAGGCACACACACAAGATCAACTGATTATCCTTTGGACAGCTAGTCTCTTTTTCTTTTCTCTCACTTTTTTCTCTGTGTGGCGTGCGCGCCCGCTTGCGGTGTGAGGAGCGTGTCCGCGCTATTCTCCGACACGCACTTACAATCACAGTTGATAGACAACCTTTTGTACAAAACTAAAGTAAGGAGCCAATTGTCATCAAAAATGTAAGGGGTAGAAACTACCGATATTCGTGTTAAAATGTCGCAACAAAAATAAATAGTAAATTAAAAATATCTGAAAAATCTATTTGAGTACAGTAACAAAGTATTTGTACTTCGTTACTTCCTATCTCTGCTTTTGTAACTTTTTGTAACTTAATTTATAGCATTATTGTTGAACTGTTATGGAAGTATATCATAAATCTTCAAGCGGATATGTGCGACAGTAAAATTATTTATGTGCATGTGTGCTTTCTCCTGCCTGGCCTGGTTTACTGCACGTCTACGTGGAATGAAGGGGCATGGTGAACGTACTCAAGTCCAGGCTGCCAGCCCTCTGTCCCTTCTACATTATACATTACCCTGACAGGCCATTTCACTCCTTGATTCAGAATTCTGGCCAAGAGACCACCTCAAACACTTTGGGTTGTGTCTGCTTGGCGAGAACATCACTCCCAGCTCGCTGGACACCACGTTTGAACTTTTGCCGACTGGCCACTGAGCCAAGTCTGTCTGACAGGAAAAATTATGACACGATTGTTCATGTTCTCCCTTTTCTACTTGAAAATTTGAACATTTTCCAGCAAAGGGTGATTCAGCACAGCAGCTTTAATAGCTTGACCTTTTACGGATTGGCAAAGAGGAAGGATCAGATTTAAATGAAAAAGACTGCAATGTTATTAGAGGTGCGTTTTCAGTGTTGCACATTTCTTCTCTATGTGAAAGAAAGGTCATGTCAAAGGTTAGGTCAGCACTTGTCCTCTTTGTTAGAAACTATAGTGATACTGGAGTTTACCTTGGGAAACACAGTCAGATAGAGATGTCTCATTATGCCTCTGGTGAATTTAGATAGATGGTGTCAACCTGTCAGTTGCAGGTATAAATGATGTCCTCATTTGAAGCTGTCAGAAAGAAATGTTACTCAATTTATTATTTGTCCTGAGTGGGTGATTTGTGCTGTAGCAACCATTAAGAACACATAATAAAAACATACAATATAACATACTGTAGAAAGTTTGCAACGTTATTTGTGTGGTATGCATGCAGCATTACAGGCTCTGAAAAAAAGATATACAAACATCTACTGTACATCTTAAAACTTCAAATGATGCCTTATATGTTTAAAAATCATTAAAAATGATTATAAGTTGGTCATTAGAACAATTCTCCTAAAAAGCAGAGCCAAAGCCAAAACAACATCCTGATATGTAAATGTATTACATCTAAAATGCTGCCTGCTTTACAAGTGATACACTCCTAAAGTGTTTCAAACTTTCTCCGTATGCTCAGACATTGTCCTTGCATTTCTGTACTTCTTTTTCTCCAGGTTGTTAGTTCAGCCTCTTTGAACTTTGCAGAAATAGAATCATCCCCTTTTAAATTAATACTGCGAAACAGTCATTAGCTGCTGTTAAAAAGCAGTTAAAGCACCTTGTCTGTTTTTGGAACCACCCATGGCACGGACTCATTATGTATATCCAAAATCTCCCAGTACTTTACAATGCCTTAAAAAGATCCAGTGTTTTAATGCTGCCTACAGAACCAGAATACAACAACAAGGTATAATTCAAGTATATTGATCTTTTAAGCTTGCATTCCCAACTGAAGTAGCTGAAAATTGTGATTTTGAAAAACATCTAATTGAGTTTTCGGTTTGTTTTGTGTTGACAGTTGTAAGGTGTGATTGCCTCCCACACTGAGGGAATCCTGTGGTCAGAGAAAGGAGTGACCCCTCGACCCACAAACACAAAGTTCCTTTTTACATGCAGCACTTGAATTTCGTTTCTTGATGTGTAGAGCTGACAGAGGGGTGAGGAACAACGAGAACTAACACAGCCATCTATCACAATGATAGCACAGACAAGATGGTGGTGGTGTGTCACTCATGCAGTGGCATTGTGTAGCAATGTGGATGTTTCTCCCATGTCTTCCTGCACAAAGTCTGAACCCGTTTGAACTAAGAGTACATATAACACACTGTAGGTATGCACCCACACTCGCACGTAGACATGTATCTATCAATCCCAGTTCCAGATAAGACTTGTCATTGCTGAGTCTGGGATGGTCGATAGCCATCAGCTCTCAGGGTAGTCAGGCCCTGTTTACACAGCCAATGAGGCCCTCAGCACCAACACACACTTCTGATTGAGCTGCTACACCCCTGTCGCAAGTGTACGTACACCAGGATACCTGTTGGACACCCATATTTTTACACAGTCAAGGACATAACAAACGGACAAAATCAACACCATCTATGCCTTTCCCACCTTCTGTTGGGGACCATGGCACACTTTCAATCCACCAGGGTTCATACAATATGCTGCTATGACTCTAGATTTTAATAAGTTGGTATTTGGGCTGCATATGGTTGATAATGATACCAAAGAGGGTAAATGTTAGACCCACCATGCATCCTGTAGGCAGAAATCAGAGGAAATTAAGAGAAAATTAGGGCCATATTCTAGTTTTAATCTTGAAACAGAGAATGATCAGAATACTGCAGACTCAGGGGTTTTCTTCACTGGTGTTTATATTTCAAAGGCAGCTTTGTCTTCCTGTTCATCCTGCTTCAAATGTAGCCCAGAAAGTTGACGTTGTGTGATCCTATCAGCAAAGCCTCAGAATGTTCTTGTCTATGCCAGAAATTCAAAACGCTTCCTATTTCAAAGAAAGCTCTGGGGTCAACATCATTCATAAGCATAACTCTTTAGAGTATATCATGTTTTATCCATTTTGGGTGCATTGCCTTGAGTAAGACATTGTTTAATCATTACATTCACCCATTCTTTTGTGATAAACATTGTTTTTGTGATTCTCAAAGTCTGGTCACATTAATGTGTTTTACTTACACATCAGAGAAAGTTTAAATTAATGTTTTTAACATTTTACTTTTATTCTTTTTTAATTTTACTCTTCTCAGTGTAATATTATTTGATATGATGATGTGTCAAATATGTTATTGCCTAAAAACCTACCAAAAATTGGTAAGTGTTAAATTCAGGACTAGTAAATCATAGTGACACAAGGTACATGCTAAGCAGCATCTTAGTTACATAAAAAACAAAAACAAAACAATTATTTCCATGTGCTTCAACATACACTCCTTTATAAAATGTATTTCAGGATAAGGATAACACCATGGATACATTTTGCGTGGAGTGGAGTGGTTTAAGGGGAGGGGGCAAGGAGATTTACAGGAGGGAAGGATTTACAATCTAGAGAAAGCTTCAGTCTCCACAACCTGCTGCTCTAAAGCCTGAGTTAATGTGAAACTCTCAAAGAGCAGGTGCAGGTCTGTTTCTCTGTGCTTTTGTTTTTGTTTTTTACATTACACCGGGCTGGTTCTATGTAAGGCTGGAGTGGGACAAAAATGTGCACTCACTAATTACATTTGTGTAAAGATGTTCATTAATTACATTTGTGTAAAGATGTTCACTAATTACATTTGTGTAAAGATGATGAAATAATATAAGCATTTAATGTAAGTAACTTGCAAACAATGCTTACTATTTTTTAAGAGCACACGTTGACACATTGACACATACTGCCTATTTATACCGTTTGTATGCTGCATTCTCTACACTATGTTGTTCTTGGTTGTCATTGTCAGTTTATTTGATTGTCTGTGTTTCTCTTTGTTGACACTGTACATATTTTTTGTGCAGTCCCCCATCTTTTAAGGGTTACTTAAGGGTTTTTCCTTGGTTAGTTTCCTTTGGCCTTCGGGGGAACACAAAGCAGGGGGTTCTGGGGGACATCCTCCAAGAAATTTTAAGGGTAAAAGACTTCCTGCATTCTGATTCATTTTTAGGCACCAATTTATGGTAAAAATTTCTATATCTATGGAAGGAAGGAAATCACAAAATTCTGGTGGCAGGTTACAGTTCCAAATACAAAATATAATGAAATATTATATTCAGTAGTCCAGTAAAAGGGCTTTCACATCTGAGACATGGGCCGTATAAGACAACACTTGACCCCAAAGTCCAGTTGTTTAATTAGCATGAACAGGGCTTATGTTTTTCCCCAAGGAGCATATTTTGCTTCCAAGTTGAAAACTGTAGGATTGACTTGTACTGCTAAATTGTACAATAACTCAATCATGTTATGGATACAAAACATTGTGAAGTGTAATGTATTCTACATTCTATTGATCAAATATTATCAGTCATGTTGACTATAGCCTTCAGTGTAATGGACCACCACAGTTCATGCATACATGTGAACAGTGGATTAATTGCAGTTTAACCTACATAGTGTAAAACTAACCTCTACGTGAATGGGGCACAGCAGAAAGACAGAGCAGAATGACACTGCTTGTTCAGGGTTTTTCATGTGTAGCCTACTCCTATAGGACTACACTTCGCATCAGGCGTTAAAACCAACTGCACAAAAACACCCAATTAGACTACTATTTAACGCAACAACGAGACGTTTTAAGGTAATGAAACTGTCTCAATGTAATACTGATGCCGTCAGACGGCTGCTTGGACAGACAGCAGTTGGAGAATATTTATTAGCCTTTTATTATTAATATGATTATTATTATTAAAACCATAGTGAAATCGTGCAAGCGATAAAAACCTGTCCTATGCGCTGTTGGCCTGTAAAGACAATTTATTTGTATATTTAAAAAAATAAAATCTGACCGGCCCACATTTAAAAAAGCCCAGCATTGGCATTTGCCAGAATTGCCAGATTGCCAATCTGTCCCTGGAGTTAACTTAATTGACATTATGCTGATCAGAGATCTGCTGGAAGAAAGGCTAAAGTTAGCTAAGGTTAGCTAATATTAGGCTCTAAGAGAGAAACAGACTTACTTGCGGTTTGGGAGTTCCATGTGAGCATATGAAAGCAGTAGCTATACGGTTAAGCCAGAGGTTACTGTGGTCAAGCCGTCGCATGCACAGAGATGAGGCACTATTTACTGTTCTTCCGTGTTGCTAAACTCAGCATTTAACAGCAGACTAGAACACTTGTAGGTATATTTGACGCCCCCATCAGGTCCGGAAGTATTGCCTTTCCAGTACCTGCAGTACTGCAGAAAAACGAGTGCTTTCACATTTGTAAAACTGACTTGGTACCGAAGTGTTGGTTCTTGTGACATCCCTAATTTACATCCATGTTTGCTTGATAGCTGTCTTATTCTTCCTTGCCTTTGTTGGCACATAGCTTGTTTCTTAGTGCGTCCTCTCCACTTGTAGATTATTGTGAAGGCATTGGCAAGAATGTGTATTGCGTCACCCATGTGCAGCATTGGATGGGATGCAAACAAAATGGGGAACCACTTGTAAAAAAGACAATGTCTGTTTTTAAATCACTGTATAGAGAAAACGTTTTCATGGTGCAGATGGTACAGAATGGCCAGCTAGAAGAACAATTTTATATTGGTCATGACACTTTAATGTCCTCCAAGTGATAATATATTTCAAAGCTAATCAAAGCATGAATCACTTCATGAACACTTTTTAAAACATCTGTTGAGTATTTCTAGAATTTAAGCTCTGTGCATTTTAGCAGTTCAAAAGTGTCTGGACACGACTCAGCAAGTCCATTTGCTAAAACAACACAGTAATTGAGGGGAGCTATTTACTTTCACTGTGCTTAACATAAATGCACAACAAAGATAAATGCACTCATTTAAGGGGATTTTATTTGAAAGCTGAAATGCATTGCACTGGCCTTTGTCCAGTCAGTGAGAGCTGTAGAGTAACGTAAAGCAGTAGCATCTGCCACTTGCAACATATGACTCTTAATACAACATGATTAGGCAGAGTGGAGAACCAAAAAAACAATTTTTCAGTCCACAAGGCCAAAAACCACTAAATATGAATGTTTTGTGTGACATGCTCATATGCTGAGGCACGTTTTGCCTTTATAAACACACATCAATCGCTGACAGTGGGTTTTTGGGGTGCGTGTCTGATGTGATTAAGTCAAGACTGTGCAAAATGTCCAGCAGTTGGCTCCATGTGTCTTCTCTCTGGGGACATGTTTGTGTGGTAGGGCAGGATAAGGGGCTCCGAGGCTGTTGATTCTGTATAGTGTTCAGCTTGAGAAAATGCAGGAACTTCTAATTGGGAATTTGTTGCTTTGTTTGTGTGCTTCTGTCAGGAGTGTTTTAATATAACTTCTTAACAAATTCCTGCTGCATGGTATAATTTAGCTCTTTCCGTGAATGCAACTGTGAATTGCTTCATTGTTCTCACTGGTAGATAGAAAGCATTCCCATGTTAAAGCTCCCTGAGAATGGCCTTTAGCAAATAGTCCCATTTACACCTGAAGCAGTTTTAATAAAGACATTGTCATCTTTGCAGGTGAGTGTAATTTGGCACCTGTTGGGATCAGGAAAGGTTTCTCATGGGATGTAATGCAAATGTATTCTGGTCTAATTAGATCACAATCACACTTAGTGTGTGATGGTTCTCTAACTGAAGTTCTTTCATTGTTTTGCTTTTCTGTACTGTGAGAAGGCAATACATAACCTTTGTTCATCTCATGAAGACTATACCTAAGCAACCTAACTAAATCAAATCTGATCAAATCTACTGCACGCATATTTGACATGTACTGAGAATCAGACCACTAAATACCCCTTACTCCAATCAAGCTTTATGTCCTGTTTTGATATCTCATATGTCATCCCCATCATTTAAAGCCCATGGAAACTCCCCTGAGAGAGGAAAAGCAAGAGAGGGACTTATTTAATATGATAGACAGAGAAAAATAACTTGTTGTGGTGTGGAAGGGGGAAACATTCAGCTCAGCGATCTAAAGAATCCCTTTAACATAGCAATGTGCTAGGCTCTTGTTTATATGTTGACATGTTGGTGTCGCTCGGCGAGCCGGTGGACATGGGTGTGAAGCTGTGGCTTCACTGGAGCCAAGTTTCGCATATCACATGATTAGAGCTCTTGTGATGGCCATAATGACAGCAGTGGTGGTGGTGATGGGGTTACTGAGAGGTTACGACCGTCTGAGGAAGAGCCATAGTTTATTGCCACTGGGGGCCCAATTAACTGTAAACACCACAGTGCTTTTTCGGGATTCACATCCAGAACTTACTCAGAACTTGGTGTGATTTAAAGCTATTTAAAGGCATTGTTTATAGCTGTTTTGTAAGACTACATAAAATAGGAAAAATGGTTTTAAATGAACATAGACATTGTTTAGAATGATTGATGACACAGAGTGGGGGATGAATGTATGGGAGTAAAAAAATGTCTTGTGACTAGAGCACATCCTGTCAGATGAGCTCCCTTTATACCTCTCCCTCCCTCCTTTCCTCCTTTGCTCCTCTTAACAGCTGATGCTCCCCCCTACACTTCATTCTCACGCAGAAATATTAATATTAACATTAATCAATATATACTGAACAAATTAAAAACCCAACACTTTTGTTTTTTCCACCATTTTTCATGAGCTAAACCCAAAATCTAAGGCTATTTCTATGTACACAAAAGGCTTATTTCTCTAATATTGTTCACAAAACTGTCTAAATCTGTGTTAGTGAATACTTCTCCTTTGCTGAGATAATCCATCCACCTCACAGGTGTGGCATATCAAGATGCTGATTAGACAGCATGATTACTGCACAGTTGTGACTTAGGCTTGCCACAAAAGTGTGTGAAATGTGCAATTTTACTGTATTGGGGGGTCCGTGAGGGGTCCAAAAACCCCTCTTAGATCCCTGGACCATTACAAAATGTATAAAACTTGAAATATAGGGTATGATAATGTGTTTGAGGTGACCAGGAAATTGAGACATTGCAAGCTCAGAACATACTAATGCTGAGTGGACAGGGGCAGTTTAGGACACAGTCACTCCAACAACAGGCTCAAAGTCTGTTCAGCCAGGAGTAACTGTTAAGCAGCAGCTCCTCTGGGCCCGCAGGCTGCAGGGCTGCCAGCCTGGTCAGGTGGAAGGCTTGGGGCTGGGTGACTGCCACGGGGTAGCACCACTCCTCCCTCAGTCCCTGATCTGCCCAGCGTGCACAGGACTTAGAGAAAAAGCTGGGGATTATCTCCACTGCACTTCCACCTCTACCACCCACTGCCTCCTCGCAACGCAACACTGTGCAGTACTTCAACTCCTCCCTCCCTACATTCTCCTGCACCTGCAAGACAAGACGCACACACACACACACACACACACACACACACACACACACACACACACACACACACACACATGCACACACACACACACACACACACACACACACACACACACATGCACACACACACACACCATGGCCACCATAACACTTTCTGTAAAATGAAAAGATGCTGCCAATGGTGCATGAACAGAAATTGTATTTTTGTTTTTTGTGTTGTATTTATTTTTTATGTTAAACTCACTGGTGACAGACAAGTAACAATATACCGGTACTTGTTTTTCATGTTCTTCCTCCTTGGCTGCTCACCTACTCAGTCATTCAGCATTTGTAGTGAAACATACTGTTTTAATGTACAATTGGCATGTCAAGATGCTTTTTAGTATACAATAATATAAATATAAATCAACACTGAACCTATGGCACATTTAAAATTTGATTCAAATTCTTTCTTCAAACAGGTTCTGTATTTACCTGCATGTACAAATATTTATTTAATGCTGATGTTGCTTTAAAATAACTTTCAGTCATTTTGAGATTAGAAGTGCAGCTTCTAATGTGGTTTGCCCGATTAATCAGATCCTCGTATTTGGAAAGGGTTAAGGATGGATTCTGGTTGTGAAAGAGATGACAGAGGGCACCAAAGGCCTCTCTACCTTGCTACACTGTAGGGCTCTTCTTCGAAGAATGTCTTAAAAGGGATATTGAGTGTCATTTCTCCATAATTTATGGCCTACTGTGTGCTCTACCTCTCTACTGATTCTTTCACTCCACTTTGTGTCTTGCAAACAAATAACACACCTAACTTGCACCCTAATGAGCTCCTCTCACTCGTGATGTCATGTTTGAGTGTTGAAAAGAATCTTGTTTCCGTGTGGGTTGAAAAGCAAACAACAGCTGAATAAGATGACGACTGATATAGACACTACAACAAGAAAAAAGTCAGCCTTCACAATCGGATGACATCAGCTAGCCTGTGCTTTACCCTGCGATGCAGCAACAAAAGGCACAGAGACATAAAAACATAGCGAATGTATTAAATATTTGCAAGACAAATTGATGCAGCTTTGATTAGAGTAAAAAGATGAAGGGAATTACCTCATTGTGCAGAAATAGAGATGTGTTTCTTGCAATGATTCAATTATATCCTTGTTTGGGGGGTGTCTTTGAGGGTTTGCACTGACAAGCTATAATATTGCAGCTGTGGGGTGGGATCTGCTTGGCACAGTGACATAATTTTAGTGTTAAAAGCTGTATGTTGAAGTCATGGAGATGTTTACCATTCCCTGTGCATTTCATTGCACAGTGTTGCTGATGTCAAGGGATATCAAAACGTCATATTGGAAAACAAATGTATTAGAGCTTCATAATGTCTCCTCCACTGTGACAAACTAAACAATCTAAAATGGCCTCCAAAAAAGTTGGATATGTGGTGACATGTTCTCTTCTTCTTGGCGCTGCCTGCTGCAGACTTTGGCACAGACTCCACTAAAGGGGTGGCAATGTGTGGGTGTATAGATGTGTGGTTGAGGCAGGGGGTGGCAGGGAGCACAGGCATCAAATCATGGGCCCGATGCCAGGTGAGATAATGAACAAAACTTTTGGTAATGGGGGCTGTGGATGAAATTATGTTATCAAGCCATTTTGGCTGCTATCTAAAACCACTGGTTACATGAAAGGTGGCAGCTTTTACATGACGAGAAGACAAGGAAGAAGAAGGAGAGATAAGGGCTTGGAAGAGCCCAAGGATGATGTAGGTGAGGTGGAGGGGAGTTTATACGCGTGTGTGCACACAGGGAGGGCTGTGATGGATGTGATATGGAAGGGATTACGTGTTATTTAGCTTGTTCTTAGTATGCACTTGTGCATAACGTGTATGGTATGTCTACATGCAGAGTGTGGTGGTAGAGCCTTGTGTACTGTATAGGAGATTTATCATAATACATCCTCTCCTCTTGCTGCTCCCTCTGCTGTTCCCTTAGCCTGGCCTCTGTAAAACCATTTTGCAGGCACGTAGCCACGGCACCCCTCCCTTCACCTGCTTGTGTATGCAACCACATCATCCTCACACACTTCTGGGTAAAGGCCATGGAAGCAATGTGCACACCACATTTGCCTGCATGACCAAACACCAACACATGATTGTTGAGGCAAAATAAGGTAGAGAATTACAAGCATCGAAGTATCAGCTGCATTGTTTTACTTTTCAACAGCACACTACATGTTTATCTGTTGACCGATGTTACATTTCTGAAATTTTAATGCGCATACTGTACATATTTTGACTAGCAACTCCAATGGTTGGTTTAGTTCTGCCTCTTAAATTTTATCAAGCAGACACATACAGTGCACCTCAAACAGAAAAAGGAAGTATTGTGGGTAGTACAGGAAGTTTATATTAAGACTTTAACTCTTTGCTGGTTCATCAAGATCAGGGTTAACAAAATACAACAAATATAGCTAGTTTTGAACGAGCCTGCTTTGTTTTACATTTGGCATCCCTTAATCTTTTTCCTTTAGCCTACTGCCCTGCTGATTGGCATGGTGCATATGGCAATCCCTTTTATTCACCACTTACAGAGAACTTAACCAGAGCAAACAACCTTAGTCCGTTTAACTTAGAAATGTGATTTAGATTCATAGTGCATTATGGAAATGTAGATAGATTTATAATGCATCATGGGACAAGGGCTAGCCTGATTTAGCCACAGCACTTTTATGGTATATTTTGGATTATTGAGTGAGGGCTGCCTGCGGTTTGAGGTGAAACCCAAGGCCTTGCAGTCGAGGTGGGCGTGCTGTGTTAGCCTAGCTCTGACGGCACCTGGGACTGGTTAGCATCCTGGCTAGAGCTAGATAGAGCTGCTTGACAAAGTTCCGCTCTGTGGGAGAGGAACAAAAGTTACAAAGAGAGAAAGAGCTTTCTAATGACGTGAATGACGCCACACGTCCCATGCACATTCACAAACCTACAAATCACTCACACATGCACAGCCTAATCTACACATTGCATACAGTAGGCACATCTGCAGCTGCATCACACATTTGATGATGCAAATAATATAAAACAAATGGTCTAGAAAAAGAGATTATAGTTGTTGATGTAATTAACAGTCTAATTTAATAGGGCAAACTCTGCTAGTTATGCCATTAGAAATATACAAATCAGATGTTATTGTATTTGCTTATTGCTTTAAAGCTTTCCAACAAATTCACATAAGCATTATCAACTGTCAAATCAGCAGATGCAATACAGAAAATGGGACTATGTCTATGTCTACTGAGTAGATCTCTGTAGTATTTTGTCAAGATCACCAAGTGTAAGTACATTCAGTTGTTTAGGGTTGCTAAAGCACCTCCAACATGGCTACCAGAGGATGGCTTGAGACCTAAACACCCTGACTGTGGGTTGAACAGAATTTAAAATTGAGGCACTTTTTTTCTGCCCAGCACACATCCTACTCATTTCTCAGATATGTATCCCTCATAATTTTTTTTCCATTCTCTTAAGCAGGATGTATTCTATCATGGCTTCAATTTATCCACTACGGGTACTGTGCCTTAAACCCAAAATGATCCTTTCCGTTGCAGTCACATACAGCTTTACTTTTCACATTAGTGCAGGGTTAAAGCAGTGGTTCCACCTCCATTGCCAGTTGGCTGTGATCTTTGTTCCTGCTCCAGCATCTACAGTCCAAAGGGGTTGCACAGACTAAGAGAGAGGGGCTCCTCTCTTGTGACACAGTCATTACATAGGCCAGGGTAAGCCTTTTTTGCTGGATGGATGGGGCAATGTTCTGCCCTGGCCGGGGTTGACCTGACTAGACGACCACAAGCACTTGGCTGGCTCCAGCTTATTTTTGGGCCGTTAGCCCGCCTCCATGTTCTGTGCTCCATTTGGGCTTTCTTGAGCCGTCCCAAAAAAACCACAAAAGTGGAGGGGCTAATGTAGTGAGGTTGTTGTGCAGCTCTACCCAGCCGCAGAGCAGTGAGGTCATAGACTGTTTGCCCCAGCTTAATGCTTGGCATGATTCATGGGAACTGTCTCTGAATCTCTCTCAGCACCAGTACCTCCTATCCCCTCTTTGTCTTCTTCCTGTCCTCTCCTCTATCACCTAGCTTTCTGAGTGTCAAGGATTTGACGTCCTAGCACCTCATCATCCTTCAACATACGAGCATGTGGTATCCATATCATAGCCATTTATTACTCATCTTTAAATATCTCAAGATCCCAGTGTCTTTGCATCTTGGCATTAAAACATGGTTATATGATGTGATATGTTAGTATAACAGCAGTGCTGCCAAAACAGGACCATATGGTAAGGCAGACAGGATTTCATATTCAGATATTGTGGTATCACAGCTATCAACTCTTGAGCCAAACCTATAGCTTTCTCAGAATGCAGCATATACCTTGTGTTAATTGCTGTCTTGTTAAACTGGAGATAAAGTATTTTTTTATTTGACATACAGACACAGAGATTTACTGTGGATGTTGAGGGTATTGGTTTACATGTTCGGAGACTCAAGGACTTCTCTTGGGGGACAAGAGGAAGCTGATAAGTGGCAATGGGGTACAGTAAAATAGCTGAATCCTGCAAATTAGATATCATGCATGCTGGATCCTGCTTTCTAGTATTTGGGTCGACAATGTTGGCCAATGCAACAACATAGACCAAGCAATTGTAAATAGGAAAGAGGAGAACTTTAGATTTCCTTCCATCTCTGCTCTGCAGTGACTTGCACACATAATACTGTAACACTTCCACAGCTCAATTACTTCCTGGGAAAGCTCCAAGGGCAATTTTGTTGTACCATACAGTGTTCAACGGTACTGTTGGACAAACTGTGCTGCAATTTTATACACGATGAGACATGCACAGCTTGGGAACATATTGCTTGTCAGTCATATATGACCTTGTTCTAACACCTTCACAGACACAAAGGTGCCAGTATTGTTTCTATAATGCTCCCTCTTCCCAGGGTTTAATTCTTTATTTTACAGTGGTAGAAAAAAACTCACTTCCTGCATCAGAACGTTTCATGTTTCTGTCTCACACAAACAGCCTCTTGTCTCGCAGTGCAATTTACCTGTCCCATAGCCATGAGGGCTGTTGTTCCCCTTCACTTCATCAGGGCACAGAGCACAGTTCACTGGGAGGACAGGCTTATATAGATGTTGTCTTGGTGATGCACAACCACTTGAGAATGAGTCAAATTATGGATTGTTATGTATGGCCATAAAAGGAACAGGCGCATTTCTTTGTGATAAAATGTAACTTTTGTCATAGAGCATGAATTATATTGAACTTTCACCTCCATGCACAAAATAATACAAAGCTGTTAAAATGATCACAGTTACAAAATTGGATGGACAAAGTACTTATATTTGTACTCAAAAGGACTCTGCTGTTTACCACACAGCAGGGCCTTGCAAGGTATGGTACCACGGTAGAAGGTACTTGAGCCCCACCCTGCTATGACTGCCTACTGTGGCGAAGGCTTCAGGCCAAAGTTAATGAAAAGTGTATGAATATACACTGCTCAGACTTGTTTGGCCTGTCACATTAGCTGGAGAGTATCAGTCCAAAGTGTGTGTGTGTGTGTGTGTGTTTGCACACATGCATGTATTTGCATGCATGTCTGTGAGTTGGGTGAGAGAGCAAAGGTGAATTGAGAGGATATGTGTCTGTGTGTGTGTGTGTGTGTGTGTGTGTGCCCCTGTTTATATATTGGCACAGCAGCACATACTGCTTCTTGTCCAGTATTTTGACAGTTGTGGCTCGTTAACAGATTGGATATAGCAAGGTTTCCAAACTCCATTCATGCCTTGAAATATAACAATTTCATTGTGCATCACATGAAAAGCCTCCTCCTAAATTCAACATGAATCTGTCATCAGATTGCAGTCGTTCCAATTCATACTTGTTACATTATTACTAAGCGCCTTGAAAATTAAGAGCAAAATTAAGGGGGGAGAAGAAACTAAGATGAAAGAACTTGGGTGGGGGTGCCAACATTTTATGATATTATCCTGCTTGTAAAAGCACATTGGTGATGATTTCACATTGGTGGAAAATTATTCATAAATCCCGTAGCTGCACTATGACAAATCTCTCAGAGGCTCTCTTTTGCATGACCATGACTTACAAATAAACCAGGATGTCAAAGCATATTAAAAAATAACTATGAAATGCTTGACAGGTTATACTGAGGAAGAAGGGTGGATTAAGCTGAGTGCAAGTTTTTAACTTTAATTCCTGTACATTTTTAACATTGATGGATCACTAAACGGTCATCCTGTCAACAAGCATAAATATGACACCGGTAGCTCCTCTGGTGTTGTGATCAGTCACAACAGATCAGAGATAAGCAGCTTAGGTGCATGCATTGTTTGTACAGATTTTATTAATAGTGAAGGACAGCTCAGCTCTTCATCCTCACATATGCATCAGTCATAATGTTATCTGAATGAAAGAAAATATGGATGTTAGAAGCCTCATATGTGTTGAGCCTGCTGAGGCTGTCTTCCACCTTCACTTACATTAGAGCAGTTTGACAAGCTTGCTCACTGAGAGGGGGTGGAGACTTGACATCTTTCAGTAAAGTGATACATTAGCACATCTATAGGTGCAATGTGTCAACAGTGTTTTCCTTTGTGAAACAACAAACTTTAGCTGGTATTCTGAACCTAGTGCTTCTCCACTTTTATGTTTTGGGCTCCCTGAACTCATTTTTATGATGAAATAAACACAGCATTTTTTCTCGGTGCTGTTTTAAAATGATCATGCAAGGGAAAAAACCAGGCAAACAATTTGATGGTATTTAAACATGTGCCACAACATCTATACCTGCTTCATTTACCTATTATATTATACTGCTTATTACTGTACAAAGATCTGGCAATTGCAGCCTAACCAAGCATGCAGGGAAAAACACTCCATAGTTTGCCAATACATTACAACGGTCACATGTAGACTGACCTGTAATAGTCCAATCCTGCTATGAGCTGACACTATTAAAGACTGTTAAGTCACACAATATAATCAGGTGATGAATAATTGTTTGTAAGATGTACATTGGTGTATAACAGGAAAGAAGGGGTAAAATCTTGTAGATATGTTTTGGCTCTGAAATTAATATAAAGCTAATGCATGCAAATAAATAAGAAAGATATACAAAGGTGATGCACACTTAAATGCATAAATCAGTTTTGATGTCAGACGTTTGTACTTGTCAGTGAACCTACTTTGAACCTGCGATTTCATTTAATCATTACTTTCATTTGAGCATGCCTTTAGTTTTTTTTCAGCCCCATTTGTTTCTTGTTGTGCTGTATCTATGCAAACAGGCCACTAATCAGAAAATCTGAGTCATGCAGAACACCTAAGCTGACAGCTTGTGCCCAGTAAACTGAGCTGGCTGGGTGAGACACATTTACTGGTATGTGCTACTTTTATGCCATACTCACACACATATCTTTAACCACCATTATTTGCCTACTAAAAAAGACATTAGTTACTGACAGTATGCATATGCACTCCTTACTGTCTCATTTTATTTCTCTTTTGAACCTTAATTCAGTCCTTTAGTTTCTCAGATTATTATGCATTTTGTGCAAGAACATTTAAATAGCTGCTCCAAATTTCCTCCACAATATCAGTTGTATTCAACTGAGTGCAGGGTTATCTCTGTGTTACTTTCATGAAAAAACTTTTCCCTTGTTTTGGATCTATGAAGACGGATGGAGATGCCAGCTCTGTTTAGTGTGAAATAATGGGTCTTTATGGTAAATATGTGACATGGTGGTTTCCCGGGGTGGAGAATGAAAACTGTGGCCGCATTACCTCTCTCTAGAACAAATTGAGGTGTGTATTTGTGTTTATGTGTGTATGTGTGTTTAAGACTGGCCAGGAGAGCCTACATGGACAGAGGGGAGTGAAGTGAAAAATTACAATATATGTAGGGATACGAAGGAGATGAGAGCAAAGAAAAGTAGCATTAGTGGCTTGACAAAAGAAATGTCAAGAGGGGTGGGGAGATGGAGTGAGCCTTAATAGCAGGGTTGGAAATTTTGCACTGACACAGGCCTGTCAGCACTCCCGGCAGCCATCTCAGAGTGCTGCCATTACTATGGTAACTGTTGAATGTTTTCTTTAATAAGAGGCAACTGTAAGCCTGTGAGCGTCCCTGTGCACAGATACACTTACTCATACTTTAACGACACCTGTCAGAGAAGCCGTCTAATCCAAAAACCTGATGAGCTCAACAGCTACTGCAAGGAAGTGTGCATGCTTATGTATGGCCCCACACACACACACACACACACACACACACACACACACGCATGCACGCACACACACGCGCACACACGCACACACACACGCAAGCACGCACACATATATCCCTTACAGATGAGTAGTGTCATCAGTGCAGTCAACAGATTGGAAGTCAAACTCTTCATGAAAGAGGCCTGAAGGAAAAGAGTTTTGACAAGGAATATGTCTTGCTGTCCCCGCTTGACAAAACAAAAGCTTATGTACACTCAGTAGAACTCTGGGGAAGTGAGAGGGGAACAAATTAGCGATATTGTGTGTGGAGTAATGTTTGGGGGCCTGCAGCTGATGCTATCGTTACCGCCTGATGGTATCTTACCTTGAAGTGATCCTGGGAGATGTGCACCAGGGAGGGAGGCTTGGTCACGTCTCATTGCTGTAAGCTTGATAACATGCAGCTGTTTACCGTCCAAAATCTCAGGTTTGGGTCCCCTGTTACGTCTGCTCACCTTTTTTTTTTTATTGAAATGAAGATTCTTCACTTCCGATGCACGTCACTTGACAATGATCTTTTGTTATGTGTTGAGATAAATATGATACCTTAAAGTTGTGATTTACTCACTACCAATAAACTATGTCATCAGTATCAAAGTATAAATCTGCCAGCAGCTAACTTCACCTTGGCCTAAGAATAACAACCGCAGTCATTTTTTTTCATGCTCCTGTAAGGAAGACACTCAGATGATAGCTGCTGACTCTACTGTACTTATTAACCTTTAGTACAGAAGGTGCTCAATAAAACTGAAATTGATACAGCTCTTAATCTCCAGTTTCTTGGCGCTTTTGTTCAGTATGGGAATGGCACTATAACCCAGAGTGCTTGGCAGTGGAGCAGTGGGTCGTTTTGGCTCTGTGGCCTGTTGTGTCTTTGTCAATCACCTGGGCCTGGGAGGAAATGGCTGTCTGTTGCATGGGCCAGCAATTGGCAGGCACCTAGGACAGCTGAAACCATGGGAATGTCTATTGAGTAGAAACTCAGGGCACTTCTATTATTGCACTGTACAGTATTATTGTGTGTGCATTGTTGAAGAGGTTTCCTTATGGGGAAGGTGAACCTTTTGGAGCTTTCCCTGTTCAAGGAATTGATCAAGATTGCTTGCATGATTTGTGGATTGTTGTAATCTTTCATAATTTGTTCGTTCTATTCAACTCTTCTTCATGTGGCTGAATTGTTTGATACTCACATGCCAGCAGATTTGTTATTGGATAGTGCAACTGATGATCAAAGTGTAGGCCTGATTGTTGATTGTTGAATAAGCATTCAGTTTTCTGAAGAAAGAAAGAAAGAAAGAAAGAAAGAAAGAAAGAAAGAAAGAAAGAAAGAAAGAAAGAAAGAAAGAAAGAAAGAAAGAAAGAAAGAAATATTAGGGATGGTGCTGTTGTATTTCTTTTGCTGTATCATATTTGGATATGTATCATGTTTGGCTACATGACATAGGATATGAACGTATATATATATATATATATATATATATATATATATATATATATAGTATAAAATAAATGTAACATGATAAAGTAGAGGTACTTCATTGAAATGTTTGCCCCTCTGAAGTTCTCTGATGACATTACAGTAAATGTTAGAAAACATGTCTGAGGTGACATGCTGGCTGTGAAAAGTGGATGTGTCATGGTTGTCAGGCAACGTCTCCTCACAGGCTATTATCACTTTGCAATTAAGATACTCACCTTCAAGCAGAGTGCATGTGTTTGTCTGTTTATGTGTGAACAACCCTGTCTCCTGAAAAGTATGCTCCCATAACAGCGTCCTCGTAACAGCGACACGCTCATTACACAGTTGCAGTTTTTTAAAGAATTTCTTTGGGCATTTTTTGGCCTTTATTTGACAAGGCAGCTGTAGAACATGAATGGGGAGAGAGAGGGGGGAATGACATGCAGCAAAGTGCTGCTGGTCAGATTCGAATCTGGGCTTGCTGCGTTGAGGAGTAAACCTGTGTATATGGGCCCGCTCTACCAACTGAGCTAACTGGGCGCCCAACAAAACGCGTGTATTTTTAAACGCATGGTTAACATTGTGAATTGAACAAAACTTGGTTAGGTTTAGGAAAAGTTCATGGTTTGGGTTAAAATAAGTAAGTTTGCGTGAAAGTCCCATGTTTGTCCCACTCATCAATTTACACTGACCTTCCCCATATGCGGACTTTGGTTAGATCAGGAATGTATTTGTGATACATCAAAAACAAACAAATGTAATCCGGAAGAAATACATTTCCCTTGAGATGTAATTGAGGATGCAGTTAAGTAGCTCCAGAGTTCAGATGGAGGGTCATATGCATTTGCCAAATAATCCACATGAAGGCTTTTTTTCAGGAAATATATAGTAATCTGGTTAGTAGCAGCATGTGGCCAATTAATAACTTAGCAGCTTGGCTGAAAAATACTTTCCAAATAAGTTTATAATGAAAAGCATTTGTTCTCAATTTAAGTACAGCTTTTTGGAGCCGCTAACAGCTAAATTGACTCTAAAAGTTGTTTCAAACATTTGTCCTTATTGTGTTGATCCTTTTTTTAATTACATTTTTGTCCAAAAAGACAAACTTCCTCATCTTCCCTCTATGACCTGAACGAGCTCTACATACAGCAGCAAGCCAGCAATAAATAGCAACATCAGGCTGGCCAAGGGAGAACACATTACGAGGAGAATCCTTGTAGTTTGTCATCATTTGAAGCAAAGCTCAGTCATGATCCTGTAATCACTCTGAACCCATATAACAAAGAACAGACCGTGCAAGCAAATCTGATTCAAAGCAATTTGTTCAATTATAGGGAGCTGGAAAGTGGAAACTGATACCCCGTATGAGACTTTGGTTCCACTGCATTCAGGAAGGGATTCTGGAAAAATCCTTGTACTAGGGGCACAACTGCTAAATTTCTCTCATAGCACTGTACTGTCTTTGAGCACATTTACTGTGATATTTGCTGTATTGAGTCGTGAAGGTGTATAGAGTGAGTCTGGGACAGAAGAAGGAATAGAATGCACCACGGTTACTGTTACTCTCAGTAGCCAAGACAGGTTCAGGGATGTATATTGTTCACCTACATTAACTAAAAACAGCACCCAAGAATGTCAATAATGGTTAATTTTGAGAGTCTAGCTGAGAAAAGCACTTCTATCTGCTCTGTAAAATTAAGTGACAAACAGAAAAACCAAGTGCACTCTGTATTACAGAAATGGTCTATTTTAAGTTGAAATTTCTCAATGTCAAAATTATACATACATATATATATATATATATATATATATATATATATATATATATATATATATTAGAGGATGTCTGTATTTTTTTATTTACTCCTTGTATCAAAGAAACCCTGACTCATTTGTTAGTCATTGAATCAAATGTTGGTAATGATCAGATCATTTAATTACCCTATTACATCCAAGCTCATGTCTTCTCCAAGTTGTGTTTCACATGCTGCACATTCTCAGCATGATCAGATGTCTGATGCCCATGAGACCATTTGACATCATCACTGTGGGCTGAACACAGACATTATGCACTTTCACTTCTCTCTGTTTTGTCACGTCTGTCTGACACGGGTGATATCATGCAGACACATTTTCATTTTTCACCAACCTCTGAAGGGGAAATTGGGCTGTGTGTGTGTCTAAATAGGCTGGCCTGTCAGTCATTTCCACTGTTTAGTGACATGATCATTTTTTTCTGACTAGTATTCTGTTATAACCTCTGTGGCTTGTGCTTCTCTTTTCTTCAGAGATGGCTGGGAGTGTCCTGTGGCTTCTAGGGGTGCATTCCCTTTGCCATTGGGAGTACAACACATTATACATTCCCAGCTGTAGCCTTCTGGAAGTGGGGATTCACAGCTTCTGTCTCAGCATGTTTACTCCCTTATTTCCATCTCCAACCTGCCGTAGTGGTTGTATGTTTTAAACTCTAAAGCATAGGTTAAAAAATCCCAATAGCCTTTCAAAGTTGCAGTGAATATGTGTCTCAAAGCTGCAGTAAGTTTGTGTCTTCATGCAAAAGGTCAGGGATTTGACAAGAACAGAACTGAAAGACAGTTCCAAAATCTTTCCCGTAAACTACAGATGCAATTAAACATTAAAGGTCACAAGATATTATGGAAATTCCAGATTTCCTTCTTAGACTGAAGTTTTTGTGTGCAACTCAATAATTTATAAAAAGTACATAAAGACATATAACGTCGTGCATGTGTTTTAAACATATGTGCATAGGCACACATGCACACTTTCACATACACACAATCACAAAAGAAGAAGTATTTAACCAGTGTAAGTTGCTGTTCCGGGAGCCAAATTTATGGTGAGAACACAGCAGAGAGCAAACAAGCAGGGAAGTGTAGGATGCGTCGTGAATACTAATTTCGGTGCTATTAGCTGAAAGACTACCACGTGAGACAGCTGGAAAATGCCTGATAGCAGAATCTGTTGAACAGGGACGAAATTGTTGTTTGAACAACATCACAAACCTTTAGAACATTTGTCTAAAATCACTTGCTTTTACCACCAATATTAGCATATTATGCACAATACAGCATTGTGAGACTGTTGTGTGAGATGGTGACCCCACTGGCAAAGCACTGCTGTTGTGAGTGGAAAGTGGGAAGGATGGAAGGAATAGGATGAAGGGGCAATAACAGCCTGAATCAGTGGAGCCAGGAGCCTGACATCTCAGGAACCCACACTAGTTTTCTGTGCCAAGCACTGACTTCACTCCTGCTCCTGACTGTGTATGTATGTGTTTGTTGTTACTGTGTGTGTTCATCACAAAAGCGGCAAGAGGTCTTCTGTGACAAACACATTCACTGATCTCTCCATTAATAATCCGGCCCTTATTTTCCTAGATTTCTTGGTAATCCCATGTCCCTGGGGATGTAACGAGTCGGGATTAAACCATACTTAATGGATATGTTGGATATGCCCATGGCTTCCATATTGTAAAACCAGCCTATAAGAACTGGGTCAACTGCCAAGAGGAGGTGATTAAGGTTTGTCTCTTTGACAGGCACCCAAGCCTGACAAAGAGAGGTAAACTTAACTGAGGCGCCTGAGATGAAAGATGAAAATATACCCCCCCTTCTGATTGTTTACACTCACATGACCTCCAACTTTGCAGTAGTCCAAAGCTATTACTTTCATCTTGGACCTATATTCATCCTGCTTTATTAGTACCACATCTTGACTATGCAGCATTTTATTACAAAAAACACAGGCAAACATTACTTGTATAATGATTCCAACTCTGGAACCAGGGGTGCAAGGTGAGCTAGGCACTCTGTTGTGTTCTTCGCGGGTTGGAGATACAGGAGTTTGCACTTGATGGGAAATGATGTGATTTACGGACGTCACTGGTGTTCCCCTCCACTGGTTGTGTTGGATCATTGGTGGCTTAGATGATCGCTGGGTCTCAGAATGTCTCCCAGATGCAAAAGCATGACTTAATCTGTCCAGTAAAAGCCAGCAGGCCCACTGCTGCTGCAGGCCTGGCTAGGCTTGGCTGGGACTGTGCTGGGACTGTGGTGCGCTGGGTTGGCTGCAGATAGCTGCAGCTGCCAGATAGCTACGTCAGCAGCAAGCAAAAGACTGAGTGATGAGGATAAACAGAATCAGCTCGATATGTTTGGAAGCAGAATCTAAAACTTGTTGATTCATTCATGAGTATTTAATATGTGTTGATGAAAGTAAACAATATATTGTTATTTGTAATGTATAATTTTAGTGAATTATGTGCTCAAGGCAATCCAGACAGTTGGCTTGCAATGACAGGAGAGGAGGAGTGTAGGTTTAAAGTATCCTCCCTCGTGGTCTGTGCAGCTCAGATTTTGTATATTTCTGTTAAGCAATATGTGTGTGTACGTGACTTCAGAGCAGATATACCACAATTATATTGCAATGCCTAATGGTTCAACTTCATGGTTCACGGTTTACTGTTGCTTTTACTCGGCCTGTAATGCAAAACAGGTGAGGGAGGCAGTGCCACAGAGGCACTGCCTGAGTGGCTCGCCGGTTTGTATTGGGCAGCTCCTGCCCATATATTCTTCCTTAATGTATCAACCCTCCCCTGCCTGCAATGTCCCTACCGTCACCCCCTTTCAACCAGACCTGGTCCATTAATGACATCCATTTTGGGAGGCGGTAAGAGAGGTCCTTTTATGTGGCAGCGATTAAATTGCTTTTTTGCCTATGCTTAGCAATGGTGCTGCTCTGGGCAGTAGACCATTACGTGAAAATAAACCTAATTATTTTCTGTGCCGCTGCAACTGTGGCCCCCAGACTCCAGCTGCAAACTCAGACTATTGCTCTGGCCTCAGCTTCTGGGCCTCATGAAGCTCAGCCTACCTTGTATCTGTAAAGCTAACTCAAAGAGTAAGATTGATTTACTTAACCAATAACTGGAACAATGGTCTTAACTCTAAAATCATAACTATCATCAGATTCTGTCTACTATTATAATCTGTGAAGTGTCCTCTTTCAGTGCATTAACTCCAACCTGATGTAAGCGAGTTTGAAAAAACATACCCAGAGAACATATCTGGTAAATCATAATCTAATAATTCCCATTTGGGAATGAATACATATGTAAATGAGGCTGGAGGGGTTGTGTAAAAGGGACAAATGGTGTAAGTCTGACATGCTACAAACATAAAACATATGTGTTTCCCTCTTTGTCTTTAAATGCAGTCAGATGGCTTTGTTCTTGCAGTACCCCCTAGGAGAAGGTTCTGTTCAATCCAGAGCCCCACTGTTTCCCTCCATCTCCTTCCCAGTTCATTCTAGGTCCCTTCAGGCAGCCACAGACCTCTCCAGCACCTCGTTTCCTGGAAGATCCTCCTCCGAGTGTCCCTAAGCCAGATAAGAATGGTGTGTGTGTGTGTGTGTGTGTGTGTATGTAGTGGCAGTGTGGCTAGAGTAACTCTAAATATCTGTGACCAAGCCCAGAACAACTGCATTATGAGGGGGAGGTAGACCGGAGGAGCCAGAAGGCAGACGTAACCACAGTTACTGGAGAAAATGGATAGGAAATAGATGTAAATCCACTGCAAGATATATAGTGTCTAGTCTCAGAAGCTATACTGTAAGCTTGGCCAGTTAGAGCGTGGCACAGGCCCGACCAACGAGGAAGTGCCCTTCACAGTGGGAAATAGGGCTCATTGCTTGGCAGTTCATGTGTACCACTGGGAATTAGACAATAAAAAAGAGAATTGCTTTTAAGTCTCAATAACGCCAATAATAATCGCTTTGCACTCTGTCTAGACAAGGAACGGTTAAATTGGGTGTTTGAGGGTGTTTGGGCGCGGGGGTGGGGGGTGGGGTGGGCACTGCTGGAATGGGTGAGTAAAGTGAGCATTCTATTGAGGTCTTAGTTTGGCTAATCTCCCCCATGTGACAGCACAGCCAGATTTGCTGCCATGGAATGCCACAGGCTGTTGTGCTGGGGACAAAAAGAGACAGAGGCTTAAACTGCAGGGGGGGCAACACTCCGTGGTCCTGGAGAGCAGTTCAGCTACGCCAAGGAAAAAAAAAAAGTTCTCAGGGTTTCCACACACACCCCTTCCTCTCCCGCCTTCCACTGCCCCCAACATCCCTCCACCTCCAACAGTCATCACCAACAGCACACACTCACCACCGACCATGACGCACGTGTGCACATAAACACACACACAATCACACACACACACACACACACACACACACACACACACACACACACACACACACACACTACTGGAGGGTGATCAGAGGTGTTTTGGGAGGTGTCTTACACATTTGACCACACTTTCTCCTTCCTTCTCTCCATCTCCCTTTCCCGCATCCCCTTTGTCTCCAGTGCCACCAGCAGTCCTTGTCCAGAGTCAGTTTAGGACCACATCTGGTCCACAGCCGTACAGGGTACACAAAGTCTTCCCATAAATACCACAACCGTGGCGAGGACAAACAATACAGATCCTGAGGGTGGATCGCTCATCTACCCCAACATTCATTGTTTTTCTGCCTTCCTCATTTGTGGCGCAGATCATCTCAGGGGAACAGCACGGAAACCAGCAGCAACTACTTCAATGTTCACCCTGCAGTAACAGACGGTCATCGCAGCTATCAATCGTTTGCTAGTTTGTTGTGAATGGTTCTAGTTCAGCTCACTGAATCCATCTTCTGTGGTTTTTCAGGAATTAGCATTGCATTGATAAACATAATAAGATTTGAACAGTGGTCAGGAACATTTTGTCCTTGTGAGGTAATGTGACTTCAACTTTAAAATTCCTTTGCAGCGGCCCGGGTTTGAGTCCAACCTGCGGCCCTTTGCTGCGTGTTGTCCCTATCTTTCTCCCACCTTTCCTGTCTATCCACTGTCAGTATCTAATAAAGGGAAAAAATGCCCCAAAAATAAGAAAGACCACAAATGTGTGAACCTCAGATGGGCACTGATGATTGCAGAGTTACGAATTTAATCTATATGTGCACTTCAAATGAAGATGCTGTCAGACAGATTTCTTTGCAGTAACTGCAAGCAAGATCTTGCATGGGGCTTAGATAAAATTATAGTCACTCAGGCAATATAGGCGACCTGTTTCACAGATTCAAAGGCTCAACCTCAATCCCTTAACCCAACCAGCCTTTCACAAACCAGCCAAATCCCCCAGAGCCCCAGATCTCCAGTCTGGACGGACGTGAGAATCCTTG
The DNA here is from genome assembly GCA_013375575.1 of Percina caprodes. Taxonomy (NCBI): domain Eukaryota; kingdom Metazoa; phylum Chordata; class Actinopteri; order Perciformes; family Percidae; genus Percina; species Percina caprodes. The sequence continues at coordinate 7,595,852 of JABXJD010000002.1, read as the reverse complement.
TCTAGTAGGGGTAAGGACATGCAATTCTGTCAGTGTCAACTCCACCCCTTCTCTCTGCTTGCCCCCCTCTGATGCTTTAATTAAAGAAATAATCAGGATTTGCATCACAATGGCACCCAGGGCTCTTACCATTAGTGGCCTGTTTGCCATCAGAAGTCTAATGAAAATGTAACATCACCTAAGCCCTCCTTCACAGATTCTCAGATTATCCATAGCAGACTAGAAGAGAAAGCTCAGACCCTGAGTTGGTTTAATTCTTTTGTATGATAAGCATCGGCCCCCTAAATCTGGTCCTGCCAAATCCTCTTGAGAGGGGCTAAGTGGCAGAGCTGAGTGAAGAGAGAAGACGAAAGAAGAGAAGAGGAGAGGACTGGGGAGCAGAGAGGAAAGAGGACAGGAGAAGAGAGGAGAGGTAAGGAGAGGTGAGGAAAGAACGGGAGGTAGTAGCCATATCAGGCTCAGGCTAGGCCAGACCCCTCCTCCCTTGCCTGCCTCCGCCCCATTGCCCTCCCCCCTCAGCTGTCCCGGGCCACAATAGGCTGAGCATCTTTTGTGGCATTAACGGTTTGTAGGAGCAGGCGAACAATGTATGAGAAGTGAGGAGCACGGGGTTCCCACACACAGGGCCGACATGTCCTCAAACCCCCACCCAGCCACCCCTCAAAGACGGCAACCTGCACACAGCTGATTGCGGCGCCCCTCTGCACCCCCCTTTTTCACACAAAACACACTTTTCTCCACATACATGTACAAACACACACAACACACACACACACACACACACACACACACACACACACACACACACACACACACACATACAAAGCAAACACTCACACGCACGTAAATATGCTAGCTGGTTTTGACACAGATATTTGCTCATGTTTAATGCATGAGTAGGAATTTATGCAATGGGATGCAGTTTTTGATAGGGTTGCATATAAGAATGCACACATGCACATACACTTACACATGTAGTTTAATTGCCGGGTGAGACCATAGAAGGCTGGAGAAAATCCTTTTGTTGCTTGAAGGGTGAAAGTTTGTCTGGGATCTTGATTAATTTGTACTGTCATATGTGGGAGGGATCTTTCACCGGGGGGGTCAGGGTGGGAATGTCTCTTACTCTAGGTTCCTTCATGTCAAATAGTGAACTGGTGTCTCAGGGAGTGGGTTCCAACTATCTGATGAAGAAACTTTTGGCTTACACCTCAGTTAATCAGCATTGATTCAAATTGTGCACAAATGACTTCTCCACAGCCAGAAAGTACAGTCTGTATATTTGTGTAAAATTGGATATTTAGTCATGGTGAACAAACATCAGTTTGAGCGCAGGCCAAATACCACTCATTACTAATGGCAATTATTTCCCATAAAAGTTTGATTAAACCCCTTTCCTTGTGTCACTTGTCCCTGCACTAACTTGTGATATCACTGACATTGATGATGCAGTAGGTACATCTGTCTTCTGGAAAATTTGAAATATTCCACACACTAGTGTGTTGATGAATTATGGTTGTGTAGGTGAACAATATAAAATGCCCAAACATGTTTTATGCTGTATGGTGTTAAAACAACATTGTCAATTGTTTTTGTGTGCACTCGCCAATGACTTTCTTCCAAGACATGACAGAGGGTTGACAACCTTGTAAGACTTATGATTATCATATTTTAGAAAGAGATTTGTCTTGGTTTTAATGTATGCATTTGTTTTATTTCCTTTTTTCATATAGTTGCACTTATCTAGGCAAATGACTGGTCACATGTTGAGGCCAACTGGCAACCACAGTGCCACACTTTCACGTGTACTGAATTAGTGTGACTGCAAGCTCAGCAAATGTGTGAGTATACTGTATGCATGTATGAGTTGTTATTATTTGCACTAAACCAGAGCATTTAGTATCCCAATAGCTCAACATGCCACTGTCAGCAGCTTCAATTGTTAGCCCTGAACAGTGTAAATCCCTTGTGACTGCTACAGAAACATGCAAAATTTGAATTGCGCGTAAGTGTTCAGATGCCATCTGTGTTTTCCTCATTTATCCTGTATCATGTGTGCATGCGTTGCGAGCGTGTCCTTGTTACCCTGTCGAAATGTCACTGTGATAATATGGAATAACGTGTCTTCGCCCCTCCCTCTTCCCTTGGCTCTTCCTCTGCTCTCTTACCCTCGATCATCCAATTTAGCTGTGTGTGGCACTCAGTGGATTCCCACACTCCACTGCTCTTGTGCTGTCAGGCCCAATCAGACGCCGGATCTGTATTGATTTTCAGCCACCTGTGCCAGGCGCCCTGACTCCCCGCTTCCTCCCTTTTCTGCTCTCCTTCCCTGCCCCCGTGTCCGCCACCGTCTCCCGGGGCAACTGACGCACAGTGTGCGGTGCAGTCCATTTGTCACCAATTGTCAGCGTTTAGCAGGGCAATGATGTGTGGCAAGATCAGGGAGAGAAGGAGGGAGGGGAGGAAGGGGATTTGGGGGCAGGTGGAGGGGGTGGAAGAGCTCCCTTCAATGGGATGAGAACTGCATCCCACCACAAAACCCCTTGCAATGAGGTAACATCACTCTAGACTCTGCAAATGCATTTACTCCTTTGCTCCTCCCAGTTGAACTTGAAACTTGAGTCTCTAAGTCAGGTAGGCTCCCTCCCTTCCTGCACACACTCTGCGTGTTATCATATCTACGGCTGTCTCCTTCATTCATTTCACAGGATAAATGCTGAGCTACACTCGCTATACATTCCAAAATCACCGTAACCTGATTTGATTTTCAACAGGGGACTATTGAGTTGCACCAGCAATCTACCAGATTGCCTGGGGATGGTATTTGTTAGCACAATGAGTGAGTGAGTCTGATGTCCTTGTTTGTTTTCCTTAATAACCAGAGACTTTTTAAGAATGTCAAGGGCTGGATGTCATTAGCGGGGTGCGGCTGGTCCCTAGTGAGACAAGGCCTCAGTTCAGCTTACTTACTTCAGCTCTGAGTCAACAGAGAAGGGGCAGTTTTCCGCCATCACAGCGCCCATCGCTAAGCACAGACCCCAAACTTAGTCAGGACTGAGAGAGGTGCCCCAGTAGGAGAGGAGATACCAGTGTCCTATAAAGGATCTGTTTTCATTCCAGGGGAAGTGGTTATTTAAGTAGACTATGGGGAGAGCCTCCTTCTCCAAACATCCACAGAGGGGTTTATACTCAGAGGGTGAATTGGTGTTTTGAATAGAGGAGAGGCTACACCAGAGTTGTAGTGGTGCAGACACTCATCGTGAGATTGTCTCAAATCACTAAGATGAATAGTAGTAGTCGTTTATTCAAAAATTTAAATAAAAAATAGAAAACATATATGCATACATTTATGCATACATATATAATTAAAATGACAGATAAATAAGGTCATCTTCTAATCTACCAAAATGATTGAAAGTAATTCAAACAAAAAATTCTTTTCATGTTAAAAAAGGAGCAGGAAGAAGTTCATAAACAACTTATCAGGTCCTACCCCCTTTCTCTACTTTTATTCTTTAGTAAATACAAAATCTTATGCTTCACTTATTTACACATCATAGACACAGATGCATACATACACACATTTACACTGTTTTTGTTTCTTTTCTTCCCTTTCTTTACCGTCTATCTATAGCAGATTCAATAACACATCCATACTAGACGTAGTATTAAGATGCCAAGGAACCATACAGTCATTATGCAATACTATCACTTCAAATCCTTTTTGTATCTCTTTAATATATTCATTTGAAATAATCATTAAAATTAAAATTAACTTAAAATTGCTCATTGTTGTACATGATTTCATCTCTTCACTGCAGCTGTTCCATAAAGTAACTCCGTTGGTTGTGATGCAGTGATATTTAGCATTTGTTCTTATAAGTTTCTTTTTAAATACAAATGTTCCTCTTAAGTGATGTTTGCTCTTTCTTATTTGAAACAACCCTTGGATACTGTTCAATAGCTGATGATTATTTATTTGGTACATTATTTGTGCAGTTTTAAAGTCAGCTATATAATCTCTATGGCTTGCTAAGTATACTGGCTGCAAAAGACCAAACAGACCAAACTGTTCCACATTTCACATTTTCTTTCAGTGCATGAGGCTGTAAGTACCATTGCAATGGCCGTAACGTTGCAATGGCCGGTACCAGGATTTAGTTTGGCAGTGAAACTTAAAAGACTTTAGATATTTGACACCCTCTTCGGTCCAAGGTTGATAAAGAAGCTCAGATTATTTAAGGATGCCATCTGAATCTGACACCCTGATATTTTCTTCAATTTTCTGAAGCAAAACAGATGAAATGCTTTTGATATGCATTCCACATAAATGGCTCTTTTCATTCGCTGCCAGGCAAAATGTGTTGACTTGGCCTTGACTTTAGGTGCCTCCAACAATTATGAAAATATGATGAGTGTAATCTTTAACAGTGCGTGGTGTGTGTCTAAGTGCATGTGGAACTGGGGGTGTTTTTGGCAGGTTCCTGCTGTGCTTGGTGCCACTGTGCAGTCTGCGTTAATGGACCTTCAGTAGAGGGTGTCCAGATTTCCCAAACGTCTTTCGTCTACTCTCCTCCCAGGCTGCAGTGCCAGAGAACGAGTCTTGGGACACGTTTTGGGGATCAGCTCATGTAAACACAGTCTGACCATTCCTCGGTCCATATGGAAGAGATCATTACGTGGAGGGTGGTGTGACTCCTGTCATAGTGGGGCCATGGGATCACACACATCCCCACCCATTCCCTTAAATATCTCCGCGGCCTTCTTCTCCCAAATAGCCCTTCCTAGAAAATACATTCAAATCTGTCAACAGGGCTTGCAACCTGGCAAGAACTCCAAATTACTGACTGAACTCCTGGCCTCCCTGGGTTGGCTGGTGGATGCTATAATGACTGTTGCCTGATTCTAAGACCCCCACTAACAAATAATACCTGTTATCAAACCTACTTCAAGATATAAAAGATCATTGGAAATTAACACATTGCACTCCCTTGTGTCCTGAAGCTTAGAGGTTAATGAGAAGCAGTGTAATTACTGCGCTGGGGACTTGTTTCTTCTCATCATGGATGAATGGCTGGGGATTAACTCATTACCCCCTGTCCTGACCATGCAATTATGCCTTGCACCACAATTAAGTGTCCATGTTACGCCTCACTAGGCACTAGACACAGTGATCACTGCCAGCGCACCATCCATGCAACCTCTTATCTCCACTCTGTGGAGGATTGCTGAGCTATGACTAGTGATTGTAATGACAGCTATTGTTACTGCAAATCCTATCTGGTGTATGGTATTGATTAGGTTGTGTGTCAGTGTGTGCTATGTCTCCAGAAGCGTGTAAACAGACAATCACAGATGCAGAGGTTGGGGTTTTCTGTGGCTGCTGTCAGTAACATTTTGGGTCTTAAGAGTCTTCCAGAGTCCTCCAGACGTCAGCCAGGGTGGCCCAGGGACAATGTTGCCCATCTGGAAGCAGCTCCTCCTGGGTCTGGACAACCTGATGGATGGGAATACTTTCTAGGATGTCCAGCTGAGCCTGCTGACAGGGACCCAATCAATCACCCCCGCCTCCTGTCCCCACTGACAGGCACCCCCCAACCAAAACCCACAGGTCAAGGGTTCTATCAAGGCATTTTCAGCTCTCTAGACTTGTCGCTTGACCACAGACAAACTAATTTGATCATTTTAAGTGTGCCTTTATGATAGGAGTGTTCATTGTGCATCTGCTTTACATTCACATTATCATTTTATCTTTGCCACAATTGTACTGTTTGCGCCTCCTGCTCCTTTGTTTTCTTCGTGGGTTGCTGCCCTAACTTTGAGTTTCTGCATTAATTTATTTTGGTAGCTCCTGAGAAAACAGAAGCAACTGATTCAAAGTAGTATAAGTGTAAGCCAGGGAACTCAACAAAGACCAGATAAAATACCCCGTGCTTGAGCTTGCCTAATGATTCACTTCCACAGCTCTGATGGAAGCCATAAAAAACAGTGTTCCTCTAATAGCAACAGTAGTTAATCCAATATCACTTACAGGGGCTGCACTGTCTGTAAAGTTTTTGATTCACGATCAATACATCTCCTCAATCAAGCTATTTTGACAGATTCACAATTTATTATCTTGTCAGCATCTCAGAAGAGACTGTCAGAGAAATGTAGGTCTTTCAACTAATCTCCTGCGCTGTGATTGATGGGGTTTCAGACTGATTTTCCATTGCTCTGGAGACTCCACTTGTCAAGAAACTTCTCAGGTTTCTGGCAATAGTCCCGAATTGCTGTTCAAGACATATGCAGACCCACTTATGATATGGAAATATAAAGTGATTGATGATAACAATATGTTTTATGTATTTATATTTGATAGCATTCTATTTTAAAGTGGCATTTTTATAATTTTCAAGTCTATGTTTCTTTACGCACTGAGACATTGTTAAAAAAAAGCAAAAAAAATGTGGTAGAAAAGATAAACTAGTTACAGGGCCAATGGGAGCATTTCTTCCTGTCACTCAGTTTGCCTACCTCGGCACTTGTCAGTCAAAATGGCAAACGGCAGCGCTTGATGTAACAGAGGGGTTACATTATCACTTCCCTAATGAGGAGCTCACAGCAGCAGGGGAAAAGAGGGAGCATGACGGGCAGTATAGATGGAGAGATGGATAAAAAGAAACAGAGGGAAGACCACTTTACTGCTGCCAAATACCCATTGCTGCCCAGAAATTGTCTACCGGTATGTTTATCAATTAACAGATTTTTGGATTGCTGAGGAATACTGAAACTGTAGTCAGTTATACAACAAGTGTATCTTAAATGAATACTTTTGTTCTTGATTCCAACACAATGTCACTTTAAAGTGTCCCTTTTGTACTGATCATATAAGCCTACTTAGATGTTTGACCTAAGCCATCTGTAATGTTATTTGGAATTCACTTATGGAAAGCAATGTGGTAAAAAAAAGCTGCAGTGTGGCAATGTTCATTTAAACAGTAGCATTGAACAACTTTTAGTCATGAAGCCAACAGGCACAGAGATAAGGAGGTTTTCATTCACAATACAATATATGTGGTTTTTCGGGGTGTTTGTTGTCAATGTAGCGTGGTAGCATCAGCGGCAGCAAGACCAGAGGACGTTTTGTGGGCCTGTCTCTCAATGTCTTTATGGATGGCTCTGGACTTGGCGCTGGAGTCCGAGGGCGAGATTATCTGGCCTGTCTGCCTTCAGGAGCTCTCAGGGTTTGTGTCTTTGTGCAGCATTAGAACTGGCTGGGAGTGCGCCCACCGAGAGAGGGGAAATGTGTTTGACATACGCTCAGTGCACACGGTCGGGGAGGTTGGAACAGCAGGATACGATTAATGACCACAGAATAAGATTGTTACAATATGGCTTCCCCTCACCCCCACCTTCTTCACCGTGGGGCTGTCATATTTCACGGACTTGCCTGCCTCTGTGTTTGTAGTGTGTTTGTGTGTAACTGTGTCAGGAAGGGGCCCTTTTATCCTCTCTTTTTGTTTTCTCACTCTCTCTCTCTCCCTGTCTCTTTTTTCTCTCTGTGTCGTTCTCTGTTGATGTGGGTCATTGATATGCAACTGTGCATTCCTGGATCTTGCAGGAGAGCCTGTTCTCATGGTTATTATGGAGTACTTGCAGATTAGACACAGGGACACAGATCCTTGGACTTGGTCATGGTCAAGTTAGGACATAAAACCTGTAATGGAGAAATTGCCCCTGAATTGTCAGACATAAAACTGAATGGAAATTTAAAAAAAAGATTAGCAATTGTCGAGAAATGTTCCTATGAATTTGTGATTCTGTGGTGATGAGGTTGGATTTGATACCTATCATTAGTAGAGCCAATCCCTAATAGCAGCAAAACAGGGTGCAGTTAAAACACTAGCATATCAATTTGCTGTACAACAATACAAAGAAGCTATAAAAGGTGTTTAATGGGGAAACCTCAGGAAAAAATATGGAGGCCAAATGTTGCCAGATTTGTTGTGGTAGTAAGGAGGCTCCTTTGAGTGATCTTCAGAGTTTTGGGGTCAGCGCCCAAATGACCACAGGGGCATGGATGTGCAAGGGTAGAAAGGGCAGGAAGGAGAGGAAAACCTTAACAAGGTGTCAAACAGGCCTGTTGGATCTTTGCACATGAGCACACGCATAGCTGAACCTGCGCTGTGATGTTTGTTGACACGTCTGGGAGAAAATTTTGAAGTTTTCACAGCTATCATAAATCAGGAGAGGGCATGATTTTTCCCAGGGTTAGGAGCTTTATCTCACTCGCCATTAGCCAATGCCAATTGGCCATCGAGGCCCATGAACGCCAGCAGGCTTTATTACCATGGCAACCAGTGTGTGCTCTTCTGCAGTTTGATACCAAAGCCTCTCCCTCTCATCTGCTTGGAGTTAATTTTAACAATGATGACATTTGCCAGGTAATGATAAAACATAAGTGTCAATGTAAAATACAACAAGAACAATTAAAGTTTCTCTTGCAAATATAATCATTAAAAATGCAATCTTACATTGGAAAAGTTGGCTATAATGCCCAATGAAAATCAAAAGTCTGTCTCCTGATTCTTCTCTTACTGACGTCTCCCTGGAATTTCACAGCAAGTTACAGAAAATTACTTGAGAAAAGGGTTGAGAGCGAGAGGCAGGGAGAGGGAGGGAGGGAGGGAGAGAGAAGGGAGGGAGAGAGAGCAAGGGGGGCTGAATGTACCTTCTGGCAGCTTTGGCTCTGTACTTGGGCACAGCACTCACTCATTTATTAATCCCACTGTGTGATCCTGCCCGTAAGTTAACGATTCACATTTCATCCATGTCAAAAAGACACTGACATTTTAACTTTTTTATTACCACTGTCCTTCAGATCTATTGCAAGTTGTTTGCTGTGCTTGTCTAACAGATACATAGATCCAATAGAGGTTTGCATTTCTTTCTGTTTCTTTCTGCAAAGCTGTGTTTTATGCATATAACATGTGGCAGACTTCATCACCTTCACCATGTGCTCACCATGCACACCTGTTGCTCACAGCTGCTGCTGCAAGGCACTCTGGGACATGATAAAAATTCCATGTTTTCTAAGCCCCTGACAGAAAAATGGTTTTGGAATAGACTTAAATTTGTGTTAGAAATATCGATCCTGAATTAGGAAGAGTTTTAGATCTTTGTAAGTTGGGGCTGTACTAAACAATAGTCTTCCAGCAAAGAGATGTCTCCATTAAATTATTAAAACTGTCTGAGAGGAATGGGCATCTGTAAAAACAACTGTTCTCTAAAATTAGAGTTTCATAAAAGCTTCCTACAGAGAGTCCCCCCGCACCTCATTTCAAAGTATTCGCTTCTGCACACAACGAGGCAAAAACTGCTGATGCTTCAGAGGTAGTTGGAAAGCACTAAACTGCCTGTGGAGAAAATAATCGGGGCACACAGCAGAACAAACCCAAACCCTGCCCAACCCCCCATCCCAGAACTGCTCCCAATTAATGTTCTAAAGAGGCTGCAGCACACATAACTTTGTGAAAGTTGCAGGATGGAAGTATGTGCACACAATGCTGCTCCCTTTTTGACAGATCTGTTACATTATGTAAAAAATCATTATAATTATTGTCCAGATTTGAGCTTTTGTTTCAAAGTAGATTTAGCTCGCAGCTTTGTAACCCAGTTATGTGAGCAGTCAGCTGTCTTTCTGCAGTGATCTCCACAGCAAACCTTATGTGGCGAATCACAAGACACTTGTCTTATTAACCTCTTTACTCAAATTGTTGTGAGTTATTGCTTCTGTTTATTACAGTGGATTGATATTTTCTTTAATTTTAAGGGAACTCAATACTGTCTGTTTTCTCCTGTGCTGTCAGCATCAGGCCTGGGGGGTCTGCTAAGCACTCTCTGACAGAGCTCTGCATGAAGGAAATGAGGCCGGTGAAGACCCCATTGACCGTAAGGCATTCTGCCCATATTTCACAAAGCTCCTCTCCCAAAGGAAAAGGCTACAGAGACGAACCATATCACAACACATGTTGGGGCGGGGGGGGTCAGCAAAAGAAAAAGAAGGAGAAGCAGGGAGGAGAAGAACCCCACATACTAAACACACACATTATCACAAAGAAGGATGCAGAGTGGAGGATGGCATATTTTTTTGTAAAATGTTAAATAGAGACACTAAACAAAAACAGTTAATTTCCTCCTTCATTGTGTGTGGGATTCAGTGAGAGAGAGCCTTCAGATGTGTGTCTGTGTGTGTGTGTGTGTGTGTGTGTGTGTGTGTGTGTGTGTGTGTGTGCGTGTGTGTGTGGTGTGTGTGTGTGTCTGAATGTCTCCATGACAAACTGAGTCACTCTGTGTGTAATTAATTGGTTTACTGCCATGTTAGGCACCGTCTGTCTCACAGGAATCTGCATCTGGCCCTGAACTTTACTTTTACATGTTAGTTGAGATATTAACTTATTTGGACAAGGGATTAAGGCTCACTGGTTGTCCTGTAGATGGAATGGACAAACATAGGAGAGGTATGTTTGAGATACTGGGCCCTGTAAGTAAAGAAATGGCTTCCAGCAATACTCATTGTAGTCACCGCAAAAACTAGCAAGCAATACCTCCGCTTCCTTGAAAAAACACAAACAAACTGTACATACAATCCCACGCCATGTGCAATGCCTCGCACTTTTCTTTAATCTGAGACAAGTCTTCATTTGATTTGATTTTTCAAGTTGTTACAGGACAAAGACAAAAGTTATGACCCTAGAATGCAAGCAAAAACCTCCAAGCAGTCCTCATCTTTGCAATTCAGTAGCTGAACAAATCTATAAATAGTTAAATGCATGGCAGAAAAAGACCATTGAGATCATTTGTTGGTTATTTTATATATAGCTGTGGTCAAAATTTAAAACAATTAAACAACACAGAAACTAGGTTGCATTCCGATTACACATCAGATAATCTCGCTAGCCACGGTTTTGCCTCAAGGATCAACCAGGTACATTTACCAGGTACAGCTAGGGAATCAGCAAAGACAAACTACTGGTTAGTTGGACAGCCCAGGATTTTCTCTCTGTGTCTTTATTAGAAACAAATGTAGAAATGGATGGAAAATCTAATTATTATTGGGGAGAATCCTTTTCTGAAGGACAAGGGATAATGAAGATAAGGATGAGAAAGCTTGATTATGTAAAGCTTAAAGAAAAACTTCACATGATCCATCATCTTGTTTGGCTCCTGGCTTTAATTATTGAGACTTGTCTTCATTCTTGGCACATTTTTATGTTCTTTTTTAATTTTTTTAATTTCTGTCTGGTCATGCAGTACATTTTTGTCATGGAAAATAGGTTTCACATACTGTGATAAAACACAGGATTCAACTGAGACTCACACTAATACATGAGTATGATATATATTTCTCTTTATACATATATAAAGAATATATAATATTAATATACAACATAAAGTGCAGGTGAGCTGCCATCTCACAATATCCACTGACCAGCCACAAACCCACCCACTGGCTGCCCCCCCTAACCTACCTTCCTTCCAGACTGAGCTGGAGCTCATGATGCCTCAGACACACTTAATGGGATTATGGTAATATAATTTTGTGACGCTGACCTCGGGCCGGTGCCAGGTTTCTTCCACATCCTCAGACAAAGGCAGGGAGCTCACCAAGGGCTCCAGCAGGCTGGCCCAGCTCGGCTTCTTGGCACAGGCCGATGTCCTCATGGGCCCAGTGCAAGATGGATGGCCGCGGGGCAAAGTCTCACTTCCTAAATCTACTCAAACAGTGAGCAATATCAAACGGTGGCAAGAGGGGATTGTAAACTTAAATAAATATAATTCCCCTAAGAGGAAGTTGACTCAGATAATTTTTGTTCAGGTAACTCGTCTGATTTAATATATAGAATAATTAATATGATTCAGGATGTAGGAAACGTGTCCTCCCTTTGCTCCCAACTTCAATCAGCAAAGAGTAGTTTTTCAGCTGAGGGTGTAGCTTCCATGGAAACGGCCTTGTGGTCTAGCTTGTCTTTCTCAGTGATTTAGCAGGGGTTTTATCCACTGGATGTTTCTTATTGGTTTAAGAAAGGATTTCATGGACTGGACAATTTGAAAGCAACTATGTGGATGTCCATTCACACTGTTCCTGTGGGTAATCTAAACAGAGGAATGGTATAGCACAAATAAACACAGAACAATAAACTGGTCATAAGATATATAATATTAACTCTGAAATATGAACATACTGTATACCTGAAGACAACTTAATAGTCCTTTTTGTCTTGATTAGAACTTTTCAAATCACTTTTCTTTGAAATACTGTTACAAGAAGGAAACATGCACTTACCAGACAGTCAGTGTAGAGTAAGCTTGCAAGAAGTCACAGTGCTGTTTGACTTTTCATTTTATTTTGTCTCATTTTACTTTGTTGTGTATTTTATTGTTGTCCAGTCTCCGCAGGATTCACCAGATTTTTCTTTTTCCCCCTATTTCTTTTCTTTTCCTCATCCTTTTGCCTTTAGAAAGACCACCCATAGGGTTCGGAGGGGGCAGACGTCTCTGTGGAATAATAATGGGGTCGTCCTGGGAAAATTGCCCATGGAACAGGCCTGTCTGAAAAAAAGAAAAGAAAAATGTGGTCTCGTTTCTGATGCTTCTCGGAAACATTCATCAGGGCACTCCTGCTGTTAGGAGGGCCGCAGTCCCAATCGTCGCACCGATCCACTTAACGGCTGGGACACTCTGCCACTGCCTAGACTTTCTGAGTCAAGGTCAGAAGGCGGGGGCAAATTATCTTTTTTTTTTATTGTCAACACAGATGTACAGAAATGGCTAAGAGTTTGCATTTCCTAGAGCCTGAATATCTGATGTTGCAAAGTTGTTAATATCTCTAGTTAATTTCAAAGTAAAATTTATAGTTGTTGCTGTAATCAATGTCATTTATTTTGGCAAGTCACTGTATGGGACATATTACATTGATCATTATGTTTGGGTTGCTACATGGGCAACGCTGTTTGTGTCTGCCTGAAAAGCCAAGCATATGAGTCACCATGATCCTGATGTCATTTTACCAATTGGGTGACACACATCACACACTATTCTGATGAAACATGATGAAAATGGCTTTCACTGCCCCTTTTTTTTTTTTAAAACTTTTTTACATCTACTCTAACTATATTTCCCACACGACAAAATTGTCTTCTCTGACCAAAAAAATATCTAAAAACTTCTATCCTATCCACACACGTTCTGTCATTCCTTTACACACTCATCTTCTGTTTAAAATTACAAGTAAAACAGAGATATTAGTTTGGTTCTTCAATGGAAGGGACCATAAAGGAGTTATTTTTCATGAAAAAAGGGTTTTTTGAAAAGCTGGACTTACAGATGTAAACTTTTCACATTTTCCCATGCACACACGCCAACAACCTGAGAATGAAACAATTGAGCACAATGTTCTGGTCATTCTCTGAAGCTGGAGAAACATGGACCCTTGTTTATCTCTCAAGCAACATCTTCCATCAGGAGTCAATCATGTTCTGAATACTGTGTTACTCAGCATCAGGACATTGTGATGACTGTTGCCAATGGATTGAGTCAGGCAAGATTTATTTTACATTAAGAACTCCTCCTAAGAACTATAATATCAATGTGTGTGCTGAATGTGCTCCAAAGTTCCCTTCAAATCATTTTTCTGACAGTCTATGGGCGTTTTTTCTTTTTGGACTCATATTTTGAAGTCTTCTGAAAAATAAAGAGAGAAGAATAAGAGACTCAGCATCCTAATATCATTTTAGTCATTTCAGTCTCAGCCATCTCAGTCATTAAGACAATTCCTTGGTTTGGAAGACAAAGAAAGCGGCTTAGTGAAGTTCCTTTCCTTGTGATCCCCCTGCTCTACTTTTCTGCTCTCCCCGAGCCATCACTAGCGGGCCTCCCTTTGCCCTGTTAGGCCCTGAGGCCCTGCTGCCCTGCTGCCTCGCTCCAGGTCTGAGCCACTGTGAGCCGGTGATGGATGTGACCCAGGGGGCTCTCTGTGGGAGGTGGGCTCAGGGCTTCACACACTCTTTCTGCTGATCACTGTCGGAGGGGAGTCAGCCCTCATATTTAACCAGAGACAGCAGAGTCAAGCCTGCAGTCGGATCACTGTCTTGCATATTGTTATATATTGATATTTTTTGCAAGTTTATATAACACAATACTGTTTCAATCAGTGGCAGCCGTTTGAAGTAACGTCACAAGAGAAGAAGAAGGAAAAGCTGGAGCAGATATGACAAAAGACAAAGAGTAGCATAATAAACAACTTCAGAGATGTTATTGTTCTAACTGCAAATTAGTGATAGTGCCAGGATTTAAAATCAGCTGTCATCACCAGTCAGTGAATTCCATGCGGTATTGTGTGTTAAAATTATGTAATTTCCCTTACAGCTGAAACCGCATTACCACAGTTGAGTTACAGATTCCCACGTTCAATAAAGCCCACAGCCTGTGAGTAAACTACAAGATGGCATAATAGCATTTTGAAACCCTAGAAATACACTAAAAATATGTTTTAAACTCAAACCTAAAAAAAACAGCAATGTTTAACAGTTATTTGAAAAGTATATTTGCTGTTTAAACTTAAAGTCTGCTTTCCTTTTTCAGTGCAACTCATCAAAAATGTTGAGAGGAAGTCACACAGAGTGTTGCCAGTGAATACTAAAATATTGTAAGGCCATGCCATGGTTTATGATTCTATCTGGTTCATCAAAACAGTGTTAAATGGCAAGTTGTCTCATATTTTTGCTAAGGAGGTAAAACGTGACAACGTTACTATAATTATCTCTCCATTTTAATTGTGTTGCAAGAATAGTCTGAGTGTAATCTATTGTACAATGAGTTAAAGGAACTTAAAAAAAAAAAAAAAAGTCCAGTCATCACGGTGAGATGAGGTACAGCGGTGGGTGGCAGAGAAAGGTTCAGCCGAGTTGATGTGAGGAAAGAGACGTCATCTGTGAACGTGCCTCAAATTTCAACACAAAGCTGTAGTACCTGATTGTGTTTACACTGTCACTGATTTATTAAGGTCAGCTCTATTTCTATATTACTTGGCAAGTAATGAATAAACAATATTCAATGTCTAGTTTGTTTCTTTAAGCTGTGGTGTATACAGGCAGGGGGGGTGTGGACATACATCTTCTCAATAGGCCGTGGTAATAATGGACCTGTGACCTCATGGTCTGAGAAGCCAGAAGCTAACCCAGTGTTCCCAGTACCACAGCTTGTTTTTTTCACTTCACATTGGTCTAATGATAACTTTATCAAACGGCTGTAGTGTGTACCACCACAAGCTGCCTCTGATTAATGTGACTTACCTGTGTCACATTAAAACAATTGAGTTCCACCATTTTCTGAGCATTAGTTGGATGACGACTGTTCCAAAGTGATTCATAACACCTTATTTAACTAGTATTCTGCCAGCAGACTGTACATGGTTTTAATTGGTACTAATAAACCTCATTGATCTTTGTTTGACAAATACTACCACACAAATAATAATGTATGTAACATGCTTATAATTAATGGCACAAGACAATCACATATTTCTCAGTGTTTTGTTTTTATTGCAAACAATATAATACAAAAAGATAAGCTTTTAAGACAATGCCATGTTTACCTACGAAAACTGCATTAAGGAGATGACGAGATGAGAACTAATGATATAAAATATAAAATGAGGAACACAACCTTTTTTCAAACAAAAAAAGTATCCTGTTGATTCCAACAAATTCTTTACAAAAACTGCCTTTGCTTTCCATATTCATTAAATCATTTGTTAGAAAATAAAAAGAGAAACCTTACAGTTTCTTTTTTTTTTAGAGAAAGACTTATTGTGTACAGTACATAATCTGTACTTAACTAAGTTTTTATACGGAAACATTCACAAATGATAAATAAACAAATTTGTACCACATATGACAGCAAACTATTCCACCATCTCAGTTAGCTGTTGCTGAATTAAAAAGGTAATTTCAAATAGTTATTTTCAAATAAAATTAATGCTAAAGAATAAATTAAGAAAAAAGGTTAGGAAATTGGACGGGGCTGTAGGAATGATATAAGCACGGCCAGACTCAGACCTGCTGGCTGCTGAGGAGAATCAGGTCAGAGGTCACTTCCTGCATCTCCTCCAGCAGGAAGTCAGAACCATGCTGTGGTTTCGACACTGCAATGCCAGTGGAAGGAGTCTCTCCACTGTGGCTCCAGAGGCACCAATGGTATCAAGGCAGTACCCATATAAAAGCAAGCATTGCTCAGTTACATCTAGCAACACGGTAAGGCCCCTAGGAGAATTACATGACACCTGCTATTGCGTTTCCAGCACAATCATTTGAGCTAAAGCAAAAAATAAGAAGTAGAATATCTGACTAATTCACTGATGACACGGTCATATCATGGCCAAAAATTCAAATCTATTTGAATCTGCATTGCTCAATTCTTGCATCTCATGAGAATTACAATAAAATATGTACAGTACAAAAGTTCAAAGCAGAATGTAGGCTGTAAGTATTATAAGACGGCAGTGTCAGACATTTCTTACTTCTGTACAAAAATACATTAGTGAGAAGTAAGGCCACTGAGGGTGTTTGTACCCGGCATTCCAGCTCCTATAAATTTGTTAAACCTTCAAATTGTGATGAGGATGCTGATGACACTGATTATGATGATGACTATGATGATGATGAGGATGATAAGGATGACGACAAGAGCACAACACATACACAGTACATACTAAAATATTTATAACCAGTATGTCCTCACAGAGGATTAAACTTTTTTTAAACATTATATCTAAAAAAATATAATCACAATTCCAACCAATACAAAAGGCACTGTTGTGAGCCAATCCAAAGATACATTTTCAGTACTATAAAAAAGTCCTTGTCATGTTTTTCTATTGGCAATGAAAGGTGTGTGGCATGGTGGCACAAAGGGCCCCAGGCAGAAAGAAGTCTATGCATGGGATGGGTGTTGTAGAGTCAGTGCTGATGGCCGTCTCCTCATGGCCTGGAGAGCTGTGTGTAAATGGGCTGCTGCTCCCAATGCTGCGGACTGTGGGTCTGGGGAACAGAGGGCACTCCGGTGGTGTCAGCAATTGGGGTGTACATCGGCCTCTGACTGGGGCTCATGTAGCTGAAGGTGGAGTACAGGCCGGAGCTTTGGCCAGCCGCGTGGCTATAGTAGGAGTTGGCACCACCTTGATGGTCTGAATAGTCATACTGTGCTCTTGTGATGGATGGGTAAGAGGAGGTGCTGTAGTGCTGCAGGTTGAAGGACCCATAGGTGACGTGCTGTGGGGAGCCCTGCTGCTCACTGTAGTGGCTGGGGCTCAGCTGCTCTGTCTTGATTTGGGTGGTTCTCTGCTGACCCTGCTGGCCTTGCTCTCCTCCTCCACCCAGGGTTGTCAGAGAGTGCTGTTGCTGCTTGGACATCCAGGTGTGGGCCCCGACATTGGCCACCTGGTTGACTGAGGAGCTGCTGATGCCGTAGCCGCTGGTGTAGCCAGCCTGGGCCGCTCCGGTCACCCCAGCATGACTGTGAGGTGGCAGGTACTGATCAAACTCATCGACATCAAAGCTCCCCATGTTGGAGATGACCTCGCTGCTCAGCTCGCCAATGTCCACAGCTCCAAAGTCGATGTTTAGCTGGCGACTGGTGCCCTCCTGCATGGGGCGCCCCTCGCGCTTCAGATCAGCTTTGCTAGAGTGGACATCTGTCTTGGGGGTGGTTGGGGGTGTTGGTGGGCCCTGGGACTGACCTGGTTAGAGGAAAGGCACAGTTAGCCTCCCAGTTAAAATCAATTTTATCTGCATGAAGGACAGGTGATGAAATGAAATAACAGGGTAAATGGAAATGCTTCAGGTAGAGGAGATTGTTGGCACTATAGTGACAGGTGTATCTGCGGGATGGCTTGTAAAACCCTACTAATCATTAACAGGTGTCTGTTCCAGGCCCTAAAGGCTACTACTTGATTTCTACAGTCAGTGACACAATAAGTCACGTTGTAAAAAAAAAAATCTAGAAAATGCTTTCAATTTTCTATATTTTTTTATTTCATGTCTGCATTTATTTTCTTACCTGAGTGCTCTCCTGGAGAATGCACCTCGCCCAAACTAGACGCTGGAGAATCGGCTTGCTGCAGCGCCTTGAAGATCGCATTTGGAGAGATGTGGGTTTGCTCGCCGTCCTCGGGGTCGTTTTGGCCGTTCTTGACAGACTTTCTCCGCCTTGGCTGATATTTGTAGTCGGGGTGGTCCTTCTTATGCTGCACTCTCAAACGCTCAGCTTCTTCCACAAATGGGCGCTTCTCTGCTTCGTTGAGCAATCTGAAAATACCACAGAGAATTGTACATTCACATTAAAACGCATTCAATTAACAACAAGCACGTGGCACGGTTGATTATTTACTTTTAAATGATTGCATTCATTATAGTTTTCTAACTAACAATTAACTAGAACCACCTAAACAAAGTCTGCTTTTACCACTTCTTCTGTGCATGCACTCGATATAATCAAAGATCACAACGGGAAAAAAAAAAAAATCAGTAGGCTAATAGAGAAATGCAATTAATAATACAAATGAAATGCATTAGTCAAATAAATTCCCACACTGTTTAGCCCTACGTGAAACAGCAGGCAGGTGGCGCATATGAACAAATAGTGCGCTGCGCACAACGGCTCGTAAAAACGCACTGCAATAGTGACTGAGATTGCAAATCGAACCTACCTCCAAAGTTTGCCCAGGGTTTTGCTGAGTTCCGCGTTGTGCAGATGCGGGTATTGATCGGCCAGCTTTCTCCGTGCAGCTTGAGCCCAGACCATGAATGCGTTCATGGGTCTTTTGACGTGAGGTTTACTTTTACTTGAGCCGTTAACGCGCACCGGCATGGGCACCAGCGTCCAGTCGTAACCCTTCAACACCTGGGACACCGCATCTCTGATACACACGGGGAACTTTTCTTCTTCGCCTTCCTTCTTGTAGTCTGGACCCAAGAGGAGGTGGTTGTCGGACGGCCGGGTGTTCTCAGTGTCCGAACCGGACCCGGACGGACACGGCGAGCCTGCGGAGTCCTCAGACATGCTGGGACTGGGAGCGTCAGAGTGACACTTCTCCTGTTCTTCTGTCATCTTTAAGTAAGGATCGAGGAGATTCATGCGAAAAAATTAAAGAACAGCTTCTCGCAGTAAAAAAAAGAGGAGAAAATCCTTCTTTCTAAATCCAAGCGCTGTGCCCAAAGACTAAGGGCGCACAGCTTGACCGGCAAACTTGAATCCTTTTAAGTAAAAAATGTCAAAAATAAAAGTTTGTGAAGCTCCTTCGACTTCTCACAGTTTCGCTGATAAGAAGGCAAATTGCAAGTGACCGCCTTCCGATGCTCAACTTTGCAACTGTGACTTTAAATAGAAATGCCACTGAGCTATATACTCTTGGAGGATTGCTGAAGAGTCTAGAGACGCAGGAGGCGATGCCTGGATTTATGTTTGACTGCAAGGAAATGATTGGGCGAAACTTTTGGTAGGCGGAGACGTAGCTAATATGACTGCTCTGAAGAACTCTTGCAGTCAACAACAGCGAAAACCCAGCGCAAGTATAAAAGGTGTTTTCCCCCTTATACTCTTTGGTTTCATTTTAAATTAAGGTATAACTTAAAGTTGAATAAGTTAATACTTAAAAGATAAATAGTGCACCCTCTGAGAAAGAAAATGAAACAAAGGCTATAAAAAACTACAACATGTGTCAATAATACCAAAGGAAAAAAAGTATACCATCGTATACTTTTTATTTGATTATAGACTCAAAATCCGTATCATCAACATTACAATATTTAGATCTAATCTTCATAAATGCAAAATAAATTGCAGTCAAATAGTTCATTGTTATAGCCTACTTTTTATGTAGCCTATTTTATTTTTTTATTTTAATTTCACATAAATTACAGGCTCATTTTCATACAACTTGTCCACAGATTGACAGACCCCTTGCTTTGCCAACTATAAGTCTAAAAATCTTTGTGTTTAAGTTTCTTCTCCGAGGGCTATAGTGAGCTGTTTGGATGAGATATTTATGACATACACTGGATGATTAATTTATAAATAAGAGCAATTCTCACTGCTGCTGACGTTTTTAACTGCGTATTTGATAACTCTGGTTCAGTCTGAATAAATGCTGGCAGTTGTGTTGTAGTTGCACAGGCCGTTTGCTGAGCCGCATCCCTTAGTCTTGTCTCTGCTCTGCACAGTGACCACATGGACCAATAGGGGGAGACAGAGGTCCAGAAACTTGAGAGGAAGCCTTTCAACTGTGTGCAGGGGCTGCAATGATTAAGACAAATTAAGAGGGTTATCCTAAACATATTTCAAAATATAGGTTCCCTACATTTATATTTTAGGCATTCCTCTTTCTGGCAGACAATGTATTGGCAATAGACCAGATTACAAAACAAAACATGTCTCATTAAAAATGCTTCTTATCCCAAAGAATCAACAAGGGACATGTATCTCCACTTCATCCGTGATGTCATTACATAAACAGTGTGTGTGTGTGTGTGTGTGTGTGTGTGTGTGTGTGTGTGTGTGTGTGTGTGTGTGTGTGTGTGCGTGCGTGCGTGTGTGCGTGTGTGTGTGTGTGTTTTATAGAAAGACTGAAGATTACTCTTTTGATTCTTGATTAAATTTAGTATTGATGTTATAATTTGTGTTTTCTAATTTGCAACTGGTTATGCAATTTTAATATTGCTTGCTATTATCAATGGATCCATGCAAATAATAACAATAACAATGATAATAATAGTAATGCTTATAATTATAACAATGATGATCATGATGATATTAATTTAACAATAATATACTAGTATTGTGCATGAACATATTCATTATGAAAATGTTATTTAATGCATATAAAGTTTTCCTCAGTGAACACAAACAATGTTAAATCTTAAATAAAATATAAATTCAGTGGAAAAATTGAATCAAGACAAATGTGTCTCAACACTAAAATCTACTTTGCTGGATTTTCCAACACTTGTTTTTTTCGGTGAACAAAGAACACTTTGTTGAGAGAGTTCAGCCTCTATAATCCACGTATCCAATTTTAGAAACCAAATCCGACTATGAGCCGACATATATTCAAGACAAGATTGAAAGTATTCTATTTTTAGCACAAGTTATGATTTAGTAATAAATTAGGCAAAGTAAAACAATTTTATTAGCTACGTAAATCTGTGATCATTACGAAAACCAAGACACTCACACATTGAATGTTGCTTTGAAATTCAACAATTTGTCACACATATTTCATAAAGTAGGTAGCTAATAAGGTAAAATCTGGTCCAATCCACTCCCTTATTAAGTCTATATCAATCATAGAAGATGTAATAAAAACGCTGATGATCTACAACTAAAAGTTGTAGATGAAGATAGTGTGGAATGATCTGCAAAATGTAAAGAAGATATTCCTAATATCACAATAAAGAAACTTTTTTTACATTTTCAAAATGTATATATTTTTTGTTAACATGAGTAACATTTTATCATTTATTTATTTCTGTTGTATAATGTTTGTTCAGTAATTGCCTTTGTTGGTAGACAGTGCCTTTCATTGCTAAAAATCAATATTTTGCCATGAATATCATCTTTCTCTATAAAGAGGGCAGTGGTTTAAGGTTTCCTGTTAAAGCCTTTCAGTCTGTCTTAACCCTGGCATTTTCATTAAAAACAGCCTAATATAACCCTTGTCTTAAGGGTTGACTAAAGGCAGACTGCCCTGTCAGCTTCTCTGCATTCAACTACATAACATACAATTTAGAAGTGTTCTTTCAAAGTTCATGGTGAGAAACAGAGTGGATTGGAAAAACTAAAGAAGTGTACATTGTTTTTGTTTCATTGGCAGCTAATAGGTATAATTATGTTGACTTTGTAACACTTCAAAGTAACCTGATTCTCTGTACTTGGATTGAAATCCTTGATCCATTTCCCTCAATAAAGTGTAACTTTCTGAGATGCCCCTTAGAGTTGCAGATCACGTCATGCAGCAATATTGACAGTCAAATGGTACTCTTATGTTTTGTAAGTACAGTACAAAACAACATACTACGTCTCATTAGAGGGTACATATTCAATGTCACTTTCAGTTTTTGAGTTGAGCTTCTGCCATTTGAGATTGTTGAGCTTGAGAGGTGACTGATTGCAACATGCAGAGGAGGAAACTTAGTGATGGCTAACACAGACGCATCAGAGGTGTGGTCGGGCATGTTCGCACCCCCGCAGCGCTGTCTGCAGAGGGTTTGAGGTGCCCTGCAGACTGGCTTACGGTTGATCAAGGGGTGGGTGCACACATCTTTAGGGCCAGGCTCACAATTTACATGGAATACCCGCCTGCAGGTCTTGGGAAACTTCTCAGCTTGACTTCGAGCCATGGCGTCAAAATTTTGAGGCAAACACTGTGGGTAAACTGCCAAATCATGTCTTCCACCTCTCCTAGCTCTCTCAGATTCCACTGAAAACGTTTGAGCAGACTGCCCCTCTTTTTTTTTAAAAACCTTTTGTGTCGCATATGTGTGGGTGTGTTAGTACAGTATGAGTCTTTGTGTTGTTGCCTTTGAAGAGTGTTTGTTAAAAACAATTAATTCAAAACAGGAATCCAACATGTGCCATACTTTTTTTCTTTTGTATTTATTTTTATTAAGAAGAAGTTCGATTAAGTGCACAGTGCAAATAATTTATAGCATTTCAACCAAATAGTTAGCTAAAATGTTCATATCATCACTATGGGAACCATTCCCTTGGCTGTGGGGAGACCTTTTAAAATGCTAAAATTAAAAAATTAGATCCATTAGAAGACAATTTGCCTTTATTATCTAGCATAAGAATTAAAAGATATCGCTTAGTGATACCGTGGAAGACGTAATTGAGGTAGAGGTGGCTTCAACCACTCACAACCGACATAACACCTGTCTGAGACTTTCCGCAACTTGTGCCAACTGCCCTAGACATGACAGAAAACTGCAAGATGGAGATTTGAGAAAATCCTGTCAGTGAACCATCTATACTTCTTCGGCTGCCTCCACAGTTGGTTCCCAATCAAAATTGCAGTTTGTTTTAGTTAATTCTTGAAAAGTTGGTAGCAGAATTTTACCTTTGCCCACTGTCAGCCAAGGTCTCGTGGGGATAGATGCGCTGCCCCAGCTGTTTGCCTAGCCAGATCAGAGCGCTTTGGCCACGGGCAACTGTTGACACATGGCATTTTGCAAATGGTAAAGTTTAAACAGGACTTATCAAGGCCCTGACACCCTCAGAAGGATGGGCTTATATTCCCTGCTCTGACTTTCTCACACCTCCCTGATATTCCACGCAGAACCCCTACAGCCCCCAGTGGCTTTACCGGTAAAACTGAGAGGCGAAACCTCTTATCCTAAACATATTTCTTTTGGACATGGTGATTGAAAACTTTAGAAAAAGCTAGTAAGTAACTCAGTAAGAAAGTAAAGCAACTCACTTCAGGAAATATATATTTACAAACACAGATGTATACTAAGAAAAATGCAACACAGCAATAAAGTATTAAGTTTGAATGATACTCTGCGTACAAGCTGCGTTTCAAATTGATAACTAAGTAATTGACCTGGCAGTTCCCACCTCCATCATCATGTCAGATAAAACATTAGATAGCTCAGCTAAGGACTTCCAACTGGAAAACAAATATGTTATGGCCTTCAGCCCTGTGCCCTGCAGTGTGTGGTAACTGCACGCTTTCTTGTATATCTTCCCCTTTCTCCGGCCTCCTCTGTAGATACCTCCACTTTAATCTCAGCCTTATCTGCTCCAGGCTTTTAGTAAACTGAAACACCTTAGGCATTCATTGATAGCGTATCTGCAGGAAAGGAAATGCACGCTGATCTGGGAAAGCAGTGGAACCAATAGTTCTTGATACACATCTTTGGCGTTGGATAGGTGCCACCATTGAGCCATATCTTATCACTAGGCAAGACCTATAATAAAACAGGATGTGATTAATTCACTACCACAACAACATTATTTAATTTGTGAAAATATTTCAATTTCTTCTAATGGCATTTTTGTGCTTTCATGAAATCCATATATTCACCTTCCAACCTTTCTGACAGCACACCTGAAAAGCACAACCAATATTGATATTTGCTGAGTGACTACATGGTACCCTCCATGCCTTCAGGTGAAGTGACCTCTGAGTTGGTTCAAATGACAATGAAATACTATAAAAGTGTGATCTCTGCAGGTCACTCTCCTGCATCTCTAATAATAGAGCCTGACCTGTAATTATATCCGAATGACAATGGCTCATTTTCAAAGCGCTGACATGATGTTATGACATTACCTGGGTCTTTGCAGAGGCTAATAATGGGCTCGTATCCTCAACAGGGGTCCTCTAAACAGAGAACTGATGACAGGTTAAAAGGATGAATTAAAATAACAATTGTCTTGTGCTGTCACTGTTATTTGCAATGCTACAAGATTAAAGAGAGCCTATGTAACTTTTAGAATCTTCCTGTTGCAGAGGAAACGTTGAATTCATAAGCAATTAAACACTTTTTGAGACAAAGCCTCGCAACTATACATAAACATATTTCATTTGGACATGGTGATTGAAAACTAGATAAAAAAAAAGCTAGTGGCCATAGTGGTTGCTGTTCTGCCTTCATCTGAAATGTTATTCAATTGTTTAAACAAACAACCTACTTACTACTATAATCACAAGGGAATCAGTGGAATATTTCAAACTCAGACTTAGTGAAATATTCTTTTGCCATTTTTTTATTTTTATTTTTTTTATATTTCATTCATAACCGATACACATTATCATAGTAGGGTTTTCTGGCACAACTTCACCTAATTCCAGTGAGCATGGAGGTACATTGTCAACCCCTCTCAACACTCCACAACCAACCAATCTTTTTTTGCTTTGTATATAGCACCACTCTTTTTTTAGGTAACCTTGTAATGAATATTTTTAAATACTATGAGTCTTCCGACTACAAAGGAATTCCAATGTTATTGAAATAATAGCACTAATCCCTTAGTGCCCAGATGTCATGTTTGGATAGTTTTGAGCAGAGATGTGGTGCAAGTTGTGAAACTCTCTTCCGTCATGGATTCTTGCACAGTTGTGTCTGGAGCGTAGCGCTGACTCAGGCTGGCTGACAGTACTATAGCAGCTCCCTGGCACCGCTACACATGAAAAGTCCCATCCGCAGCTCTGTATGATGTCAGTGTGGCACCTCTGCCTGCACACAAAGACACCTTTCACAAAGAACCTGTATGTGCTTGGGTCTGGTCTAAGTAATGGAACATTCAGCCCGCCTCCCCGCCTACCTGTTTCTGTGATCAGGTGAAAATGAGACTGTTGTTGTCGCCTGTAGTGTCATAACCTAAAAATAAACTGTAATGTGTTTTCATACTTTCCCTTCTCATTCCTGTCACCTGCTCTTGTTTAAATCCTTATTTTCATTTTGTCACTACAAAGTGTTTTCTTTAAGCTCAGTTGGCATATTTTGAATTAACCGATACATACATACATTTAAAATACTCACATTTAGAAAACACATATTTAAACTATTTTTCAAATCCTTGGTGTCATGTTTTTTTTCCTCCTCCCTTTCTTTTGTTTCATTATCCTCCCACCTTAACCTGGTCCTTTCAGCAGGGCTCATTAGTTGGGACGACCGATGAAAAGGGCCATTCTTTCCACACAGTCACATTGATACTAGAAATGCTGAGTTAATGAAAGAGTGATGATATCTAATCACCTTCCCGAGGATAGCACCTGTATCAGAGTCAGTACCCAAACCTTTGCTGAATGCTCACAAATGGATGGCCTACAGATGTACTTCCTCTTAGCTGCTCAGCAGGGACTAAGTTAGGCCTTTGATATCACTTGTTGGGGAAAATGGATCTTGTGTGGTCAAGCAGATCCAGGCCTCTTAGGTGTTTCTACTGGGGATTTCAGCATTAGACCATTGCAATGAGATTAATATGTTTAGAAAGGGCAGGGGTGAAATGAACAATGGCATATTTCAAGGGCTTTAAAACAGTGTCTTATTACAATGGGGAAAGCCAAGTCTATGTAAATCCTATTTCAGAGCAAAGGAAAATGAGAAGGTCAACAAGCTGAATTTAATAATCAAACATATCTGTATACACAAATTTAAAATGATCATCTCATCTTCTTATGAATGTTTACACTCTCAGTCAAGTTTGATCTTATTTAAGGACTGGTAGAGTAAAATGGTGATTTATACTAGAATTTATGTTCAGGAACAAAAATGTAATTGACTTCCAATGTCTATATGACTTAATGCTTCACCACAATAGAATCACAGCAAACCAAATAACTGTATTATTATTAATGACACACAGAGCTACTTAAATTAAAGGAGAATTCCGGTCGATTCCAACACGTAGCTCTGTTGTTGGTAAATTGCTGTCGGTAGAGAGAAAAACGAAAACAACATGTGTTAATTCAGCTGTGTGTAGACAGCCCAGATTGTTTTGGTTTTTTCTCTCTACTGACAGCACTCCAAATTTACAAAAAAAAGAGCTATGTGTTGTTATGGAATCGACCGGAATTCTCTTTTAGGCACCTGCTTAACTATCATCCAGCTGCAGAGTTACAGCACCAGAAGTATTGGCAGAAATATGTGTCACTAAAAACTGAATTTGAATAACGTAATTTGAATTTGCAACTAATTCTGAAAACAATCATTTGGAATTAATTTTTTTGTGAAACTGAGTTTCAATAAACTTGAAACTGAATTATTGTTAAATTTAAATCAGTTGCTCTGAAACTCTATTTGATCCTCACTAGAAATTCAACTCTCTACATACTTCCACATTCAATTCTCAATATTTAGAGAATTGAATGTGATTTACTGAGACATTCAGCCGGTCGTGGAGCAGAAAGGACGCTCCGTCTCTGCGAAATATGGAAGCTACAGCTTGGAAAATAGCAATATGAGGTACTGAAATTAATGATTTACTGTTTATCAGACCACAAATAAGACAATAATAACGAGCTAGCACACACCGCAGTATCTTTGCTTTACTCCCCACCCCTGCTATTCACTGACTTCTACTCCATCCAGGATCACTTCTTAAGATTGGAGTCAAGTGTAAGTCACACACAATTTTCCAGTTGAGTTGATTCAGTGTAATCTGTTACTTTAACCCTTGTGTTGTCTTCCTGTCAAAATTGAAAATCAACACTTTTATTGATGCTTTTTAACAATGATTTTAACTTTTTCTTACATTTTGTCCCTTTTTTTCAATGTTTGTCACTTTTTTCAACGCTTTCAACACTGCGTAACTCTAAGTTAATAATTTTAATTTACAGTTATTTTTGGAATTTATGGTCAATAAACCACATTTATAGGAAATTATATGAAATTATTCCTAATGTTTGAGTTAGAAAAGCAGAAATTAGGAATCATTTAGACTAAAATTTAAGGAATGGATGTTAATGGATAATCACAACCTGAAATATGTCAACATTTACTATTTGGAAACCACTTCAATTTGTTTTTCAAATGCTACAAAATTTAATAAGACCCCCCAAAATGACGGGGTCAATTTGACCCGAGGACAGCATGAGGGTTAAATACTTAGTTTTTTATTACTTTCTTCTATACTGTACATATATATATATATATATATATATATATATAGAAGATAACAGTCGGTCACGGCAGGTTAGCTTTGTCTTTACTTTCCCCATCTTTACATGTTTTCATCTCTTCATTTCCTCTTTTTTCTTTGTGCTGTCTAATGATTACTTTTCAGCATATTTAGGGGCCAGAAGTGTAGACAGGGAGAGACGTTAGGTAATATATGTGCCAAGTATAACACAGCGCTCAGGGCTGTGTGTGTGTCTCCCCTCACTCATTCCTCCATCTCTTCCTCCAGCTCCTTTCGGGTGCTCCTGTGTTCAGGCTGGTTCGGCCACAGCAGGGAAGCTCCATCTAATTGGAGCGACCCAGCGGTGGTGGCCCCAAACCTCTGGGAGCCAGGATCATGCATTCTAATGTTACACTCAAAGGAAATTGTCCTGCACTCTTTCCTGAGATCCAATATTTCAGCAGCTTGGTTACCATTCTTGGTGGGAGAAAGAAAACTGTAACTGCTTTATTAGATCTGCTGCAGAGCTCAGTGTTGTTCCTGTCTCTGATAGCTTTCTGTGTCCTAGCACTAGAGTTGTGAGCTCACCACTGGTTAGCTAGCTGGCATGCTACCTGCCAACCAGCCAATAAAAAATGAACAGTTTCCATATCAAAGCTATAAGGCCATGTTCAGACCAACTTTAGATAGGCCTGTCTTCTCATTCACTCCAATTAATGAACCCAACACAGAGGGCTCTGAAAAATAAATCCAAGGTTTTGCAGCAAAACAAGTTGAACCAGACTCAGTGTATTCTACACAACACAATCCAACACAATCAATTTTATTTGGCAAGATACTGCGCTGGCCAAACAAATACGTACAAGCACATATTCATGGTAGATTATTTCATAACATGAATGAGGAATTCCACCGTTACCTCACAATTATTGGCACAAAGGATAAACCGATGACTCTCCAGAGCTGTGCTATTCTATAAACTGCTGTGGGTTTTATCATCTAATAAACATAAAATGTACTGATGTGTTACTCAAACTGGTCTTCCTGGATTGAATTTCATCTTCTCTGTGATAACAACACACCCAAGCAAATGCACTGCTATTTTTAGCCTGAATGCCCTCATGTAATGTGTCTAAATAATCTCAGTACTACAATAATACTGATGACAGACAAAATGGTCTTAACCACTTAGACTTTCAACTTTGGCACTGTTGCTCTCTTGAAAATTGACCATGTCCTCATTGTTTCCTCTGGATTTGTCACTGTATTCAGCTGATATGGACTTTAAATAGTGACTCAGGTGTGCTGCTGTCAAAGTTGAAAGCAGATGGCAGTTCTTAGTTTGAGTCTATAGGAAGTTCAGAGAGTATTTACACAAAGATCAGGTTTTGTCCCATTCCCACAGCTTACGTTCAGTCTGGGCGACAAACAGCCTCTGACTCACTAAACAGGTTATCAGGAAGCCGTGACCCTTTTATCGCACCACCATGCACACTCTGTAATTAAAAATCTAGAGTTACCCAGCACCTACACCTCAGCGCACTCCTGTGGCATGAAACTGTGGCTTCAGCGCACTTTGGTTTAGTTGAAGTTGCTCACTGAGGCCTAACTCTTTAATCATGGGTGTCCATATGGAAGGACGTGCAGATGGCAAACCCTGAGAAGGTGCCGTTGAAGTCCTATGGATAAACTAAGGGTGATGGGGGAGTTATTTCAGTAAGCCCAATCCAAGTCTCCAGGGTCACAACTTAAAGTTGTGCATGGAACAGGAATGAAAAAGGAACACCTTTCCATGTTTCTCACCAGCCTGAAGAGAGTGCGACCCAAGGCACATGCAGTCCCATCAGGGGCTAGAAGTTACTGTTGAAGGTGAAGGCTAATGATGAGGGAAACTTACAGCATGGAAAAATGACAGAGAATATGAAACAGGAGGGGTAGGAGAGCAGCATTTCACTTGACCTGAGGGAAGACAACATATGAAACTCATGTTTGTAAGCACTGCCATTTGGCCTTGACTTGGCATTTGGAGTAATATAGTCTGAATGTTGCTTATTATAGAAAACATCTTATCATTTTAATACAGTCAGGGACCAACTTTTAAGTAAACCTTAAAAATGGAAATCCATGTTTTAGGCGTGACTAGGGAGAGTCTTTGTCCTTGGCTGTGACAGGACATAAACAGGCACCTCCTCAGCAGGCGCCAGCTGATTTTTATCGCTTTTGAAATCTGACTCTACTTCCCCAACCTCTCTGGGGTTCTGCATAAGTTTCTTATTGACACGAATGAGACAGGTAATTATATATTGGCTTATTCCAAATCTACTATCAACAGTCACAGTTATGAAGTTAATATCTCTACTTTAATAGTACCATGATGTTTTTATGAAAATAAATATTGGTAAGCTTTTAACAGTTTCAGTCATTATCCCTTTATGAACTGGCACTTCTTGGACCTTCCAGCATACAGTAACTTATTTGGATAGAATTGCCAACCAAATGGACTGATAATTAATAAATAAAGTATAGTGAATTTAATTTGGAATTTGCTCAATACTAGCCTCTGATCTAACCTGCAGCCACTGATCTCATTTAAAAACAATGTGAAAAGTTTGTATTGATTCTTATTATTATGAAGTGTTTTGAGGGAAATCTGGATTTAATCAGTGCATTAGCACAGAAGATCCACTCTCCCTCAACTAGTGTGTTAAAAAGAGTGACTTTTATGTAAGTCTGACTTTTTTGACATAATATACTTTGACTTTTTAAGATGTTTTTGGTATTTTAGACATACTACTGTATGTAGACTTTTTAATGTTTTTTTCAACATGCTATATATGACTATTTCATTACTTTTTTGACATACTATACTGTGACTTTATTACACTTTTTTCAATTTTTCAATCCTATGCTGACTTTTTATCATTTTTTTTTCAACATACTATACTATGACTTTTTTATTTTTTAACTTTTCCAATATGCTATACTAAGACTTTTTTTCCAGGGTTTTTGACATACTATCCAATAACTTTTTCATGAATCTTTCGACAAACTATACAATTACTTTTTTCATGACTTTTTTGACATACTATACCATGACGTTTTTATCACTTTTTTAGATGTACTTTAATTTTTTTACTATTCTAACATACTGTACTAAGACTTTTTTATATCTTTTTTCAAGGTTGTGTATAACATTTTTTGCCACAGTATACTGAGACTTACTTAGTTTTTTTCTATGACTTTTTCATTTCTTTTTTACTTTTTCGGCACACTATACTAAGATTTTTTCCAGAGTTTTTGATATAATATACTATGACTTTCTTTTTGCTTATTTTTCTTTTTACTTTTTTCAACATACCATACTACCATACTTTTTTAAGACTTTTTTTTTACATATTATACTGTCTTTTTCATTACTTTTACAACATACCATACTCATTTCCATACTATACTTTGACGTGTTCATCAATTTTTCAGATATACTTTACTTTTTTTTACTATGTCAACATACTATACTATGACTTTTTTCCAGACTTTTTCACTTTACTTTGGCTTTTCACTGAGCCTAGAGTGAAAAAGTCAAATTACAAAGCCAATATTTGGAAAACAGAAGATTGTTTGTTAATATTAACGATATTATACAAGATGTTTTTTGACATATTATGAAATGACTTTCTTTTTTTGACATACTATTGTGTGAATTTTTCCAGACTTTTTTGACATACTTTACTACTATGATGTTTTTCCAGACGTTTTCGACATACTATACTATTACTTTTTTCACAATACTATACTTTGAATTTTATCGACAAAGACTTTTTTGACAAACTATACTACTTTTTCATGACTTTTTTCAATGTACTATAGTATGACTTTTTTTCCAGACTTTTTCTACATGCTATATTATGACTTTTTCATTACTTTTTTTCGACATACTAAAGTTTATCTTCCAGACCTTTTCGACATACTATACTATGACTTTTTTGACGTACTATACTAATACTAAAATATGACTTTTTCATGACTTTTTCGACATACTAAAGTATGACTGCCTTCCAGACCTTTTTGACATACTATGACTTTTTCCTAAATACTATATTATACATACTTTTTTGACATCCTATACCATGACTATTTATGATCTTACATACATACATACTTTTCTTTCTTTCCATTCCAGAGTTTTTAACATAATATACTATGCCTTTTTTAGTACTTTTTTCCTTTTTGTCTATTCAACTTTTCAATGAATTCATGTTATTTAAAACTATTCCCACTTCACCAACTATTTTCACTACTTCACCTTCTTACGTAGTTAAGCTATCCATCCAGTTTAGCTTGAGCTTTTTACCAATCAAATGCATTTTCTGCAGGAAATGCATTTTCTAGTTTAAATTTTTAATTATTATTAGACCACCGCCTTTCTTGTTTTGCTACGGTTTTATGATATAACTCATGTTGATGTTTGGGGCATGCTAAATAGTATTTGAAATAGATAAAATAAGGATTGCAACTCATGGCATATATAAACAAAAAATTTTAAAAATCCCAAAAGAGCTCTGTAAATGTATTATTGAAGCGGTCATGTATACATAAGAAGGTTTTTTTTTTTCTGCTCTGTTGACTTTCACAGAAGGGGCTTAATCTACATATGTCTGTGATCAAGAGAAATACAGACACAAACTATTATCTCAGTCCCTGTCTCTGCCAGCTTCCTGAGCCAAGAACAGGGGAAATAAAGCAGGGCACAGAACAGCGATGAGGTGCACGACAGCAGCCAGATGAAGTTTACTTAACTGATCCAACCATAAAATCCAGAGTTTGATTAGCAAGGCAGCCTGAAGCGGTCACATTAGCCAAAGGAAGCTATCATCATCATCATCATCATCATTGCTGGACTCTTCATTTCACCTCCCTGTTGCGCTGGAGTCAGGACCGGCCCCATTCTTAGCTGTGTTTTTTTTTTTTTCATTCTGCCTACATCACTACACAAGTGATGTAGTGTCCTTCTCAAATCAAAGTCATAAAAATGGCCTTGCCTCCAATGCTCTGCACCACCTCTTTCCTGTTCGCCCCCCCACACCCACCGCCCTAAAGCTGTCAGCCTCAGCTGCTGTTCCCTGAGGGAAAATCCAGCCTATGAAAGCTCACAGCCAGTCACTCAGCCAGACAACTGCAGGCTGGTCAGCCCTCACGGTCTATCATGCTGTCATAGGTTTTCTATAACACTGAACAACTGATCGCCATTTTACAGTTAATTTTACAGTCTGTCCAATTATTGCTTATCCTTTCCAAAACGTGAGTTATTGCATATAAAAGAGAACACACCAGCAATAGATGTGTATACACAGGCTGCGACAGGTCTGGCTGAGACAAGTTGCAACTAGTGTGATGCCTAAGGGCAGTGGCACACCAACCCAATAATCAGCTGTCGGACAGTCTGGTGAGGTTGGTGACTCAAGTCTGTTGGGTGCCCCACATTCGTCCGGAGTGGTCCGGAGGGGCCATCGGCCTTCATTTTGGCTGACCTGACATGCTTGGTCAGAAGGTGGGCACTGCTGGCAGTCTGACTTGAATGACCAATCTGATTGGTGGAGTGCAAACCCGGAAACGAGGAGTGGGATGACTAGCGTCTCTCAAAATCTGACAAAAATCTTTTAAGCTGACCTTTGTCAATCTGAAATGAAGACAGACACTGCATTGCTTATTTTCCACTTAAAATGTTTTCAGAAACACGTTTCGGTGAGTAAAATATAATAAAATATAAGATAGTATTCTGAACAAACCGCCATGACAGTCTGGCTTTGAATTTCCGGAGAAACCAGACCCACATGACGAGTTCGTCCAATCAGCTGCCGATTTATATTTTTGGGCGACAATACTGATTAGCGCTGCCTAATTTAATTTAGATGTATTACGTCTCGTTGCTTTGGTGTGTTCCGAGGCACTTTTTTTACCAACTTGGGGAGACTAATCAATCCAACTGCCTTTTCTGCCGAGTGTCGGCCATCTGGTTGGTGTGTAAGGGGCTTTAGGAGAGACCTTTGATATAAACAGTCTTGCTGCCAGGAAAACATGTATGTTAAGTTTGAAAGAAATTCACAAGTAAAAGAAACACGGTAGCAGCTGAACCTTCTAAATAAGCTATTAGTTATGGATAAAAAGGGGCTTGAGCGTATACTCCCAGTCACACTATGTTTGCCAGGGCAGTGTCCATGTTTATGAAAAATAAAATGTATTACAGTTCTGTGAAGGGATCCTCCTGTCTTACACATTTAAAGATAGCTCCCATGCCCTTTCCAACTGCCTCGTTACCAAAGGGCTTACTCCTTTCTACATTAGCAAGAAAGGTTGGCATTGGATGCACATCGGGAGGTGCGGAATTGTCAAATCTCAACATAATTCTTCTTAGGCAAAGCCTTACAGCTCCATTCATCACCACAGCACAAAGACACACAAAATGTCATACTTTAAAATATAAGGTGTATTTCTATTATTTGTTAAAATTGATAACAATTTAATAAACAATTAATTTTACAGGCCTAAAGGAAATGGAAATGCTATATTTTTGGCTAAGTTCCACTCCCCTACAGCCAATCAGGTTCACTTAAAGTCAACAGAGAACAGGCCCCAGTAGCTAATTTCTTCATCTAACCCCCTCCACCTACCTCCCGTCCCTTGTCACAGTAGGCACTTATATTCAATTTGTCAGCCGCTCTCATCAAACATGCAGAATAGAGAGGCCCTAAACTCTATATTTTAGTGGCACAGCTAATCAGGTCAGAGTTCATCTGAGGACGGATTTTAGCATTTCTCCTTGTTTACAGATGGTATGGTGCAGAATGGAAAACATAAGGAAAATTCTGCTTTGCCAGGTGTGTGTCAAAGCTGAAACGACTTGTGTGAATTTTGACCTGAAAGAGTAAAGATGCTACACACATTTTCCAAGCCCTTATATCTGATCCAAAAAAGAATTTAATGATGCTTTATTTCTCTACTCGCTGAGGATTTTGGTCTCTAATTAGGTTTAACATCATCAGCCTTGGATTTAAGTACACGCCTAGACAGTCTACTTTCGTAACGTTGTTAAGTTTGACATTTAAACACAAATACCCTTGAAATCATTTCACTTGTAGCAAATTTTGTCTGATGTTTCCCAGTCATTAGAATGCTCACTTTTATTCATTTCATCTCTGTTTTTGCAGTGATGCCTTCCTCTTGTATTTGAACCTTTCTACAATTGCTAATTACATTTTATTATTACCACAATTTCCAAGTACTGACCTCAACTTGCATGCTTGAATCCTTAAAAGCACAAAGAAGGGCCACTGCATACACAGAGTTGTGTATGGATGTGGTCATAGCAGCCACTTGTGAAGTTAATATGTCCTGTAAAAACAGTGAAAGGGATATTTATTACTTCTTTATGCATTAGAGGACTTTATTTTATGAGGATTTTATGCTTCCTTGGGGTGACTATAACCTTTAGCTTTATTTTTAGGGTAGTTTTTATTTGTATTTGTGCAGCTTTTACCACCAACTATCCCTCCTCGTCCCTCAAACATCATGTACAATTATTTGTGTAGTTGCTTTCTTAATTTGTATTATTGAGCTGTATTATGTGAAATCAGTGTGGAGTGGCAGACAAAGAGACACTCATGCTTTGTAGATTTTACACTACTTTCTCAGCTAATTTTCAGCCTTGCAGGCATCCTCATGCAGAGAGGTTTGAGCTGTAATGCATGTGCTTGGCAGTCATTTCTCCATTTGCTTCCAGATGTTGTTTGGCTGATGCACAGCACACTTGTCAAATGAAACCTGGTGACGTTTCAGTGGCAATTATTCTTTTTGTGCTCAAGTGGAAGTACTACACATTTGCTAATGCACACACACACACACACACACACACACACACACACACACACACACACACACACACACACACACACACACACACACACACACACACACACACACACACAGGAAGAGATCTGCCAACAAATCTGCATTTGCCAGGAAGTAATTGTTTCCATGTAGCTCTATAAGATGCAAAACTAAACAGATTTTTTTTTCACTGAACAGTTTGACAATCAACTGACAATCCGAATGAATGCATAAGTCACTCTGTAAGACTTTTTCATATAATTACTTGAATATTCTCCGTCGTTACAGAATGTTTTACTTTCCTTGCATTCCTGCACCTGGATCATGGTACAATGATTTGCCTTAAATATTGTCATGTTCACGTCTTCAAGGTCAAGTAGTGACGTTTGATCATGAAAGATGTCAGCTGCTGCCAGGATTTTCATTTTACTTTTCTTGGTGAAGGGGAGTTGGAGTTGGCGGCAGAGGAAAAGGGTGGAGTGAGAACACAGAATAGAAAGGTTGGTGTGACGATCAGGAGGGGCGGTTTGGTCTGACATCCAACTCCTCAGCACACTTACTCAGGCTGGTGATGTTTTCCTTGTGAAGGCCTGGAAGCCAGTAATAAAAATTTCCAGTCACTTTCTTTTTACTTCATTATTGTGACAATCTGCACAGTGCACACTCAGCTCAGTGACTTCAAGACTGGAACATTATTTGATATTTTGTCTCTGACTGCAAACAATTACCTCTTGTGCTGTTTGCATTGGGAATCACAGCTTATGTGCTCTGAATTCTGATCTTCATAAAATAAATTGCCTAATATCCCCAATTGAAGCAATCACATTTAAAATATTATCAGGACAACTTTATGTATAAATTGCCTATTCGTCTTCACACAGAAGACATAAAGATTAAAAATGAGCTTAGTGGTGGTTTTATGGCTCTGGGTTTTATAAGACAAGGGTGGGATGGTGGAGGTGAGGGGGAGTCAGTGAGTTTTAACAGGCACTTGGGGTTTGATGGCTGCTGAGGAGCTACTTGAGGAGTTGTGCCATTTTACAGCTGGGTTATAGAGGCGAGAGGCTAAGTTACATCCAGGACCTCAGCTGTGTTTCAGGCTGACTGGGCTGCCAGATAGAAATGTGAGTCACGCAGATGATGCCGTCCTCCTGTTGTATAGGACAGAGCAGGAGTTGGGCGGTGGATGTAGTCTGCGTGTGAAAACCTAAATAAACCTACTGTGGGTTTCAGCAAGGGAAATACAAACACCTGTCGCCTGGATGTCAAACACCAGCAATCAATTAGACACTAGAAATATTTTACAACTCCTGGAATAAGCTTTTTTCCTGTGTTGGAATTTTGGTTGTTCTTAATGCAAAATTCAAATTTATTGCATATTTGATAATGTTATTTTTCCAGACCTTTATAATTTAAATGACTACATTTTAAGTTAAATAAATTGGAACTAAGATGTCACTATAATTCACTAATTACATCAAAGGTTAAGGCTAAACAAACACTTGACACTTCATATCAAAGTAGCTCAGGCCTGATGATAGTCGCCCTGAAAACCCAAACAGACGCAGCTCTTTCACTTAGCACTTGCATTTCTAAATAGTAAATATGTTTGTTTGTTCTGTGTACGCACCTTTAAGCCTAAAACACCTTTCTCTCTACTCAATGGTAGAGTAGGCACTGAAACACACTCATCAACCTTCTGAAAATAGGCAATAGGTACACACCACTTCTGTCTTTGCAATAGCGCCAATGATTGCTACAAAGTTTCAACTTAATATTACAACCTAATATTATCATCTGTGTTGAAAGTATCTCTGTCTTGAGCCGTGGATAATGTGCTTAGGACTGTCCAACAGATAAATTACCAGTCTCAGAGCACAGAGTAGTTGTCCCAGCTGTAAACCACCAAGAGCTTAGCACCTAGTTAGAGGTCAGAGGTTAATGTGGTGCTAGAGGCAATACAAGAAACTGTCCTAAATATAGGCCTTTATATGTAGTCAGGACTGTCATTTAACCCCAGTGACTTTGGAATAGATGTTTAAAAGGTGATTTGTCTCAGTTTGTTAACAGAGGACACTGGTTATTTGAGATCTCATACTTACAGTACTGACTGTTCAATACATAAATACTGTACATTGAAACATTTTCTAGTGAATGTTTATTCAGCAATAGTGTTCTGTTATTAAGGCTAACAATGGTCTAATGTTCCCAATTAGAACATATGAATAGTGACAAAAGAAGCATCTGTTGGTGATTATTGACCTTGTAGCACACAGCCCGGCAGTGGCTTTGAGAGAAGCAACAATTTTCTCACTGGCTTTCAAGAAAAGCTGGCCTACAGCAGAGAAAATGATCAGAGGCCATGTCCCGTGAGTTAAGCAGCTCTACATGCAGACCACCTTAACTGCTGTGAAATGCTGGCCTGATCAGGCCTTCCTGTTTCCCTCTGTGTGAGCATGCATGGCTCAATGCAAAGCAAGCATTGAGATGCTACGTGTTGGGATTGCTTTAAGTCCTGCAGTCAGCCAACTGTGTTGAGACAGATTACGCTTTTGCTCGGCCCTGACAACTTGGGGCGTCTGCGTCTTGCCAAGGAGCCTTTAGGGATGAGGAGAGAAAGGAACTGCCCGGTGAGCCTGTCTCGTCACAGCGTCCACCCGCTCAGGCCTGCTTTCCGGCCAAGGCTCTTAATTGTGTCTCTGGGTGAAGTGGTAGTGGCCCAGCGGTGGGGAGGGGGCATGTACGTGTGATGTGAATAAGACCACACACACAATCACATGCATTCACAGATATGCACATTCACATGAATGTTGTAATCCCATGGCCTGAATAAATGACCATCACAGTTGTAATTAGACAGGACTATTTTTGGATATCTGTGGTCCACAGTACTGCAAGTCCCAGATACACACCAGGGCCTAGCAGCAGGAAGACCATAGGATTAGTCCTGATTTTACTAAAGCCTGGGTGGTTCGACTAAATGCCGGGGCCGATACTGTTATGACATGACTCAACTCAATTTAAAAGTGATGCCCAGCATTATGTCAAAGCCAATTTTCAGTGGGTTTGGTTTCTAACTTCATTTCAACCCATCATAAGACCAAATTTTACTATGTTCACAAAATCAGATATATAGGGATATATAGCGTACATTTCCAGTATAGAATACCTATTTATATACATTATATAGATATATAGATTCTAAGAATACTTCAATTGAATAGCAGAGTTTCCTGTTTAGGATGGTGTGTACATAAGCAGAGCCAGAAATAGATTAACAGCAAAACTCCTTCTGCTCGCCTTTGTCAGATGACTAACCCATAACAGTGATGTCACCAAGTCTTCCTCACACCTAGCTGAAAGCATTCAGTACTGGCTCAGGCAAACCGCAGTCTGGCCAGCTTCCTGTCTGACCATTGTGGGCAAACACAGAGAGACGGGCAGCAAACACGGGTGCATCCACCTGTTAACACAACCAGGTCACAGTGGCCATAGACAGCAGGGGAGAGGACTCAGCTCTGGAGGGAGAGGTACAGTATGTATTGTATAGGGCCACAGTGGAATTGTTATTCACAGCATGTAGAAAAGTAACAAAGTTTCTTGTCCTTTGATCCAGTCTCCGCTCTCACTTTTTTAAGTGTCTTACACTTTTTAACCCTGAAATATAGTTGCAGACCGGTCGCTGCTCAGGGGTTTTATAGTATTTGGGTCAAACTGGACATTTTTCAGTCTGTCTCCAGTTGTCAGATTATTTAATTGGGGAAGTCCGACCACCTACGTAAATTTATCTTATGCGTGTGCATGCAGCCGACCGACCATCATGTTTATATAGTGGTAATTGGTGGACAGGTGGGATAGAGGCCTGTTGTTTTGCTTAACTTTCTTTGTGGTAATTCAGAACCTGGCTAACTAGACCTTGTTTAACCCCTGACTTTAGCCCCAATCAACACATGGATATTAGGCTCCATGTAACCTCTGCCTTTGTGTATCTGAGAACTGGTTTGTGGTAAAAACCTGTCAAAATATCCCACTCTCATTTCTGTTGGGCGACAGCAACAAGACCTCTACAGTAATTTCCAGAAATCTGTCCAAATTGCTTAAGTCTTAAATTATCTATAATTGGCCCCTGCGTTGGGTTACTGGGGGTAGCCTCCAATCATGTGGTGGGAAGCAGAAAGGGCTCTAGTCACTTCCAGCTGGTTAATGATGGCCAAACGGGTGCTTACCAACATCACGCCAGTTGCCAAAGGTTACCATGTATGAATATTAGCTCCATGTGATGTTTATTTTACTAAATGGCACTGGCACTTATGTGTGGCAAGCCACTCTCAATGACTATGAGGGATTTCACCTCCGGTACAATGCCGA
The DNA here is from genome assembly GCA_013375575.1 of Percina caprodes. Lineage (NCBI taxonomy): Eukaryota > Metazoa > Chordata > Actinopteri > Perciformes > Percidae > Percina > Percina caprodes. Next base: position 7,555,934 of record JABXJD010000002.1, on the reverse strand, counting down.
CTTGTCTAACCTGTCAATTTGTCTTGTACAACAGCTTTCCGCATCATCTTACCTTTGTGAATAAAACCATCTCTATTTAGGATTCAGGTTGATTTCTGCTTTGCAACTGAAGAGTCACTGAAGTAGATTGTCTCAATAATTATTCCTACGTAACCATCAGCTTAGACATAGCATTCGGCCTATGCTATGTCAGTATTGTCTTTTTAGTACCTGACTCACCTGTAACCTGAACTCTCTAAATAGCAATGATAACAGGCTTCTCTGCATGGGGTCACACTGCATTAGGGGTCAGGGTGAAACAGACTGTGTCTTTGTGCTTTGCCAATGAAGTTTAGGACCAGGGCTAATCAGGGGGGCGAAAGCGTACACCATACTCCAAATCAGCTCCAGCCAGGCTAGCTGAATTTATCTCAACCTTATTAACTTTGCTCAGGACTCAAATTGAAACCAGCTCGGGTGCTCACGCTCTAGAGGTGCTGAGTGTGAGAAGTGACAGTATGATTTACAGGGGGAACCATGCCACAGAGGCTGCAGAGTGAAGAACTGGTCAGGAGGGAGGGAGGTAGGGAGGGAAGGGGTAAAGTGAAGCATTTTCATTGGACAGAAAACCATGTAACTCTGGAGAGTGATTGTTCTGTTAGTTTTAAAGTGACAGAAAAACACATAGGACTGCACGTCAGCTCACGATGAGAACATCAAAATCAGCATCATGAGTACTGGTACCAAACTCAGTACATATAAAATGTCAATTGGACTGGTGGAAAGCACAGTGGCCTGTAATATCATACAAACTCGTTTATGAGAATGTGTTGGCCTCTCCGTTCATTGTACTTTATTAACTACTTGTTTGGCCTTATTCTACTTAGCAAATGTAGTTTGGAAAGCCACAAAAGTGACTTTCTTTCTGAAATGTCCTACTGATTTATTTGTCCATAGTTCATTAGCTGCAACCAATTGAACTGGCTTTTTACAAATGTTGACTAATGATAATGCAAAACAGGCTTCACAATGAAAGTATCTTCACAATTACCTTATAAAACCTTTTCTCAACCCTCAAATCAATTTTAAGGACACCTTTTCGGTCCTATGTTTAGTGAGTAACAGAGATATTATTGTTTGTTTTTTACCTTTAGCCTTAATGAAGAAAAAGCATAAAAACCAAAGTGTGTTTGTCTCTTACTCTCTGAAGTTGCAGATGGCACATTCTCTCAACTGGCACATCAAGTTTCTCTGGCTGTTAATACTTTTGTTTTATTGTTCCTGACCCAGGCTTCACAAGAGCGTCTTTCAATGTCTTCTTATTTTTTTGCATCTGCCAATGCTTAGGATGAGACCACAGATGGCCTTGAAAGAAAACGCTTATAAATCCTCTCTTGTTGATCTTATACCAGTAGTATTCAGATAGTGTATGTGTGTGTGTGTGTGTGTGTGGTTCTGTGCAAGCATGCCTGTGTGCATTCTCATCCCTCCCCTCTTCCTGGGCTTTGTTAGGCCAGGTGTGCCTAGTCTCAGTGCAGTGCCCAAGGAGCCGTGAGAACGCAATGGCCGGCCCTTCTATCCCTCCTCTATCTGATTTATTTCAGCCTCTATGGCATTTTAACAAACAAAAGTACCGCTCAATATTGATCTGGATCTCTCTCATTTCCCCACTCCGCTCCCTTTCTTTTGCTCAGGTCTAGGGTGGCTGCTTTAAATCAGGCCCTCTTGACATTTGCTTAATGTCTAATTAGCCATGGGTGGGCATGGCCTTTGATTATAGGAAGTGCCTGGAGGTGGAGCTGCAATGACTACTGAATTTTGACAAAACACCCCAGACTGATCAATCACTGCCTGACACATTGTTTTGTCCTTAATTTTAGAGTGCTTGGTTTAGGGATATGTCCCCTTGGTCACCTTATTCTGAGTTCAAATGATGTGATTTCCTCTCATGTGCCACTTTTCCTGGGCCGTGATGCATGTCTCTAGATCCACTTACATTGACTCCAGGGTGTACTGCAATCGACTCATCAATCTGAAGTGCACTGAGTTGGTACAGATAGCTAAACCTCATTGTCAGTGTGGCAATTATTGTTGCAATTATTTGAGCCCATTTTAACAAATAAAACCTTCAATAATGAGTCTAGCTGCCTGATAAGCTCTGTGTCTGCAAATAGTTTGGAGGAAAAATGGAGTAATGGAAATTTCAGAAATTTGGTATATTGTTTTTACAAATACATGCCTAACACATTTTTTAGGTTTTATGGCCTGAAAAAGGATATTCATGGGGTTTGTATTGCTAAGAGGTTTTGGATACAGAGCCTCAAAAATGAAGCTTTCTTACTCTGGCTCTTCCAGCCTTCAAGGCTTCCCCCTCTATCCCAAACACTGGCCAGATGGCCGGAAAGTTGACTTTATTTAAATCTGGTAATTCCGGCTCTTTTCCTACACCCCCTCCCCACAAGGCCCTGCTCCCACCCCATCTCACTCCTCCGCCTCGCTATCTTCTCTCTGAAGATCACGGCAGTGGTGTGCCAGCGGGTAACAGCCTCAGCTTAGAGTGGACATGTGAGAATGACACAGTGATGACATGCTCCTGCAGAAGAGATTAGAGGGTCACAGAGAGAAAGTGAAAGAAGTGAAACATTGAAAACAACAATTGATTCACATATGGCAGAGTGATGAATGTAAGGTATTTGTTAAATGATGAACATTTGTTGTTTGTATAGGAATTCTAATGTACATGTTTTTGCCATGTTAAAGGATGATGCTTACATTTTCAAGATTACATTTTTTTATCTTGAAACTGCAAAAACATCTGAAACAGAAACAAAAATATTTATTTATCATAGTGTAAACATGACAACTTGTTTAAGCTACTTTGCCTACTGTGCTACCGTGTCTGTTACGTATCATCACTGCACCTGCCTCTTATTGTCTATTTAAACTGTCATCCCACCTGCAACTTACACTTGAATGGGTACCTTTAATCTTGCCATCCTCCTTTAAGCGAGACCCCACACTGACAGAGTAATGTCCCCTATTAAAGCCCTCATTAAAATGAGGGTCATGGGTCAGCCAGCAGTCCACAGGACATCAGGCTATCATTAGGGCTAATTGTTGGCTTGTGATCATCCTCCTTCCTCTGAAAAAAAATACTTTTCAGTTTTTTATACCCTGTAGTCCTTTTGTTTTTTAAGCTTTCTTCACATATTCAACACGTGTAGCCTGTAGCAAATTGTTGTTAAAAGGCTTGAAGTCTGCTACATGAAGTGGAAAATACAAATTTACAACAAAACCTCTGACATCACTGTTGTGTGCCATAAGACCCCTTGTGCTGCATATATATCCCAGTTCTTCCTCTTCTATCCTCTTTCAATACTCCCCACCTTAGAAGATCTGTCTTTTAAGCGACCCCTTTTTGAAAAGAGAGTAGCCCACTTCAGTAGTCTTCCACTGTGTGGCCATCTGAGAAGGAAACTGAATATAAATCCCTAACAATAGGTAGGGTGCTGGGGGAATAGGCCGAAACGGCCATTTAGCAGGTGCACCTTCATGGCCTCCACACAGTTCCCACACATATCACCGAGACTGGTGGCCTGCCCTAGAGAGTACCCCTGAATCACCATCCAAGATCAAGTAGCGATCAATTAATGGGAGAACAACGCGTCCGCTGGGGATGTCCAGTGTCCCACCCTCCCCTGCTTTGACTCATAGAAGTGCCCATTTGCAACTCTATCTGTGTGGCTGCTCCATGTCAATGAGTGTGGGGCTGGGGGGACGAAGATATTATCGGGGTGACTGTGAGAACCGGCACTGGCATTTTCACTGGGCCGACCTTTGTTTGCGTGAGTGAGGGCCGATCCACAGTGCTGTGATGAGGTCACCTGGCAAAGCAGCAGGGGGTCCCATATCTATTGTTAAACTGAGACAGAGGGATGAGAACTGGGGTGGGGTGACAAATAGACTCTGCGGCTTGGGAAACCCATATTAGACAGGTAACTTCATGAAGGTTTTTTGGTCAGACTACATAGGAAATAATTAATATTTTCCTCTTACGTAACAGCACTCCAACATATGCAGCCAACTATTTGGATATCAGGTGGTATTTGACATTCCTTTCCTATCTGTTCAAAAGAAAAACCTGTTTACTCATGGTTGACTGCTAGTGATATGTCAGCATTGATCAGTGAGTGTGACTCTGCTAATTGCATTCTTGTCGAGAGGCAAATAGACTTCATCCTGAACACTGATAAGGTCATGAAGCTAAATTATACCAGGAAACACTGTCTGCTAGGTTATGTTACTGCTGCACTGATACCTAACAACTGATAAATCATTATGGTTAAGACTTGATTATGTGATACAGCACACTACAGATACAGTGTGCCTGCTAACATGTTTGCTTCCTGTGTAAAAGTAATGCTTGGGTCCTGTTGGTTTTGCAGTTCACTCTCCAGAACACATGCTGATAAGTTTGTGTCTATATTGTGGGTTTTCTTCATAAGGCTAGGATTGTGGTAAAAGGGTATTCATAGCTTTTCCAACTCAGGCAGCTCCCCATTGGCAGTGTAGCCACCTCTGAGAGCCCCGGCAGTGAATAAAGCCATAAGTTATAAACAGCCTTATATAACTTCACACCCTCAAATATCATTGGAACATTTTCTTTACCTTTAGGTAACCAGTGAGCCTTGTTAATGCAATGATTGATGGCTAAACTGTTCTCTTAAGGATACTTTTTTTTAGACAGGGAGTAAAATCACAGTGATTCTGCCCATATAGAAAAAATACAAGAATACACAATACACATAATGATTGTTCTGTAAGGATTTGTAGTTCATTTTATTATCTAAAAGCAACACATAATTCTGGGTGAGGAGCCCATTCATGGAATTTGACCCAGTTGATTGAATAGATCCTTTCTTTTTAGTTCTCCTTTCTCTTCACCACCAGCAAACCACGGAGTGATGGGAAACTAACCTGCAATTATTGTGACCAGACAACCCCAACAAACTAGCCTGTAATCACTATCAACCAAAGCAGGAAGGGGGAAAAGGGTCCTGAGTGAAAAAGCCACCCCTCCTTTACCCATCACTACTAAGACCAAAAGAAATGCTGCATCAGTAAACAGGGAGGTCTTTAGGGGGCTTCCCTCTGTTTTCCATGGAATCACATTGTTAGAAGCTCGTGTAAGCTCTGCCCATGGCTGACAGCAAGGTAGATACTCAAACCACCTGTGACACCTAGCCCAAACATAACCTTTTAACCTAAGGTCATATCCACTGTACCACGCTGAAACCATGACAACAGCCTCTTTATATTAATAAATCATCTAAATCATGACATGCAATCTAATAATAGTCCTGATGAATAATTTCAATTTGCGCTGAACTTCCCTTAAAATGTAACTTAGGAGCATATCAGATTTGAGATATATTAGATACATTTTGTGCCTTTACATAACACCACATAATCATAATCATCAATACTTTGGGTGTGTTTCACACACCCAAAGTATTAATCCATGGATAGATCTTTACAGTCAAATGCCTAATGTATTAAGCTTTCTGTTTTTCTTTGGAGAGCAAACTTGATTTCTCGGTTCATTTAAATTTACAAGAGTCAAGCAAATGGAATATACATATATGTACTTTTTTGGAAAGGGTTGTTTTATGACATCAAAAACAGAATCTGTGGTCTCAACAGTCCAGGTTTGATGCAAAAGCCTGTGGAACCTTTTATGCAACCCGGCGTCCAGGAGATTTATCCAAATATTTTGCTTTCCACCCTTTTTGAGCCTTTTAGCCCTTGCTAAAGGAAAAGTGCTAGCTCCAAAAAACCACACAGAAGAACAAAAAGTCCACAGGTTTGAATGTCCTGAGTGGGCCATTTGCCAGGTCTGTTCCACATGCAGGATGCTCACACACACAGACTGGCTCCAGCCTCCCAATCCTGCAGAAACATATGAAAACAGAAACAAATCCCACCACGAGAGCCAGAACCACTGGTCAATGAGAGTATAAGAGACTGTTTTAGTGCAGGAACACCATAGATCACCCAAGAAGATTAGCCTCTGTGCTACAGGGCCTTGTGTAAATCTCCTTCTAATTGGCAAGGGAATTTGATTTGACTCATGCACTGTTAGAGGCCAGTGCTCATTATTGCTGCCCAGTTAATGCATAAACAGAGGTCTCAGCAGGTCCCCACTAAGTGGTACCAATGATCAGATAGCAGCCTCTTGGTCTGAGAGGCAGCCTTGAAGGAACTTAATTGTTCTTATTGCAATAAGCGCAATCTTTTAGAAGTAATTTTTTTGCTAAATAAGGTCAAAGTTAATTCCCTCAAAAAGCACTATGTTTTAATGTGGGTCAATTACAATGATGATAAATAAAATATTTAAATATTTAAAATACATTTTAAATAACATCAAATATTTAAATTTGTTGGATAAGGTATGTAAAAAGCTATGGCTAGAGTATTTAAGGTATCCTTTAATCTGCTACATGTGCCTGTAGTATATATACATATATATATATATATATATATATATATATATATATATATATATATATATATATATATATATATAGGTACTACAGCTATAAAAGTTAATGCGTCATAATCAAACTGTACTTTCTTTTTTTCTTTCCCTCTCTCTTCATGTCCACATCAATACTCAATAACTGATTATAATTATATTTTGCATGACATTATCTTGCCTCTTCTTTCTACATGAAATGTTTGAAAATTTTAGACAAAATGATTGAATGTATGATTACAAACTTCTTTCCAGTCTTAGGCTGAAAGAGTGTTATCAGTGGGATGAGTGGGAGTGCTTTTGTTCCTGTCCATCCCCCTTTATTGGGAAAAACAGGTCCCTCATTGCTCTCAGTGGGATTATGGGTGCTTTCAAAGAACAAGAATTAAGCTTGGTTACTAATTTGACAAAATTGAGGCCAGTAAGTAGCATGACACAGCAGGGTCTGACTCTCTGGTTATTAGCTATCATGCTGAGACTGCCTACAGGCAGCAGTAAGGGTCAAAAGGGAAGACGTAGGCAGCTCCTGGAGACTGTAACGGAGCCAACCACCCACCTGTGTGCTCTGTGGGGTGGAGGGACAAGGGCAGAATAATCCAGGATCCATTAAAGTGTGACTGATGCCATTCCTTTCGGGTCTTATGACTGGATATCTTGCTTATGGCAGCCTGGGGATAGCTGGCTTATAATGTGGGATAGACAGACCCACAGCAGGCTGCTAGTGATCCAGATTCTGGTCCTTAGACACTGACCTCACAGTGGAATCTACTTTGCTGCCGAATTAATTTTTCCATTTCACTAATGGGTGATCTCATTGTATAGCAATAACATATTTAATGTGACAGCTTGTCAGGATAGAAAATGAAAGTCAAACTTGGAAGCTCAATCAAATATTGACACACCTAAAAAGGTATCTGTTGTATGTGTGTGTGTGTGTGTGTGTGTGTGTGTGTGTGTGTTTGTTATGTTCATTTGTACATTCCTTGAATACATTATCTGGAATTAACTGTTCCTAAATACCATTACAACATGCAATTTATTTTAATAGTGTAAACAAACAGGATTTGCTGGAACTGCTGCTTGTGGTATGAACAGCTCATGATTAAATCTGTAACTAACAGTGGGTGGTATATCCAACCTTTCATCACTGGCCAATATTCTATGCCTGTCCCCAGATTTGCCCTAAGATGACGGGTGACAGGAATTAGGATAAGACTTGCTGACCACTAGACTGAAAACAACGTCCCACAGAGCCAAATTACCTTTTTGGAAAACAAACCCTGGCTCCTCTTTTCTCCTTGTAAAAAAACCCATTTGAATATAATAAGGTGTTGGAAACTGTCAAATTATCTAAAGTACTAGGAGGAGATGCAGGACTTTGACACTATTTGTATGTGCTGTATTCTTTGTAATTAAAAGTGTGAAAGCATTATTTATTTATATCTCAGTGTGACTTATTGGAACAAAACTAGTGTGCACTAATACCGTACATCTTTCTCAATAGACATTATAACAGTTTATAATACAATGAAATTTGTTAAATAATGCAACACTAAATTGACGTCTTTACATATATGAGAATTCCTCCCAGCAGGATCACAACTCAGGGGTCTGCTTAAGCAGCTATATGGTCTTATACTTGTAAGCCCTGATAAAGGGGTTTCTCTCCACAAATCCTGTTAAAACAAAGCCGTGCTGAGATGCCCCAGATGATCATTTCAAGCCCAGAGGAAGCTGACAGGTCTGCTCAGCAGAAGTGTCTCTTTAATGGTTAATGTGATCCCCTGTGGTGCCCCTGCGTGAGCCAATTGTTTAGGTCCTGGTCATATTGAGTGGTTATCTGGTGGGAAGAGCTGCTCTAGGCTATGGCTGTTGCACAGGCTTGTGATCCTTTTTACCAGAGGTGTGACACCCCATTGATCCAAGGCTAACTGGCTTTGAACTATAAAGCACAGACACTGATGGATTGAATATGCATCACATGGAAGTCAGTCATTCTAGTGATTTATGCCACTCTCCTGTGTTGCTACTACAAAATGAGGATAACATGGTATGACTTGGACTGTGATAGTTCTGATACTTGCAGGGGTAACTCTAGTAGTCTGATCACATCATTAGGTCTTGACCTACCTAACCCCAGACTTTGGGAGACTGAGCTGTAACCAAGGGAACTGATGCAATGATGAGAACCTGAAGGGGACCCAGTCTGAGAGCTGAAGCTACTGGTGTAGATAATGCTAATGAACAGGCATGCAGTGAAACAAAATGGCTTAATTGTACTGGACTCATCTCGTGCTGAGCCACAAAGGCTAGGGGGAGGTTACGCTTCCAAACATAGATTATTGTAATCCTCCAATAATTACTGAGCCACATCTTCTCATGGGAGCAGTGGGGCACATGAGAGGAGTGGACTCTGCATACTTATTCGTTATGGCACCCACTGATGACAAACCAAAAAGCTGCACAAATCACATTTCATGTCACTCAGACAATGCATGTGTATGTGGTCCATAGAGAGCCAGCTGAGGAGATACGCAACTGTGAAAGTCCATGTCAATGGAGCTGAAAGCACTGACTTTTTGTATTACGGAAATTTAGAGCTATAATGTGTTTTTATAATGCTTGCCTGTGTCACAATGGCCTTCGTTTTAGGCCTTTTCAATGCCTTGAAAATGTTACGCTTCTATTCTCCCTATGAAGCCACAGAAAGCCCACTTGGCCAGGCCTGCCCTTTCTGGCTTTTGACGGGAAGCTCATGATTTTAAATGTACGGCTCATGCATAATGAATGAGACTGCACAGGATGTGAGGGCAGTGCATCCAAGAGCACCTGGGCCAAACAAAGATGCCCTTTCTGCCATGGGATTTGTGCCCTGGTACCCGCTGTCACCATCGCCCGGCTCGCACCCAGCTGCGAAACATTCAAGCTCACCATGCACATTCATCTCATCAAAGTTGACTCAAAAAAGTGACACTGTCCACTCAGACATAAAGACCTCTTTATGGGGTTATTAATGATAGGCTGAAAGCTGTAGACAAATGTTTTGGGAACAAGTTTGTTACTGTGGCTGAGCGTGGCTTTGTTTTAACCCTTGGCAGTTCATTCGGGTGCATTCCACTGCTGTGGTGGCGTGGTCTTGTGGGTGTTGAATATGTCAGAGGTTAGGAAGCACATCTGATTGTCACAGTGTCGCAGTATGTGTAGTATCTTTTTTGTCTCTTTTTCAAAAGTCATCGTCCGAACAACCTTATCTCAACAACTGCAGAGTTGCAAGGACAAGGAATAACTTTATAATAACTTATTCAGGCTGCTGACCTTTAGTGACAGGTGATCATCAAAATGAGTCTTGGAGTTGACCCCTGCACATGACACAATCTTGTCTGGTCCTTTTCTGTAGACAATGGCAATGAGATTGAAAGGAATAATTAGCATCGTCTGTGCTTTCATTGAGCCTCAGACTGAACAGATGATAAATGATTAATATATGCATCCCACAAGACAAAAAAACAAAAACGCCTTGGTAGCTACAAACAACCCCACACAACAACAATTTATTTGTGAGCATGTGCGTGCATGTCTGTGTATGTGCAGACCCAGCCGACTTGGCATAGAATGACCCAGTGGTATTGTTGCAGTGTTTGCAGCCTCAAGCATGGCAGGATTTATGCCGATGGGGGTGTGTTGGAATCCAGTCTCTCTCGTCCAGCCCAGCTGCATAGAGAACAAAACCAAAGGCCCAGCTGCAGATATTAGCATGGGCAGTCTCTCTCTCTCTCTCTCTCTCTCTCTCTCTCTCTCTCTCTCTCTCTCTCTCTCTCTCTCTCTCTCTCTCTCCCAGTCCATGTACCCCCATGCCACAACATGCCATAGGGCTTTTGTGCCTGACTCTGTTGTTATGGTAATGACTCAGCCCACAAGAGAGAAGAAAAAGGAGAGATGTTAAAAGTTGATTGCAGACAAAATTGAAAGCGAGAAAACCAATAGGAAACAAAGAGGGGACAAAATATAAAAGAATTCTTAATTAATTATTGAGTTCCGCTTAGAAAGTCAAGTCAGTGTTGCCGAACAAAAGCACTAGCATACTAGCATTAACACACAAACGAACATGCACCCGCAAACACACCACACACACGCACACACACACACACGCGCACACACCACAGATGAAGCCCCACATGAAATACAAACAACCCTTTCTTGCTGGCTGGACCTAAATGTAAATAGTATGAAATGTGAATATGTTATTGCGCAGGTATGCTCATTTTCTTTTATTTCTCCACAAAGCTCTTGTCCACCTACCTGGCTGTGTTTTTTAGATCTACAGCACAGATTATATGTGACACTGACCATATGGCATCAGTTAACTGAGAAAAAGCAAAGAGAACCAAAACAAAAATGTATTCAATTTTCTTTGTTTTTTCCAGAGATTTGTCAGCTGTGACAAAGTGAAGTATGTAGCAATAAAACACATGATCTGTAACAGGAGCAGAAAAGTTTAGTATCACTTTAGCAAAACTGCCAAAGTAGTGCAAAGTAAATGAAATACACTCCCGTTATTATTATCATTCCCACCTTTTCACAGTGTTTTTGTCTAGCCTCAAAGACCATGATTCCACTGGTGCTTTACATGGTGAGACCTGCCACAGACTTGGCATGTGTGTGTGTGTGTGTGTGCATGTTTGAGGAAAACAGGCAAGGTCTCCTTTAGGTCTGGAAGCTATCACTGCAGTTCTCCACACTCTGTGGTCGAACACATAATGTTCTGCTTTGCTGGAGAGCAGGTAACTAAGATCTCTCTGACCTAACTCCCTTATATTACACACTTTAGGCACTAGGTAATGCTTTCTTTTTGGCAGCATAACCAATATAGTGCTACCAACCTAACCAAGCATGGATTTAAACTTGACTCTGTCTATCCACACGCGCTCAAACACACAGAGTAACTGCTTTTTCCACTGCCCTATCACCCGCTGCTAGTTGGCAGGTTGGACAACTCACTTGTGCCACTGCAGCCCTGCTCTATTACAACGATCAGACAGATGGCTGTATAAAAGGGGTCTCCCTCTGTGTGGCCTACCAAAATCCTGGCCAACTTCTAGATGCCATGATGATGAACGGACTGTTTTCAGTCTCCTGACCTCACTTATAGTTAATGTATGCAAAGTTTCACATGAATGTGATGTATATGCACTTTTGCCTAGACATGAGTAAAGATTTCCCATTTGTTCAGTCTGACCTTTTCACCAGAATAAGTGTATTTGAATGTATGTTCGCACTCCTGAAGACATATTTTTTTCACATGAGCATGCTATGTGACACAGGCACATAAACACACTCATGCACCACTGCTCACTTGCATGCACACATACTGTACGTAATTCCCCTATATAATGTGTCAGTAATTAAGTGTTTTGACAGCACATGCCCGTGCAGTGTGGACCTTTATTTTTTGTTCTCTTCCTCCTGTTTCTATCTGTTTTCTTTCTTTCTCTGATTTGGAATTCCCAGCCATTTTCTTTTGTAAATAAACACTGACACGTTTTTAGCTAACCTCTTAGCCTTAATGTACAGTAGTCAGACATTTAAAGCAACACAATTAAATTAACCAATTACATGTGTCACTCATTGACTGTTTATTGACATTAGATAGGCCACAGGGATAAGGAGAAATCCATGTTTTAAAAGCATACCTTGGCTAAATTCAATCCATTTCCTAATTCAGAGGTATTTATCTGTTGGCGTCAGCCAGGGACACTTAAGTCTTGTAGGGCAACGTTTGTCAAAATAAATTTCCCCATATGGCTAGTGGAGAGTGACAAGTGTGTATTTAATAAACCCTGATTTGTTTACCGGCTGAGCACTTAAGACCATAGGCTCCCTGAGCAATGACAGCTTGGACAACAGTCAAATCCATGTTGGGATGCAATGTTACTCCCCGTGTGTACATCGGAGTAATGAGACAGTCTTGAACATTCATTATATTCTGTGCAATATTTAGATGTGGAGGTAAATGCGACTCCAGTTGTACCTCATTAATAAATTATAAAAAGCTGAAGCAAGAGACCTAGCATATTTGGTTAAGTGCTAGAAGTTACAATGTTGGTTTCGTCTTTACGTTTCGTCACTTCCCCTCTTCCTGTGTTCTGCAGTGATTCATTTCTTACTTTGAACTTTTTTCTCACACTGTTGCTGTTCTTTAGACTCTCAGGCCATAGCACACGAAAAATATGTTTTTTTTAACCAATCAATAACCTGCAAATTGAAATAGTTCTAGTCATCCACTTAAAAAAAGTCAATTACAGTTCCAGCACTTGAAATATAATTCTAGTGTTGGCAAATACTAGTCCTTCCACAAAGTCTAGTTAAAGACAGATACTATTCAGCAACATATGGAGGGCTGACCATTAAGCTGTTCTTTCACTCAGGAGGACAGACAAACAGGAGGAAATTTACTGCTCTAATCAAAGCCCTGCCGGCTGCTGGAAATTGACCGTGAATGACGTCATCAACCTGTCCACACAATGATGGTTTGATTGGTAAAGTATGCAGGATGCTTGGGCAATGAAAAAAGCACCCCCATTTCCCACTTTTACAAAGAATGGGCAATGTGAGAATTTTGCTCTTGTGTTTGGTTTTTGTCCTGTCGTACATTAGGAATGGGGATTCTTAGCTGAATCTTTCTTATTTTAGTAAGACAAAGGGAGAAGGGTTTTAGCAGAGAGGTATACCAACTTATTTATTTGCTCTTATTTTATGCAAGACAAAGACAATTATAAGTTAATCCTGGAATAATGAAATTAGACATTTTTGGTAACAGACTGGTTACACATCTCATTAACTGAAATAATACATGCTCTTCTTGCTGGATATTTCATAAACTTTTGGCTAAAATGCCAAGAGGTGCTGTAATATTTTTGTAGCACGGTTTCTACGTTTGAGGTTAAGCAAGTAGTGTTGTATGTGCCCTGTATGTGATGATGACGGTGTTTACATGGTGTCTGTGCAAAATCAAACACAGGCTCTCCGAACACCTTTATCCCCTCTGAGCATAAAGAAAGTCAACTGTACTCTGTCTTCAAGTCCCTGGGTGGAAGAAGACTAATTTGGTTACTTGCTTCAGTATGATGGATGGATTGTGTTTAGTTTGCAAAAACAGTCATGCTTTTGATTTTGATATACAACTTGGACCCTGGAGGATATTTCAGAGAAAAAAACTTGAGAAGTATAAGATGTGATGAGGCCCCCTTTTACCTGATGCAAGCACGTTCCTGGATTCAAAGAATTTCAAATTAACCTTTAACCTATCATTGTAAAATGAATGGTATATTGCACCCTAAATTATGCACCATGAAGTAAACTCTCACAAATCATAAAATGTTCTCAGATTGAAAATGTACATTTCCAAACATTTGGAGCAATACTCAAAGATGTCCTGAGGTGGTAATGAATGGAATGTAAATTGATTTTATGGGACTGTAGTGGTGTTGGACTTAGAGCAAACTAAATGCTGGCCAAGTTTTCCTGGCAGGAACCTTTTATTGGTATTCAATGATAATTAAAAACTCAGACTTATGCAGAGGCTTACTTTGTCTTTTAGAGAGAAGCAAAGTCCAAGTGTAAATAAAGAGAAATTAATTAAATGTTAGACAGTTTAGTGTGGCGCCATGGAAAGAGTACACAACTTCAAAACATGCCAAATTCTAGATGAATTAAGTCGGGTGATCTGTCAAATATTGCCTCGTTTTGACAGGACATATACAGTTTCAGTGACGTGGCTGAGCAATTGAGAGAAATTGGGCAACGTTCACTAAGTAAACACAGGACAGTCCCAGGACGTATTTTTGTTGTTTTTGTTTTTAAATTGGTGCATTGCAAAGTAGGTTGACTTATATTTTCTGTAAACAAATGGTTTCATGGTACTGCTTTTAAAAGAGGAAGTCTTAGCAATGAAGCTAGCCATCACGGTGCCTTAGTACACATCAGCAGAGATGGCAAAAGTACTCACTTTCCGTACTTAAGTAGAAGTACAGATACTTGAGTTAAAAAATACTCTGGTAAAAGTGGAAGTACTGATTAAACTTCTTTACTCAAGTAAAAGTAACAAAGTACAGGCTTGGAAATTTACTTAAAGTATAAAAGTAAAAGTAGCCTTGCGAATGACAACCATTTTCTATGCAAAGCTACCTGGAGCACACAGATGTTACTAGAGAGACGCTGAGGAACTTCAGTGGACATGGAGAACACAGTCTTTATATGGCAATGGCTACATTTTAAATGGATGTCTGCCAACAGGCCTAAAACATCACATATATGATTATTATGACAGAAACTGGGACTCCAGGTTAATAAGATTCTGACTCATTAGCAAGATATGAATTCAGTTGTGATTCTGTGAGAATTCACAGATCCAGTTTATATTTTTAATCTTCCCTTAACATTTAAATGAATCTACATGTATGTGTGTGCTCAAATATGGCTTCTGGGAATAAAATAAAGGATTAAAATATGAATGACTAAACAGACATTAATGAAGAAGTTCCCCAGCACATTGGCCAGGAGTCCTTCTTGATGCCTACTGTCTCAAACATCTCTCTCTGATAAGGCCGAGGATGATGCTTGTCTGCCAGATCTCTGTTTTCTTCATTTTCAATCATGTCTATGTGTAAGTAAGTAAGTAAGTAAGTAAGTAAGTAAGTAAGTAAGTAAGTAAGTAAGTAAGTAAGTAAGTAAGGTTTATTTGTATAGCACCTTTCACAGATAAAAATCACAAAGTGCTTCACCGTAAAATGTAATACAATACCAACAAAGTACAATACAATGCATATGACACTTAAAAACAAATGGAAAACATAAAAACGAAACCATAAAAAACCACACGTCTAACTAAATGTGCTAACGTTAGCGCCATCAAGCCGCAATGATTTGCTGTGAATTAATGCAGAATGCTGAATCTGTTGAGTTGCGTCAAATGCAACGTACAGTAGGCCTAGATATTCCCATCTATTTAGATTTAATATGGTATTGATGATGTAAACAATGATAACGATAACTCCAGTGAAATGATGTGAAAGTTGAGGACTAGATTAGGACTGGATTAAAAGCTGATTTTGGTTTCCAACGTCCCCCCAGGTGTGTCTGTTAAAACAGACGGAGACAACTTCTGTCTGTCTAAGTTTTCATCCACTTGTCAATTGAATTACAGTATCTGAAGTTGGTGAACAGGTGAAGACCACACCAAAACCACTAGCTAACTTACTTTAAATGTGAAGAACTATATACTAATAACGGGCTTAAGTGAACTGACAACATGAGTTATACGACTTACAGTTCTCAAAGACGCACACACACAATCTCAGCTGATTATCCTCCGGACAGATATTCTCTTTTTCTCCGTGCGGCGCGCGCACCGCTCGCGGTGTGGCGCGTGTCGCGCTATTTTCCGACATAACAACCTCTTGTACAAAACAAAAGTAACGAGCCAATTTTGTAAAATGTAAGTAGAAAGTACCGATATTTGTGTTCAAATGTAAGGAGTAAGTAAAAGTCGCCACAAAAATAAATAGTAAAGTAAAGTAAAAATATCAGAAAAATCTACTTGAGTACAGTAACGGAGTATTTGTACTTCGTTACTTCCCATCTCTGCACATCAGGTCAGTTCAGCACTGAAGAATCATTAGATGGCAAATTATAGAGAATAGGTTATACAGAAGGAGCTTTTTTATTGTTTTGTTTAGCTCCTCTTATTGTTTACTTTGAATTGTTTTTTAGCCTCATACACCGAGACAGGTGCAATCATTGTTACCGAAGTTTTTTCAATTGTAGTTGTTTGTTATTGTAAAGAATATTTTAAAATGTGTTACATAGGACATGTAATTAAACATATACAATCAGGTATAAACAATTAATTATGAGCTCAAATCAATGCCAATTTTTGGCATTGTTATAACAAAGTCTGTCTAACACAAAAATGAAATCATGCATCATATTATATTTAAAATTGTCCCATTACCCTTAAAAGTGTAAAAGAGAGAGGTAACAGGGTTTGTGGCTAGAAGTGTCTGATTGGGCCCTCAACAATGATTGTGGTCTAAATGGCTTCACAAAGCCCAGAGCCAGTTTGTTTAAACCAAACTAATCCAAGCATGGAGGCAGGACACTGAAATTGCAGGCCTCCCGAAAGGTGATCTGGCAGCAGAGCTATGGTCCAAGGGCTAAAGTTTACATAGGATAATAAAAATAATGAAAAACAAAACTGGTTGCCCAGTTACCATACATTTATCTATGTTTTATCTATATTATTTTGTTATTGTGCATTTATCTATGCTGTTGCTAGTATACCTATATATACTTGTGAATTATAATTTTAAATAATAATAAATATTAGATTGATAAAAAAGAGAAAATAACCATTCAAGTTTTGAGAGACCAAGTATAACCATAGTAGGCATTCTTTAAAAAAAAGACGTTGACTGCATACCAATAGTGGCAAATTAATTAAAGGCTGAAAGAAATACAACTCTCTAGGAATTTTTCATTATTGGGGTGAATTTACTCTCTGTCCATTAGGCGATTAGACCTGACAACCTTGTCCCGCGTCTGCACCAGCAGTGTGGTAATCAGCAGTGTCTGTGAAAACCACAGTATGGATTTCAACCATGGACTGCTGAGGACTTCCATTGCTCACATGTGGCACAGAACACCTCTGCCAGGCCTGTCAGTTCATGTTCCAGGCCACTGCTGCCTAAATGGATCCTGATTGGCTATTTGGACAAGGAATTGTACAAAATGTTGACATATGAATCAATGTTGCTCCCCTATTTTACACTGTAAAGAGAAACATTAGGAGAAATAAATGCTATCCATGTAAGCTACATGAAATCCAATATGCTGTTTTCTTCATGTGTAATCAGTACTTATAAATGAAACTATACATCACAATTTCTATCATGGATTATTATGAGATTTTGATATGATCAATGCTACTGAGAGCCTGGAAATTGGGCTGTTTTGTCTGAATGTTTTGTACTGTTAAGTCTGGTGCATGATGGATGAGTTTTGGCATAATGCATTCAACCTTCCCAAAGTTTTGTCTACCTGGCATGCAAACTCAACAACCATCAAACCACACAGGTTCAGGAGCAAATTCTGTACAAGCAAATGATCTGCAAATGATAACTATAGCTGGAACAACAACGAGGGCATATGTGACTCTGACGCAACCCAGTAGACTTGTTGTTAGTTGTCGGCACTGCAGGATCACAAATTCCCAAACTAATCTTGCTCCCAGGTTGCAGTGAAAGGCCCCAACAACCTAGTTACTCAGTGTCTGTTTGTGCAATGTTTTGTTATTTGTCATTTGCAGCACTAACCCCCCTACCCTACCCTATTGTTGAAAGAAGTTTGACTCACAACCTCATACACCTTCTAAATAGCATCACACATGCAATGAGCTGTCAGCGAGCTATGGCAATGACTGACAACACAGCCATGAACAGGGAGAACCAAACACATAGACGGCAATTACAGCATCAGCCTGCAGAAGCAATGCAATGGAAAAAACAGGCTTGTTGCATCTCCTCCCAGAGTCCAGTTTGTGTGCAGGTGGAGCCTCTATTATCATTTGGATAGGCGTGTAGGTCATTGTTCTGGTCCTTGCACAGACTCATTGTGTGTCTGGTCATGTTTACAGGAGCCAGAGGAGAGATGATAATACTGGAACATTGTCACCTTAAATGCCAGTTTCCAGTTGCAAGGGTAGGAATGTAAAAATACATGTTTGATGTCTTTGAATTCCATTCATTTGCTAACAGACATATTCCTATAGTTGTTACATGATCAGCATGCAGAACTGCCACTCTGAGGTGTGACAGTGTGGAACATAAACTGTTGGGTACATGCTCTATGATTTATTTTCTTTTTTAAAGATTATTTTTTGGGGATTTTCCCTTTATTATAGTGACAGTGGATAGACATGAAAGGGGGAGAGAGATGGAGGTAGAGATGCAGCAAAGGGCCGCAGGTCAGAATCAAACCCCGTCCGCTGGAGGAGTCTGCCAATATGGAGCAAACGCTCTTACTGGGTGGTTAGAGGCCGTCCCATGCTCTATGATTTCTAGCTAAAAGGAAGTAAGGAAAATGGTGTGTCCCAAGTCCCTCTGATGGCGCCAATCCTCAAAAAACAAGTTATTGCCTTGTATAAGCAGTCCACAACAGCTGCACTGATGGTGGGGTTGAGGAAAAAAGCAAAAAAAACAGTCTAAAGCCAAATCACTTACCCCAGAGGAGAGTGACAGACTGTTTTAATTGCATTGGCAAAGGAAGTGGGTGGCCAGCGATGGCAAGCTGAGGCAGACAATAAAAAAAAAACCTTGCCTGTCATGTCTACCACTACATGTCAGCTGAGCACGGTGAATCACACTTGTGAGAGAGAAAATGCATGGTTGGCACATGCAAGGCAAAATTCTCTCCCACCACTGCAAAGACCCTGTACTGGGTTGGTTGACTCGACTGGCAGCGTTGGGTGGAAAGCTGGTGAGTCAGTATGTTAAAAGCACCCCTCATTGGTGGTAAAATTCATGTGAGGAAAATGATTGACAAAATGTTCTCTCAAGTAGATATCTTTCTCAGGAGTTTCCTCCAGTTTAACCAGCCTCCCCTACCTGTGCACAGTCACCCACATGGTTCCTGGCAAGCCTGCCTTGCAGACATGCAAAGGTCAGGTCCCACTTTAGGGCAAATAAGCTGCTTTACTGTAATGACATTGTTCAAGCTTCCCAAAGGCTTGTTTCTGAAAAAAATCAACATCATTGTTCTCTGGAATTCACATTTCACGAGGAACTGACTGGCAGGGTGAGAGGACACATCGTGAGAGTTCTGTTTTTAAATGTCACAAACAGTTTATCATTGTTTAGAGGCTTTTTGGCCAGAAGCTGGAGATATTACAACATTGCATTTTCTACTCTGAACAAATGCAAGGTCAAGGGAGTGAAACAGGAACAGAAAATGAAACAATGTTAGCTTAATGATAAAGAGGGAATCCTCGGTTTTTCAAAATGTTTAGAGCACTTTGTATTCATTAAACAAAATATTTTACTACATATTGCAGTTTTGCCGATTACTTACACACTGAAATCAAAAGTATTACACAATTATCAAGGAGCAAAACATTGGCCCCAGATGTGCACTACTACAAGCACAATGTCAGCCTCACATTTTTGCTAAACAATACACAAAGTGATTTGCAAACACTAAGCACACCTTTATACACTAGACACAGAAGTATATCATGATGTCACTTCCTTGCAATTCCAACCCATAGGAAAAATGTGTTGCTCATCTGTTGTTCAATCAATTTGAGCTTCTCATATTCATATCATTCTGTGATCATTTGTTTCTGAGTTACTTCTCCTAAGGGTCCCTTAGGAGCACGACATAAGCTAAAAAGAGACAAGACACCAGTAAGACAAAGGAGGTTGAATTGAGAAAACCGTTTGAGCAATACTTGAGAAGTGGGATAAACAGAGGAGATCTCATAATTGTATATCCCTGATTTCAACTATGTCTTGGCTATTTGAAATTTTCAAATAACTATATGAGCTAATTGAGCAATGTATTTGTCTCCTGGCCAAACACTTCAATGGTCAATTGTTACCACTTCAATCCAGAAGTAAGCACTATGAAAAGATCACATGTGAGCACTTTTTTTTCTACAACAATGGAAGATGTTGCAGAGAGAGCAAGAGGGAAGGTGAGAATGAGAGGGGGAGGAAGAGTGAGAGGTAGGGGTAGAGATGGTAAAAGGGTTCATGGCCAAAGAAGACAACACCTTTCAAATGAAATCAGAGGATAGTTGATCATGTCATCAACCATGCGTTAACAATGCTGGACAGAGAGTGCAGCCCAACTTGAGCCGTTTTACTGTCGCCTGTGTCGTCTGGACATTTAGACTGGAGTACAGGTGTTTAACCAAAATTTCTTTCACACTATATAGTACACCTCATGTTAAATTGTATCAGTTGGGTGACACCTGTTTACTTTATGAATAGCTGATGTCATACACTAATTGGACA
Source organism: Percina caprodes (assembly GCA_013375575.1). Classification (NCBI taxonomy): domain Eukaryota; kingdom Metazoa; phylum Chordata; class Actinopteri; order Perciformes; family Percidae; genus Percina; species Percina caprodes. Next base: position 7,535,351 of record JABXJD010000002.1, on the reverse strand, counting down.
AGTTTAAAGGACTGAGAGATGCAACCATGGTGGAGGAAGGGGCCAAATGTTCATTGAGGTACAGGAAAACTTGGTTTTGGAAAATAATGAAATCAATACAAGAAATTCAAAGCCACATCATCCAAGACATCATCATATTCAACAACATTCAACGAGTCAGTCTCTCTACATTGGCTCGCATTCTCAAGCAAAAGCAAATCAGAATGAAACAACTTTATAAGGTGCAGTTTGAGAGAAACTCTCAAAGAAACAAAGAGCCCAGATGAGCATATGGGGATGTAAGTATAATTTTGACTGCAGTACACTACACGCAACAGTGTTTCCCAGTGTACTGGATAACACCATATTGATAGGATTTTTGTTCTTTGTTTTCATGGGGTACTGGGAATTGATGCTCACGCAATATTATATTATTATTGATGAGGCTGGTTCATCCTAGCAAAGACCAGAAGAAGGGAGAGAAACATCATTGGCAACAGAGCCATTATAGATGTTCCTGGCCAACTTGATGGGAACATCACAATGTGTGCTACCATCTCCAATACGCATGGTGTCCTCCACCGAGTGTATGAATGATGCTGACCATCAAAGAAACCAGTACGTTGTAGTATGGGACAACATGAGCGTTCATCATGCAGCCCCAGTCCAAAACTGGTTTGCTGATCACCCACCATTTCTCGTGCAATACCTCCCACCATACTCACCATTTCTGAACCCCATAGAAGAGTTCTTTCGGCAATGGCGGTGGAAGGTTTACGGCTAGCAGCCCTTTGTGCACATGCCTCTCGTGCAGGCTATGGAAGAGGCATGTGATGAGATTGATGTGGGTGCGATTCAGGCATGGATACGGCACTCAAGGCGCTTATTCCCTCGATATCTGGCAAGGGAAGATATTGCCTGTGATGTGGACAAGGCATGTGGCCAGACTCAGTTGTGCGGCAAGATGCTTCCTAATTATTTTTCTTGCCTCTTTGTTTCTATATATTTTACTGTATCTGCAATTTTGTTTACAGTTTATTGTTTTTTGTTAGCATATTGTTGTTCAGTCCAATGTAAATATGTCTGCTGTTGCACTGATTTGTTTGGTGAGAAATAAAAAAATAAATGTTTCAACAACATGCGTGTATCTCCAAATGTTTCTGTGCATGTGAAAAATCTGAAGAATATTCTACAATTTGAACTATTTTAGTTTTATGGCAAGTATTATGATTAGTATTATGCTTTTCATTATACCCAACAGTGTGTAGTTGGTTAGACAAAAATCTGGTAATATGAATGAAGTGTGTGCCATTTGGTGCAATGTTGATTTTGATAATGCTAGTTGCAGTGCTTCATTTTGTATGTGGTATTTTGAATAAACCCAGCCTAGTTTGCAAAATTTTGTTTTAGCAATTAAAAAAAAAAACTGTAGGCACTATACAAATGCAGCAGGTAATTTTTTCAGATCTTTTTGGTTGTTTTTTTACAGCAATTGTAACCTGTAGTTGATACAGTATTGTATGTTTGTCTGTTGTTTGCTGAGCTAACTACTGTAGTACTGTAGCATGAAAACTGGGACATGTTTTGTTGTGATTCTCCATGTTGACTGATTTTGGCATATGGAGAGAAATAAATTATACTTTCCTCAGTCTGCAGCATTGGTTTTGTGTAGTGTTTGGTGAACTTATTGTATATTTGCACTTTCTCTGTGTACTTCATGTACAATACTCTAATCACTGAGAAGTATAATTGCCTAAAGTGTTTTAGGTTAGCAACAGCAGTGTGTAACTGATTCAAACGGAATTCAGTCATTTGAAATGTGTTTCATATGGTAACAATATGTTTTTTTTATAAATTAGTGTATAGTTTTTGCAAGAGTGTTTCTTTTTGCAAATATGATATGTTCTGCTAATTGGGTGTGTGGCTGTGCTAATAGTGTGCAGTGTTTTGAAAAACCGGTCCCTGTTTTTAAAATAGTGCTTAAGCAATAAAAAAAACTGTATTGGCATATTTTTGTCAGTTTAATATCAAATGATATAAGTACAACTTGCAGTTATGTTCCTTGTTTTTTCAGTACAATGCCTTACTATCGTATGTGTACAGAGTGATTTGTGGGTCCACTCTCACACCAATCAGGGAGCATATTCATTCATTTGTATATTTACGGTAGGCAAACCGAAAGGGTACCCCATGTTAATTAGCCACTTACAACAACATTGCTTTTTAATGAAGCATGCATCCACCAGTGTTCTTCAGGCTACTGTTTATTTAATTTCTTCATTGTAATGAAACTCAGATGCCTCATGTTTACATCAGCAGAAGTCAATGAATGCTTTTCTAATTTGCTTCAGCTAGAGGTAAGGTGAACCATATATTTTCATACTGTTGTTCCACTGGAATAAATAAGACTTGGTACTGTAATTAGGCTGAACAATTAAGTTTGCAATTATGCCATGTCTACTTAATGTACAGTAAATGCCAAATTGCTACTAGGGGTGATGGCAGTGACATCTAATTGTAAATAGAAGCAGTCAGTAAGTTGCTGACAATTTAATCAGTGTGGCCTTATGAACAAATGTAAAGCAGCATTGCAGATTTCTATTCTTTTCAAGTTAAATACATTGAATATACAGTGGGAATGTGGAAGGGAAATACATTTGATGTTATGCTATAATATAGATGTTAGAGGTTGGGATTTCTTTGCTCTATTCTTTGTAAGTAGATTCCAGGGACCTCTCAGACTTCCTGCCACCAACGCTGGTCGGGTTACGCCAAGGGGCGTATGAAGATTGTTATCATCCGGTGATCCGTCAGAGTAAATAGGACATATTCTATACACAGGAAATGCATGCATTCCACACAACTGAATGGTCAAAACGTCCAGGACAGCTGAAGATAAGTGGTTCATTCTGTGAATGGAGAAATGAGGGAACGTGAACAAGTATTGTTTGGTCTGCAATCTGTCTTCGAGAGAGACAATGACCCTTTGATTGTAGTCTCAGTGGCCCCCTAGATTCAAGTTCAATGCCAAGGAATCAATAGGCTATGGCGCAGGGGCCCCAGTTGTCATAGGTCAAATGAGTGGGATGGTGCATTGTGCGTGAGGGGGAAAATGGGAAGTAGATGTGTTATAAGGTCAGACAGAGAGATTTCCCATTGAAAAAAGAACACCACAAATCAACTGAACTGTGTCTTTTCTGACCTTTGACCCCAATCATGAAATATGCTTGTGACCACATCTGATTTGACAACCATTTAAATTAGCTTCAATAATTAGCACATTCAGGTGCAGTTCTGCTCTATGGATTACTTGTGTAGTAGCTTAACACATTGACTTTTTGTATTGTGTAAATATTTTTGCTTTATTATTGAAGCACACCCTTAATTATTTCAAATGACATTGTGGTACACCTTTATGTTACCTTGAATTCTCAATGGCATTGTTTCTGCCTTTTTTGTTTTCTGACTTTTCTTCCTTTCTTTCCTTCCTTTATATTTTATTAATGTGCACACATTTTCACATGGCCTTTTGCACGGATAACATTATGCAGCAACAGTTTCATTGGATATTGTGTGCTGACGTCTGTCTTGCCAGGTGTCCTCTATCAGTCTCACTCACTGTTACAGTAAGCTACTCGTCTAATCTAGAAGTCAGGATGATTACTTTGTGTAATTTATTGTGCTCCACATGACAAATGTTTCAGAAAGCATTAAAAAAATCAATGTTAAGTTTTCATGGCCTGTATAATTGTAATTATGTGCATTGGTTATGTTTAAAAAGATGCTCCATACACCATAGCTTCTGTGGGATGAATCACTTGTGGTCTGCAGGATATATCGTCTGAGTATTAGCTGAGACAGCAGCCTAATACTGTCTGTGTCTGAGATTGTTGGCCTCCTGCCAACTGTCCTACTGTCTGGAGGACAAATATCAGAAAGAAAAAGATGAACATTTGAAAACTGTGTGTCTATGTGCATCTGTCTGTGTCTGTAATCCTGAATATGTCTTATTTTATGCTGCATCATTTTTCTTTACCTTGTATGTTATATACTGTATAAATGTTTTCATATGTAATCATGTTTATTAAAAGACAAAATGAAGATAACCACAAATGACTTCAAAATAATGTAATCAAATTTTTCACAGTTAATTGTACAAAAAGAGAAAAAGCCAGCACATACATTTTGAAAGCTTTAAAAAAAATTAAAATCCTTTAATAAAAAAAATTCTGATTGGATTAAAAAATGATGAATCTCTTCCATGAACGGTGTTTTCCCTGATAATCAATGTCAACAGGTGAGATATCTAATTGCACCCACTTACTGTACAGACAAAGGTATGTGGAAGGGTGGGTACATTCATAACACAGGTTTAATTATAGTGTATGTGTAATAGTATGTCTATTGAGTCACATGCAGTGTAAATGCAAGGACTGGCCTACGGGGAAATTAGCTATTTTTTCAACATGATGTGTGATGTGTGACAGGAAGGATTTGCGGCAGGAAGCTGCCAGTGGATTAAATTTGTGCTGGGTAAAAATACAGGGTAAATTTTATATTTTCCCTTAAACATGGTGTTGCCACAAAGGAAGCCACAGTATAGCCTCAGCACACCCACCTTGTAACTTAACGCCGGGTCAGACTGTAAGTCTCAGCAGAGGCAATGTCTGGTTCAAAGGCTGAATCTGTTGATGTTACAGCACAAAGACATAAACCTGCATACATGTCCAATTGAGTCATGACACTCAAAGTGAATCAGCAGCCTATCAGCTGAGAATGGCAAATATTTGACTTGCCATTGGCTGTGTTTATTTTCCTACAATAACTATGAAATCAATGTTACAGTAAATACATGTGTTTGTCATACATTTGCTTTGGCTTACAGTTGTTTAGAGTCATTCTTGACACCTTTCTATATGGCAAGCACTCTTAGCTTTTCTGTTGTCTGATCAGCAGATACTCAGATAATAGGTTTGGCCTCCAAACCACACTTGGATAAACTTTGTGGGACTTGTGGAGGAATGCTTCATTGCACTGTCATCCGAAAGAGGAAATGTTAAACACATGAAACATGAAAAGGCTGTAATTATTGTCTGAGAGCTGTGGTGAGGTTGAGGGAGGTACACTTTGCGGTAGTGGTGAAGAATATTGTATTTACTGAGCTCTCTGTAGGTTCACTGGTTCAATTAAGGAATTAACATTGAAATTTGTTTTTCTAAATGAATTGAAACATATGTCTTATTGTAAAACACTTTTTAATCTTTCTGACTAATAGTTTTTGCATTGCATTACATGTTATTAACTTTCCCTAAAATAACATATTTATAAACATTACATTGTATTTTCTCTTTCTCTCTCTCTAACAGAGTAGATTAATGGCCTAGCCCATGTGCTGACATGTTAATTATACTAAAAGGAAAACACAACTTGTGCTGGCACCAAATGTGGAGAAAGCTGTGAGTTGCTAAGCAGGAAAGTCAATTCATGGACTTCCTAGATCAACATGTATTCCCACTGAGTGATAGATGATAGACGTGATAGCAGTATAATTATTATTTTGTAAACTTTTAAAATGCTGCATTTCCTTTTTATGTGTAATTTAATTTTATAGTGCATTCAGGCGAAGTGAAAGATCTATCCATGAGAGCTTGAACTTGAACCTAACTGAGAAGAATCTGTTTGTCTTCAAATTAATGAAAAGAGCAGCACCAAAATAATAATTAAGGACAATTATTATTAAGCACTGACATGGCCCCATGTCTTATAGTAATCTGCATTCCCTTGACTGAGTGACTGAACAGAAAACCTGCATGTGCCTCATAATGTTTCTTTATCTGACTCACCCTTGCCCAGGAATGCAAGAGCCATTTCGTCAGAGGCGGCGGAGACCAAAAGCTTTCTGAGGTTCATGTGAAGGAACTCTGGTAGTGAGAATCTGTGCACCAAAGGTTATTTGATGGAGCCCATGCTGTAGTGTCAGACAGGAAATGGATTGTATCTTTTACCACGTGTAGAATGTAAAGTGCAGTCACTTCAATGGGAACCTGTTATTACAGAATGTGGATCATCAAATTATTAACAACACTTTGTTCAGACTCCACTTTCATAATGAAATGTCCATTTTTCATCTAAGAGCTTTTATTGGTCTAGCCAGAGTTATTACAGCTCAGTTCCACCATGCATTATCAGCTATGCTACACTGTGTTGATCAACAGGGTCACAACTACTGCAGCAAATGAGGTAAAGAGAACAGTTAATACAGCATGGTCTCACAGGAGGGGCCAGTAAAGTAGAGCCAATAGATGGAGGGAATTTAAGACCTGATGGGTTACTTCAGTGCATAGTTCAGTGCACAGCCAGCACAGCTCTTCGTTTTGAGGTCATTTAGTTGGCATTACTTTTACAAAGGAATGTGCCTCATAAAAAAACATTACTGATTGCTCAGTTTTGTCACAAGACATTTACTTTACAGTAGAAATAATCTTGTAAAATGGTACTTGTAAAGTACTTGTAATCCTTTGATGCTTGCGATTATGTGTATAGTTATTGTGTTTGATCAGGTTTGTACCAGTTTGTAGCTCCATTATTGTTTAATATTACTGTTGTTCTATTGTCTACTATCTTTTTTGATACATTTAGGTAGAGACCATAGACTTTGCTATCCCTATAATATATAAGGGTAATAAAATATCTTTTAATGTTTTTAACATGTGCAAAACAACTTTAAACTCTACTGCAACTTTAGGAATTATTTTGTTTGGGTGTATTTGTTTTTGGTTTTGATGTGAGCCAAAAGTCATCTTGAAAAATGTCATTAATATTATAACTGTTCATTGCACCTAAGTACTAAGCTTGTTATTATAGTTTTCAATTATGAAAACCAACTTTTGCAGTTAAGGTTTAGAAAGAAAAATGATCTCTACAAGGATAGGCTACTTTTACTTATTCATAGCTGGTATAGTAAATTGTTTAATCCTTGCTAAGGATCCATGCAAGTGATACGATCTGCATATCATGACAAATAGGGAATACATTAATAGGATCTGAGGGGCCCCTTGGCTCAAAGAAGACCAGATGAGCCATAATCCATGGATCAAAGAGACACATTCCAGGATAGCCAGACCTGTCTACAGACACACACTCTGACCAAGTAGCCCATCCACCTGCCAGTCCTGTGTGTCACCACTTTGTGTGAGCTCTAGTATAAATATGCATGAAATAAAGGGCAAATAGTGATATCTGTGGTAATGTATCTACAACGCTATGCCAAGTCATACGTGTTGATATTTCCTTTTTTTATTATCACAGAAAGCCTTTAAGGCCTGGTGGCTGCCATGGCTTAATCATATACTGGTTTTTGGAGATTGAAATGTGACGTGAATCATTTGCTGCATGCCATTGCTCTCTGTCTCCCAGTGCCCAGAGTTTTTATCTCTACCCCATTTAAACTAATAGAAATCTAAAACAGAAAGATAAAAAAAATCAAGTTAAAATCATGATGACGATGACTAACTTTGATAAGAAGAGCCATGTTTTGGTATTCATTTGAAAGCTATAAAAAATTATAGAGAATACATTTTTACTTGAACATTTACTTTCCCTCGAATTATAGCCAGTAATTCCTTTGTTCCATTGGTAAAAATAAAATATAAAAAACTCATCACAGCTGATGCTGAAGAGTACACAGATTGTAAAGTGCACAGTTATAAAAACACAGGTGCAGAGAAATGCCTGTTGACTGTTGTTCGCTTCTGCTGGTTTAAATAAGCAAATCAGTATATTCATATCCTGAGCTAGAGCTCAGAGTTAACCATAGTAATATATTTGCTTAGCTATAAATCAAATAAGGATGTTATCTGTGTTTGCACTGTCCTGGGTCTTTTCACACCTTGTGTTTCCTTGTTTCAGAGAAACCACTGAGTCCTCTCCTAAAAACCATTCAAATCCAATGTTATTCAGTTCATCATGTATGTAAATCAGGTATAATAACTTTTTAGTAAGTTAACCATACAAAACACAAATTGTTTTTGCAACTTTAAAATAAAAAGCATTAATACATCACTGTAAAGATTAGAATAAGTGATTACATGTGAAAGTTGAAATCTTAACAAAGCTTTAACACTTTTCTATAGCTGAGAAAAACAGGCATGCCAAACGAACATAAGTATATTTACATAGACAAACATGGAGAACAAACAAATCATGCACCTGTTTCTACATTCTCTTACTGACTCTCCCAAACGATCAGGAAAAGTAATAGCCTTTCATACTCTGACTGGTTTCTAGTTTAATTTAATATCTACACAGTCAAAGAATTATATGCTCTTGAAGATGATGATCAGTCCTGCAGGTCATCAGTCATTCTTGTTGTACATGATAAGTAGACCCTGGAGATCGAGAAGCAGGCCACAAGGTGAAAGTCAACACTAAAAACATTTTGGAGGGAGGGAAACTGAAACTCACCTGACACGAAAGTGGAGCGAAACTCCTCATTTATCGTCCCGACCCGGCTGCCCTCGCTGAAGATGATAAAAGCCTTTAGGCTGTAATGCTTTGCAACCTCTAATCTATAAGCCAGTTATGGAATTCTTTTTTTCTTTTTCTTCTTAATATCTCATCCTTTTCGACCAATGAAAAATCATCAGTGACATGGTGGTGTTATTCTTGCACATTTCTCTTTTCCCTAATGTGGCGTAAAAGGCTCTCCTGCCTGAGCAGTCACTGCTGGTGAAAGATGAGCTTCTTTTAACTTGAGATTTACCTGACAATAAATATGTTTACAGGAAGTTTTTTATTATCATTCCCATTATAACTGTCAAACTAGTCTTCTAGAGTAATATATAGCACAGTCTCACAAAGTCAATTTGTAATGTGCCATCACATTATTTTACGGGACTTTTTTTTTTATATTTGAAAATGAGGCTTTTCTGGTTAAATGGAGGTTAAATAAATACAAAAAGAAATTTTTTTGAAAGAATGAATGATGTGTTTTTATTAAATACAAATTTTAATAGAAATATCAATTTCTAATATGACACTACATGCTAAATCTTTTTTTTTTATAAACCATTTACTCTTACAGTGATCTGATTTGGTATTATAAGCCAACCAGACCACACAAACAAATCTGCATACATATAGTGAACACAAAGCTTTTCATTTAAACTCATGTACTCTGTGTTCAAACAGGTGGGAGAAGAACATGCAGAAAGCATGTAGCATGGTAGTCTATCAAGGTAACTTTATGTATGATAAATTCTACACAGATCCATTCATGTAGTTAAACACATATAAATATACTACAAATTACTGTCCAGGCTGATATTGATATTTAGATGGATAAAAAAAAAAGTGCATTTTTAAAATTTTATTTTAAATGAAGAATTGCGATGACGAGTGGGACAATTTACAGTTGACAAATTTGTAAGTACTCCCTAGATAACAAACAAGGTGTTTCTAAATCCCCACACATTTGTTTTGTCATTTCTCTCTGCAATTTCTTTTCAATTTCTGCTAATTTCAGCTGATCTATCGACCTGGCAGATTTATTGGACTAGCTCTAAAACAAACACATACACACTATAAGCACAGAGGGCCTTTGTTTTACACTAACATACAGTTTTACAGCATCTCCCATCTGGGTCCGAGACAAAGGTTTTAAGGATTCAGGGATTTGCTGCTGTTGCTCACCCAGTGTGACTTGTATTTCAACTCTTACACAAAGATCCTTTCTCTGCTCATCCTAAGAACATGCTGTGTTCACAGCTGTTCTGAACTGTTTACACTCTAACAGCTCCATTCTTATGCTTTAGTCATTTTAACATCTACTCATCTCATTTGCTCACAAAGTCAACAGATCTTGAAGATGGCAGTTTTCATCTGTGTTTGGTGGTTGTGTATTAATGTTGACCTGTCATTCTGTGACCATTATGCAAATGTTTCTGTGACAGACAAGGGGGATTCACCTTATTTCATACCGAACAAACAGGAGTTCTTTCACACTGTTGAGCAATAACCTCCTGCATTACTTTAGCTTCCATGAGCCAGCTGGGCTTTACAGTAGTATCATTAAAATCATTTCATCAAATTACATTTACACTGTCAAATTCACTGGCTATTATAAATGTGTTACTATGTATTTCTTGGCAACCGTGCAGTCATTTGCACTTCCAAAAATGCATCCTAAGTAACATCTGGCATCAGTCCAGACATAAATTGATTTCTCTCATCAGCCTGCTTTTCCTGTTCATTAAATCTGAAGTTGGGTTTGTTTGTTTAAAACTGGTGAGAAAACACACACAGCTTGGCAACTCCCTCCAAGCTATGAGAGCAAGATGCAGTATGCCCCGACCCATTTAAAAGGTCTTTTGAATCATGACTGTGTCGTTTTTGATTGCTCGCATTCCTTCTCCTAATATTTAGATGGATTTGCAAAGATGCTGCATGCTGCACATTTGACGTAAGCTTTAGTGCAAAGGGCTCTTCTGCAGGCACACCAGTAAAGCCAGTCTGACCACAGGTCCAATATACAGTAAGTCAATAGTCATCTGGAGGGCATGATGGCAGCCCAATTAATGTCAGCCGCCAGGGATATTATTTTGTGGTCATTAATTAAGAGCTCTTTCTCATCCTCAACCATGGAATCAAGTGCAGGGGAGCTTCTTGATCCCATTTTTATTTTGGCACACCTGCTGATAATGAAAAAAGCAGGAAAGATACCACAACACCCTGCCTACATGTATAGGTCCCTATCCGCCAGCCCTGACCAGGGTTGTAAATCTCGGCAAGTGAGACTGCTTGCTGCAGGAAACAGCAGACAGGATGACTCTGTGCTCCGAGACTGTTTGCAAAGATGTTTTAAGTCTGCAAAGCTCATGTCAGGATGAACTCGAAAAACTCTGCTTCAGTGACTAAATGGTGCCGTGGGCTTTAAACTAATAAAGTGTATAAAACACTCCAAGCAGAGAAGTTTGTTCCTGTCAAAAGTTGCTATGATAATCAAAAAAGAAGAAAAAAAAAGCACAGCAAACAGTTTCACAGGAACCACAAGATACCTATTTGCACTATAATAAATATTTTCAGTGGCAGTTTAAATTGAGTTGAGATATTTGCATCCTACAGGAATTGATAGCTTAGTAGCTGCAGTACCTAACAGGCATGAGAAATGAGGCTGTGGCCCCTGGGCGTTAAGATTTAGAAGAGGTGTTGTGGTCCTGCCTGTCAGCTGGCATCTGTCACCGAGTGGTCAGCTACTGTACAGCTTGGCCATTATATACACGCGGCTCTAACCCGCAGAGGCCTACAAAGTACACATTGTCGTACAGTACAAACAGCCCACTTCCTACAGCACCTCACTACTGCAATACTGTGCCATCCACTATGATTTACACCAGTGCTGTTTAGGATATTATGCAACGGTTACTGTATACCAGTTACTTTGTCGCTAATATTTTAATATGCATATTCTTTTTTTTTTTTTTATTCAGCCGCTTATCTCTAAGCCATGGAGGGCATAAAGTAGTTTATTTAATTTAATTTAATTTAGAGAAACTTTGAGAAAATAATGTATAAACTGCTGCATTTCAGACATATTAATTAAATAACCTATGTATTCACACACAAGGTACTACTACTTGAGGACATCACAGTAAATTCATTTAATTATAAGTTTAAATTAAAAGCATGTCAGATTTAAAAAATATATATTAAATTGGAACCTACAAAAATGTAAAATTACTTACAGAACCTCCTTTGGTAAAACTTTAATATTATCATTACCAATCTAGTTTGGGTGTCAGGGCTCTCTGGAAAAGAATATTTTTATTTGCTGCATTTTTAATATTTATCTGTATTATGATATTTGCTGTAAGATACTTGTTTACGTAAGTAATGGATGTAAAGACAAGGGTGAAACTGACCTGAATTTTGAAATATGATTATATGAGTTACAACATTCTTGTTTCTTTTATAACTCAAACCCTTCAAATGTGTAAATGTATCTTTTATTTGTGAGCTCCAAAAATTTCAGGATTAATGGATTAAGCCCAATCATGTGTGTGTGTTCCTTCACGCATGCTCCTGCACTGAGCAGTTCACTCAGACATTGGGAGTGTGTGCGTGTGGTCCATTCCATTGGTGTTTACAGTCTTTGGTCAGAGTGGAGGATGTCAGTGGTGAAGAGTGTGCAGCATGGCACTGGGTGTGGGCTCAAAGGAGGCCAGTGCCATGGGCCAGAATTGGTGCCACGAGACACAAATTTGTGCCAACCACAGTCACGCAGGAATCCATAGTGCACCCTGGGAAGGAAAACTTATTCAGCTAATCTAAGCAGAAAGAAAGAAAGCACAGAAAGCCGGTGACATGTTTCTGCGCCTGATGCTACAGCAATATTTATGTACTTCCTTGTCATGTCTGCACGTATTGCGAGAATTCAGGAGTTTATCATCAGACACAGCATTGTGAGATAAAACACCACTTGGGAGAAGTACATTACATTAGAGAAGAGGACAGAAAGGGTGCCTGGCCCTTCTTGTTGGTGTCCAGAGCCCAGGCAGTGCTTGTCTCCATGTATTGTGTAGCAGGACAGAGTGTTTCCTGGCAGCAGAGCCAGTACACGCTTTCAGGCAGCAGACCTGTTCATGCTGCAAACTATTATGATCCTCTGCTGCGCTTGTTGTTTGAGTTTAGAGGGTGGACAAACAAGAAAGGGAGTGTATGATGGGGTGGGGTGCAAAGGGATGTCAAATAATCTCTGATAATTGCCGGAGTGTCCACAGGTCCTGCCTAAGTGTACTTAGCAAAGGAACCATTTGACCGGTTTCATATTTAGAAGAGCAAATATAGGGAGGGGGTTAGCGTAGCAGCAGTTGTCTTTATCAGAATCAACACCTGTGTTTAAACAGTTCCATCAAAAGGACATTTGTCTTCAGGTGAGACTTGGTGCAAACCTCTGGAAAACCACCGTTGGTAGCCTACTGTTAGTTCAAAGACAGATCAATACAATAATAAAGAATTTGTAATAAATATACATGTAAAAGAGGTCTTTTACAGCACTGAGAACTGTGCACTCTGTTCAGCAAATATTCAAATGATATATGATGGTAAACTAATGTGGCAGACCTCGTAAACAGAAGCATTTCGTTATGAATGACTACTTTGCCATATTAAATATCTCTTTGCTTCACTGATGATTGTTACTTAAACACATTACAGATCAATTCACCATATTATGACGAAATTATTTAGAATTAAGATCATGAACGACAGGATCATTTTTTAATTGTGAGCAGATTTTCAAGCTGAGGTCCATTTTGTTATCTAACTGACTGAGCTATAATGTGCCATTTTGAGTTTGGTCTACCATTTCATAACTTACAGTCTCCAGTGGGTTTAATAAATCAAGTCACCTGAGGAAAGATGCTTGTTTTGCCACCTCCATAAAATTGGTAGGGGATTTTGCTGTTTTTCCAAGCCTCTCTCAGGCCAGTTCAATACATTGGGGAAACCTAAGCTACTATTACTACCACTTTTACACATTTGCTTTGCAAGTGATGTGGCTTGAATTAAATTGCAACATTATAGCTTCAACTCAGGGCATAGCTTATATAATGGGGAGCCCGTTACTGGCATTTTCAGGCTCCTCAATCAGAGTAATAAATTGAGTCTGATGGCTAATTTTAGCTGAAATTCAATCCTCGACAATAAGTTACGAGCCTTGCGGGACCTTTTAGTCAGAATGTGTCTGGCACTGCCACAGTTGAAAAGAGCCTTTTAAATAAATGTCTTTCCCAAAAGTTGCATGTTTTCAAAGCAGTGCTCACTCCAGATACAGGGGTCACAGAAATAAAGTGAAGTTTACCATGTCTAACACCTATGTTGATTTGTGCATTTTGGGTCACGTCATTCCAAAACTCATTCACTGCACTACTGTTTAATTTCACATTTAATGAATTTTTATTCGTTATCACAGCGTAGTTCTTGAGTCAACCTGTCTGTGCCGACCCCTTCCTCACGAGGAGACAAGCGTCTAGCTCAGTGTGATTTCACTGTATGGGCCTCAGTCAGTGCATTAGCGGTGACGTGATCATGATTAATGTTAATCATGCTGGATTTACTGTGTGTTTATTTTATGGCGCAGTTGGCAGAGTGGAGCTCGACCCATCTACGAGAGCTCCTGCTGGCAGCACAAGGAGGTGGACTGGGGGATTTGGACGATGTTTGCCACGATATTTGGCTGTAACGTTGGCTTGTCTTAGGACCTTGCGGCTGAACAGAGGTTGTGTTGTCAGTCATGAGTGACTGCAAACATTTTCTGCCTCCTAAAAAACTCAGTGATTTCTCTACCGAGGCTATCTGCTTTGACAAGGAGAAGGGATTAGATCTCATATGATTAAGCACACTCACTATTTTCTGAAATCAAATAACTGTGTATTGTTTGTGCTTCCACAATCTGCAGCACAATTAAGCTGACATATGCAGAACACTGTGCATCATGATTTGGTAAAATCAGCCTGTTGATCCACACGGCTGCTTCATAATGAGAAGCACTGTCTCCAGCTGCTTGGTACTGGGTGACACCGAGGGCTTGAGGTGTCCGTAAGACAGTGCAACACTGCCACCATGTTGAACGTGTGTACTACATTGTCACAACAACTCCACCTTTCCTAAGCATCACAGCCTTTTTGCACCACATTTTAAGAAGCAAATGATTTATATTTTGTTGCGAAGAGACAATAGTTTGCCTGAAGAAGATGAAATTAAGAAATTAAATATAAACTCTTCACCCTAATGCATGTCAGCCCAATATCTCTAGAGATCCAATTCTAGCCCTGAGTGGTTCTGATGTTTAGTGAAGCCGTAATTGAGAAAAACAGAGGTCTGTATGGGAAGTTGAAGACTCTGCGTCAAACGGCCTGTAATTCATCTCACCAACATCACTTTAACACACGTACACTCCAATATTTGCTCCAGCCCTGCCCTTAAAAAACATAGAATAACAGAAAAGGCTCAGATAAAATCCCAGTGTGCATTGTATCTGCCTTGTTTACACTGACGGATTCCCTTACCACTTGTGTTAAATGTAGCCCTCCGTGTTATTCTACCAAGCAAGAAAGAAAACAATTACTGAAAATGAGGGTGAGTTGAGAAGAGGCCTGTGTGTAAAATAACAAAGACGTGCGACTGTTTGGATCTGATAAGCCCTGTCGAGTGTTTCCTCTAATGCCTCTGAAAATAAACAGCTGGGTTAATGAGATGAATGGAGGCTTGGTTTGGTTCCTAACCGCTGCCGCGGCCTGGGAGCTTGTTTTAGGGGCTGGACCAGCCAGGAGTAGTAAAGGGCCCCCATCAGTGGCCAAGGCGCCGAGTGAGTTAAACAGGTTAGTGTGTTGGCCATCTGAACCTGCTGTGACACACACTCTTTTGCAGAAATGGTATATTGGCAGGACACACAGACACACATAGAAAAACATGTACATGCAGATTTCAATTTCCTTGCAGGAGTCATCCCAAAGGATTAATAAAGAGAAGTCTAAGTCTAAGTCTATATCACAAAAACACAGAGCAGCATCCACAGAGCTCCCAGCTGTTGACTGTGCAGTCCACAGTATCATCAACAAGGGTTCCTGTAGATCTGTCAAACCTGACTGACATATCTGGTCATTAAGATCACTGACAAACCCATTGGAATAAAGCCAAAAATTAAAGACCAACTAAAATTAAATCATACATTTATATCTGTTCTGTAATCGCTTTTCCTGTGCTCTCAACACATTTTTGTATTATAAAAATAATGTCTAAATCTGATTTCCGTTGGACTTTAAAGCCTCAACAAAAGTGTATTTACCCATTATAATACTTAAAAACTAGGTTAATTAACTTTTCATGGTTACATGGTTTTGTTTAGATTCCATATTCTTCCCTAAACATTTTCATATTCTCATGGCTTGACAAACACATTCAGTGCATTTATCTTTAAACCCTTTGAAACATGTGTGTGATATAAAAAAAAGTGATATCCTGGAAAAGCCAGTAAGTGGACCTTGAGTTTAAACTGTTTCACCTATGAACAAGGTCACCTATGAACAATAAACATGTAAAAAACAACACATCGTTTAGCATTTAAAGTAAAAAAATCACGCAAGTAAGCTAGTGTTTGTCTGGTCCTTCCTCAACATGTCAGCAGACCCGCCATAGCAGGCCTCACAAGGTAATGCCACTGAATCAGCCTGAGGTGTGTGTTGAGTTTAACGCAGCAAATTCTGAACCTCATCCTCACTTTAAATGGTTCTAAAATTAGTGTTTTAACATGTCTGCACACCCACGCCTACTTTGGTAGAACGCAGAACTGATGTCACACCTGTGTTGTCACACATATGATGACAATAAAATCATATCCCGTTAAACCTACTTGAGCTATGTTTGTTAAAAACTGTGTAAAATAATTTATACAGTTGAATTGAGCATTTAGGTTTTTTGTTACACAACAAATGATAGCAGCCAGTTTTGAAGCACAAGGATCTTGTTGAGAAGACTAAATAAAAAGACATCCTTGATCCAACTTCCTCGACGTTATCTGCTCATCAGAGCAAGTGATGCGTGCAAGGCAGATAGAATGTGGGAATTTCACCGTCAAACAGGTAGAGACAAGCCAGGCTGCCAGCATACAGGAACATGAATTCATTCATAAAAACCACAGAAAGCAAAACATGCTTTATCCTCCAGACATGTTGTATCTCTCAACCTCTTCTGATGACTCTCCCTTTATTCCCGATGCACCAGCTTCTGAAGTCTTAATAATAATAATCAGGATAAATTAAAAGGGTTGTGTTATTTTGTATACATGCATAAACTATTAACTACTAGCTACAGCCATGATAGTACATCAGAACAAAGAAATGAGGCCACTGTAGACGTCTGAATTGAGGCAGAGAGATAGAATGTCCCAGATCTGTCAGTTTAGAGGAAAAAACTACTAGGACAAGACATTGCCATAACTGTGCCTAAGTCATTTGTCAGTATGTGCTACAGTAATAATATCAGAGTATTTAGTACACTGGGGTATATTTTAGGTTTTGGCAAACAATCTGGAAGTAGTGCCTTGCTCACAAACAAATTATGGCAATACAGTATTACATCAATGAAATACATCAATGTCTGTAACTTACGTGGATCAAACAAGTAAAGTATGACGTGCAGCACCAGCTGGCAGTCAAAGGCGGAGTTTGACATTCGAGCCAGACTATTTTTTGCAGCGGAGACCTGGCATACCACTTGGGGAACACTGCATGAGCAAATATGGACAAAACAAACATGTTAATCCATATAAGAAAAAAACAGTAGGCCTACAACAATACAGTCATATTATATTTGTAAACAGGTAGAAGCCACTTGACTTGCTGCATCTTCCGACACAATTATGATCAAAGCAGTGAAATGTGGACGACTGTTAGTTCTGCAATGTAAAAGTATTAACTTCAACTAAAACAAAAAGATGTTGTAAGCTTTTCTTTCCTTTTCTCAAAACACTTAAAAACGAGTTATAATTTGCATTTTGTTGTAACTAATGAAACATTTAAAACATTTTGTGAGACACGAGGAAAAGCGAAAAAAGAGGCCATATGACAGGCTATAGTATGCTTTGCACTGACAGAGATTTGCTTTTTTCTTGCTTTTTAAGTCTGACAAGACAGAACATTTTCAACTGACACACACTCACGCAACAGATTTTTACATCAGTGGACCCCTGTCCCTCAAAAGATATATTGAAAGCAGTGTCTTGAGCTTCTACAGCTTAAAGCAGTTATTTGGCAGAGGGAATAACACTTACAGACCTAGACATTGTCCAGACTAGTGCAACAGTAATTTTCCTGCATACAATGGTCTCAGGTGAGACCTTGGCCGTAATGTCGTTTTCGATATGAAGGATCAAAAGAGAAGAAAACCTAGCTGCTCCCATCACCAACCGCAGCCAGTTCTGTCATGGTTTGGGGTTTTTGCTTTTGTTTTTTTTCATCCTTTTTTTCATTTTTTTTAATCCTGTCTTATGTTTGTGTCTTGTTTCCTCCCTGGTCTTGTGTTGTCGGTCCTGTCTTGTGTTCCCCTGAGTGTCTATGTTCTGTTTCCTGTTTTATATTGAAGTCTGGTTTTTGTCTCATCCTGTCTTTAGTTTTACTTCCTGTGTCTTCCCGCTCTGATGTTTTTCTACCTGCTTGTCACCTGCCTCTCGTTACCTCTTGTCAGATCATTTTGTTTGTCTGTTCCAGAAGAAGTTTCCCACATTCGTTCCCGTTCCTTTTCCCTGGGTTTTCCCGTGAGTTTTTCCCTGTTTTTGCTTCCTGTCTCTCTCTTGCCTTTTCCCCCCGGACCTCTTTTGATTTTTGGATGGCGTTTTTGTCTTTTTGTTTGGTTCTTCATGAACACTTTATTGCAATAAACTCTGGATCTTACCTCATTCTGCCTGCCTGCCTCTTCCTGCATTTGGGTCCTCACATCCCTACACGTCACAAGTTCCTTATCCTCCTCATCTCAGAGAAGCTTCTCTCAGAGGTAGATGACCCAGTCGGCAGAGCAAGAGCTAACTGTGAACGTTTATAGAGGTTTGGGCAGGTTGTTTTTGTTCAGCTTTTTTACCATGCTCCACTGAGATTGGTGTGTTAGCAGTGGCATTGACAAGCTTCATCTTGGCTGCAACAAGAAGGGGGTTAACCTTTAGTGCCGGGGCTATCAGTAAGGGCCGCAGCTTCGGACAGTGTGCAGTTGGATGACTGTAGGGCCTTGTGCATAACATGGATCACACGCAGTATCTCCTCAAACACGAGGCTTGTAATGAAGGACATTCTTGACATGAAGTCATGGATACCACTGGTTTGCGCAGCCGCGTTGCGAGATGCAGAGCAGTCCATAAAACACAAAACAACGCTCCTTGATTTCCAATTCCTCTGCATTTTTTATTTTATTTTTTATGCAGTTTTGGAGGATCTTGCCTCGTCCGCAATTATGGAGAAAAATCCAGTTTCCTTCCGTTTCCCGAGCCACATTTACCAACTCTGACTGGGGGATCCCGAGGCGTTCCCAGGCAGGTTTGAGATACAGTATAATCCCTCCACCTAGTCTTCCCCGAGGCCTCCTACCAGCTGGACGTGCCTGGAACAACTCCCTAGGGAGGCGCCCAGGAGGAATCCTTACCAGATTCCCAAACCACCTCAACTGGCTCCTTTCGACGCAAAGGAGCAGCGGCTCTACTCCGAGCTCCTCACGGATGACTGTGCTTCTCACCCTATCTCTAAGGGAGACGCCAGCCACCCTCCTAAGGAAACCTATTTCAGCCGCTTGTACCCTGGATCTCATTCTTTCAGTCATGACCCATCCTTCATGACCATAGGTGAGGGTAGGAACAAAAACTGACCGGTAGATCGGGAGCTTTTCTTTCTGCTTTGCCACATCATCCACAAAAAGCAGGGATGAGACCGAAACTGCAACCCTTCCCCACCCTGACTACGCCTTGATATCCTGTCCATCAATACTACAAACAGGATTGGTGACAAAGCACAGCCCTGGCGGAGGCCAAACCTCATCTGAAACGAGTCTGACTTAATGCCAAGAACTCGGACACAGCTCTCGCTTTGGTCATACAGAGATTGGATGGCCCTGAGAAGGGACCCCCTCACCCCATACTCCCTCAGCACCTCCCACAGTATCTCCCAGGGGGACCCGGTCATACACCTTCTCCAGATCTACGAAATACATGTAGACTGGTTGGGCATACTCCTAGGTTCCCTCCAGGATCCTTGTGAGAGTGAATATCTGATCCGTTGTTCCACGACCAGGACGGAATCCACATTTTTCATTTTCAACCCGAGGTTCGACTATCGGCCGAACCCTCCTTTCCAGCACCTTGGAGTAGACTTTACCAGGGAGGCTGAGAAGTGTAATACCCCTGTAATTGGCACACACCCTTTAGTCCCACTTTTTGAAGATGGGAACCACAACCCCGGTCTGCCACTCTCTGGGCACCATCCCAGACCTCCATGCAATGTTGAAGAGGCATGTCAACTAAAACACACAGAGATTTCAGCATTTCTGGACGGATCTCATCAACACCTGCGGCTTTGCCACTGTGGAGTTGCTTAACTACCTCAGCGACTTCCACCAGGGAAATTGGCAACTATCCCCCATCATCCTCCAGCTCTGCCTCTTCCACAGAGGGTGTATTAGCTGGATTTAGGAGTTTCTCAAAATGCTCCTTCCACCGCCCTCTTACCTCCTCAGTTGTGGTCAACAGCATCCCATCCTTACTGTACTCAGCTCGGATGGTTCCCTGCTTCCCCTTCCTGAGGTGGTGAACAGTTTTCCAGAAGCACCTTGGTGCAGATCGAAAGTCCTTCTCCATGTGTTCTCCGAACTTCTCCCACACTCGCTGCTTTGCCTTTTTCACGAAAGAGGCTGCAGCCCTTCAGGCCCTTCGGTACTTTGCAACTGCCTCTGGATCCCTCCGGGATAGTATATCCCGGAAAGATTCCTTCTTCAGTCAGACGGCTTCCCTGACCACCGGTGTCCACCAGGGTGTTTGTGGGTTACCGCACCTTGAGGCACCTAAGACCACAGCTCTCCACTGTGGCTTTAGCAATAGAAACTTTGAGCATTGTCCACTCAGGTTCAATGCCCCCAGCATCCACAGGAAAGCCCAAAAAGCTCCACTGGAGGTGTGAGTTGAAAGTCTGTCGGACAGGGTTCTCCTCCAAATGTTCCCAATTTACCTGCACTACCCATTTGGGCTAACCAGGTCTGTCCAGAGTCTTCCCCCATCCCCTGACCCAACTCACCACCAGATGGTGATCAGTTGACAGCTCCGCCCTTCTCATCACCTGAGTGTCCAAAACATACGGCCTCAGATCAGATGAAACAATTATGAAATCGACCATTGACCTTGAGCAGTATATGAAATCAGATGTATTACCTACCACCATTTAGTTTTTTTGTGTTATTTAAAATATTTATAAAATATCTGGTCATGCCAGAAGTAATTATTCCACTCCAATCATTCCACTCAAACTCTGCACATGCTGACAGTAGAGAAATGATGATAGTCGGTCAGTAAGTCTCTTCAGTGCTTCCAGCAGCATGATTTTGAGGAAGTTTGGAGCCTTGGTTTGGCTCTGATTGCTCATTTGGGTTCAGGGGCTTAAATAAAGACACTTAATCACAAGTGCTCAGTAGAGTTTTTCCCGGACTGTGCAGGACTTTGCCAAGACCTCAGGCAGTCACATCTCTGGATTGGAGGAAATATATTTCCCTCAGATTACTGCATGACTCACAAAAACAATTGCCTTGAGAGAAATATGATACACATATTATTTAGATTTCAACACAAAATGGCATAGATGCCAGATTTTAGTCAAGCACGTCACTTTACTAAAGCATTCTAGACACAATCAGAAATTTTAAAACCATGTAAGGTACATATATATGAGAATAAATGCACATTTTACTACACTACTGCCATGCGAAGATTTGGAGGACACAATAATCAGTTGGTGGCAGTGCCACAGTTCCCAGTGCCACCAACTGCTTCGCTGCTAGAATTTGTGCCACTGTGGCACAAACGCTACAGTGAGGTGAAATTCAAACATTGCAAAAAAAGCGGGTACAGCGACTTGATGTAATGTAATTGGAGCCAGTCAAATCTCAACAAACAAAATTATGTAAAAAATGGAAATGTGGCATTTATGTTTGTTTTATCTATTAATTTAAGTCTTCTTATTGGTCCACACATATCTGAACCGAGTGGAAGCTGCAGTGGACTTTTAAGTCACGTCCTTCACGTACTGTACACCATTATCAATGCGTGTCGTGTTTAATTTTGGTCTAATCAGATAGTAATTTATTAAAACAAACATTAAATTAAGAGCCAAATAACAAGGGGATCAAGGTCACAGTACTGAATCTGACATATCTTATTGGTATGATATGTTACACATTTCCAACAGTAACACGTATTTCCATAACAGCCCACATTAACTGGCTGATCAGCACTCACAAATCTAATTTTCTTATGAATAGAAGTCAATTAAATCTCACAACAAATTTGTTGGTGGTCCTTTTTTATTGTCCTGACACATTCTACATAACTGTTTACAGGGTGGGCAAGGCTGTCTGCCCACACCATATAAAAACAGCTTAACACACCTGGAAAATAAAATGCCGCTGGAAATGCTTGTCTTCCAGGGCAACATAAAATCCACCACCGCTACTCATGGCTAATTGGCTGTTAACACTGTTTGAAAAAACCTGAGCTCCAGTGGAACACTGATGTGCAAATGAGGTATAATTGGAAAAGACGTCAAACCAGTGTTGGCAAAATGGAAGTCAGTTGTCAGTGAAGTATGGGTGTGGATCTGTATTTATTTTATAATGACATACGCTTAGCACTAGGGACGGCACTCAAAATAAGATCTCTGCTAGTTATTTTTCATAGTTATCTGTACAACATGTTCACACATTTAGATCTATACAGTATCAATTATATCCTATTATGGTGTTGCAGTTCCAATTATTTCACAGTGGATATTAGCATTAAACATGGAAATGTACTAGAAATGTCAGTTAAAGCTCCTTAGAAAATAGTTTAAAGTAAAATAGTTTTCTACATCATCATAAAGTTTTTTAAGGTTGCAGATACTGCATATCAGTGCAGTGATGGGAATAACAGCGTTATAAATAACGGCGTTATAAATAACAGCGTTACTTTTTTTCAGAAACAAGTAATCTAAGTGATTACTCTTCCCATCTAAATAACATTGTTACAGTTACTGTGGAAAAATGTGGCGCGTTACTATAATTGAAGCTGTTTTTTTCATCAGACCAACTACATCTCTAAGCCAAGAGGCAAATACTTGTTTATCTTTCTTGGTAAGTGGGCCGTGTACGAGGCAAGTGCATAAATGCTGACAATTGGCTAAAGTTGAGTAAAATTTCATGGTAAGCCAATCAGAGGTAGAGTTGGGCGGGTGTTCGAAAGCACGCATTGTCGTACACACAATGAACAACACAAGCAAGTCAGTCAACGTGAGACCGGTATGGCGTTATGAAATCAAGGAGAAGAGTAACTTTTCCTGCTAAAGATTTTTCACCGTGGCCAGGAAAACACAGGGGAGACACTTTTATTTTCCCACTATAACTCTAGAGCTACTCACTCCGAAGCTAATCGCTGTCTGAGTATAGACATCAGGCCACTTACGTTAAAAGTTCCAAAACATCTATAATGTTATTTGTATCAATCCACTAGACATAATAACTACATACATGGCATCTGATTGGAGGCTAGTCTCACTTTGTCCCACAGCAACATTAAAATAATTTATATGTGTGTAAATTTCTGTTAATGTATTGTATTAAGTGTCCATTTCATTATAATATTCAGATTTACCATAAATAATTAAGCATGCACATGTATTTTAACTTCCATTAAAGAAGGGAGGAGGTGGGGTTACATTTGAGCTTTTAAAAATGTACTCAATGTAACATTAGTTACTTTCTGAAGTAACTAGTTACTTTTATAATTTGTAACTGAGTATCTAATTTAGTTACTTTTTGGAAGTAGTAACTAGTAACTGTAACTATTTTTATTTTTTTAAGTAAATTGCCCAAAACTGCATATATCTATATATATTTTATTGTTTTTTTACATCTTTGCTATAGAGTTTAAATGTACTCTTGACTTTCAAAAGAGCAGCCTTTAAGCAGCTATGTCTGTGTCAACATAGGCACAAATCTCTTACTGTCAACATGTGGGGTATTGGATGCACAAGACCAGCTGTTTATAATATCAAATGTACTGTGTGATGGCAGCATGTACTACTAAGTCTGGAAGAAAACAGGTCTCCCGAGTGCTGCTCGGCACTGTGCTGACGTGTCCACTCCAGTCTAAATATACGTGCAACTACTGTACTTGTTGCCTCCTCCAACCAATTTCAATATCTAGAGTTAAAAAAGAAACAAGGCAAATTAGACCCAAAATAATGTTTATTTCCCAGAGATTTACTTTTAGGTGTTTGTGACACACATCAAGTCGTAAAGGTCGTAAATTTGTTTTGTGTTAAGCTGTCATTCTACTTATACACAGTGACAGAACAATGTCTAGGAAGAGAAACCTAAGTCACATTCTTTGAAAAGGAATTCAACATGTACGGTACAGGAAGCTGGCCAACAGACAAGCTTCTTAGTTTTCGCCAAGGCGTCTAACAAAGTGGTCCAACTGGTGGCTGTCTACAGTTAACATATTGTTTCACCCAGGCTAATATTACAAGGTAATTACATGGCAAGACATTTGTTTTCTGCATTAAATATATTGCTTAATTATCTAACTATACCATACAATTTATCACACAGCCCTCTGTATAATGGCCCATATGTTCTCATTTAACAAAATGATAGATAACAATATAAAACTTAATACATAATGTAATGTTTCTGAATGAGCTGGCTACTGTATGCTGAGTATTAACCTGCATTTCTGAATGTAAAAGGGATACTGTTGCAGTATGTTGAGCAGGCGGGTTTCTTTTCTTCTTTTACCTCCTATGGGTCAGTGGGAGTGTAAATGTCACTCTGAATTGATGAACTGCCTTCTGAGCTGACTTGTCAAATAAAGATTCTCAGTTTCAGCAAAAAGACTAAATGATCCATGTGATTTGATGTGCAGGATTAATAGAAATGTCTTTCATTTCATGTTATTGCTAAATTGTTTTCAGTTAAAGTTATTATTAACGTTAAATACACTTGTATGTAGTGACACATTTTTAACAGCTGGGAACAATGTTATCTTTTACTATGAAAAATATAAAACCAATTGGTTAAAGCTTGTTGAGACAAAGGTCTTTATATACAAAGTGCAGGTGACAAACTCAAGTATTCAAGTCATGTGGCTGGCTGTCAAGTTACAACCTGAGGCCCGGCTGATTGTTAACACCCCACAGTGAGACCTGTTGCCCTAGGCTATTAGTCATCCTGACAAGCATGGCGTATGTGCCACTCTCTCTGGTCATGACACACTTGTTTCCACCATCTCCCCACATTTACACACTGCTCCAGCTCTGATATATTCCTAATGTATAGTGGCAAGAGTGACACAACGTTACTGAACCAAAACAAGCACCTATCAATTACTGATGAAAGAGGCCTTATACCGATTTTTTACAACATGTTCAGACCCTGAAACGTCAGAGTAAAACATGGGTCTTTGGAAAGTTTGATCAATTGAAATTTAGTAATGTGATATCAAATAATTAAAACTGCATCCTTTATGTTTTAAAAGTAAGAAATATGATTTCCAACACACACAAAGTGTTATGAATAGTTATGATACTATATAACTAGAAATAGGCAATATTAGAAACTAAAAGCGTTGTGTGCCTAAACTAAACCATTAGATACACAAATGACGTTCATTTTGTACCATGTTCACTTGTAATTGTCATTAAATCTCAAAATGCAGTTTATGGCAACATATAATGTACTATTACTTTTTTAATTATACACATCCTTCTCAAATTCCATAAGAGACAGATTAATGATATCTTTTAAAATATGATAAAAGCTCTTTTAACATTTTGAAATAATTTACTACTTTAGCTTTACTCTAGTTACATTAGATACTTTTACTGACTTGCCCACACAAAGGCCATTATGAGCATGTGGATTCATCTTTAAATTTGTGAGAGGAGGAGATGCCACTATTAAAATTAAATCAATCTGATTTATGCTGCCATTGATACACTTCATTTGCAGATCCTAAGTCTTAAAACAGCCTTAGGACTATTGTTTTTTGTTCTTTGCATGTCACGCTTAAAGGTTGACCTCTGAAGGCCCACTACATTAAAGCAAAAAGAAATCCTGACCTTGGCATATTATTTGCATTTTGTCATTGCTGTTACTCAGGCTGAGGGTTTACAACGCTATAAATGAATCCATTCAGGCACACGTTGATGCACTATTGACTATTGACTTATTATGAGGTATGATCCATATTTTTGTTAGACATTGGTTTTTGACTTCTATCTGAGTTGCCATTCAAGGCTAAGCCAGCTGTAAGAAATACACGCAATGATTTAATATTAGACCAGGCAGGGATTCAAAATGCTGTTAAAGCCATTAAGAGCTTTCTCTTCTCTTTCATCATGTCCACGACAGGAGGCCTTACATAGCCTGCTGCAAAGAGGAGACGGTGATCAGCGAATCAAATTTGGGGCCACAGATATTGTGTGTGGTTAATTAACTGTTTGGCGGTTTCTTAATCTAATTCGGTCCTGAGTTGACAAGCAAAGCTACATTCAGAAACTCCGAGGCGTAATCAGCAATCAGAAAAAGGAAGCTGGATGTCAGGCATTTATAAATGGTTTCCTCAGAGGAGTTTGATTTACAGTGTGTGTGTGTGTGTGTGTGTGTGTGTGTGTGTGTGTGTGTGTGTGTGTGTGTGTGTGTGTGTGTGTGTGTGAGTGATGAAGGAGAGCTTTAGGGGATGCTTGAAGAGCTGGGTGAGCGCAGAACAACAAAATACATTTCAAAGAACAAAAACCCCAAATCAACTCAAATATTGTCTGAGAAATCCATTTATGCTAGGTTTAGTTAGTGCAAACTATGAAAAACACTGGAGGTACTGCCCTTTGACCTTACTATGTCCATAATGACTGCAATGACTTCTGAAAAACTTGTCCACACTTTTATCTTCAGTAGACTTTACTACTGTAATGGTGTCTTTACAGGTTTCTCTAAAAAAATCAATCAGACAGCTGCAGCTGATTCAGAACGCTGCTGCTCGGGTCCTCACTAAGACCAAGAGACTGGATCACATCACTCCAGTTCTGAAGTCCTTACACTGATTTCAAAATACTTTTGCTATTTTACAAATCACTAAATGGTTTAGGGCCAAAATACATTTCTGATCTTCTACTACATTACGAACCACCCAGACCTCTCAGGTCATCTGGGACAGGTCTGCTTTCTGTCCCCAGAGTCAGAACTAAACAGGGGGAAGCAGTGTTCAGTTTCTATGCTCCTCATATCTGGAACAAACTCCCAGAAAACTGCAGATCCGCTGCTACTCTCAGTTCTTTTAAATCAAGGCAGAAAACCTTCCTTTTTGATGATGCCTTTCTTTAAATGGTTATTCCTTTCTTTATTGTTTAATTTCTTTTACTGCACTGTAACTTTTATTCTTGTGATTTATTTATTTTTATTTATTTAACTGTTTTTGTGTTAAGCACTTTGAATTGCCCTGTTGCTGAAATGTGCTAAACAAATAAAGCTGCCTTGCCTTGGGAGTGATGCTGACATGAATTTTGTGAGCTGAAGTTTAAACATATAAAGCCAATTTCAGTTTATATTTATTTAAACCCTGACAGCCGCATGAATAATTGTTCTCCTTTCATTTCATGATATTAAAATATAGTGTTTGTATTTCAATATTTAGCTTTTATTATTTAAGTGAAATGGTAATTATTTCTCTCATTTTCTTGCATTGAGTATTACCGAACAACACAAGAAATCAAGCTTCCAAATTTACCCCAAAACTGAACAGTGCTGAATTTTCTTTCGTTTAAAACTTCCGTATGCCGTTAATAAACAAGATACATACAGTATCACTGACAAAGAAGAGCAATAAAAACCTTTTTAACCAATAAAGAGCAATACAATTGTAATAATGTGTACATTTTTGCTGTATAACTAATGAATATGTGAAATAGTAAGCAGAAAATACCATAATTTATTATAGTGAGGCTATAAGCCACAGATACTGTTGCTGTGTTTTTACTGTATTTATGCTGTTTTACTTCCTGTCTGTCCATGCAGTGATAAAAAGTTATTACCATCCCTCTCTTTCACTACCTCACAACACTGGCAAAAGCATTGGGTTTTATTAGGTTCTTTTGATTTTTGACAAGCTGTCCTCTGACCCATGTAGACCTTTCTGTAAGAATGTACTTGGGCCTAAAGCAGATATGTAACGGTTTACAGCCAAAACAGAGAAGATGAAATGGATGACAGTCTTAAATGAAATTGACCGTGACACCAGGATATAAAGTATTATATTACTGTTTAGAGAAAACAAAACTGGAAAGAAAGTATTACAAATGTAATAACTGAAGTTTGTGGAGACCTTAATGGTTGCTCAATTTCCAAGCATTATTTTCTTGTTTTTATTTGTTTTTGTCCAATTCTAATGTATGATTATGACATAACTCTACCCATGAATACAATTTGCAAGTTTTGAAGATTTAATTATTTAGAGCGACGGATCATTTGAAATTGTTATTGCTGATCCAGCCCAGAATAATGCCTCGCAGAGTCTCCAAATGCTCACATGTGTCTATATGCTAGGTGATGACTTAAACATAGCATAGTTTTCAATTTAATGAGTTATTATTTCTGTAGCACACCTAGCAATGTCTTTTATTTTTAATAAGGAAGCTGTTACCAGTCAGGGGGTCAAATATTGTCCTCATTAAAATGTTGGTCTTCACAACTAAACTGCAATAAACAAATCCCAGTATGTCCAGAAACAACTTTGCGGATAACTTATTGGTCTGTGAATGTCACAGAGTATGCACTTATCCCCACATCCTCCCTGAGGGACCTACACCAAAGTGGAAAAGGGCCACATTACTCATATTTATGGAAATTATTTGGGAGAGCTCTCCCATGGCGCTCAGGCCTCTCAGCGGGTGCCATGCAAACTCAGATGATGATCTCTCCAGCAGCTGCCTAACCAGGACAGACCTGTGATTCCCATCAAAAGGCCAATCTAGGGTTCCCAAAACAAAACACAGCAAACATAGTTTGATTATTCCTGTTGGGATTGGTGTTGATAAAATGTGACTTAATTGAGGGACATGTTAATGTTTTTTCCTCTGCAGCAGCAGCTACAGTATAGGTTCTTAGAGGTTAAAAGAAGGGCAGGGGCTTTATATTTGAGTCAT
This sequence comes from Percina caprodes, assembly GCA_013375575.1. Classification (NCBI taxonomy): domain Eukaryota; kingdom Metazoa; phylum Chordata; class Actinopteri; order Perciformes; family Percidae; genus Percina; species Percina caprodes. The sequence continues at coordinate 7,506,399 of JABXJD010000002.1, read as the reverse complement.
TTTGGAGTTGATGTTATCAAACCCTGGCCCCTATTTGACCTCATGATGGTTCTTTTGAAAAAGTCATGGCACATGTAAAATGACCAGTCATTAAAGATCAGGATTTGAAAAAATTGAAAAGTAGCTATTGAGACAGCCAAGTGCATTTCACATTTTAGCTGGATGTTGTAAAAAACAGACTTTCCATTGATAAATAATAGAAATTACAAATAAAGAAAATGATACAGCCATCATAACCTATTGCAAAACCTGAATGACTTCACAGTTTTCAGGATGTTTTCCAGACTAAGAACCTGTATATGGTTATTAAATGTACAGTGGTGCTCAAAAGTTTACATACACATGCTTAAGTTGACTAAAAAGAGGAATAAAAAAATCATGTTTTGAAATTTATTTTAATACCTAAATTAAAATGAGGTAAAATCCAACCTTTAAGGCAATTTTCTTTGTGAATGAATAACGTATTGTAAATAAATAAATGTTCTTATTTAAAATATGGTCATAAGTATACATACCCTATGTTAAATTCCCATAGAGGCAGGCAGATTTTATTATTAAAGGCCAGTTATTTCCTGGATTCAGGATATTATGCATCCTGATAAAGTTCCTTGGCCTTTAGAATTAAAATAGCCCCACATCATCACATACTCTTCACCATGCTTAGAGATAGGCATGGTTTTATTTCAGTTAGACTAATACCTGGTTTGATTTGCATTGAGAGATGATTTTATAGAAAGTATCCCATGCCTATCTCTAAGCATGGTGAAGAGTATGTGATGATGTGGGCTATTTTAATTCTAAAGGCCAAAATTTATCAGGATGCATATCCTGAATCAGGAAATAACTGGTTATTAACATGACCCTGTATTTTAAATAAGAACATTTATTTATTTACAATCCAGATTTTACCTAATTTAGGTATTAAAATAAATTTCCAAAACATGATTTTATTCCTCTTTTAGTCAACTTAAGCATGTGTATGTAAACTTTTGAGCACCACTGTATTTCAGTGTGTCAATACTGTATCAGGTTTCTGTAGCAAGCAGCGTTACATTCGTCAAGACAAAGGTGTCGGATGTAGTTTTGTTTTAACCCTACTAATCGTGATTGATGTCTCAGTTTGTCTGCTGGGCTTCAAAGCCAGCAGAAACTGAATTGAGACTTTGTCTGCTGTCAGAAAGATGTTTGGGTGTGTGGTTTAGCGATGATTGCACCAAGTGACAACAATTTGCATAAGATAGCTTTAAGACAAGCTCAACTAGAACACATCAGTACAATACCTGCGGATAGTTCAGCTCAAGAATCTGCATTCCAAATAGTTAAGTTAATCTTTTAGTTTAAAGTTTTAAGATGGCAATACATGAATATAAGATATGTAATATAACTGGTTACTTCTCAAGATAAATTTCCAGAAAGAGAAGTGGTGTTTTTTTCTGTGAAGTTGAAATGAATTAATGAAGCGAGGAAGGCCCAGACAGGCCCTATATGACGACGGCAGGTCCGCCTTACTCTGGAAAAGTCATACTGAGACGCAACCAAAAGACAACAGCCAAAAAGAATATTTACACAAAGGCAGTTAATCACCGTTTTGTGTGGGTTTGCCTGAGGCAAGTCACTATTCATGTGCTCAAATCACAAGCACACATAATGAAATACGTATCCAACTCATGAGGTTTTTGCCTATCAACACCAAGCGAGCCAACTGCGAGCATGTCACCAATATCGATCAGTTTTATTTTTTCTCTTCTGCTACAGTGTTACAAAGAGATAATGTGTCCGGCTTGTAAGCACTTTAAGCTTTGAGTGCATTAGCCAAAGCACTGTAAGTATTCCAGAGTCCAGGGGGATTGTATTAGCTGTCGCCATCGACTCACATTCCTACTGAACCAGATGGATCTGTTCTGCTTGTCTATAAGATTGAATTCACATTTCTGCCTTCTGAAAGCACCAATCTAGACTGAGGTGGCCTCTTACTTATTTTTGATGGCCTTGTGTGTAAGAGTGTATATATCAGCCATCTCACCTTTTTCAGGCTTGGCACGGACAGCAGGCGCCGATGGAAATGCAGGGTGGGTGCCACTGACCGTCATGCCATAGCTCCTGGCCTCTCTCCTTTACCAGCAGGCAGGCAGACAGGAAGGGTAAAAACTGGGCCCGCACTAATATGGACAAACACTTTTTCAGACTGTGTAACCTGAGCGCCAGGGGAAACGCTGTATGGATGGCAGACATTTCATTGCTGTATGCATCTATTAATCACAGACTTTCACTTCTCTCATGTTCTGCTATTTCTCTGTTTTCTCCTCTCCAAATGTATAAAAATCAATTGGGAAAAAATGCTGCTTAACAGGGATTCAAAGGAAGCAAAGCAGTAATTTAAGAAAACTATCAAGCAAAGGAAGGAGCTCCAGCTTCCCTTGCCATTTTACAGTGCTCCAGAAATTGCATGATGATTTTGGCAGGTTTTTCAGTTTGCTGTTTTCTTTTTTCTTTGGTTACATGCATGTTCACAATGATCAGATTCTGGCAACCACAAACTCTTCCCAGTGGACATCCTCAGGCTGTATTCCATCCGATGTCCATCAAAACTCAGCCAAATACCTGGCCAGGGACCACGCCTCACTAACCAGTAAAGCACACAACATGTGTGTTGTTTTTTCTATTGATTAAATAGAACAGAAAAACTAACATTTTTAAACGTGTCCTAAAAGCAACCACCATGTGAAAATACAGGATGATATAAAATTCATCATTAAGTCATTTTAATGTACATTCCATATTCTATTTTTACATTCAAATTATTTGAAACAAGAGGATACTCATTGATATTTCAAGCTGTTAACATATAACTCGTACTAACACTAACTATTTATTTATACTCATTCATGTTTTGAAATTCACATTAAACCTGATTAAACTTAACGTGATGAGCGGTCCTGGGAATTAAAAGGAACTCTACATGTTCTATGATAATATCTAGAAATTATATCATGTTTGTCTGTTACAGCAGTGTCTGACTGATTGTTTGACAATATCAAAGAGTATCATGTCTTCTATGTCTGATCCCTATGGAGTTGCTCCCTCTAGTGGAGCAAGGGATGCTTGTTTAATCACTCTGGGGATATTTGCACATTATCAATCTCTCAGTACTTTGATAGTACAGCCCCAGTGCCATGAACACACAAATGTGTGCAAAGCAATGGCACCTCCCACCCCTAAATAAAACACTGCAACTAAAAAATAAAACCTAAACCTTGTCAAAGCCTTCAAGTTGCTTGTGCGATTCCTTGCCTTGAATGCCTGTGTTCATGTATATATTATCATGTAAACATGAGTAATAAAAACATTACTGTGGAATAATACCGCCTGAGGCTTATTAAGTTAATTTCAATTTAATTGTTGCATCTGGGGAATCATTAATTAGTCAATCAATTGCTTGCTGCTGTGACAGGGCGCCTGGGCTGTAGGGCGCAATGGAAACCACAGCTGGCCCTATGTAAATGTGAATTAATTAGCAATCTTACGTTTCAGCGCCCATATTTGGACTGAAAACATTCTCAGGAGTCCGAGCCAGGGCAGGAGAGTCTCCACCAGCCTGCTGTGGTCACATCCCATCTCTGTTGGACAGAATAATTTCACCTCATTACCTCTGCCATGTATAAATAGAAGTCTTTCCACCCACCAGCTCTTTAACGACATGTGCTCTTTAAACACCTACAATTAACCCCTTGTGACTAGGGCCTTGTGTCTACCCCCATGTAGGCTGGTACTCTCCAAGCTGAGCGTAGTCCCAGTGGATTACACCCCCCATTCAAGCTGAACCCATACACCCCATTCAGGCTCAGTGCAGTCCACTATACCTCTACCTCAGCTCACCATCATTAAACAGCCATATATCTTGTGTTGTGTTTTCCTTCCAGCTGGATTTATTGGGTGACTGATAGAGTTTACAATGTGTCTTGAGCAGCACGAAACACATCATGACAATCCGTACACGCATCGTGCTTACCGTTTTTTCTCCCCCAAAACATGCCACACGTATGTTGGCCCACCCTGACACCCACCACACACGCACACACTCACACAAAAAGATGTTACATGTCAAGTGTATGATATTTGAGTTTGCTGTAGCATGTCATATGGCAGTTCTGTCTGAAACGAGAGGGGAAAAAAGAACCTCAAAGTTTGTGATACGGCTCCCTGGAGCCCACTTGGTAGAAGTTATTTGTGGCAGGTATCCAGCTGATGGACTGTAACATGCTTGACATTATGGCTCTTCAGATAGAAAGATATAGCTTTTCCAAACCCACAGGCGCACCCCACATCTCAATCCCTCCATCATGAAGATTTGCATGAAGGGTCTCTGCTGGTACACATGAGGTAAGCGCTACCATACACAATGGCTCCATTGGAGTGTGAATTATAGTTTATTTCCCCTTAAAGGTCCCTTTGCAGTGAAGCAAAGTGAGTGACATTGAGAGTGTTGATCACCTCAAATCTTCCTATTCCTTAAATACTTACTTTAAAACTACAGATTTTAACAAATGAGTTAGTTAGTTGTTCTAGACTTATTCCACAGACTTATTCTAATCAAACATATGAACACACTCAGAAAATGCATGACACATAGAATAAAATGCCTTTATTGTCATTATACACAAGTACACAGTAACAACAATAATAACAATATCAAATATCAAAAATATAAAGTCAAAAATATAAAGTGGAGGTAGTGCAGAGAAAGAGAATATATTTTACTGCAGCATGGCTGAGATATATGTAGCTCTTAGTAACAGACTGGGGACTCGCTCGCTTCCTCCCTATTGCAAATATTTCAGTCAGGCACTACCTCAAAAAAGGTGAAGCTCACAATGGATTTCTCAGATATTCAGCACGAAAACCGCAGCTTTCCTCACCTAGAGCACCACCTATATTCACTGTGTCAGACTCCGGCTCTGCAGTGACCTCAGACAAGTTGTTCTTGGAAAGGTACTACACCAGTGGCGGGAGTCGCCCGTGCTAAAACTGACAGAGTAAAGGACTTTGCTCGAGACTGATGTAAAAAAAAGAACACTCTAGCTATCAATTTTAACAAGTTAGAATGACTGTTTTGGTCACTTACATGTGCCCCATTTGTCACGTCTGTCATGTTAGCGAATGACTAGATAACTGTAAGTAAGATGTCCTGCAAGTGAATGGTGGGTTAAAACCTGGTGACACTAACTGTTAGAGATACTTAAGGTCTTTGTTCTCTGCAATGTTTCTACTTTTTCACTTTTTTATTTTACACATCATCATTTTAAACATTGAGCTATTTTTCTAACATTACTTCCAAGTCAGTGTGTGCAGATATTGACATTACAATGGCTAATGTATTATGCTTACTATTATTTGAACTTTTGCTTTAGGGCAGGCATGAGGGAGAGATGGTGCTTTATTTTATGTTATTGTCAGACTACATATAAATGAAGGTCATAGCTATGAGGTTTCAGACTTTCTTATTATGTACACGTACATATTTTGCATTGCTAGAGTTCCACTATTTTAATTATTGAAGAGTAAATAATTACATTTATAAGAATGCATCTGATTATTGTTAATTTGATGTGTGAAACATCCACATGGTGCTATTGATTTAAATTGATAAACGTATTAAATATTCCACAGATCACATACAGTAGTTTATCAGAAAGCTATGCATTGAACATTTGCAGTGGCTACATTTGCAAAGGTTTTGAAGCCAAATTATTCATTCTCATATGAAAGGTGGTCTCAGTCAGAAATTGTGTTTTCATATTGTTCTTATCGTCTTATGTTTTTAGGTAATTTCTTCTAATACACTAATTTTAATGCAGGACTCTGATCATGTTGCATGAGAGAAGTGGTCCAACCTCCTTCTGATATAATAATTTCTACAAACAATCCAGTTTATTATGACAAGCCTGCTCAGGGGGTAGGAAGACCTTAACCAGAAATGTTGACGCAAGGCATGTGCTGAATGTTTACATCGTAATATCTATCGCATGCAACATATGACGCAACAAAAAATACTGTACTGTAATCTACTGTACATGAAACTTGATGTGGCTACCCCAATTCATATATATATGGTATTACATATATTAGATTATTGTTAAAAACATCATGCTCTAGACATACTGTAAGTTGTTGAAGAAAGATCAAAATGAATATGAATAAAAGTCCATTTTTAACATTGCATTACGTAATAAGTTGGCCACCGTTTTTTAAAACAAGACTTAAAACCATCTCTTTCTTTAGTATTTCCACAGTCTTGCATCCTGCCAGTCTGCCACTGCCTCTCAGTATTTCTTGTCAGACCATGACAATTTTAGCTGCAAAAGATGTGGTTGATTTAAAACATTTAAAGGAAGCACATAACCTTTGCAGCATTTGGCCTTGCCTTGAATAAATAAAAGGATATGGTTTCTGCAGCAGTGACATTCTCACATTATATATACTGTAAATGTGTCATCATGCCTGTGCCTCAGAATGATAGTTTACCTGAACTGATGGAAATTAATGGTGATGTGTCACGGTATCCAAGGGCCTTTTGGTTTATATATTTTGACTTCTGATTATGTCCTGCATAATCACAACCTTTTTCTGATTCCCTCCCTACCCGTAGCACGCGTTCATGTTGACTTTGTGGTTTTCCTAAATTGGACTCTGGCTCCAGTTGGCTAAGTTTCCATAGCAACCTTTAGCCTTATCTGCTACTGGTGAGGAGAAACAATGTGGTCTTTCACTTTCTCCACTCTTTCTTTATTTTTCCACAAATTCAAGATAAAAGGCTATTGATGTGACCGTGAGCTATATTTAAAATGAGAAATATTAAATATTTTTGAAATACCTGACATCTCAAATATGGTGTAAATATGGAATGTGGTGTTTAAAGTAAGTATAATATTTATAGGGTATACCCTATATTATATCCTTTAACTGACGTTTGTACCATGAACTCATGAAGTTCATTCATTGGGGAATGCCTTTCTCATCCAGTGGTTGTAAAAAATTAACATTTCATCAAGCCTGTGTAATTTATTATTAACAGTTTATCTGCAATTTCCAGGTAAAATACCATGAAGCCATTCTTCAAAGCTAAATTTTTGTAAACTTCATAGGAAATCTACCACTTTGACCCAAAGTAAAATGGCACACTGAGGTGTAAAGGTATTGTTTAAGACTCTTAACAGGCATTTGTGTATCCCTGATGACACTAAGATGAATAAATGTAAAATTGTGAAACTTCAAAATCGTAGGACAAGTTGTCATTAAACCTAATTATTGAATGATAACAATAAAAAAAGTTCTCAATCGCCACTCACATTGCTACTAAAATACCAAATACTAAATACCAAATTTGACATGAGACTAAACTTTTTTGTAGCATGATGTTAATGATACACGGCTTTGCCAAGACTTGGTACGACATTAAAGAGGAGAACTTTCAGGGTAAACTGCCCTTTGACTTTATGAAGTCTATAGCTCAGGTCCCCTTGGGAGTCATGCTAATAAATTTGGTTAAACAGGTAACACACACACTATGTACACATATTTGTTACAACATGTGGTTTTTACTCATTTAAAAACAGGACAGGTGTAAAAAAAAAAAAAAGAAAAAACATTGACACCTACCTCTACCTGCCACATGTAACTGTGGTTCAGCCTTACTGGGTCCTTTAACATGCACTACAATGACAACTCTGACCATTGAGATTCCCACCTAACTGCCTCTGTAACAATATTCAGTCTGTGTCAGCACAGCAGTGTGAAAACAAATTAGGGCTATGATTAATGAACAATTCTAACAACTCCCAGACTGACCACAGTGGTGGGACTCCCAGTAAAGACTACCTCTTGCCCTCAGAGCTGACGTTAACCCCTTCGGCATCAACACAGATGCTCCCTTGACTCTCATCAACCCAGTGCTGACAACTGTACAACTCATTCTACCCTATCAACACGTTATAGGCCTCAACTTCCAGGGTGCCTGTCTGCTATAAGGCAATAAAAAGAAGAAGGAAAAAGTAGAAAGGGTTCTGTTGTGAATTGCCTTATAGAAAGTATAAAAGGTAGATTTTCGCATCTTCTTAAAAGGATGTTATTAATATGATTTAAGATTATTTTTCACTTCGTTGTTAACTGACCTCAACATGGTAACATGCTGACACATAAATAATCAGTGTCCACACATAAACATCCTCCAGCAGGATCCATGTGTACCAATGCACAGCATTTATTGATATTATATCCCTGATTGTGATTATCCTTCAGCACTCAAATGCAATGAAACTGGATGTGTGTCAATATCAGCTAAAAGACATCTTTGTCTGCTCTATAGTTTTCTGTCTCTTGGTCGTCTCCGCTGATACTGTACAATACCAGCAAGCAGTAGAAGAGAACTGGCTGGTAGGGATGGTGTGATCTGCGCTGACAGCCATGTTAGAGTTGATAGACATGAGGTGTCAGCACCCAGAGGGCCCTCAGAGAGGGATGACGGTGGCCTTTACATAGATGTCTTTCTGCAAATCACTCACTGGGCAAATATACAAAAACTGCCCATTGCCTGGTAAGCTGGTTGTCCATCAGTGCTCAAAGTCCCTCTGAGCCAGTTTTGGTAATTACAGAACTTAAAAGGCCCATTTGATATCAAAGAAACATGTTTTTACCTCAATGTGTTTTTTTCCATCTTTTATCACACGGTAGCATCCATCTAGGGAAGGGAGATAGCTGGTCTGGTGTAAACTGCTGTCACACACCTTTTACACATCAAAACTTTTCTAAATTAAAACCATATGCCGATAATTAATTCATTGATTCAATCATTCAATGACACAGTTAGCACACCAAACACAAAAACCTAAACGAAAAACAAGAAGACTGTACCCTGAACAAGGCTGTCCGTGTTAAATTTTCTATTATGAAATAGCCAGTAAAATGAAGGTTTTTTTAAATAATTTTAAAAGAAGAGTGCCTTAGATTTTCCTTTTTTTTTTTTTTTTACACTTAATTGAATTAATTGAATTCCCAACCTTCAAACATCTGACTGAACTTCCTGAGCACTCTGGACTATTTTGTCTTTCTAACAAGCAGACTGCATTAGAAAAGATACTTTTTAAACATTAGTCTGTGAGTGTGAAATCCAAAAATGAAAATGAAACAGTGTGAAGCGTTAGTGGGGTGAAGTACATTGCTTACAATACAAGGTAATTACTCACATTCATCACTCTGGTTACAAATGGAAATCTTTTCCCTCCTCAAGGCAAGTTGTAAAATAATATAAACATTTACCCATAACCCAGCTACTTTATTAGTATAAAACACACGATATTTGCTCAACCTGCAGCTCTTTTCCAAGCCTGTATTATGCAGTAATCTCCCTATTTTACAGTAATAGGTTTTAAATGTAATAAAGAAACACCAAGGGCATGTTTTGCTGCATGGGAAAAGTCATAAATCACAGTGTGTCTGCAGAGTGACAAATTATTGATGTCATCAACACTGCATGCCAAAAGCAGAATCTTAGCGTTGTGCACACTTTTAGTCTCACTGTGAAGGCTAACGCAGACTGCATGCTGGTAAAACTGTATGGTGCAAAAAGAGCCATACCTAACACGTAGGAACTGTTGAAAACAGTTCCCACGGTTTGAATCAGAATATTTGGTTATATAGAGGATTAGCCATTTTAAGTTTATGGCGTTGAAAAATAAAGGTCCAACACAACAGTAATGGGGACTAAACATGTTTGATGAAAGAAGAGAATGTATAATATCCTAAATACAGTACAAGACTTGGATGGTGGACAAACATCTGTTCTGGTACTTCTTGGTTTTGGGCTGCTTATGATATGGTTGATCAGAATGTTATAATTGACAAATGTTTTGACAAGTTAGAATTCTGGCCGATCTTGCGATTGAAAGCATAGTGTTTCTATTATCACACAGCTCTGCATTTCTGCTTCGAAAGAAAATCTCCAACCTCAACAGAAACGATTAACTTTATCAGTGAAATAAGGATTATTTTTTATTTGATTTTACCTAGGATGCTCTAATAGAATTTGTATCACCTTTGTATAGCTGGTAATACTATTGTTGTCAAATGTCTCTCTTAAGTTTCTTTATTTTTTGTCAGCCATTGTGATGTGTAAATAATGTTATTATGGTATTGTTTTATTTTTTTTAAATATATAACAACAGCTTCCAAAATGACTGCTCTGTGGAGCATAAATTGCATAAATATATGAACAGTAATTGAAAAACAGAGTACCCTCTGTTATTAATAATCAGTCAAAACCACTAGTAAAAGCAGCAGGCAAGGGAATATTATAATGAGCAATCCCACCCTGGTAGATGGTCACAAATGACGAAGAACTGCTGGAAATATTTCCACTCAGCACTCTACCTGCATAAGTCTGACTACTGTACTGACCAAAAATTATACAGAGACAAAAGTAAACATCTCTAAGCAACATTACTGCACACCTCATTTACCATGAAGAAAGTTGACTGAATTCAGCAAAGACAGGGTGAGAACAGGAAGTGGCAAAAGGGAAGGAAAGCTAAAAACAAGAGACGCAGGGCCAAGGAGAGATACTAAAGGTCATGCATGAATTAATATTCTAAGATTTATTTAAGAAACTGTGCAGCTGTATTACCTGGTAGCGGGCTACATCACTAATTCAGATGTGGAATCTGATTCTCTCAGATGCATGCTCAACCACGGCTCCTCGCTGCCACAATGTTCAGATATGTTTATTTGGACTCATGCCATAAATCCAAAGCTTTCGGGGAGGTAGAGGTGGGCCTGGTTGTGGTGCAGGAGGCCTGTCCTGCTCCAATGATAATTTGTGGTTTGGTGCATGTTCGGTTGCCTACAAAGAGGCCTCAGACTGCCACTGGCTGGCTGCACCCAAGGCCACGTCCACTACAAATAGGCCAACGACCCTAACTGTGCAGAAGGAAATATTTGTGTAATATAAAGTTGTTTGCCTGAATTTACCTTCAGAGGTCTTGGGAAACTGTTTTAATTATAAAAGTGTATATATACACACTTCCAGGGAGAGGAAGAATAAGTTCAGTGAGAGTAGGAAGGTAGAAAATAAAATATAATACTATAAGAGAGCAACATAAGACACAGTTTTTTGAAATAACATGAAAAAAATTGCTTAAAAAATAAGATCACGGTAGCAATTTATACATACCGCAGTTTTACAGAATAACAACATTAAATTAAAGCTTTTACTGGGACTAGTTGGATAATGATTGGCTGTAAATTCATCCTATTCATAAATAATGTCCATGATAACCTCCCAAGCCTCCTTTGATTCATGTTCTCTTAACCTATGCTCTCTTCCTGGTCAACACACTCTGGACAAAGTCTATTTCCTACCAACACTCCCTCATCTACTCACAGTGTTTATAAACCTCCCTCTATAGAAAAGGGCCGCAAATTTAAAGCTATGCTTGTGTCACCTGGTGAACCTCAGGACCCCGATCGGAACTGTTATGGGTCAGAGGTGACTGTCTGGCCCCTAGCTTATCAAAGCTGTGTTTATTTAAAGTCTATGTGCAGCAATGGATGACAACAAACAGACGGACCACAGGCAACGGAGCAATTTGAAGGAAAATCCTTCTTAAGAATACAGATAAGGCGTGCATGTTTCAGAGTATATAGCTGTTGAAATGTCAGCATTGTCACTCTCAATCCTGGTGACGATGGCTTGCTTTGCTCTGGAATACTGTAAGGTGAACACGCCTTTGCACCTTGTGACATACACAGAGAACCTGCAGAGAGGCTGAACTCGGGTGCATGTTTACAGGCTTTTCTTGGATAAACAATCTGTCTTGATTGGCACTTACTTACTTACTTAGTACCCCTTCAAAATCTGACTTATATCTGATCCACAGGCATTTAAACTGGAAAGTTAAGAATGTTCAACCCCAGCTAATACATGCATGGCCAAAATTAACTGTCAAGCAGTCCAGAGTTGTCCAACTAGATGCCTATCATTATCCCATTGCACAATTTCCTAGATAAATTGAACACTCCGGTTGCGCCTTTAATCCCACAGCAAAAAATTGTGGAAACACTTGTAATACTACATTAGCCTGGGCATAAATACATCAGACAAATAGCTTTAGGCTCTATGGAGCCTGAAGGCCCTGCTCTAGGCATTTCGCAGTAAGGAACTTAACTAATTACCAAGGCACTGAAGAAGCAAAAAGAGGTCTGACAGAATTCTCTGGTGACTGTCCCAAGAAAAAACGACAACATCAGTCATTTGGGCAGGAGCCCCAAAATGGCGTGTTTACATCCAGGTGACAGAGCCCCACAGTGGCAATAGTCATTATGAGAGTAGCATAGGCGTAGTAAGTTGACGTTGTTCAACGCATTCTCATGAACATGTTTTTATGATATTCTAGGAAACGCATGCACAAAAAAGTGACTGTGAAACAGTAACATGACAGTTAGGTTTAGGCACCAAAACTGCTAGTTAACATTGGCCAAACTTTTGTGGTTTGGGTTAAACAGTGGTCCCCTTAAGTAATACTTTCGGGACACAAACATCCATTTCCTGGGTGTAAGTCTTGTGTTTCTCCTACCTTCTTCCAGGACATGAAGTTTGCTTGAAAGTTCTGTGTTTTGGGGACTAATCTACCACTCCGACATCCTCCCTAGTCTGATTTTCCTTGGTCTTATATTAGGTGCTCCAGTCATAATTACTACGGCCACTAGCAGTCACTGCCTTATTCACTCACTCACAGTAATAACTACTTGGAAAATCGAAGAATTACAGTGCATTACTTTTTGTAGCTATATGTATGAATGGTTCAGGAGAATAGCCTGTGATGTTATAGAGCAACGAGTCAAATTGGGAGGACAGGATGAATGGTTGGGTCAAGAAAACATCGGACAGATGGCCTCTGTTCGTTTTTAGTTTCCCACATGACCATGACTGTCCTCCAGCTTTAACCAAGTGTTTATTATTGTAACCGTCACGAAGGTCTCCTAACCTTAACTAAGTTCTTGTTTTAACCCAGCATGATCTTTCCCTGCACCTTAATACGTAGCTTTTGTGTCAAAGCCTAACATTAACCATAGCATTGTTACTGAAAGTATTTTATCATCTAATTTGGAGGCAATATTTGACAGCTACAAACCTGCCAGATCATGTTGTAACAATAAAACAGCAAGGCCTAGCCATGTGTCCATATTTTACAATCACAAATGAGGCATTATTTTCTGGTTAAATACTACACAAACCAGTCTGTTAAAACATGAGTATACTTAAATTGACACAAATTTTTATTATCAGTACCACAAATCCCCATTTGCTGTAGTTGTTATGTTATATCAAGACAACCAATGGTACCAACTGGAGGGAAATTGTTGTTATAAAACATGTTCTGGATCTCTGTACATGAATATCAAAGATGTATAATGTCATTTTGGTCAAGATCAATTAGGTCTATGACCTCACAGGGAAGTCATTAGATCAAGCTTTGGGGTACGCCACACACATCCCTGGAATTCTGACAAAAGGAGAGGCGTTAATCACGCTTGACCCAACTTTGTTTTCCCACCAGTCTGCACTGTACGTAGCCACACATGGTGTCAGGGATGGCTCCCCTGGTTTATTTACTCTCATCTCTGGATATCTGGGAGCTGTGTGTGGCCTCCATGCTGCTGTGTTGTAAAGGTAATGCCAGAGGAAATGTAACATTTTACAGTACTCTCTACTGCTGACAGATCCAACCAGGGATGTGCAGTGACATATGGAGGGGCTATTGCTTGAAATGAAAAGTTTATTAACCAATAGGAACAATAATTTATCATATCGTAACAAATTAAGTTAAATTGACTCATATCAGCTTTCACTAATGTTACATCTGATTGTTGGTTTTAAATTCACGTAAAAAAAACTGTCAACAATGTCTAATCTAACATGATTCAAGAGCCCAAACCATCACATTCCTTAACCTCTCTTGTCTCTCCAGAGCGCACATTAATGTAATGGAGGACGTTATGTAGCTACGTCAGCCTGCTGCTGCCACATAGGCTGTCATCAGCTTTGGTTAATAACTCAGCATTACACGTTGATATTAGGCAATGCTGCACAACATGATGCAAACGTTACAAGCTGAAGCTGCACATTATTCAAAGCTCAAGTGGATTTTTTTAAACTATTCACAGGGCATTTGTCATTTGTCTCCATAACTTTAAAAACTCATGTTAAGGCAGACAGGCTTTCCCGTCTCTTTATGCAGTGCTCCATTTGAGAATAGAAACATTTAATTTGTTGTCACTGTACTAATGATGGGCTTATAGTATTGATGCAACCACAACAAAAAATACAAAATAAAGAGAAGAAAGAAAAAGTTTCTTTAGGGTCTTTCTCCAGAGGGGCAGCTGAGCCAATCAGGGCAAACGGGCTGTTGCCTGGGCAACAATAGCCCATACCTGTGCACATCCCTGAATCCATGGTTGCTGAAGCTCAGACACAATGAGATAGATGGATTTCAGACTTCAAATGTGACTGCAGATGAGCGAGCTATCCAGAGGTCAGGGCTGTATGTTAACCCATGGATACATTCTCTCTCAACCATAATGTTTTACTAATAACAAAATGTGACTGTCCACTTCAAATTCACAACTCGTATCTTATTATTATTTTAGATAAGCATATTATATTCCATATACATTCATACAAAAGTGCACTGTTTGAAACTTTAGCCTGACCAGAAGTTTACCATTCCTTTTAATAATGAAGGATTCATGTGGAGCTCTGGTGCCCCAACACTATATGAGGGGTGAAAGAAAGTCACCTCCTTTGTGCTTCACTTAGGCCTACTGCCGGTAGTATTAGGTCACCCATCCACTGTTGGATTGATTTTAGATGATCTCTCCTTCCCGGCCTGCAGTGATTGTTTGGCAATGGAGGCAAGTTTTTAGTATGCAGCGGCAGGACCCGACTCTGTCTCATTATGAAGGGTAGGGGGGAAAGAAGGACGGGAGGTGAGAGCAAGGGTGGGTAACTGGGAATAAGTTCCCCTTTGTGTACACACAAGGAGGTAAAAGGCAGACTGTATTTGGCGGCTAAGGGATCACTTGAGTGGCTCCACGGGTCCGGTCGCGTGGCCCTGAGGCTTTCCTTTGGTTAGCATGCTCAGGCAGCCTCCCTGTTCACAGCTTCAGAAATATGCCACACTGTATGGCCACCCATTGCTCTGCCTCTCATTGACACACATACAACTGCTATGGAGAGTAGATAGAGAAATACCAGCTATTGTTGAATAATAACTAAATATAATTATGAAAGTGAGCATGTTTACCTTATTTGCACATTTTACTTTTAATTTTACATTTAACATTTTGCTACCTACAGTTACTGGGGTTAATCAGGTAATGGGAAGGTTGTGGCAAGATCATGTCATGATGTTTTATGTGTTTCACATGCACAATGGTAATGCAGTAAGGTGACATGTTTCTTTCATATGGATTTCTCTCCTGACAAATAATTAGTTGCTTGTTTTATTTGTGATTGTATCTGTTTAGATCAAACAGCAACAGATTCCAACAAGCGATGGTAGAACTCTGATCCTGGCTGAGATGGAACATTGTTCAACTTATATGTAGAACATGCAATAAGGAGCAGCATAGATAATGAAACATATCTAGCAAAAAAGCTATGAGGGACTTACTTCTGGCTATGTAGAAGCAGCATGAGTGATCTTAATATTTAGTTCATCATTCCTTTCTTTATGATGTCAAAGAACCTCACAGGAGACGAGATTTAGAAACGTCTTGCAGAGCATTTGTCAATCAGTGTTTTGCAGTTACAAGGCAGTTGTGTTTTACAACCTCACCAGCTTAATATAATATGAGTTGGTAGTGAATCTGTTTCCTCACCCTGTTTTTCTCTCAATTCTACAACTGGAGAAACCCAATGTACTGTAAGTGTTTTGACGGACTGTGTTTTACGGTCACTTCTAACTGTCTCAGACATTCACCTCTTCCTATTCAGGAGGGCATGCATGGGCACATGTGGTCTAAATTAAGATGTTATATGATGCAAAAACATGTGGCACAGAGAATCAATGAGGTATGAAGCTTTGCCATGTCTACTTTCGGATCCCATCATTCAATACAGGAAACTGGCCAAAATGCAGCTTTTCAGCACAGTGAACTTCGTTTGACTGTAAGTGCTTAATGAGATGTTAGATGCAAATACTAACTGCAACTTGTGATCAAGGGTGACTGTTGTCTTTTAAAGAAATGATATCAGTGTCTAGCAAACAGAGCCAGAGAACCTCCGCATTGTCTTTAATTGTGTGAGAACTTGAAAATCCAAAATGTCATGCAACAACATGGTCTTACCGCAAAGCAGAGGTCTGAGGCAATGGAGTGGTGATAACATACCTCACCTTTGTCCATGAGCTTCAGTATATGACGCCCAGCATGATAGTGGTGCTCCACACAGACCTGCCACCCTCAGCCTGCCTTTCAGCACCTTCTGGCCCACAGAAGGGCCTCTTTGTTCAGCCTTGTGCTTGTGACGTTCACTCAAGACCATGCTTCCATTAGCAACAGCCTGCCAAATAACCAGGGATTGTGATGGAGCCTAATACCCACTGCATATGTAGTATTTACTTAAGGAGGAATAGAAAAGTGTCCCTCCCATAGCGTCCAGACACAAGACTACTATTATAACTCTCCTTAGTCACAGTCGCTGGCTTTTACCGGGCTGATTGACTGATTGATTTCAAGGTTGCCCGCTTTACAACAAAGTTGAGTACTTTTTGAATTATTGAAGAATTTTAGTTGAGCCAGCAGACTTTGCAATACACATTCAAGAATTTCATATTTTATTGGAGCAACCCGAAAGGTGTTTTATTGCACATGAAACACAATCCTATACAAACATAATGAAAAGTAAACTTAAATTTCCCAAAACTTAAGAAGTGACACCCTGGTTTGATTTTAGCTGCGGTATTTTTCCACGGGGCAGGCCTGATATTCCATGACCATGTTCAAAAATAAAGTATGCCAGTCTTTTGCTTATTTTACTTGGATATACGGTGACAGAGATTCTCTTATCACAGCTTTCCTTTTACTCACATTGTCCTGGTATAGACTCCTACAGTATGTGAATTGAATCCAGGCTCTTAATTCAAACATGCTTTGAGACAGACTCACCTGCTGAGACAAGTCTACATATATATAGAAATATAACAATATTCAAACATCTATTTTAAAATAAACAGATCACTTTTGTCCACATTGCTGGCAAATGCTCTTCTAGGCTGTCTCTATTTAAGGAAATCCAATACATATGCCTCTTTACATTTTCATGGATTATAATGATAGCCATGCAACATCAAATCATCATGTCATAAGAGCTATGAACTCACTGGTTTCTATTTAGAATAAAAAATATACACTTTTTTTTAGCCTATGCTTCTGCCCTCATGTGTGTAGGTTTTAAGCTATAGGATGCAGCAAGCTTAACACACTTTTAATAAAGGCTGAAGACAGCACATTTAAAGTTTTTATTGAAAATAATTGTAAAAATAAGAATTAAAGCCATATTGGACAAGCAAATTAATCAATTGTGATTAAAAATCAGAAAAAGATTAGATACTATCAACAAAAACAGAATTAATTAATTAATAGAGTAACAGAGAATATCTCTTATCTCTTTACTCTTTATTTTGTATTCATAATAGTATAGATCAGTCTTGTATAAAGTAATACTTTAGTCAAAGTATCTTACCAGAAAGAAGAAGAAGACTTTGACATTAAAGTCACCCTTTACAATATTACTTAAGTCAAAGTCTTAAAGAATCTGATATTTCCTATACTTAAGTATAAAAAGTAATTTTCGAATGTTAAATGTAAGTATTAGAAGTAAAAAGTAAATGTAAAAAAAAAACTTTACTGTGGCTTCCTTATAGTAAATATAATATTGAGGGCTTCCACACCTTCTTAAACATCAAATTCAAGCTTTGATAAAAAAAAAATAATACCTACTGATAATGGTCCAGCAAGACAAATCTGACAAAATTGCAAAATGTAACATTGTCTGTTAAGCATAACAAACTGTTTAAACATGGCATGAAAATTTCACTTTTTTTTTTAGTTTTTTAAACATTAATATGAGTTCCCCCAGCCTGCATATGGTCCCCCAGTGGCTAGAAATGGTGATAGGTGTAAACCGAACCCTGGGTATCCTGCTCTGCTTTTGAGAAAATGAAAGCTCAGATGGGCCGATCTGGGATCTTGCCCCTTATGATGTCATAAGGGGCAAGGTTACCTTCTCTTTCTCTGCTTTGCCCGGCCAGAGAATTTGGCCCACCCTTGAGAGAGAGACATCATGGCTTTCAAACGGGCAAAGTGGCAGTTTGTCAAGGCCACACCCCCACCCTCCACCTTGCCTCCTCCTTTTCCTAATTTAAACTGTCCTGGTAAACACATACTAAAAAGGTGTATATTTGCACATATCAAGTGACAGAACCACCAAATGCTGTACCTATGCTGTGTCTACTAAATTGATGACAACCAGAGTGTGTGATAGAGCCACCCACTCATTTAGACATACTCTTTCCTGTTCAGAAATGTAGTATAAATTTAGGCATAGTTCAGTGAAATGTAAATGGTGGTTAAACATAAACTGTCTTATTCAAACCAATTTAAAATATTCTTTTTTAAAGTGTGTGTTTGTTTATTGGTGGTAACTGGCTTGGTAACCAACTGTCAGATGTTGAAATTAAGCCTTGTTTTACATGTTTTTTTAAAAGTCTGACCACTTCGGTGAATTTAACATACTTGGTTATAAATCTTGCAGGTACTGGAGAGAGATGCCATGCATGCATTAACTTTTCAGGCCCACCACACACCTTTCCACAGGCCTACACCAAAACAACAAGGAGTGTGGTCAGTTTTTCCAGTCCGGCCCAATTAAAGGGGAGGAATATGAAACATGTGTCCTGTGCTTACAAAGGGCTGTTGCAACCAAATGCATCACCAAGATCAACATGTATTTCAACAACCAACAGCCATGTCATTGTTTACAGAGAAGCATATATTATGATGAAGAAAGGTAAGACTAGGAATACAAAACAGAACTTACGGTGGTAAGGGACAGGCAATTGATGTTTTTTTTATTAATATTATGATGTGAACACCATGAACACTGTCTAAAATATAGGTTACACTTTATGATTGATCTCAGTGTCATCACACCAGTCAAGTCTCTACCATTAAGCTCTTTCACTAGCAAACATTAAGAACATTAATGTATGTTGAATTCATTGTGAATACAATCAAAAGCTCTATTAAAGAAATGAAATGAATCAAATACAATCCTGTTTGGTCGGGTGCCCAGATAGCTCAGTTGGTAGAGTGGGTTCCCATATATAGAGGTTTACTCCTCGATGCAGCGGCCCAGGGTTTGACTCCAACCTGCGGCCCTTTGCTGCATGTCCTCCCCTCTCTCTCACCTTCCATGTCTTCAGCTGTCCTGTCAAATAAAGGCCAAAAATAATAATAATAAATAAATAAATACTTAAAACAATAATCCTTCATGAGTGAGTTAAACTTGTTGTGTGTTCATTTTCAAACAACTTCAGTTGAAAACACCTTTTGAACACTATATAAAATGATAATTTGTAAGCCATTTTCAAAAAGCATTCTGCATTTTTTGTGTACACACAGTAATGTTATATAATTGTATTGCAGTCAAGAGATTCATTTTTGAAGCAACAGGGAAGGCTGTATGTGGTGTCACTTGTGGCGTTTTCTTTGACCTGCAGTAATGGTTGGCCTATGAGTATAATATGAATATTTACACAATGATTGCTGCATGTGAATACCTTGGGTAAACTAGTCAAGACGTATCAAAAACATCGGGTGGTCGCAGTAAATCCATGCCTCTCTATGAGAAATTGGGAACAGAGGTGCCCAGTGAGAGTTTCAGTTCCTTCTGCCAGCGGACCTGGAAACCACACAGCTAACTGAAAAATAAGCAGACCTTTCCTCACTTTGAAAAATAAGCAACAACTGAACAGTATTGTGAAAATGTTTGGCAGAATTGCAGGGATTAATTGTGAAGGGTTATCACTTTTACACAGGATCTGAGCCATGAGGCCAAAGCTATCCATCGAGGAAGCATGGGAGAGACACAAGGAAATCATGGGAGGAGAGAAGAAACAAGCAAATTTGTTTTAGGGGGATGTGACATCCCTTCCTATGATGCGTCACATAAATTTGTCATCTGTATGAGCAGAGTTGGCAACAGCTTTCAGTTGCAGGGCTTCCAGGAAGGCTGCTCTAGTGTATCCTCGCCTATAGCTCCTCGTGATCCCTTTTCATCTTGCTCCTTGGTCCTCGGGGTAGAAATATGGGCTTTGAGACTGCCTTCACAAAGGAGGGAGAGAACAACCTCTGGTTCAGCCGAGGACCGAGGAGCTATCAAATAAGAGACAAGAGATGCAACAATTGTACCGCGGTGTAAGGCCAAGAGATCAAAGAGCTCATTTGTTCCTGTTACCATTGGTCTTATTAATACCTTGGAATATGTAATATGAATGTATGTTATGTTGCATATGAACTGCTGTCTTTTATTTTCTGCTGGCTGTAGAAAGAATTGCCCCATTTGGGTATTATAACGTTCCTTGACACGACTTGACTGTGATACATATCTGCAGCAGAGGCTCTCTGCTCAGTGTAAAGTATAAATTCTAGAGCAATTAGGGCTTTAGAGAAATAGCATTGTTTTAGATGAACAACTTGATATAATTTCAGGAGAATTGGAAGAGATTTTCTGTTTCCATAATTGAAATGACTTGGCACTGAATACTGATTATGTGGAAACATGAATGCTCTTTTGAAGGCTTAGTCATATTGGGAGTGCCAGTTCCATGTTTCCCCCTTGGAAAAAGGGTCAGATCATATTTGAAACCTGCTGTGAAGTGAGCAGTATCCCATACTCATGATGAATGAGGCTCCTAGCAAGATGATGGCAAGGAGGACAGCTCCAATGTTATCGCACAGCGCCTTGAAGCACTACACTTTTGAGGGCCTGCTCACCTGGGAGGGCCCAGCACATAAGGACCTTCATCAATCACAACTAGGCCTGTTTCCACATGCAGTAGCATGGACAGGCCTGACACAGCATTAAACAGAGGCCTGCTCCCAAAATATAACTGGCAACCTCATGTTCAGAACAGGGTTGTCTGCTGGGAAAAAGTTCTGTAAGCAAGAAACAAACAAAAAAATTGCATAGGTGTTGTTAATAATAATAATAATAATAATAATAATAATAATAATTAGTTGCAAATGCAAAAAGCAAGGCCGTTTGTATGAACAATGAAGAACAGTTACTGTTAATGCTAAATAAACACTTCCTGGTTATGATAATATGGAGAATAATAGGAAACATTATTTGAACAAGACTTCTCATAATTAAAATTGGAGAAATGTGGATTTTATACAAGGCACACCTTTAAACCTTTACAAACGTACTTGTCTGTGCCATTATTAGTCTATGGGGACTCGCAATGCCTTTTCATAGAGTCATATTATCCCTGCCGTTGCTGGACGTTTTCAAAGCTCGAGCAATCAATGCAGAGTTAATGAACCCAGTCCTGGGGCTCCTGTAGCCAACTTGAGGCACACGTTTAGAGGCCCCTATACCTGAGAGATCCATTTAAGGGTGAGATATTCCAAGCGGAAAAGACTATTGGTAGCCAGGCCACAGTTTATAGGGGTCAGAACAATTGGGAGAAAAGCACACCCAATCTTTCTGGGGTCCACATGCGCAGTAACACTGTCAACACACAAGGGAGAGCAGGACCCCTGAGGGCCAGTCATGGGGCAGAGCCTATGCCAGAGCCTCTCACCTTCTCTCATAAATCCTTACAATCTGAACTCCCACTGAATGTTGTGGGAAGGTCAGGTGTTTGGTGCTCTCTCTGGAGAGGCCAGAGTTGTCCTATGCACGCCTAGAAAGACCTTTCAAACTCTTGACCTCTTCAACTGCATGCTACTGGTTTCATTTGATACTTGCAATGGAGATTGCTGCTGAATGGCAGTTTCAGTAAATACACTGATGTTGAATACATGACCAAACTACCAAATACAGTATGCCCATGGAAGAAAAAATGCACAGATATTCATTTATTTTATTTTACCTTCATTTAAGGCAATTATGACCCAATTATATTTACAATTACAACCAATGACGTTAAAAACTGACTGGACAGCTATTGTTAAACAGATTTGTTTTGTTTGTTTGTTTGTTTGTATTTTATGGCTGTCAATGGATTTATTTCAATTTGATTTAATTCAAAATAGATAGAATAGTAATTTAACTTAATAAAACAATTTGGATGGCCCCAAAAAAAAACAATGCATTGCCTTTTCCAAATAACACCTTAAATGACCAAAGCTGCCCAATGAGATTTCCTGCACACTGTGGTACATTGTGGTAGCACACACTGCTATGTCTGTGAGCAAGGTGTGCTGTGGTATCTGGCCTCTTTTTTTATAATAGGTTGCGCGTGCCTGTCTGCTTGTCTGGCTCTGAGGCTGTAGGAGAATAGGAAGGTAAGCAGCTATTTGAGTAAGCAGCTATTTGGCTTGGCCCAGATGGAATATGTGTACTGCACTAGAGCTCGCTGGATAGGTGGATGTGGGCACTGGAAGTTGGCATGCTGCATACATTATGACAAGCACACACACAAATGTACACACACAGGCTACACCACACACAGACAGACAGACACACCCTCTGGTGGATCCATTCCCAGAATATTTTGGAACTAAACCAGCTGCATGTACTGTATAGAGTGTATGCAGGTTGGCCGTTTGGTTTGGCATTGCCAACAGACTGGAAACATGTCATGTGACTTCTGGAAAAAGTGGTTCCCACCAGCCTTATGTCTACATGCCAAACTGAGACATGGACGATAGAATGTGGCACAGGCTGCGCCTGTTAAGCTCCAAAACAAGGTAATTCAAGATACCTGCTGACAGTAAGTGGTAGGCTTGTAATAATTTATAATTCTAGCAAACAAGTTTTTCTTACTTTTTTAAGCTTTGTGTTACCTCTAGACAATAACTGTTCAATTATCATATTATATAAACTGTTAGGCCTGCAGCTTGCGTGAATTCAAAATGGTTAGACTATGGAGAAACATGGTGCTAACTGGCCAACAGCACTTAGGTAACCCAGCAAGGTGGCAGTTCACCTGAGCTGATAAACAGGTCCACAGAAACACAAGTCTTTAGAGGGATTTAAAACAGCAGACTTGGAGGGGCCTACACTGACACTGACAGCTTTATAGAAGCATGA
The DNA here is from genome assembly GCA_013375575.1 of Percina caprodes. Taxonomy (NCBI): domain Eukaryota; kingdom Metazoa; phylum Chordata; class Actinopteri; order Perciformes; family Percidae; genus Percina; species Percina caprodes. Next base: position 7,483,025 of record JABXJD010000002.1, on the reverse strand, counting down.
CACTGGCAGGACCGAAGCAGTAAAAACACTAAGACAACATACACCTTTGGAAATAATGATTCCACCAGCAAGTATGGTAAGTTTGTTTGTGTGTGTGTGTGTGTGTGTGTGTGTGTGTGTGTGTGTATGTGTGTATAGTGTAAGCATAGTTTACTGTGTGAGATACACAATTTGGCATATAAATACACACAAATCTCCATGTCCACATGCTTGTGTTCATGCAAATGTAAACCACTTGGCGTGGAGAAAGCAACTGCTCTGTTCACGTAAGTTCAAGTAAGCAAATAATTATGGGAGGTGGCATTCTCTGGAGTCTGTTTATAACTCTAGTAGTGTAAGGCAGAGTGTCAGTCACAGAGAAATGTCATGCTTGCTTCATAAAAACAATGCCACCTTGCCTTTCTGAAGTGAGCTAAGAACAGGGCAAACCTTTAAGAGACTTGCATGCTTCTACAGAAGAACACACACCCACACAGAGAGCCAAAGCTGAACAAGACCAACTATCTACATCTAAACCAGTCAACACAAACAAGAGGCATGTACACATGAAAATAAAAACATTGGGGTAAAAAAAAGGCTGATGTCAGAGTCACCGGCATATTTGGGCTGACACCTTCTCGTTGACACACTGCTGTTCTCAGGCCAGAGCTGCAGTGTTGTACGGTACCACATTCACAGTGGACAAAGACAGCCTTCATGTGGTGTTCACTTAGCCCTCGAGACTACTTCTGGTTTTGTGTGTCTGGAAATGAGAATGTGAGGTGGCAGTGAGACCAAATCGACCCAAAATCAAGCATAGCAGTTATTTACACACTTGACATTTACTGGAGTTTATGTTGTCTTTCTTTCCCACTGCTGGTCCAGCATACATATACATTTCCTATCTTTTCAATTTGGGATGGGATAATTGCAAAGGAGGAAAGGTACAGTGTTTGATTTCCCTCTGCGGGACATGGTTTCAGTTTCACTAAATTCTATAATGACAAAGACAAGGCCATCACCAAGGTAACTCTCAATTTCACTGCATTTTCTGATACAGAACCCCTCTCTCCGCCTCGAACACTACTGAGGAGGAAATATTAGTTCCTTAATAAAATATAATTTTGTCTGGAGGCTGAGCCTGGAGGCCCTACAACAACAGATGTTGTCTTGTCATGTTAGCAATACGATGCATAAGGCCAGGGATCTATTTCATTCTGTTTTCATAATGAGAGGATTTCTCCCTCTCTGTCTGCTGTCTCTCACTTCAGTTTATCTTGAAAATGGAGCCGCATTCCACACACACTGTCACCTTAATTTGCCAGCCTGATTTGAGGCCTGTTCTTGAGATGACAATATTAATTAAAGGTTAATTAAAGTTATGCAAACAAAAGCTCATATTCATATTTTCTCTGCAAAAGTAACCGTATTAAATCAGATGAAGGCAAGGGGTGGCCCCGTAGGCAGACAGGAGCTGTAAGCTGTACGCAATTAAATAACATGACACCTCTTGGCCTGCTAGCTCACTATAAGAAACCCTCCACAACATGAGACGCATACCAACGCATGCGTTTGTGTGTCTTGGAGTCAGTCAGCCCTCATTGTTAAAGCGTGACCAGGCCACCAGAGTAGGGGAAGAATAATACAAACGTCAAAACATATGACATGACTGACAGGTTGGGATCTCCTGCATACAGTAAAGGATGCATGGCTCATAGAGGGCAGAAATCTCATATTTATTGTAATGCAATATTTTTTGTGCGGTGTGTTCTGTATTGACATGTGTTGGTTTTTAACAATCCAAATTAATTTATAGTAAAGAAAACTATATCACCTCATTTTCTGACTCTCAAGTATTGGTGGAAGTATGCAAGATTGCTGTAGCCATAGAGCAGACTCCATCGATTTTGGTACTGGTCTTGGCTGACAACAGAGAATCAATACCTGCAACAGCTGAAATGCTCTGTTTTCATTTCTGAGACTGGGCACCTCAGAGTAAATACAGCGTCTTGAATTTTTTCAAAGTGGGCAACGAGTCAACATTCAAAGGCTAAAACCAAATCCAATAAACTCTTGTTAATGTTTGTGAAGAATGACACAAAGGGGAGAGCTGTGGTCAAAAACAGATGAAGGCAAATGGTTTGAAGATGCTCTGTCAAAGTGTTTTTTAACCCTTAAGACACTGAATTACATTGACTTAACCATAGGGGCTGTCTTTTGCCGCTATTGTTGCAGGTCTGTCTTTGAAAGAGTAGTGTGAGACCCGTCAAAGCTCTTCCGCTTTTCTTTGATGTAAGTCCCGCTAAGACGTTTATCTTTCTCTCTCCGGAAGTGATGGGGGGGGAACCTGCTGTTCTGACTGCAGCAGAGACAGGCTCCTTGGTGTTGAAATGTCATCTGAGCTAGTGCAGGGCTAAACTCTGGAAACACCAAGTGTACTAAAGAAAGACAAGTTGCAGGCCTCTGGCTGTCCACCCACGCACCTCGGTACAGGATGCACCAGTGACAGGCATAGGAACAATTTAGAGTGATAGTCATATCAGTATAAACAGCTCCAGAGACCTGTTCAGATTGTTGCATCCATTCAATTTCATTGAGGTCATATGTTATCTAAATAGGCAATGGTCACTGTCCAAAGTCACAACATGAATTTCAGAAGTACAGTATACTGTACAGTATATGCACTCTCAACCTGGTCTCATGCCAGTTTGTGAAATGGTCACGTTATTTTTGATTTATTAATTCATGTACATGTCACGATTTTCTCGTTTATTACAATTTTCACTGAACCTCTTTTCTGTCTATCATCTTCAGTGTTTCATCAGGGCCAATACTGCACAGTTCCTGTTATGTTTAATTAGTACATGATTGCAAAATCATAACATAAGCAGTGTCAGGTTCCTGCTGCCCAAAACGCTTGTTTCTAAAACAACCCCTTGCTAGGAAAGTGAGGGTGGTAAATGTAACGGGTGTGATGATGGCAGTAAGTATGGTGGGCTGTGTTTGGCAGTCATGCGGCCCTGTGGGTTTGAAGGTCCCCTATGTTTATGCTTGTGTCAGACACTGTGTTGGCCCCTGGGCCAGGCCCCTGGAGGACCCGTCCTAGTTGCTGCTCTCGCTCCTGTCTGTTTGCCGTGACTGCTCGATAATAAATAAGCAGCTGTAGACCTGGACACGGCACTCTGCGTATTCTCACAAAACCTACTGTAAATGAGATGGGAAGCTGCCCCAGCCCTGGCTTTTCACACACTTACAGCCTAGCACACTTACTGTGCTACACAACGCTGGGTGAAGCCAGCATTAGCCTTGCTATACAATGTATGTGTTTCATATTCCAGACATAGGGCTCTCTCCTCCAAAGATTAGCAATTCTCTGTCCACACATTTGTGTTTAGAAACATAAATACTTGACAGGACAAATTTTAAATTTCATCTGTTTTATGATTTCTGCCTGTCCTTACCATTAACTTGCTAACATACAAAAGAACATAACATAACTTATTACATAGATTTAGCATTCTAATTAAATTAAACATTTCTATAGAATAATATTTTCAATAAAACTCTAATGAGTAATTTGCAATTATCTGTACATAAACATCTACTAAAATAAACAGGCAACTATGATGCATCTAGATTCAAATGAGCTTGGATGTCAATTGTCTGGTGATGGTAAATGAATGGTGCCTATTACAGAAAGTATACTGTATATGGGTTCAGAAACTAGGTACCAAACAAAAGTGTTCTAAGTTTCTAAAATAGTTTCTGGAAAGGTTCCAATGATTGAAAAGTGCTCTGAGTAAAGCAAAATATAGTCAGACAAAACCTACATATCAGCATGACAAAATCCTGCCTTGTGGACCCATTTACACATCACTGCAGCATATATTGTGGTTTTCACACGTTCTTTAAAGATCATTAAGCTACAGAAATATCGTTTGTCAAAAAGCTTATTTTTGACACCATCTGTATTTGCACAATCTTCAGATCCACACTCCTCTGGAGCCTATCAGAGCAAGCTAGCGAGAAGGTACTTCCATGCTTTAGGGAAGTATCATAACTTTTACATCAGCAGAGGAGCCTCAGTCATGGCGCTGAGTCTGGCCCTTTTCTGACAGATATAAACACACAGATATAAGTCGGCTCCTGTAGTCAGGGTTCATTTTGAGGGAAGGCCCACAGTTGGCTGAAACCACAAAGCAGTCATATAATGCACATAGAGCGTAAAAGCCGGTCAAATGGGCCCTGGAAGGCACCTTGGGTACGATTCCCTTTCAGCTGAAGCTTAGAAAACCATGGTAATCAGAATGGCTGTGGGGCTATCCTGTACTTATAAGACGCCCTGATGACAGACCTTAAGTTTAGTATAGCCATACTCTTCAAACCTATGTAATCAACACTTTGGCTATATTTCATAATGATTAAGGTTGATAGTAATGTTGACATCAAGTCGCGTGATCAAGTTAAAGATGAAGATAAATAATTACGTCCTTGTGTGAACTGATGGCTGCTATGGCTGTGTCAATATCCTTTTTTCATTTCACCTTTTTACACGACAGCCAAATAATACGTTGTCAAAAATATGTATACTGTAGGTCAGAGGTAGAAATGGCTGTTTACTGTAATGTCATAATTTGAAGAAAGAGACTGACTAAAATAGACCTTCCAAAATCTACCCACTCTCACTCACTCATGGCATGCTGTGTGAATATGAAATGCAAAGAAAACTTTGGACTTGGTAAGCATCATTAAAACGTTGACACTTGTTATTGCATGGACCAAATGCCTCCAGCTGCCTCAGTTATTACAGAAAATGTAAATTCCGTCTGCTCCTTCATTTATGGGACCCTGTAATTTTAAATATTTTCATAGTAAATGACAACATAATGTCAATGTAAACACTCATTCTGACAATAAAGCTGCATCTCTTTGTGTCTGCAAAACTGACCTGACAGTGCAGACATACTATCATGCCAGATGTATTGCTGTTAGCCCACACAGCCTCCACTGGGGCTCAGGGGAGAGGCCAGACATGGCTGCGTGATGGCCAGAAGGAAGACGCTTGTGAGGCTCTAAATCCCATCTTCTTTCTATCAAAATATTTCTCGTTAGCATTAAAGGAGAGCTAAAGTGTGGTGTTATTTGATTATAATACATCTTCTATACCAACTGATATGTTAGGTATACAATAGGTTAGTGAACTTTATTTATCTTTATTTAGAAAACCACTTATTCTGCATTAATCCTTAGTGAATCCATTTTCTCCCTCCAATTAAACCCAGAATGTGGATCATGCAACACAACATCTGGTGCTTAATCAACTGGGAGACATTTTTCCTGTGTGTGTGTGTGTGTGTGTGTGTGTGTGTGTGTGTGTGTGTGTGTGTGTGTGTGTGTGTGTGTGTGTGTGTGTGTGTGTATTCATATATGCTTGCAGCCTGTGAGTATTTACATGTGTACACTGGAGGAAGCAGGGCCTCCAGGAATTTGATACACCATCCCACTCAGGAAGAGAGCCCAAGTCACACACTAGATAACACTAAGGTAGAGTTGGGCACTGGATGTTTGGTTAAAGCCACATGCATTATGCATGCCCTCTCACTGTAAAAGTACACATGTGTCAAAAGGCTCCCATCATCATCACTCCACTCGATCCGCTTACATGGTACAGGGGTCCCTCAAGGAGACCCTGGCTCAATATTAGAGGGGAAATCGGTCATGACACTAATGAGGCCCAAGAAAAATGCTGTGAGATCCAGTCAAATTCCTCTTTTTCATTATATTCTGGGGGGAGGTTATTTCAGACAGATTTCATCTGTCAAACAATCTATTCAAGTCCTTTTCAGAGAATGTGTTGTACTTGAAACATACAGTATATTGTCAAGATAACGTGTGCTGTATCCTTTCCATTGCATGCTGTGCTGTCTCAAAAGGCCCAATGAGAGAGATCTTGCTACATTATCTTCCCTTCCATCTGGCTTTTTTCTCCTTTACATCTGCTGAGTTCCTCCTGGGGTCATTCTACGCTTTCTATGCTTGTGTCTCAACTTGTTTTAAACACAACCTTCTTTGCATCAAATCACCCTCACACAATGTTATCTGCTTGGTGTCTTCTGATGCACAAAAGTTGTCACTGCTCTTCCTTTATATAGGTTTCAATGTGAATCCAGTAAAGAATTGTGGTGGGAAACGTCTCACCAGCAGGCCGTCGCCTTTGACCTGCAAATAGCAGGAAGAGGAGGAAAAAGCAGAGGTTTGACCCTCAGGGGACCATTCCCAGACAGGGAATCTAGAGCGCTGAAGGAACATGTGTGGTTTTGATATCCGCTGTGCTGCTGAACAGGAAACAGAGGTGAATGGCATGGGGAATAATCTGTTGATCATCTGGGATATTGGGCCCGAAAGAGCTCCACCTGTACCCTATAGAAAATCTTTACACAACAGTTTTACAACGTGTGAAAAAAAGAACATTTCAAATGCTAAATTGACTATGTTTCTTGCTACAGAAAAACTTTCACGTAGAGCTACGTACAACAACCCTAACCTGTAACTTTGCCACTGTGGCATCTGTGTGACACTTCACCAACATAATAAAACCACCAAAAAGAAGAGGACAAAGGGATAATGCACATTTAGAAAATAAATAACATGTTTTGAGTTTGCCCAACAGACTTATGCTACTGCAAAAAAGCCAAATCAGGTTTGTATAAGTATACAATATACAATAAGTATGTATATAAATGATGGATGAGCTGCAAATCCTTTTAACATTTAGATTTTTATATGCTACCTGTGAAGCCATGTCGTGGTGTGAGGTTGCTTCTATTTTAGTTGCAGGCGGGTGGACTCGGGGGCTGCAGCAGACAGTGTGGCGCTGCAAGTCCCAAGCAACGTTAGCATGGCTGTGCTGCTTGAGGGGTTTTACACCTGAATGTGAAAGGGCCCGGGGACGTCAGAATCTTGTAAGCCAGAAGACCCCCTACAACGCATGTCCCAGCTTCAACTGTCTGCCCGCAGAACGCCTGTCAAAACAAGGATTTCTTTTGGTGAAGGGGCTTTAAGCGAGCCGTGGCTCCGACAGTGATAAATGGCCTTGTCCATCGAATATGAATTTGCCCCCACAAAAATTACAGACCAAGATAACTTTATTTGTACAACAGAGCTGGTGATAAAATTCTAATTCAGCACCTGATGAACTGGCACATAAATGATCTATAAATTAATAAATAAAAAGAACATCTCCTGGTGATGCTGTGTGGAATGAAACAGCAATAGTGTGGTTTTCTGGTATATAATAGCCTGTTTGCTTTCAGTTGCTTCAAGAGTGATTAGCCTTCTCTAACAAAAGTGTACCTTTCACTCGCAACAGAATCATGCCACAGTCAAGTAACACAATCTGCTGAGCCTACGGGCTGTGAACAGCAGCTTTATTGATTTTTTGGAGGTGGTTGATATTGTCACATTCAGAGCGGCACATTATATCTGTTTTCAAAGAGTCCAGCCATGTGTGCTAAAGTAAACAAATTGAGTGAGGGGGTAGGGTTTGCAAGGGGTGGGGTCATGGTGTAGGTTGTGACACATGCAGATCTTGTCAGGATCACGAGGAGCATGTTGGATTGATGACAAGGCAGAGGTGGTAAGGATAACCTGATCTCCTTCCTAAGGGAGGACCAGTGTACTGTGGCTTCCTGCCACGGTGTACCTAAAGATGCTGTATCACCTCTACCATCCCACGTCAAGCCACATCACCTCCCACTCTACCCCATCCATCCCCACCTCCACACACGCTTTGATTTCCAGCCAAAGCAAACAGCAAACTGCTGGCAACCACAGTCTCTGTTCCCATGGCGACAGCGCACAAGGGCACAGCGTTGGCCTTGATGATTTGGATCTGCAGGTACAGACAAAGAGGCCAATTCAGAGCCAGTCAAGAGATTTGGATGCTGGCAGAGCTTTCTGCTGGACACTGGGCCTCAATACACAAGAAAAAAAAAATCGGCAGCGTGCGAGAGTTATCGCATCCAATCAACCAAGTGATATTAACACATCCTGTCACTTGGAGGAGACTTGCTGAACAAAGAGGGTGCTTGTCAGGGTTGGATGGGACCAGTAATAGGGGTGTAATGGGGAAGGATACAACTTCAGCAAGTGTAATTAACTCTGTGTACTGTTGAGAGAGTCATGCTGTGTGTGTGTGTGTGTGTGTGTGTGTGTGTGTGTGCGTGCGTGCGTGCGTGCGTGCGTGCGTGCATGTGTGTGTGTGCCTGGTCTAAAAATACAGTGGGGCTGTCATAAAGAGCGTGAGGGCTTATGCAATCTATCTTTTGGTTTAATTTATAGAGATCTGTGTGACAAAATTATCTGAAAAGACCACTTACTAGCTTTTTGAAAGTGCAACTGCATCTCAAGGTGAGCTCCCATTATAACTACAAATATCCATCACATGTTACAAACCAACCTATAGGATTATCTGTATAGATTGAGAATCGATCTAAAATTACTGAATGATTTGGGCCTGTTGAACTATCGTCAGGGTGAACAAATAAATGCACAAGACATAAATGTGCACATCAGATTTCTATTAAGGGCTTATTTTCTGTCCATAAATTAATACAAGATTTGAGGAGAAATATAAGATTACAGATTTGGACAGTTGCATTACTATAATTTACAACTTGTCATTGAGTTCAGTAACAGTTACTTGCATGAAGGTGCTTTTGACATTACTATAAATATAATAGTAGTGTGAGAAATAAAATAAAATCTAAAAAATCTAATCTGATATCAAGATCAAAACACAAGGAGAGAGTTGTTTTTTCTTTTTAAAGGCAATCCACTAAATTACTATAACATGATAATATAGTAATGATAATAATTTCAATTTAGGGGAATTTAGAAGTGTTAATACATGTAATACAGCATGAATCTGCCTGCAACACTTAAAAGTTTCCATATAACATCACTCAGGTTTCCCCAAATTCCTTAATTCCTTTTTGTTGAAGTCTAAAGTTAGTCTCAGCCTCAAAGTTCTCAAAAGTAATTTATGTATTGAATGTCATTTTTTAAAGTCAATTACCCATTGTACAAACTAGCAGATTACAATGGGTGAAAAGCTTCCTTTGCAACTAAGCAGAACTCAAAGCACTTTCTATTAACGCCTGTGGGAAAAGGGCTGGGATATGTGATCTGTAACTCAGACAATTTTTGCCAAATACAACCTGAATAAATCAAAGCCATATTTCAGCATTGCCTCACTAGGATGTTTAAATCTGGGGCTCAGAAAGGCTCAGCGGCCTCGCCCTGGGACTGGAGGTTGTGTGTTATTGTTAAAATGGATTATGAGTGAGATTACAGTCTGTCTCCTCCCAAAGTCCGCTTTAAACTAGCCCAGCGCCAGCAGTCCAGGTCACTGAAGAGAAATAGACTCAGTGAGAAAGGCTCTTTCAAACTAGCTCTACAGTCTGTCTGAATATGGTTTTCAGTGACACAGTGGATTTTTCTTTTTTATTTGACCACAGAGAGGGAGAGGGGTTGATTGAGAGAGGAGGTGAGAGAGAATGTAAAAAAAAAGAAAAACAAGGTGAGTGTGTGCTAGACAGAAACATAGAGTGATATATGACACAGACCGAGGGAGCGACAGTTATCTGTGAACTCTTTTGAGTGACCAGTCCTGTCAACTGGTGAGCAGCCAGTTTGTGGACTGCGGCTGTGGTGACCAGTCCTCACAGACCTGGACTTTTGTTTTTCACATCCCTGCTCAAACGCAAGTTCATGCATTGCCAAAACAGCTGTTCTCCATCAGTGAACAAACGTAAAAGCGCCATGATATTTATTCATGAATGAATGCTATGTAACAAGATTAAGAGTCTACAGCCATGCTAGCCGTGTGAGGTTACTGTACATAGGCACAGCGGTGCTTTGAGTTAAATGCTAACATGAGCAGCATGCTAACAGGCTCACAGTGACAATGCTAACGGGAACAGAAATGCGTGTTTAGCAGGCTTGTTTTGTTTACCACATTGGTTTGGTGTGTTAGCAAGCTAACATTTGCTAATCAGCACTAAACACACAGTAGGTCTACAGCTGAGGCTGACTGGAATTGCATTAGCTTTGTAGGTATTTGGTCACAAACCTATTACAATTCATCCTGAGGGGCTCAAAAGTATTCAAGGCTGCACACTCAAGATCCACTTCTTTAAATGGATAAATGTGAAGGAGTAGAGATGCTAGTACAAATCCCATTCTAACGCTTTGTGCAGCTTTTAGACATGGATCGAGTTTCAATGTGCTGGTAGGCTACAGTGTGCTTAAGTGCAAATTGTTCCACCCTGAGAGTGAGATTTAAGGTTTTGTAGTACAAACAAACTGAGTGAAAAATGCTGCATACAAGTCATATTGTATACATTATTAGAAATAACTTTCTATTTACTTTACTTATCTCTATGATGATGCAACTCTGACCTCATTGATTGTTATTATTAGTAACTACCCATCTCCTTTGTTTATTTTGCATATCACAGCTACTTCTTACCATCACTACACCATTGATATTTATTTTGTCTGTATGTTTCTGCATGCACTTTTGTTACTGTTTTCCATGCCTGCTTACATGCTGAACTGCAGTTTGTTGTACAAGTACTTACTGTGTTGAATAATGTGCTGTTAGATGTAACAGTTTACAGTTATATAACTGTGTAAAGAAACCATTCTAACCTGAAGCAATTGCACACGTCTAATCCTTTTGTAAATGTTTGAAATGGATTCTTCATAGGAAATGCTATTTCATACCACAGTGTGTAGCCCTAAAATCCCAATTTTTCAGAACTTTGCTTTTTGAGTCTTCTTGACTCTTGTAAGTCTCAGCATACAGTAAGTAGTGCCATAAGATTTTGGGTCTAATTAAAGGAACACGCCACCGTTTGTTGAAATAGGGCTTCATCATGGTCTCCCCTAGCTGTAGATAGGTGGGCCAACATATTTTTTGTCTCAGTGCATGCATTGCTTTAGTCCGGTGCAACACCAGCAGGACCGCCGCTCGTTAGCTTAGCGGTGTGAATGGAATGCTATGTTTCCCGTTAGCATGTCGTGAGTAAAAGTGAGCCAACAAACTAACAACATCCTAATTACTTCTTGAGGCCTGCGTATTCACAACAAGTACAAATAGCAATGCAGATTAAGACGATTTCCTAGGCAGATATTGATTTGGGACTATAAATTGGGTGGATTAGCTGAAGCACTGCTACATAGGCGCAGAGATCACGCGGCACCTTAAACCCCCCACCTTCTGTCAACATATCCAGCATGAATAGCTGACAGTGAATGGCAATGAATATGGCAGATTTTGTGTGAGTCGAAGAGGATGACTTCTCAGACAACAAAGATCCAGAAGCATACCTCTACAAACCAGAGTTTTCAGAATAGGAGCTGCCTGTTTTCGAAATAGAACGAGAAGAGAAGGAGGTTGTGATCACTCAACAGCCCGAGACCGTGATAAGCCCTATTTCAACAAACGATGGCGTATTCCTTTAAGATAACAGGTAAAAGTTCATAAAAAAGACATTCACTGCAATTGACTAGATTACCCCTGTTTTAGCTAGAGAAAACTTAAGGGTATGACTGTAGTGTGTGTAATAACCAGAGTAGTTTTTTGTCATAAGGCAGTATTTATTTCTGTTGTTAATTAAGGAAAATGATTCCCATCTGTTAAAAGGTTATTGTTGTCCCTGTTATAAAAGGTTTCGGTAGAACAGTTGATTAATTGAGCATGTCTTCAGTGCGGTACTCGAGCAGGGGCTGACCAACCAATTATCATAATCCAGGGCTGTTTATTTTTTCTCCGCAGCCAGTCATGACGCGTCAGCTAAGCCTGGGGTTTTACACTGCGAGGCCTGGTGACAGGAGATGCTCAGTAGCCAGTGAGACGGAGGGAGGAGGCAGGACAAGGTCTGTTCAGTCTGTCAGTCATCTAAAATGCTGTAATGACTGAAAGTTGATCTGTCTAGGTTGGCTGAGCAAGCTGTACACTACTGACACAGTGATGAAGAAAACACTAACACATTCAGATCACATTAGTTCTAAGCTCATTTGTTGTATCAGCTATGATTTGTGTTTCTTAGTTTCAGGTTTGTTTTTTGAGAGGACTTCACTAGTGGTACTGCAGTTTTAACAAGTAATACTTTCACTTTTTGCTGTAGTGTTCTCTCTCCACTCTCTTTAACTAATATAAAAACTGGCTGCAATGATGATGCATTAATTGTATGCACTCAATGGAGAGGAAAGCAGAGCTGTGTACTCTTCAATGCAATGTTCAGTTGGCTAGAATAGCAACATCTAATACTTTTATTGGCCAAAAAGCTAAAAGGCAGGTTTCAATGTGACTCTTTATTTTATGCCATTTTGTAAACCACTATGTTTAGACAACACATTTGCTCTCTCCCATTCCAACCAAGTGAGCTTAGTCACATTTGGTTGCTGCGGCATGTCAACAAGTGTCTACTGCATTAATCAAACTTTGCTACAATTGTCTTCAAAAAAATAAAGTATTAACTGTATGTCTTCTATTTTAATTTTTGGCAAGAGAGAGTAGGCTAAATGTCAGAGTTAATAAGAGGTTATCGGGAAGGAAAAAGTAATTAAACTCCCTCCCCTCAGAATGAGTCCTTTTACAGTACATGCTTGCGGATATTTCTCCCTTTTCCTCTGTCTAGACACGCAGGGCAGGACTGCAGCTTACATACTGGACAAACGAGCCATACAGGTCTCCAGAGAACTGTGAAGACCAATCCAACATGTTAGACTCCTCCAACCTGGGTTATATACGTGAAAGAAACTGGGGGAACCACCATGTTTAGCTAGTTCATTTTGGGTTACAGAAGGGTTAAAAAGGCCTTAACTACGTTTTTGTAAAGGGGTAATTGCAACAGAAGCCACAGAAATTACTGACTTTAAGAGTGCTACAGTCAGCAGTGGTGGAACTCCATCGGTCCAAAGTTGATCTGGTAGTCTGGTAAATTTGGGCTACTGTGCAGGTAGCCAACATGAGTTTAACAGTGGCCAGTAAGGAAATTAAATTTCCTTTCCCATTCTACATGTTTGATAATGGCCTCTGCCAGAAACCTGCTCTCTCCTGACCTTTGCTTCCACCTGTTATAATCATGGTCTGCCTCATGTCACTCACCTCATAACATTGACAACACCAATACACCGGGTGTTAATTGCTACATTCACTACTCAGTGTCCCGGCTAATAATCCTGCAGGGCTGGCAACACGCGTACCCTTACATTAAACCAGTGGCACAACTAGCATCTCTTTGTTGAAGTTAACAACAGCAGATGTGACCACTTTCCCGGCATAATTACACCTATTTGCTATTGAAAAAAAAACATTTCCAGGTTAGCTCAACAGAATTTACTAGAAGTTACTAATGCTTGTAAAGTTTTTCACAATACACAATATATTGTTTGTTTCCTTTTGCTTGGGAACAACTTGGTGGGAAATTTGAGCTATTTGTGGCAATATCAGCAGGGACTGTTTCTACATTTTACTTGATATATTTTACTGGAAAAATATATCACACTAAGTAGGAAATACTGAATACTGTACAAATCATGTAATTACAAAACTTAAAAGTATCACTTTGAAGCTAGTTGTCACAGCAACTACATAAAAAATCCAACCTGTCTTCCTGTAGTCTGAAAGGTTGGCCTGTTGTGTAAATCGAAGGTTCAGTCATCCATGGAGGAGGCATGAGAATGTGACCCCTCATGTTCTCCTATAACCCGAGAATGTATGCTGCTGAAAGCATCATTAATTGTCAAATCACACAGAGACTATAAACATCACTGGACTTCCCATGAGAAGGATATCCCATGAGAATCCATACAGCAAAGATTTAATGTAAAGTCAAACATTTTATGTATTTTTTTATATATTCAAACCTTGTAATTTTTCTAGGAAATTATCTTTTGAATAATTGAATTTAGCTTATCATCAATGAGGTTTTACAGTATATGATAAACATAAGCACATTCTGAGATATGATGTTACAAGTTAAATATCTGTTAAAGTGCAACTTTCAGCAGCTCATATAATTCCTATAAACGCTCTGCCAAGAGACTCTATTTTTCTTATCATGTACAGTATCAGACTGTGAAAATTGAGCAATAACAACCTTGAGTGTGCAGCGGCAGCCATCTGTGGAGGGAATTAAAGTGAAATACATCTCTCTGCCTGGCTTTTGCACTTCACACACCCATAAAGCACTTCTCTGTGATTGTCATCTTTACAGCCTACACGTCGTTTAAGGAGATTTTTCATGTGGATGAATAAATCAATGTTTAAATATTTGAGATCTGCCTAGCAACAACAATCAAATGCAGAAAGCAATGCTGGCAGTAAAAGAATGAGGCTTGGTGTGGGTTCAACAATCAGCAATCCGCATTATGTCAAAACGTCAGTTTACAGTTTAATGTGTATTTATTGGGCACTAATTACTGAACTACTGCACTGTTATCCTGAATTAGTTGATTTTACCAGAAACCCGCTGCCTTAAACGTCTAAGTTTTGACACAAGGTGAACATGAGAGGTCAAGTTGATGTAGTAGACAAATCAAGTTTGCATTAGTAATAATTTATTGATATATTTGTTTTCCTTTATATCAGTATGACTTTAAGAATAATCTGTTCAATACATTTGTTCAAAAAAAAAAACAGAAAGGAAAACAATACACACATGTCATTGTAATTTTCCAATGTATTGTACCGCAAAGAGAGTTTCAGTCAAGAAACAGAGTTACTAGTTTCAAATTTATGTATATGCCACTGAACACTGCCACTGCCCAAATCCAATCAGTCCCCACCTGGATCTTGGTCATGATGCAACAATAAATGTAGATACACATGAACACCAACCATACAAAACTAAAATCCACAAGACATAAATGCACGCCCAAAATAATAACAGAACATTGTTAAAACATTTCAACTAGGACAGAAACTGTTAAGAACATATTTTTTTCCCCATGAGCCTATGTATCGCATCAGCGCAGAGCAGTTCAAACGACCTCGCCCCTCCCACAAAGAAACTTAACATCCTTAGTTATCTCAGCATAATAAGATCTGAGACTTCTTAAAATGATTATTTCAAACAACTAATGTGATTGAATAATGAATATGTTTTTTTTAACAAAACATGAAAGAATAAGTAGGGACCACTAAAAAGTTCAATTACAACTAATTTTACAATGTGTATAAAAAAAACAGCCAGGGCTGAAAAGGTTTTATCATCAGCTTCTGAAAGCATTACATAACAATTAGTCAAGTTATAAAAGTAAGAAGTCTTTAGTGTTTGTGTCTGAAGCTCAAGTCGGTCAGAACTAGCATGCGCTCACACTGAAAGGACCTTTTCATCCATGACAGAATGAATCAGATGCATAATTTGCAGAAAGCTGCTGACAGAAAATCAGTTAGGAAAATATTTGGACATTCATACACTCCCCCAAACACATCACATGTTAAAAATACAGAAGTTCCTGCACATGCGTGCGGGATGCAGGAGCCGGGGGCCTGGCTGCCCTCTGGTCTCTCTCCATCCGCCCCACACGCTCTGTAAATATCCCATCATCCCCAGGTGGTGGAGACACTCGTCAAGGCCAGGAAACTGACCGCACAGACACATGCCTTACACTGCTAGCCCACCTCCCCCTCAACCTCCCCTCCCACAAACAATACTTTAGATCCCATCCTCAGTCATCAGACACCTAAAGACTCTGACACACCAACCCGGTGGCAGACCATCAGCAGAAGAAAAAAAAAGTGCCTCTGAACACACTGAAGCGACACCGACTTGAGTGTACGTTTTGCACCATTACAGTAGGTGGCGCTAATCTGTATTGTCGCCCAAAAAAATGAAAATGACGGAACATCTCTCCAGACCTAGCAAACACAGAGCACGCTGTCAAATCGGCCAAAATGGAAATGCCAGACTGTCCGACGGCCGATAATCGGGTTGGTGTCAGAGCCTTAAATTGAACATAGGAGGAAATTCCTGATATATTTCATATATGTTTTCCATAAAAGCGGCAACTCTCAATTTTACCAATCCTTAATAATAATTACTATTAGCTCAACCATTACCACAAAGACAACATGGATAATGTACCAAAAAAAACAATGAATATGAAGCAGCATAGACATTTTGAAAATCGGGGCCCTCTGGTAGCTCACCTGGTAGAGCTTGTGCCCCATGTACCAAGGCTCAGGCCTTATCACAGCGGCCCGGGGTTTGATTCCGACCTGTGGCTGTTTTGCTTGTCTTACCCCTCTCTCTCCCCCTTTCCTGTCTACAGCTGTCCTATTGAATAAATGTCTAACAAATAATCTTAAAAAAGAAAGAAAATCTATCACATCATGGAAGGTATTTAATTGGAAAACATAAAATTGAAAGTTAACCATTTAACCTGGGATGTTATCAAGATATTTTTTACTGGATTTCTTACAAAGTGTGCAAAGTATTTTAATCTTGCACAGGAATTGTAAAACTAGATCAAGCTATAAATCCAACATAAAGAAAAACATTCAGATACAGCTATTGCTATAAAAATGTATTGGAGAAAGAAGTACCAAATATTTAATTTAAGTTTAAAAAATGGCATATTTCTATTTTACATGACTTTTCTGTATTATATGGGCTGCTGACAGGGATACAATAAAAGGATTGAAGCCTGAGATGCAAACATTTGTAGAAGATTTAGAGGAAAAGTCTGTTTTTTACTATAGTGGGACTGCATACAGTAAGGCTGCCATGGTCCATAAACGTAAATCAGCACAGCTTTTCTGAGAGAGAATGAATATGGTCTGGTTACAGCAGAGCCCTCTGAGGATTAGCCTTACTCTAGAAGCATCTTTCAAGATGATGCAACAGGTCAGTAGTCAGACATTGTTGGGGATCTTAGCGCCACTAAGATAAAGGCCCAGTGTGAATTGAAAGACATCTGGTTTCAAATAATTTCAAGTTGATCTTTTCTGCTGTTTAATACTGATTGTAAAGAGCATTTAAATTGCTTTCTTACAGAAGCTCATTGGTTTTTAGCCCTCATAAGAGACACCCCAGCAATGCATCACAGTCATTTTAACGCTTAAAAGACTCTGAGGAAAAGAAAACTGTTCATAGTGGAACTGGGACTGAAAGAAATGAACCAGAAACCCACTCTTCAGCTACAATAGTACACTATGTGTATGTGTGCAGTACTGTATGTGTGTGTTTGTGCATGTGTGGGCCCTTGTCCGCTTCATGCAATCTATAAAACTGCTACTATTTATGCAGACCAGAAAACAATAGATTTAATGTTTGCATATGTTGAGATAATTCCATAGTAAATGTAAAGGCCTAATGGCCTGAGTTGAAATCACTGAAGTATTTGAAATCTGAGAACTGATAGCTATAGTTAGTGACACAGTTGCTGGCAGGGTTTGAGCTCTTGAGTTACAAAAAAACAATGTTTAAAACACAGAACTCTGAATCTTTAACCACTGTAACCTTGTGCAAATGGACTGCAAACATGCAAGATATGCATCACAGAGATACTGAACAAATTCTCTGATCTGTGGATAAAATGGCCAGTTCAGCTATTAACAAAACAGGCAACATTTATGTGCTATTAGGACCATTTATTTTCAAAGACATGGAAACAACAAGCTGATCAGTTTGACATTACACCGCCCTCATTTCAATCTACAGTGTAGAGCCTGTTTGTATGTTAGGCCAAACTTAGAGGAAAATATTCTTGTTTTAGATTGGATAATAACATTGCAAATCTGATAAATTCAATCTCACTCATAGCCTATTAGATCCGGTGAATTTAACACTGAATAATGGTCATTTAGTTTTGACCAGCAGATCGGGGTGCATTTAAAGGTTGTACATAATAGTTTAAAGGATGGGTCCCAACTTATTTTCCTTTACACAGACTGTATTTTTGTCTGTTTCTGTTTTGAATAATAAATTACAAGAAAATAATCAAATAGTCAAAATGCCTTCTAATTTAATTTTACTTAAATGTAATTTTAAAACTGTAATTCAAATTATTTTATACTACCTACTTTCCTACAAACTAACAAAAAAGTGTGAGCATGTGCCAGTTTTGTGCATATGTGTGTATCTCTGTGTTGCTGTAGTCATAAGAATTCCTGAGGGATAATCCCATAATTAGAGCAGATACCAGAGGAAGTTTATTCAGGTGGGCTTTTTAAACAGGCCT
Source organism: Percina caprodes (assembly GCA_013375575.1). NCBI lineage: Eukaryota > Metazoa > Chordata > Actinopteri > Perciformes > Percidae > Percina > Percina caprodes. Next base: position 7,464,788 of record JABXJD010000002.1, on the reverse strand, counting down.
GTCTACCTACTCTACTGTATGAGAGACAAGCACAAAAGACTCAAAATAAGAGACTGTTTAGGTGCTTTCTACTAGTACAAAACCGTAAGATTATGTACAAGAATCCTATCATAGAAATTGTGTTTCTAATGGTTGAAATATGTCTGTCGTTGTAATAGGCTGCAAATGTTAAAGGTGTATTTATGCATCACTAAAACCAGTTGTTTGGATTTAAGTATTTGATAACAACTTCTGGAAATTTATTTTTTTAGAGACTAATTTGTACATACAGTGTATGATATGCAAACATAAACAAATATCTGCGGAGCTACAGAGATGTTTTTTTGGGGCTCTCGATATCTAGATTTATCAAGTAATGTCCTTGACGAGGAACAGATTATAGCTTTGCTTTCAACTGTTTTGTGTGAGCATCACATACAAAAATGGTACTCATAAGATAAATAACAAAACATCTGGCTTGTGCTAAATCTAGAACAAATCAAGGCAGCACTTTTGGACACCCAAAACTCTGGGTCAGAGACAGGAAGCAGATGGCCTTCCTTAACTCTCCATGTGGGATCATATACCCTCCATAAGCTCATTAACACCTACGATACAGTAGCCATGCTGCCGTGCATTAAACTGTGCTTGCACATCTTTCCTTCAATCATCACTGTTGTCTTTCTTGTCGATCACAAACAAAGTCACATTGACGCTGCATAAATCCATTAGTTGTGAATTGCCAAGAATAGTGTGAAAACCCAGTTGAAACCATGTGGTTTTAAACTGCCTCCTCCTCGCCATGTTTTTGGAATCACTTCCAGCTGCTCCACAGCCACTAATGGCACCTTGGGCCCACATAGCCGTTTTAACGCTGGCCAAGTCTTAGCCCCCTCCTGCCCGCTAGAAGCTAAGGAGATTTTCAACTACTGTTGAACAAATGATTTTAGCCCATATTACGAGCAATAAAAAAAACTCCCTGCCGAGTATCCTGTACAAAACGTTCATGCACGTGATCAGATTCATGTATTTCACAATAGTTTAAATAGTTTCTTTTGAAATTGAGCTACTTCTAAGGAAATCTATAAGACATGTAGGCCTAATCAAAATAAATATATTTTTTTCTGGTATGTACAACTTCTGCTAGTCTTAAAATCTACTGCCCAAAAGATGTTCAGTCAGTTAACAATGGCTAGACATTGACTCTTTATCTATATGTGTCCAGTATTCTGGCAGTTGGAGAAGCAATTAAAGCAGTAAAAGGACACTTTCAAAAGAATAATCTCAGTGGTGATCAAAGCAAGATACTGCAGTTTGAGGGACGACCTCAGTAACCATTATGCAAAATAATACATCTCAAACACAATGTGGAGGATTAGAAACAGCCTGGGGGAAATATGGCACGGACATTTGTTTTCAACCTTTGACCCCACAAACTGCTGCTGATGTAGAAACAGAAAAACTTAAGTTAAAGTACTGTGTAGAGGGTCTGTAACATACTCAAACATGCAGCACTCAATCAGTGAAAAAAATGAAAGTTTAGTTAAGTTTAGAATAAGATCCCGGACTGAGTTAAAATCATCTGTTATATTTGATAACGCAGGACTGTCTTATGTTATACGCATTTTGTTACATTAGTACTCAGGACTTCCAAAAAGTTACATGCTTTTGTTTGTTGAAGGCCATTTAACAAAAGTGTCATAATACTGCTGCGGTAAATCATATTACTTAGTCCCCTTTTTTGTTTTGTATTTTTTCTTTTCTGATATGTACAACTTCTTCTAGTCTTAAAATCTACTGCCCAAAAGATGTTTGGTCAGTTAACAATGGTTAGACATTGACTGTTTACCTTAAGTGAAGTAGTATTAGTAAGTGAAATTATAATGTTGGTTCTTTAAGCAAAAGTTGAATGTATAAATCCATTATATTATATTTTAATGAAATAATATTTACTTTTTTGCAATTGTTACAGTTATCATGGTGGTTACTCAATGAAACCAGTGTGTATTAGTGAAACCTGCGCATGTGAGGCTCAAAATGCATGTGTGCATACATTTGTGTATGTATTCATGTGCATGTGTCAAATGACTGCCTATGAACCATGCTGGCTGGTCAGATGGCCAATTAGTGCTTGAACCTTTTTGCTCGAGCTCAAGAACAGGGGCAGGGCACATCTGGTGTCAATACATCTTAATAACTTATTGTAATTCTCCTTTTCCTAGACTGAACATTTTGGGACAGAGGCCCATTTAAAAACTTGTCAAGCGGTGTGAGTGTACCAGTTTGAATAGAGCCAGATTGCCATCACTAGATGAGCAAGGGTACTGCAGGAGAGCCAAATTACCATTTTCTATTTTAGTATTCAGCAAGGCAGAAAAGCTGTGACTTAACTTTAAGTTGTGGTTAGAATCACACATTTTGTGGAAGTAAAGAGAGCTATTTTAATTATGTAATCAGTGAGACAAATTGAATTAAAAAGGGATTTATGCATTTAAACACATATTGGCACATACACAATTTATTTATTTTATTGTGGATAGTAACCAGGCCCAAAACAAGCCTATTATTCATACAGCGTGCTGAGTGTTTGTTAATAAAGATGATATAATTATATTTATTTATACTTTTTAACTCATCCCTAAAAAGAGAGGGAAACCTGCACACCATTGCTGGAAATGTATGCTGCTTCTGTACAGTCATATATGTCTTATTTTCCTTTAAATGTTGTGTATACATGCTATGTATATCATGCCTTTGAGTTGCCTTTGTGTTCTGTGCTTGATAAAAGTAACAACAAGTTGTGGTGTTACAGTTTGGCCTCAAGGTCCAATTTCTTGCATTCTGTCTGTCTCATACATTCCTGTAACAAGAACAACAACTAAGGTTCATTCCCAATCACAATGTTCCCTGCATTTGTTTGGTTTCTGTGGGGTGTTAAAGTGATGCTTTAACAATGCCATTCATTTTTGCAGGGAGCACAGCATTTTCTTTGCACAGATCATTATTTCCTTCATAGAAAACAAACTTAGCGACAAACAGCCAGAGTCAAATTCCCTGTTTGTGTTCACACTTACTTGGCCATAAAGCTGATTCTGACAAAAGCTAGGAGAATACTTTTTTTATCAAGGTTAACTTTAACAGATGTTTGCAAGGAAAAGAAAAAAAAACTTTCTGTCAGTGAAAGCCTTTGGAATTTCAAGGTCCATGGAAAATTAAGAATAAAATGTCAAATACACAAAAGGAGCTTTTCTGTGTAAGAACCTGTGTCTTATTTAATAGTTAGAAAACAATAGCGAAAGGATTGGAGGATACAGTCTTTAGGGAGCTTAGAGAGTAAATCTATCCACCATGCAATTTACTGATTGGGCTTTTGGCTGGCCAATATGTTTTGAAATTAGACAAATGTCTTCTTTTGTCAATACTTATTGTAGGCAACCAAAACTATATAGTTTATATCTTCTAACATGTCTGTCTTGGATATGACAGAGCATAATGTATCAATTTCAACAGTCCTGGCAAAAACCAAATGAGCCATTTATCGTATCAAAGAGAAAACCAAATATTGACGTCAAAGATGCAAAAATTGGCGGAAGCTAATGGTAAAGCCTGGGCAGAAATGAAAGTGGTTAACACATGAGCCGAAAAGTCTAAAAAATAGTCATTCTGTTACACTCTATTACTGGCTCCTGCCAAGCCCTTTAGGGCAGACCACAGGGAGGAGTTCCCCAGAGGACAGATTACCTCATGCTGTCCCTTTCTGTGACAGCAGGCATGCCATCATCCCCTGGCACCCTCCATCTTTCTCAAGATGATGTGAATATTAGAAAAGCTGAGGTCTCTGGGATTAAACAGCCATCCAAAGTCTTGCTTCAGACCACTGAGTAAGTGGCAGTTTCCTTGGCAAAAGCAGTCCAAATGCTGTCCCAGTAAGTGTGACTGTGTCCTTGCTGGTCAGATCCCGTTGCCTAAAATGAGTGTTGGTGAAAATACAGTATACACATTTCTGATCATAGGCACACATGTGCTCTCTCAGTGTTTCTTAATTTAACCTTCCCCCTAAAATATTGTATTAGTATTTTTTCCGGCTATTAGCCTGTACAGTAGGACTATATAGACTGAATGCTATTTATAGTCATAAATAGCACTGCATTGGCTGTTAGACTAACAAACTAAGGGCCACGGACCACAATCTACACAAAATAAAGCTCAAGTTGCTGCTACTGTGAGCTCAGCCAGTGCAGTAGATAATATGGCTGGCCATTCCAAAACCACCAGTTTTAGCCATATTACAAAAATCCGCTGAAAAACCAAAGCTCCTTGTGGCTGACACAGAGGAAGTCAAGTTGGCTTTCCCAATAGCTGGCAACACAGCTTACTGACTATATTATTTATAGGGGACATACAGGGTGACACAAGCCTTCCCGTTGCTCCCTGCTGGTCAACTCAGACCAAGACTATAATACTTTCACTTTCAGAAGCAGAATTTGGCTGACATATTGGTTCACTATATCACTATATTGAGACCCTGAGGAGCTGCAGCGCTGACAGACTCACCGAAACTAGACAGAATGATACAGGGCTTCCTCCCCTTTGAGAATAATCACACTACCCTACCATTAGGATACACATACACAGACATTCTCCATTCAGCTGTTGAACATGTGCATTTTCATGCAGCTCAGCTAAATGCGTGGAGACGGTGACACATTCACACCTGTTAGCACCGGCAGCACGGTAAACTCTGAATGACAGCTTCCCTTTGGCCATCATCACCTCTCAATCGCAGAAGAACTGTCCAAGCAAACAGTCCATCAGCAGTACGTCGGAAGGCTCTGCCGTACAGCATTAGTATCAACAACCTTCTACATCTCTGCTGGACAAAGGGTCTAAAAAAACAAGTGAAAAATGTCTTTTTTGTTTGTTAATAGAAGCTCGCTTACTGGAATATGAGACACCGGTTGGGAATCACTAAGTGTGTGCGCTATAGGACACAAATTACTGCTGTTTTGTGTTACTGTGTGTGTGTGTGTGTGTGTGTGTGTGTGTGCAAAAGGAAGCATGCAGTTATGATTATTTCATTACCTCCATAATGTTTTTATTTTTATTTATCTAATATATTTTGCACAAACAAAATTATTACTTAAAAGTTTTAGGAAGCCGTAAGACATTAAAAAAGATATATCTTTCATGTTTTTCATGTGTGTTCCACATATTTAAGGCTACCAATTCTCAGTGTTGGTGTTTATTAAATGAACAATTCAAAGATGTGATATCACTGTCAAAAGTAGATTATCAATTTGCCATAGCTTCAAAGATCCCTTTTTCGTTGTTCACAGCAGAGTCATACATATATAAACTTTGTTTGTTTTCATGGGTGTTGCAGAAACAGAGATGTGAAGTTTATTTAATGTGCTGGGAGCAATGGTTCTTGTCAGCGATAAGAAATGAGGACATATATTGTCTGTTATCATAGATAAAGATCCTAAGGAGAGCAGAGAGAGAAGATGTATAGGTATGGATAAGTATAAATCTTCAATAGCCCCTCTGAACTTAGAAGAGCATCCCAAATGGGAACATTCTGTTGAAATATTAAGATCTCATGGTTCTTTATTCAACTGACAGATTTACATGTTTGCAAGGTAGAAACAGATCAACAGAATATACTTTTTCAGCATCTAAGGCATAAATCCAATAAGCTTGAGAAGATGACACTGTCTCTAATTGCGACAAGTGATTAAATGGCAGCTCTTCTCTGTAGTGTGGGAGACAGTCTGTTAAACACCTCTCTGCCATGAACTCTGATCCCTCATTGTCTGCTCATCTGCACTATAGACCTACAGATGGATGAGTCCAAAGGGAGGACAAAGCCTGTGTGGTAAAGTCATCACTGTGATGTAAAGCAGGCGCACGCTGAGGCTTCTCCAAGCGAGTCCAGGTCTAAAAGGAAATGAAATACTTATTTGATTTTTGTTTCACTTTCCCCCCAAGCAGTCCCCTTCCCTTCCATCCTGCCCATTACCAGATTTATTAATGTTATTCTTGAGATCATCTGCACAACGTATGTCAGAGATTTACATGGCTGACCAGATTTTGGTCCTATGTCAAGGTCTGACATAGTAAGCCTGACTCAGAGAGCTGCTGAGTCCTTGGTTTGACCCAGAGGATTGCAAAGGATCTACTGATGTGTCTGAATGTCTTAAATGATAAACTGCTCGTCTCCTCCCTGCACTGTTGTCCTAAATTAGTTGACTTTACTAGAAATTTGCATGGAAACCCATTGCCTTAACTTAACAAGTCAAGTTGTATTAACATTGAGCGATAAGTTGATGCAGTAGACAAATCAAGTTTACATTAGTAGTGATTACTAAAAATCATTAATAACTTTAGTAGCTTTAGTACATAACTTTTTCATATTAATGAACGTCCATTACATTCAAGCCATTAACAAATAAGTTGATACAAAGCTAATTAAGACTATCAGCTCCACAAAACTTTCTCTGTATTTCTCAGTATGGCTGTTTAGAAAATGGTGTCATCCGGCGACTTTCGCATGCATGAAATCTAAAAACCTAATATCATGTTTTATCAATCCTTTTTAGCTTCCAAACAAGCAAAGAAACTATATATATATATATATATATATATATATATATATATATATATATATATATATATAGAAAATTATGTAACTTATCAGTAGTAAAAAAAAAACATTTAATTTTTTATGATAGCATAATTCTAAGAACGATGTGATATGTGTAACCAAACATGAAGGACATTATTAAAACACACTTTAACTAGGACAGACACTGTGTATTTTTCTCATGAGCCTTTGCATCGCTTCAGTTCAAACGACTCCGCCCCTCCCATACAAAAACGTCTATCTCTGCTTCTCTTTTTTTAACAAAACATAAAAGAATAAGTAGTGACCACTTAAACGTTTAATTGCAGCTAAATCTGTGTTTACAGTGTGTGGAATCTTGAACTTGTTTTCAAAGTGGTGCATACAAAATTGACAGCCAATATATGTACATATCCGGTGATAAACCTTTTTTTGTTAATCACAACCAATAATATAGAACCTTAACTACCAAATGTTGTATAGATATTAAAGAAGTTTTCTGCCTTTTGTCCCAGTAAATTATCCCCAACAACCTCAAACATTGAATGAAAATAGATCAATATTTGCTTAAAGTGGACCTATTATATAGCAATTCCAAGGTCATAATTGAACATGTGTACATGCTTTAATGTTCAAAAAACACTTTATCTGTTTTTTATCTATGTCATACTGCCCATGGCTGCTGTACCTGTATTCACCCTTTGTATGAGAGGTTCTGTTGGAGTGCCTGTCTCTTTAAGCTACAAACGTTCTAAGAGCTGAACACCCTGAGACTTTAAAAGACATCTTTCTCACATGCACAGGTTCTGCTGCCCGTCAGAAGATCTTCTTATGACGGCACCCTTTTATTTAGGCTACAGTGGTCGGCACACAGACAGACTGTGGGCAGCGCTTTTTCATTTTTCACTTGATTTGTGTGAAATTGTGTGAGAATTGACCAACATTGGCTGTCAAGATTACAGCTACGTGGCGTTAGCACACAGGTACTGTTGTTAGGAGTGGACACTAATAGAATATAGCAGCACTTTCTACTGTCAGAAATGGCAGATAAAGGCTTGTAAGCCAAATATTACACAACTGGGAATGTGTCAGGAGTAACCAACACAGTTACCAACACTGGCGCACACAGTGTTAGCAGTGCACAGTACGAGAATATAGCAGCACTTTCAAATGTCAAAAATGGCAGATAAAGATTTCTACACCAAATACTACATAACAGGTAATGTTACACTCCAGTCCTGTCTACCTGGAGCAGATGTCCAATCATAGAAGGCCGGAGAAGGCCAGCTTGGAGTTACGTAACATTTAGTCAAAAGTAGAAAAAACTTTTGAAACCGGAGTGCTCAGAACAGTTGCAAATCTGAACGTTTTAGCTGATGGGGATTTCTCTGCAATATGTTTACCTCAATATTTGAAGTTTGTTATGACAATCTTTTTTGTTAAATTTTTAAATATTTGCAAATTTGTTTTTAACCTGCGTGCATGGGCTTGAATAATTCAAACAACAGCAATCCCTATTTAATACCCCTTCAAAGTTGCTCATTTTGCTTAAACAACAAATGGTCTTCCACAAGCTGAGCTGACCTTGGTTATGTCACAGTTAGGAGACAGTTGTGTGATATCTGCGTGGGCGAAAGGCCATCCAAGGCTATCACCTGTGCCTCCTCTACTGCTGCTCATCCGCTCCGCCTTGAGGAGTTTAACAGTTTGCATGGAGCACAACTGATAAAGTCCCTTCAATTAGTCAGGGGGGGTAAAGACATAGACTACAATATGACCTGCGTTTCCGTTGTCTTCGAGATAATAATTCACAGCTATCATGCACAGTGTGGAGTATGAGCCTGTACTGTATGCCATGCAATCAAACTTTATGTATGGTATCTTCTGTTTTCATGGTGGTTATCCACTGCAGAACCTATCTAGCTTAGCCTGAGACCCTGAGGTTAAGAGGCTAACATAATCCTTCCTCCCCTTTCTGACCAGTGTGAGTGTATTCTGACATCTCAAAGCTGTTCTCCTGCTGTATCACAGTGCTAAGAGGACCATGTAATGTTACAACACAGTGAGCAGCACAACTACTCTCACATATTCAATTCTTAAATTATCATGATTTTAAAAGTGCAAAGAGTGCAAACCCTCATTGAGGATATGGGTTAATTGGCTTGTGGGAAGTCATTCAGCCATTAGTCCTTTGTTGACTAACAGCCCACATCACCGGCTGTGCTATCAGCCAAGCCAACTATCTGATGGTTGCGGAATACTGATGCTCAGCTGTGGGGCCCTGTAAGGGTGAAAGTCTTGCCTCTTAACCCTTGTGTTGTCTTCCTGTCAAAATCAACACTTTTGTTAAGGCTTTTAATCAAAGTTTTTAAGTTTTTCTTACATTTTTGTCCCTTTTTTTCAACAATTTTGACGCTTTTTTTCAATGTTTGCCACTTTTTGGAATTTATGATCAATAAACCTCATTTATAGGAAATAACACCTAATGTTTGAGTTAGAAAAGCAAAAATTAGGAATTATTTAGACTAAAATTAAAGGAAAGTATGCTGATCGATAATCACAGACTGGAATATGTCAACTTTTACTCAATACTATTTCGAAACCACATCAATTGTTTTTTTCAAATGCTATAAAATTGAATAAAACACCCCAAAATTAATGAAAGTAGAGATTTGTACTTGCCAAAAAAACATTGATATAGGAAAACAGGTCAGTTTGACCCAAGGAACAAAAACTTAAATGCTCTTTTTTGTGCCAGTCCCCTTTGTTTTGCTTGTGTTTTCTTAATAATAAGAAACCAAATTGAAATAAACTGCCAGTAAACTGGGTAGAATACGTTGAAGCTTACACATTGTTTAGTGTTTTCTTTTCAAACTCTGTGTTTGATCTGTTTCAATTGTGTCATGAGTGATCAAATGCTTTGAAATGGAAATTGGTAGGCTATTAGGAATCATCAAAACCAAACCAAAATTACTACATTCACATTAAACATCAAATTACTTCCAAAATAAACTTCCTAAAATTCCTATCAAAGGATTTGTCCATGTGTGAATGTAATACAAGCAGACAGTGGCCCCATCAGGCCAATGAATTCTGCAAGTCACATTTAGAAAAGAAAGGTAGGTCTGCATTATTTTAGATATGTTCATGTTCAAACAACATTCATTTTAGTCAGTAGGCTCATTAATAACTTTTGATTACATGTGACCTTCTTGTTATCACCAGCTAAATATCATGTAACTCAAGATACATTGTAATTAGTCTGTATTGTTTGTGCAAGCTTTGTCTATACAGTTTGGAAATCCATCCTACGGAGCATAACACGGTAGAGTAAACAGTCTATTTTTCAAAGCCACGAGCACTTCAAGAGGATATTTATAAATGGTCCAACTCAGATATTTCATGTGTTTCAATATAAACTGAAGTTTTCTAAAACCCCAAAACCTTTTTCAATCTTGATTTGTCTGGAAATATTGCGGCTGTCGACAAAAGAAAAATATACATGTTTCATTTTGGAAATCAGAGACAGAACATGAGCAGGCTGCCAGTGAGCAGCAGTTATAACCAAATGACTGCTCCTGGCAGGAAATGACATGCATGTCATTCCTGGGCATCACAGGGTAGTACTGACTTGCCCAAAATTGGCCCTGCCAGTAACAACAATATTACACACAGATCTCTCTATGTGTGCGCAGGTTAAAAAAGCAGGGACTGGCAGCCGTTCCTTCCTCTCATTATTTTCATCTACTTCCCCTGCTAGAAAATCCTCAATCGTCTGAAGCCATCTCTAATAGCCAAGACAACCAAGAAATCACAGGCTGATCCTCAATAAGAGCCCCAGCTTAAACTAAATGCTGGCTAAACAGAAATGGACAGATGATCTCAAAACATATGGGGTGTCACAGTTTGAGGCAATAAGGCCCATAATGAGATGTATATACTCTCTGATTGGCCAAAAAAGTATTGCTCTTTAGGTCTACAACAGAGATTGGATTTTTACCCAAAATGCATGTTAGAGTCTCCTTTACAGTCACAGGTTAGCCGGATGTCATGTAGTAAAGAGCTGCTAGCTAACGTAATATTGTGGGTCACTGAGTTTGTACACGTTGTGCATATTTAGAACACTTTTTGTCACTTCACAAATTAATCACTACTTATAAATGCTAAGAAATAATGCTCAAAAAGAAAATCTGGCCAGCACCAAACAGCAGACGGACAAGGTTGGCAAGTCACTGATAAGTTCCAGTTAAATAGCCAGAAATTTCCTTGAGGAGCTGGTGGAGACCAAAACAAAGTTAAAAGAGAGTGAATATTGGACTTACATTCACCATGTGGACACAAACACTACTCCAAAAGAACACATATTGCTCTGTACCTCTCAATATCTGCCAGACATGCAAATAGCACAGCTTGTTTCCGCTGCCCCAAAGTGCCCCAAAGTAACCTTATTTCCAGTTTAACGTTACCTTTTACCATTTGAGCATTTTGATCAAATAATATTGGGAAACTTTAGGTTAGTTGTTCATGTGTCTTCCCTTTAACAAAAACGATTAATGTCCTTTATCTCCTTTATTGTGTGTTTCTCATACCTTATTCAGTTTGACTGATTTATGAGTCTATGGTTTATGGCGTTCTGTTCAACTGAAGTCATTAATACACTTATCTTTGACATTGCCTACCTTTGGGGGTTAATGCAGACAAGGCTGCGGCTCACGAGGCTGGATTCATTTATTTAAACTGTGACCACCCCTCACGTGCGACACTTAGTGTGTATTGTGGCTGGTTTCACATTTCACTATAGCAATGCATGCACTCAACACAAGGACAAATATACAGCCAAGTGTTGCTCCACTGCATTGGAGTTCTTAATGGCTACATTGCTTATTTTAGCCCACTGCTGAAGAGAACATGAATTGTCTGGGGTTCATGCAGAAACCCACCTCAGCAAGGCCTAGTTGTCGGCTCAAGGTTGCCCTGCTTTGTCTGCTGCCACTGTACTCCGTTCAAGAATCCATATCTGTGGAATTATAATTGAAGATAAATATTATCAAGTGCAATTGGAGAGGGTGTTGTGTATTTGTGCTGGGGCCAAGAAGAGAGGCACTGTGAAACTGAATACCCACTTGAGCCCTGACCACAGGAGAGCTTAGTTGGAGGCAGAGGAACCATCTTCCTCTGTGAACTGCCACAGGCAACAGGGAATACCAAGGTGAAAGGTCAGGGTAGAAAGTGACGTCATTTTCCTGGCTAAGACTGCAGACTATTGGCTACAGCTAGCACAACTCTGAAGAATGAACAAGCCAATGTTCAAAACATGAAGGCTGTGGTTTACTTTCACCCGGGACGCACTGTTCCTCAGGGTCGCTTGGCATTATGATGTTCAGACTCTTCTTCAAGTCTCTCTCATCACCAGGTGGAGAAAAACAACCCATGATCCAAGTTCTCTAATCTTGTACAGGATAACTGTCAGCACCTCCATACACTGTGGAAGGCTTCTCCAGCTTGTTACAACACTGGCACCAGTAGTAATCACTCTAATCCTTTGGTATCCATGGTAAACAAAACCTCTTGCACAGTCATTATCTATTCACAGCCAAAGGACGTCAGATAACAAAGCACATCAGGGTGAAGAGAATGAATGAAAGGGAGATGCAAGAAAGCTAGAGAGAAAGTAAGAAAGAAGAGTGCGAGAGAAAACAAACTCAGAAAAAGACAAGGGGACAAAGAGGAGAGAGAGAGAGAGAGAGAGAGAGAGAGAGAGAAAACAGTATTTAATTGTATTACATAACACTCTTTGCTGTGTGCCAGGCAGCAACTGCTTTCTCTCTTTCAAAGGAGAGATTTGTGTTGTAAAAGCTCCAGGCATTTCTCAGCCTCGATGTAAACTGATACTCTGTTGTTTGATTTATGTTACAAAATCCAAACCCCTCCAATAATTAAACTATTTCAAATTTCTGGAAATCTTACGTAACAACAATTTAGTGGCATTCATGACTAAAACCTTAAATGAACAAGGATGGAAAGCAATTTTTCAGGGACAAACGTGCACACATAATCAGAGTGAAGAGGCAAAACCTGGGTGGGAACCTGACAGGCCTGCAAAGTCTCCCACAGCCACATTTGGACTAGTCTATATATCGATTATGATGTTTCATTTACGGGATAGTTAATGTGCCACCGGAGGTTTCCGCCGAATGTCCCTTATCTTCCGTTTTCTTTGCGTTGGCATTCTAAACTCCGGTCAATTCGAAAAAAAAAACATCCTCCAAGGTAAAACTGTCAACAATCAAATTATATGAGTAAAATACTTGTCACACACTCAACAGCCATTTTAATTCCAGAGCTCGCGCCTCCCTACTATAGACAGTTAAAGAAATGAGCAATGTGTCACCGTAGATTTCCATGGACACCAGTGAAGGCTATTAGAAGCACGTTTCTGGTGATGGCTGAGTGTTACTGCGCAGCCTCCAACTGAGCTTGACGATGAAGATGTGACGTGAGCAACCTGTCTGAAAGTTATAAGTCTTCTGGTAGCTGTGCCAAGAGAAATCTTAATCATTCCCAATCTTGCAGAGACGGAGCGCGTAGGTATATGTCAGGAGATAACATAGGCACAGGCTAATTATTGCTAACTAACATGCTAGTTAACATTAGTAATTAAAGGTAAACAGCTAATTCAAGTCAAAACTGCCTGTAAGCTCTCCTGTAGGCTACTGTTCGGTAATTTGACTACTATGCAAAAGTCATGTGGTTATGACAGGCCTATTTTTACAAAAACGTCTGCTATGGTTCCATAACGTTATACATTGTTGTGTTTCTTTACAAATAAACAATGGACAGAGGTTTTAAATGCAGATGTGAAGTTATTCGCTGTCAGTGGCACCAAAATGAATGGCCGTCAATGGGATGCTAATGGCAGGTGATGGCTTGTTAGCAACCTAATGGCTCCATAGGAGGTACGCTTTGCAGAGGCTGGCTTACCACCTTGCTCCCTACGCGCACATGTTCCACCAAAACAAGTAGCCTCCCGTGGCTATTTTCAGAGGCAACCTTGCTCCATCCAGCGATTAGCACCGCCCAAGACATTGTGATTATGATTGGTTTAAAGAATGCCAATAAACCAAAGCAGGTTTTCTCCCATCCAGCAATTTTGGGTGTACTAGCCAGACGTTTCTTGGGCTTGCAACATGAGACTAGCAATGCAAGTATTTGGACATGTTTACCAATTGCCAGAAAAAACATGTTGCCCTGGGTAGTGTCTGTTGCAGAGAACCCCAGGCAGATGAGGTGATAATTATAGGAACTGTAGGAACTGCAGAAAAGTAGCAGAATGATTTGCATCTGCCTGAATACCAGCCTAGCTTAGCAGTTAGTGTTGCAGGGGGAAAAGCTAGGAGAGGAAGTGATTTCAGCCAGTTGCTCTTTATATAGCAGTCTGCTTGTTGGATATGAAATAAAGACAAGTCAAGAAATATATTTTCATGAGACACTACCCTTCACAGGAATATTTTCAGAAACAAATGCACACTTGTATCTGAAGTGATGGTAGGAACATTAGCCAACAATTCAGCTCTTGATTACCGGCACCTGATAGCAAACCTAACCACCAATAGGAACAAGACACTGGTTGTAGAGCACAGCATGAAACCATTCTGTAACATTAGACTATTTGTCTCCCAGACTTGTGACAACACTCCAAATTGTTTTCTTACAAAAAAGGCTACATAAATGAGCAATTCTGGCTTGTGTCCAGTGCTTTTTTTCATATCAGCTTTTACCCCCAAACAAAAGTCAGTAAGAGCAACAGAAAAGTCTTACAAAGTAGGCTAAGTGTATCTCAGTACCTGACACATAACCCTGTCTTGCCATTGCTTCTTATTATTATTTGGGAAATGCTAGACATATTTCTGGGCTTCTCAAACACGCTCTCATCTTACCATAACAATCTGATTCAATATGTGGTTTTATTGTTATGGAGCTCAAAAGCTGAGCTGTCTGCCTGTAGCAGACAGTTTGGTATTGAAATTCAAGCTGTAGTTATGAATTGGGTACAGTGTTACAGTTAAGATTTCTCCACCCAAGGTGAGTTTTGCAGCAGGCTCGACCTGGACTAGAGACTTATACAAAAACTGCTATTTTCCAATGAAGAAAGCCCATCATTTTGTAGGTAACTGCTAACCGCAAACATTAGATAGAGAGGCAAGTTCAGAATATGCAGTTTATGATCTCTCTGTACTACTGTCTGTTTTCTGCTATCTATTTGCATGTACATCTTACATCTTGTGTTTCTGGGATACGGTGGCCAACACGGGCAAACGCCCTGCAACTTCAGAAAACACATGCACGTAGACAAAACACAAGCAATTTAAGAGAACAACTTCACTAATTTGGCAACACATGCGCAGCATTCAGCAAACACGCTGCATATACACACAACACAACCAAATACATAAACGCGCTGCATACACACACAACACAAACAAATACATAAACGCGCTGCATACACACACAACACAAACAAATACATAAACACGCTGCATACACACACAACACAACCAAATACATAAAGGTGCTGCAAATACACAGAACACAAACAAATACATAAACACAACACAAACAAATACATAAACACGCTGCAAATAAAAAACGATGCAAAAAAAAAGCACACAAACCACGAAAACAAATGCAAAAAAACAAACTGCATCATCTTCCACAACGGAAGTGCTCCAGGCCTCTAGAGGGAGCGCTGAGTGGAACAGCTGGATCTTTGACCCCACGGGAGAAAGGGAGAGAGAGCGCTCTTCCTTTTTATTAGAGTCTGGTATGGACCTGCAGCCTGGAGACCTCCCGTCTCATGCCTCCTGTCAATAGACTGTACATTAAATAAATTTTATTCATATAATATATGAATAATATATAGTCTATGCTCCTGTTTTATGTCCTCCCGACTGTTGCAGAGCTTTGACTTTTCAAAATAAAATCTTGCGTCTGGTCCGCTATGTCTTTGAAGGCTACTTTGGTGTTTTGGATGTTTTTGAACTAAACAGTACGACAATCCTGCTAATGAATACAACTTTTTCAGCAGATGTCTTACTGACAACACGATGGAGTTAGCAGTTTTGTGTTTATATGTTTGGATGCGATTTATTCAGTTTGATAAATCCCACAGTCTCTATAAAGCTATCTCAATGACTGCTTTACAGGGAGGAACTAGAAACCCTGTCTGTCGTTTTTTTTTTTCAAGAGCAAATTGCTCCAGAATATGAATACAGATTGATAACTTATTTTATTACTTATTTTGTTGTATAATTACAATATGACACTTGAGGAGGCCTAACGACAGTGATGCGCCTTTCGGACGAACGTATTCCCTCTCATGTAAAATGTCTTAAACAAACGTCAAAGTTAAACGCTGATGCAGTTTTAAATGTTTTATTACCGCAAGTTTACAGACACGTCTCTGCTGATTGAGGATCACCTGGGACCTGAGCCGAGACACGCCCACCAAACGAGAGAAAACATATCTCAAATATAGACTTAATATTTGCAGTAGTATACTGCTTCATACCATTCTGAGATTGAACTATAGACTGTATATTATTATTATTATTAATAATAATCGTATATAAATATTAATTAATAATATACAATCAATGGATTGAACGTGTCCCGGCCATAGACCGGGTCCCAGCTCGCTCTCTCTCCCTCTCTGCCATGGGGTCAAAGATCCAGCTGTTCCGCTTAGCGCTCCCTCTAGAGGCCTGGAGCACTTCCGTTGTGGAATCTGATGCAGCGTTTTTTTTTTTTTGCATTTGTTTTCGTGGTTTGTGTGCTTTTCTTTTTGCCTCGTTTTTTATTTGCAGCGCGTTTATGTATTTGGTTGTGTTGTGTGTTTATGCAGCGCGTTTGCTGAATGCTGCGCATGTGTTGTCAAATTAATGAAGTTGTTTTTCTTTTTGCATCGGTTTTTATTTGCATCACGTTTATGTATTTGTGTTGTGTGTATATGCGGCACGTTTATGTATTTGGTTGTGTTGTGTGTATATGCAGTGTGTTTGCTGAATGCTGCGCATGTGTTGCCAAATTAGTGAAGTTGTTTTCTTAAATTGCTTGTATTTTGTCTACGTGCATGTGTTTTTTGAAGTTGCAGGGCGTTTGCCCGTGTTGGCCACTGTACTGGGAAACCTGTTAATGCGGATGACAAAAAATGTACTTCTTCATCTTGAAACGCTGTGCCTCTCATAATCCCATGTGGTATGTTCCCACTTAACAAGTAATTGTATTTTCTCTTTACGTATTTAATAGAACAACATGGCAGCAGTGCCCTTAATTTCTTCCTTGTGCTTGGAGGACAACCTAAGTGTTGAGTGCAAAGAGAAGTGCACACAATTAGCTAATATAATTCACAGATGTGCTCACCGAGTTGTTTTTTTTTCTCTCTCTCTTTCTCTCTCTCCGTCATCCCAGCATTTCAAACCGGCTGAGCAACCTGAGTGTTTGGACACGCTCTCTGCTCTCACCCCACTGTGACCTACTGGCACATACATTTCAGATGACGTAGTAATTAAAATACACTAATTTGATAATAATGCAATAACAGCAGCACCCTGAAGGGCTAATTTAAAGAAAACATTTTCCCAGACCGCCAGTAAAGCATCTGTAATGCCCCACAGAAAATACAGTAGCCTGTTGGTGTGCTTTTTGAGGTCTCAGGGGTATTTAAGGGTACTGATTTCATACCACAATCATTAAAACCTTAGCTCCCTTTTGGCTGAGAGCGCCTGACTGGCGACGGCGCCTGCAAATGATATTAGATCCCCAAGGTGTAAACTTGATGGATATCTGAGGTTGTTTTGCAAAGGGTTAAGTTTGAAGCGCCTCAACAGATCAAGGCCTAGTGACGATTCCAAGCTAAACTTTATATTATTTTAACTGGACTGTGAAGTTCATAGGGCATCTCTGAAAAGGTTTATAGATACAAAAGACTAATCTAAGGCAAATATAAGAGGAAAATTGATTAAGAACACTGACCTAGATTTAACATTTCTGAATTTAAAAATATTACTGTGACATAATTTACCTTTCCTTGATGGTTCACAGAGGAGAGAGCAACACAGATCATGTAAAAAAAGAGCTAAGGAATACATGCATTTAAACCAAGCACGTCTTCAACCAACCTGTCACTAGGAAAAGTGATTTTGTTTTTCAGGTTTACCATATTCTTTAGTAATGGTTTCGAGTTAGTCTCATTTTTCATTTAACCAAAGATTAAAAACAAACAAAAAAAAATTGAAAAACTATCCATCCTGATTACTGACCCAGCAGATACTTATTTGAAGACTAAATGCCCATAATTCAGCCATGGCTATCAAATCCTCCAACATACTGTAACTGCAAACAAAAAGATGAATTTCCTGGACATGCTTATCCAGCTTTGCTAATCATTAAACCCTCATGCTTGCACTGCCCATCAACCATGAATATAATTAAATGTAAGTCACAATACACAGTGATTTTGCCCCTAATTCCTCCTCATCAAGAGACAAAGACAAAAAAATTGAAAGCAGGGGAAAGAATTTGGCCCTTTTATCCTTCCCTTTGTACGGTTTGCATGGTGGCTTTGAAGCCTACAGAAGTGGAAGTGAAAGTGATTGAACTTGCTCAGTGAGGCTTGTTCTACAAGACTGAGTTGCGCAAATCACGCCTCATGACCCATTTGTGGGTGTTTATTAACCCCATGTACAGTACTTCCACATTTTAGTTTGCTAATGAGCAGTGAGGACATGGCTACATAGCACATGTGAGCATCACCTTAGCCTTGTGGAATGACAGCTCTGGGTTTCAGAATTAGATTCTTTGCTTAATAGATGCATCACTTGCCACTGAGATGAAGAAGAAATAAACAAAAAAATAACGATATTTGGGTGAAATCTGGAAACCCAAAAGCCTAGGACTCCTCTTATGGATATATTTACTGACTGCAGACTCCTAGAGGGTGGTCGCTGGCATGGTTTACTTTCACAGGCGCATGCTTCCATTTGTCATTGTTATGCTAAACACTGCTTTGGTATAGAGGAAATTGAGTTAAGAAACCATCCAGCAGCAGTCTTGTCCTTATCATTTCCATCAGCCTGATCAGAAACACATTGAGCTCCCACCAACAGAGGGTCAGAAAGTCACGTAACTTTAGGCAGGCAGTCATTTCCTGAGCACTCCATGTATAACCTCCGTTGGCTTTTGGCAGTGATGTAGCATGTAAATAAGGAGCAACTTACTTGTAGTAATGCTGTTGAGAATCTACTGTAAAACACTCAATGCAACTGTACACAAAAAAGGGAATAATAAAAGAACCAGCAACAGAAATGTGAGGGATCTCTCAAAATCTGGGACAGTAAGACCAAAAGAATCTCTATGGGCAGATACTATTAGAAATAAGTAAACAAAATATGTACCCTCTGAGCTGATGGCAACATCACACAAGAAAACAAAAATGACAGAAGACACAATGGAATCTGCTTATGACCGTAAATGATATTAGTCTCACAGGAGGTGAATCCACATTTCATTACTGCACTTGTTGCCAAACCCCTGCTGAGCAAAATATTCTGTCACACTCCACTATGACATGATTCAAGACAACTCAGATTCCTGACTTAGGGGAAATAATAGAGCTTCAGCGGCAGATGGAAACATTAACAATACACCAAAATATATTTCTGCTGACGTAACATATTGACAAATAATTAGACAAGTTATGGCAATATTACTCAGACAATGATTAACCAGCAAGTGGAGGGGGAAGCACTGAGCCACACTAGCATGAGGTGACATGTCACATTTGAAACATGGTTAATGTAATATTTATATTTTCTCATAATACAAAAACAAGTCCACACAGGTGAAATTGCAGTATGTATTACCAAATAAACAAAACTGGAATGTAATGAATGATATTGATAATGAAAATACACTTTAAGGAAACTTTTTTTAAAGAAACATTTTTTTAGACAGTGAATTTAAAAAGTAAAAGAAAGGCAAGTGCAATTTTAAGATACATATGGCACATCAACATAACATGATAAACAGCGATACAAAAAGGATGTAACTGACAAAACAGTCACTTTAAGTAAAGTGAAAAGACATATTTTCTTGTTAAAGTGAAGGTCAGGGTGATTTTCAGACTAGTGTTCCCAAATGTTTTACCTGAGTTGAATTCAGATTGTTTTTCTGCTTCTTTGGGACAGACAATTTCACATTACAAGTAAAGTGCCTGAAAGAAGACTTTCAGATGTTGGTGCTCAGGGAGGAAAAAAAAAAAAACACAAAGCAAGAACAGAAAATCCCCAGAGTTCACCTCTTCACACAGGTGAGCTGAACATGTGACCTGCACAACTATTTTGTGGTCCTATGAAGCTAAACATAAGTGCTCTTAAAAAGGCACATCACTGGATAAATATGTGTAAAATACAGAACTTATCACATACCCATACCACTTCAATACTGTTGATTTGTCATGATGTAAAATTCCTCTGAGGGATTTGATGATATCAAATAAAAGGAGGCAGACAACAAAACAACACTTTTATCTAGTCCTCATTGTCGCTGACCGCGTTCCTGCTTGAAGGCCATGGTGAACTTCCAGGCTTCAACATACTGGGACAGGCAGATCTCTGCTGGGAAGAGTTCGCCCACATCAGGGGGGGTGTCCAGGTCTTTGCACTCCATGTAAGACACCAGTGTGTCTTTCAGGCTTTTAAGAGACAAAACATACACTTAATATATTATCATACTTCATATGTGATCTGATATCACACATCCACCAATCTAAATAAAATAAAAACATGTAGCAAAATAAAATAAAGGAATGGAACAAGATCCATTTTGTTTCAACAAAGAGCAAAAACACGGCAATAGATTTTTTTTTTCTTTTTTTATTTGAGACAATTTTAAGAATGTACTGCATAGACAAGTAAAAAGGTTATTATTTGTTTTACCTCCAGTCAGGCCTGTAGGTATCAGGTGCATTGGGCTTTTTAAGGACCAGCACCAGGAACTCATGCATTTCCAGCAGGAAAGAGTCAGCGCTGCTCTTAGAAAAGAAGCCAGTTAGCAGCCTTTGCTCGTCCTCACTCAGGGCCTGTTTGTACTTCTCTGAGACTTCCACAAATGGATCCTGAAGAACACAGAATGTATAGAATAGGCAAAATAATAATAATATTACTGCACTTTTATACAGAAGGATGTATTAAGGAAAATGTAAGCAACTGCTACCACGAATAATATTAATACCATTTCCACCTCTGTATCTGTATACTAATGCCTTACCCTCTTTAGCCGCAGCATATTTTCTGATTTGAGTGAGGCCAACAGCTGCCACAGAGCCACACAATGCTTGAGACAGCACATGCTTAGAGCCTGTGAGCAAAGAAGGGAGAACATTAAGTTGTATCCCATGTCTAGCACAAAAAGATCCACACCAATTAAAACAATGTTTACTTAAATCCATTACTCATAGAGTAGTAAGGGTAGTAGGGAATAAAAGTATAGTATGACAGCACAAAAAAGTCAGACAACAAAAAAGTTGCTTTTAGGGGCAGATTTGGCAAATTGTTTGTATACAAAGTAACATAATTGTCTGTGGAAGCAGGAGATAAAATACACAGTGACTCTGACAGGCTGACCTTGAGGATAGGTGCAGCCATCTGGTTTCCCATCTGCAGCACCTCCTCCAGGTAGCAGGACAGCTGCATGTGAGGCTCTCCCCCGGTCATGGCCAGAAAACCAAGGGCCACTTCCAGTGTAGACAAGGCCTCACACACCTCACTGTAGGAGTGCAACTCCCCAGCCACGCCAAATAGCGTGAGAGTCTGAAGAGGCTCCTGTTTGCACACAGACACAGGTCAGATTATCTCCTTAAGGGATTATCTACAGCAACATGTACAACATGATATACTATTTGTGATAAATGGATGGTAGTTCCAGCTCTGTACTGTATATCACAACTTACTTGTTGGACTTTTGCTTTGACATCCTTCAGGATAATTTCATAGTTGCGTTCATGTCTGTTCACTAGTGTTGGGATGCCCTGTGGAAAAGGGAAAGAAGCATAAAGGTATTTAAATAAAAAAAAAAAAAAAAAAAAAATCCAAAACAAATTGGAGTCTCCACAAATTGGAGTCATTTCTGAGCTTTGCATGTGCTTTCCATTTGCTCACATTGAGAGTGATGAGAGGTTTGCCCAGTAAGAAGCGGGAGACAATCTGTTGCTGGATCTTGGGCAAGTCATACTCGTGAAGAGTCTCCTGGCCCCTCTCAATGCTGTACTGGGTGTTGGACAGAACCAGGGGCATCAGGTCCCTCTGTAGCTCATAACGAATCACATGCAGGTCAGTCACATCCGCTGGGCTCACTTTGTAGCTGGGGGAGAGATAAACAGATAGTGTGTATGTGTTATGGGAATAACTCTGTCGGCCTATGATGTGGTAATAAAGTAATTTAAAATGATATTTGTAAATAATTCTTTCTATCCTTTTAACAATTTCTCAGAAATATTCATACATGAATGCAGTATATATTTTGGGCAGACGTTTACACACACTGTTCTTATAGCTAAACATGTGCAAGTGAGAAGAATGTGGCATGAGCGCCCCCACCTGGTCTCCTCTCCAGTGTGTTTGTCCACACAGTAGACAAGGTCATTGTGCAGGGCAATGAGGTAGCTCACAAGGGCTGTAGAGCACAGGCCTGGGCCTTGTCGCCGTGGTAACAGCACCTTGAAGTCACTGTTCAGGTCCAGGTCATTCTGGCAGAACTCAGCTGGGATCTTGATTTCCCCTGAATGACAACATTTCAATTCAAGTTGGATCAGGATGTTGGACAGGCCAGTGTTAGTGTAACAAAGTGTGTTTGTATTTACCATTGGTGGCCAAAGACACTCTGAGCTGATTCCAGGTTGTTAGGAAGATCTTGATGTGTTTATCATACCAGGCTTTCAGCGAATCTGCACACATGAAAGAGTACACATGTCAACTAGCGGCATGACATGCAATACATTGGATAGACTGTCTATAGCATATTAAGACATATCCTGTGTGGGAGAGATTAAGCTCTTTTAAGAACACTCAATCATTGTCTCCTTCCAGGTTAACACAACTCATTTCTTGGCAAGCAGGTTCTTAACTTGCAAGTGGCCAGCTATTTTACTAAGACATTTCTAAGAAAGAGGTAATTAGGAACTGCGTAGAACTTTGCATATCTTCTGTGAGTGAGTCATACAATTGAAAAAGTTGAAAACCACTGGCGTAGACAGACGTAGTTTCAGTACCTGCTTTCTGAATGTGGAGAAATTCGGCAATGGTGCCACAAGTCAGCTCAGTGATGTTTTGAAGCTTCTTGACCAGATCTCTCTGGAGCGTGAGTATATCAGGAAGGTGCTTCACCAGTCGGAGCTCTGTTTCCTAAAACAGATTTTATATATATAAATATATATATATATATATATATATATATATATATATATATATATATATATATATATATATATATATATATATATATATATATATATATATATATATATATATATATATATATATATAGTGAGAAAAATAAGTATTTGAACACCCTGGTATTTTCTGCACATGGGACAGGGCGACTGCACTGTATTAAGGAGAGGATGACCGGGGCCATGTATTGCGAGATTTTGGGGAACAACCTCCTTCCCTCAGTTAGAGCTTTGAAGATGGGTCGAGGCAGGGTCTTCCAACATGACAATGACCCGAAGCACACAGCCAGGATAACCAAGGAGTGGCTCTGTAAGAAGCAGATCAAGGTTCTGGCGTGGCCTAGCCAGTCTCCAGACCTAAACCCAATAGAGAATCTTTGGAGGGAGCTTAAACTCCGTGTTTCTCAGCGACAGCCCAGAAACCTGACTGATCTAGAGAAGATCTGTGTGGAGGAGTGGGCCAAAATCCCTTCTGCAGTGTGTCAAACCTGGTGGAAAAACTACAGGAAACGTTTGACCTCTGGAACTGCAAACAAAGGCTACTGTACCAAATATTAACATTGATTTTCTTAGGTGTTCAAATACTTATTTGCAGCTGTATCATACAAATAAATAGTTAAAAAATCATACATTGTGATTTCTGGATTTTTTTATTTTTTTAGATTATGTGGACAGTGGACATGCACCTACGATGACAATTTCAGACACCTCCATGATTTCTAAGTGGGAGAACTTGCAAAATAGCAGGGTGTTCAAATACTTATTTTACGAATTGGTAAAGTACGTGAAAATTAAAGAAACCACAATTTATTAAAATATGTTGTGAGATAGAATCAGTCTTGCCATATCAGTTTATATTTATGACGCAGGATTATTTTGCTGACTTTTAAAAGTGGACTTCCATGTCGGGAGACCGTTTTCTTACCTTATGCAGAAATCTCCAGAGCACCGGCAGGGTGTCTTTGCCATCATTTTGCTCTACAATGTGGGTGAGGCTCAGCAGAGACACTTTCTCCCTGCAGCTCCACACGGCAGAACAGTGGATCAGAGAATTTTGGGGAAGTGAAGCCAAGAAGAGACGGGGTTCGCCAAACATGAGCTTCATGATTGGATTGGCAGAGATGCGAGAGTCAGCCCGAATGAATGTGTTCACTTCCTTTAGCTGTCTATCCAAGTGCTGTGAAGGAGAAAATGAAATAAGAAAACATGTTATATGCACATATTTTACAAACAGGCAAAATGATATGCTGAAAAAGAGATTATGTGCTTTTAGAACAAATGATAAAATAGTATTTTTACCTTCAGCTGAGGTGTGATGAAGACGTTGCTCACTTCCATTTCCCATCCATTTCTAGCCTCTTTGGTGGAAAGCACATCGTTATAAGGAACTGGCCCTGAAAGGAAAGACCAGCTGTGTTAAATAGTATGAGTTAATCCAGTGAATCTAGAGTTTCATTTTTTGAGGGCCAAATGTATCCTATGTAGGCAGGTCTCAAAACAAATAAAAAAATGTTAGTATTATAAGTTACCACTGTAATTACATCACCATATCATTCTTGGATCATATGGAAAGACAGAGGTAGCATTGCAAATAACAATCCTGACACCCAGATCCTGCATTTGTTGCCTTGAGTGACTTAAAATGACTCAATATAAAGTAACACCTTACTACTGTACATACAGTGCATATGAACACCACACCATTACTGACCACTGGAGGGCACCCTTCCCTCCTTTTCTGTCACTGTCCTGCAGCCCACACCTTTCAGTAACAAGGTAGAAGGTAGTATGACAAGCCAGACACCCATCAAGATTTTGGGTCTGGGAACTCATCATTGGCAGGGCTCAATCTGAGGGGCGGGATAAATGGTTGTCTTTCAAATTCCCTCTGCACACAATAGGATTGCGCTACAACCAACCAGAGCAACGCTAGTTGATAGATTAAGCTGTTGGAGTATCCGGTCGGCAAAGCTCTGAACACATCTTCCTTTTTTAAGAATTGACTTCAGTGCCGTTCTTTGTTCTTTTCTCAAAGAAAAGCTTAACTCCAAGTCTTCCAATGTCACAGCCAAGCTGATTCGAAAGACTGCTGGTCGCTGGCAGCAGAAGCCATCTTCTTTGTTTTCAAGTAGTAGAGAACTCTGACGTCCTTATGTTAAGCCCGCCCACCGACTCTATACACGATGTGATTGGCCTGACCAGAATTTGTTTGTTTTTTACAGCTCGAAGCCAACGAGTTGCTAGTCTAACCCTTGCTGCAAATTACATGTACTGCGTCCATATTTCTAAGCTAAGAAGAAGGTTCTGGGGCAACACACTTTAGAAACATGCTTTCACTACCTTTAGAATTAAAGTGAAAACCATAACAAAGATGCACTAAAATGATGGACACGGATTGGTATTCAGACTCAGATATTTTTGATATCATTATGTTGCTCCCAATATTGACACAGCTCATAATATTGTTACAGTAGGTTTTTGTTCCTTACATGTTTGTTGCTGTTTGGGTTCCAGGAGGCTACTGATGAGCAGGTGAACAGCGCTGACTGTGTCGTCTGTCCCTTTACCCAAGGACCGAATAAGATGTTTCATGTCCTTTCGCAGGTGAGCAAGTAGAAATGCACCTGGGTCAGGTACTGGAGGCTTGATAATGGCAGAGATGAACTAGAAACACAAATGAAGTGGATGACTGACCAGACTCCACCCTTTTAAATGCAAACAGCAAGATATCAACAGTGCTATACCACTAGAATGTTTTTTTTTGCTGCACCTATAAACACTCAAGAATATGTTGCGGGGGGGAAGGATCTCCATTAAAACTGTACTCTACCTGTGGTTGGTTGCAGGCACCCAGCAGCATGGCCATGTGAGTGAGCATGCGGACCATGGTGAAGGGAACGGGTGAAATGCTCTTTGTGTCCAGCATGTCGGGATTGTCCCTGCGACTGGGGTCGCCGAGGATGTGGCCTGTCTGAGTGCGGTCACCCCTGTGAAAAGACAATTAGTAAATCAATACAAATTAAAAGAAAATGTACACTAATTAACTATATTCTGTATTCCATTCTTTTTTCGAATTAACTGTTAGACCACTTACTGCAATGGAACGGCTTGAAATCCCGTCACAGGAATGTGGTTGTTTCCTCCAATTTCAACACCACAATCCAAACAATGACTTTTTTGCATGGGTTGGCCACACTAAAGAAAAACAAACAGGACGCAAAGAAAAATTATCCTTCAGAGTATGAAAAGAATACTATAAAAAAGTCAGACTGAACGTAGCATACCTCTCCAATGGTGCAGGGGTGACCCTTTGGACAAACTATGGTAAAAGTAAATAAAAATTACTTGTATAGAATTTTCAACAATATGTGAGTACAATGGGTAGAGCTTTTTTTGTCTGTTTACTTACGGTACCACTGCAAATGTCCCATAGCTTGTTGAGCCACTGCTAACATGTCCTCTGGCATGGTTGGCAAGAAGGCTGCCTGTACAAACAGATAAAATCACATTCAATTTACCTACAAGAAAAGGAGGCTTAGTTGCCAACCTGAAAGCCGCTGACAATATACACACTGTACCTGCATGTTGGCAGGTGCCATTGCAAGCTGCTGCAGGGGAGCTAAGATCCCCTTGTTCCCACAGATCACGACAGCAGCCAGATGAATGGTTAATTCCACCGACAAAGACTGGGCACCAGGGGCCCCAGGACAAACAACCAACGGCCCGAGTCGATTGGTCACCAAAGACTTAGCAAAAGCCTTCACCTGTGGGCTGGCAAGGAATTTGGAGTTCTGGATGTAGACCATCAGGGCTTCCAATTGCTGCAGGTACAAAGATACATAAATATAAGTAGTTTACTGACAAAGGCATAAAACAGTCCAGTAAAGAACTGCATTTTTGTGTTTGGTTCCCATTCCAAAATAACAAGCAAAATATGACTTGAAAACAAGTTAGATGAACTCACAACAAGTTTTTTTTTTACTTGTGGTCATTTGCACAAATGGGTGCAAACAGATTATATCCGAGCAGTTCATAAGGTCTTATAAATATAAGACCTACCTCAGGCTTGGGATAGAAGCTAGCATTGGCTTCTCTGTAGAGAGTGGTGACTTCTCTGTACAGCGCCAACAAAAGATAAACTGTGGTACACTGTGGTAAGCATTTGCACCCCTGTGAAGAAAAAGAGCAACAAGATACCAATGTAAACAAGCACACAAAAAGAGGCCTGACCAGATGCTTAGTTACTAACAAGAACGTTACCTCACAAGTCTCGTCCAGTCCGTCCATTTTGCCTTCCATAACTCCCTTTGCGACAGCATTTCTGATGGTCTTGTAGTGCTCCCCACACACAAGATACTGGTCTATAGGGGTGGCTTCTTTACTCTGGGTGTAATCAAAATTAAACCACACTATTTAGTAACTGCTAGCATTACATATAGAATACAACAGTGCCTTCATTTTGGTACGGATACTAAAAATCATGTGGGTGATCAAACCTTTTGCAGCACTTCTTCAGGGAAGAGCCAGCGCATGTCATCCACATTGAGAAGTTTCAGGACAAACTCCACACCATGTTGGCTGCAGATCTTACGGAGCAAGTAGACACGATACCAGTCGTTTTTACTGCGCCTACATAAGTTTATCACACTGGTCAGGAAGGCTGTGGTTCCACTTTGACCAGACTTCTGAGCCACTGCTATGATTAAAAATAGAATGACATTTTTGGAAATTTAGAACATTCTAAAACACAAACTAATCTCATTTCACTAGTATGTGAACATTATTTGAGAAGATAATCCTGTATTTTCTCAAAATAAAAAACACCTGATGCTCTGAGGCTTTCCACGATGAAGCTAGCAGCCAAATCCAGATCCATACGCACTCTGGCCACCTGCTGCAGATACTCCACAGTGGCTGTTTCAGCAGACTGATCATGTGATTGTAGGTAATCAGTCAGGAAGGCACTTTCATCCTGCAGACACACCTGCTGGTCTGCAATGGACCTGAACTGCAACCTTTCAAACATGGAATCCTAGAGAAATGAAAAGCGACTGCCATATGAAAGTTGCATCACATTGTAAGATACCAAAATCCACAGGTGTGATTAGCATATTTGCTTTTAATTTATTTTATCAAAACAGACAAAGAAAAAGACTGAATTCCTGTGTACCTCCAGGCAGTTAATGTACAACGAGTAGAGTTCAGTTTTGTCTGTCTCCTCCAAGATGTTGCTCTGCTCAACTGCCACCAGATATTGCTGCAGGTAGCCTTTAACTTCATCAAAGCTTCAGAAACAGAAAAATATATACAACAATGAGAATGTTAGCAGCGTACATATAAGTATGCTTTATCCAATGTGCAACCACAGCACCTTACCTGTACTTCAGCAGTAGTTTGAGCACTACTGACCGAACCACTGGATTTTTATCCACAGAGTCATCAAATGGAGAGAGCACCTTTGTCAACATCTGTCGATTAACTGGAAAAAAACAAAAAGGATAGTCAGAGATGACAACATATGGGTGTGCACAAACCCAAGTGACCAGGATCAGAGCAGGGCCCTACCTCTGAGAATGGGAACAGCGTTGGCCTCCACCATGAGAAAG
This sequence comes from Percina caprodes, assembly GCA_013375575.1. Taxonomy (NCBI): domain Eukaryota; kingdom Metazoa; phylum Chordata; class Actinopteri; order Perciformes; family Percidae; genus Percina; species Percina caprodes. Next base: position 7,436,077 of record JABXJD010000002.1, on the reverse strand, counting down.
GACAGCAAATGAAAAATGACAGCTGAACAGGGGGGGGAATTGTCCTTGAAGCACACAGTAGACACCAGGTCAATGAAGAAAGCATTGCACTGCTTCCTGAACTGAGCATGTTGACTTATTAGAATCCTACACAAAACAAGAGACACAACAGCTTAGTTACCTTGAGGAACTTATAACAGCACTGTGTGTGTGTTTGTAAAGAAGCACACCATATCTGTGCCTTTTATGAGAAACAAACATTTAAATCAGTTCTTGTTATAATCCACATGCAGTTACCAACCTGATGGCATCTGAAGGAACCATGGGAAGGTCGTCGTTAACTTGCTGCATGCAGAGGGGACAGTACATCTGACCGGGAACCAACCACTGTTTGATACAGGTAACACAGTAGATGTGTTCACATGGCAGGCAGAGCGGATCTTGGGGGTCTCCCATACACACAGGGCACAGTGTAAGACCAAACCTGGAAAAAACAAACAGGTGATGGATGACACAAGGTAGAGGAAAAGTGCAGCAGAGATTCTGATGAAGGCAAACTATAGAAAACTGAATTTCTACCTGAAGATGCGTTCTACGGCTCCATCTTTGCAGGTTTTCAGCAAACTGATTACTGCCTCAAATGACTGCTGAGTTTTGAGGTCAGAATTTTTTTCCAGTATCTATGACACAAGTCCAGGTAATACATGTTATTTAGGACAAAGGAATTCTTGTTGATGCAGTTTTATAGCGATTAACTGAATTCATGAAAATTCAGGTTAGTACAAAGAACCCAGACCGACCTGACAAAGCCTTTTTGTATGCTCCAAAACTAAAGGTGTCAGCTTCTTCTCTACCTCCTCAATGCCCAACAGCATGTGTTCCACAAATAGAGAAAGAGAAAATATCCGATTCCATCCAGCTCTAAGTACAACGAAATACAAACAAATAACCAACCAACGCAACTGAGCTAAAACATAATCTACTGCTAGCTGTCCCACCATTTAAATATATGTTTAGTTAAGCGTGACTTACTGGACTCTACAGACGATCGCCTTGCTCCTCTCTCCATAGCGTCTCACAATGTCTTCCGAGCAGTTCAACTCAATGGGAACCTGGAGCTTTTTGACCTGTCTGAGCCATGCTTGTCTTTGGGCATCTGTGTCCAGGAGTCTAGGCTCAAGGTACTCCACACATGCAAAAGCAGCATACACATCGAGTACCTTGAAGACAGAGAAATATGATCAGTACATATCACAGGCCACTAAAAGGGCAACATAAGTAATATTAATTACCAAACGTAATTTAATCTTAAAGTCAATTTTTTGCATTCCAAATTCAAAAACATTGAAAGGTATCAGAAAAAAGAAAAGTATTATTTTTATTCAATTATTTAAACTAAATAATCTTTAGATGCTCACCATTTCATCCCCGTCTCTGGTATGATGATTCTTCAGGAGGTGCTGGGTCACCTGGGGCTCAATGCAGATCATTCTGGAGAGGTTCTGCAGTCGGTTTTTGAACTCATGATAAGCAGCATGAATCCAGGGAAGACATGCCACTGTATCAGTGGCATTGAGCTGCAATCGCAGCTCATTGACACAACAGTTTAGTGCACCACACAGGAGCTAGAAACGCAAATAATGTGTGTTAGTATGTACATGCGCACAACATCACACAAATGTAGTGTTACAACTGAACGGCTTCAAGTAGTACAGAAAGACAACCTGCAGATCTTCCTGACAAGTCACATTCATTGTCATGGAGATGAAATCCTGAAGGTAGCGTTGGAAAAACTCGGTCTGCATCTCTCGGTCTGCTTTTTCAATGTATCGTCCCAGTGGCGTCTTCCAAAAGAACTCATCAAACTCTTGTTGAGTGTGGCCTAACCAACATACATTTTAATTTAAAAAACAACACTGTGGTAGTGACATGCCAGTTATTGAGATTGTTATCAGGCAATTACCTTCACGCTGAAGCGCATGAACCCAGAGTTCCTCCAGGTAGTCCTTGATCCTCCAGCTGAAGGGCATGCTGCAGCACATGTTCCTGTCTTGGGCAATGTAGTTCTGGACAAGGATTGTTCTTGTCCCAGAACTGCGATAAGAGAAAACGATAACAAAATTTAAATACATGTTTGTAAAGTAAACAGTAGGTTAAATATTACTTATATAGGAATTTTTAATCCTTTATGCAAAGTGCAATATTACCACCACTTACTTGTGGTCCAATGTTAGGTGTGCGATTTCGAGCAGCTTATCATTGCCAAAGATGTCTAACCAAAGTCTCTTGACAAATTCACCACAGTTTGTATCTAGCAGGATGTCCAAGTTTTGGTTACGGTCAATGACTGAAAGCATTTGTGCCAAGAGGGGGATCACCACAGCCTGAATGCGCTTCCATAAGGTGTGCCTGTCAACAATTCACAGTGCTGTTAAACATAATAGGAATATAAGGCAAACACATACATTTTGTGTGCTGCAGCTGAAGCACTCACCTAAAGGTGCCTCCTTCTTGCAAGGCATCAATGTTTGAGGCCTCCTTAATGACCCAGTTGCTTTTGATGGATGAGAAGGTGTTGCCATCCTTAGTCACCAGCAATGAGTGAAGATGCCTCTTCACAGTTTGCAGAAATTCACCTGATAAAAGTTTAATAACATGATGAGCAATGATTGCATTGATGAGCATGATTGCAACTGCAAAAACACACAAAAAAATCTGTTGTTAGTACCTTTTACTTCGTCATTGTCACTGAGGAGTGTCAACAGCATCTCAACTCTGCGAGTACTGCGCAGGCCACTATCCACCTGGTCCCTCAGCATGCCTACTGCAGCCTGCACACAGCTCCGCAGTAGTGCTGTGGTGTCCACAACATTATACAAGCCCTGCAGCTAGAGGAAAAGTCAGAAAAATATATATTGCAAAGTTATGTTTTTTTCACAGCAGCAAATGTTTGAAGTACATGTTGTCTGTACTCACATTTTCCTCTGACTCTGCTTCCTCATGCATATTTTCAGTGTACATGTCATCCACCTCCATGCCATCTCCATGGAGAAGAATTTGGTTTTTTAATGTCACAAAATACATTTTGTGTAGAGAAAATTGTGATTTGCTATCAATAATTTATCAATCAGTTACCTTCAGGTTGATTCATCTTGGTTTCAAACATTTGACTAATAGTCATGTTTTGCAAGGCTTTGATGTCTGAAACAATGTCTTTTGACCGTCTGAGGTCATCAATGTGAACTGATCTCCAGGGGCCTGTAAATATTAACATGTTTCAGATTATTCTTTAAACAATGTGATACAACTTGTTTTTACTAGTCATGCTTGCATTACCTCCATGAAAGCAAACGTAGGAGGTCCCTCCTTCCATTCTTGGTAGTCTGGTAATGAAGTAGACAAACACCCTGCTTCCTGTGCTCTCCTGAGTTAGCTTGTTGATTTCATTTATGGATGAATACCTAAAAATAAACAGGAAACTCAATAGAGTAAAAAAAAAATCCCACAGTTGTGCATACCCAACAGAGAAGAAATGTTGGACGTACTTTGCAGATGCAATGAGATTGGCACTGTGAGAGGCCTCATCATAATCACACTGAATGAGGAGGATCTTGGTGCAGGGCCCAGCGATACTACTGCCATTTTCAGCTGTGAGGAAGTTCCTACAAGAAAACAAAGAATAGACCTAATCTTTAGACTGCGATCATACCTAGGTATAGTTATTTAGTGTGTGTGTGTGTGTGTGTGTGTGTGTGTGTGTGTGTGTGTGTGTGTGTGTGTGTATATTTGTATATACAGTTTAAATATATAAATAAGTAAGTAAGTATATTCTACTAATTATTCTTTAACAAACCTGATCTTCTTTAGGAAGGAATGCTCGGTGTCAAACTGCTGCAGGGAGAGAAGCTCAACACTATGCAGCACTTGCACTAGTGGTTCCAGGTCAGATGATGTCAGAAGTCTGGAGAATGTTGTCACCTATAGTTTAAAATAACAATTAAATACTCAATCCAAAATATCTACAGCTTTGTGATATATTTTACACTAGTATGATAACTTTAAGGTTACCTCTGTAAAGGAGGAGTAGCAATGGACTTCCTGCCTTGTGTGAGCAAGAATGAAGTCAGCTAAACAGTTGTTATTCTGCTCTTCAAAGTAGACCCTGGCCAGATGTTCACTCTCCACTTTGGGAAGGCCTGTGCAGTCCAACCGCACAACTGAGTCTGGTGTGGCACATTTGAGCAGTATGAGTTTAGCCTCATCCAGTATTCTCCTCTCAGGGTCTGAGATCTCCAAACTGTCCTTCTGCTTCTCTATTACGTGAAGTACCACAGAAGCACATGTGTCTGAGTGGTACCCGATGAAGACGTCTGGCAGTTGGTACTTGTAAGCCTGAGCTACTGATGCTTGTGGACTGCTGAGAGACACAAAAAGTCTCAACCATTTCTCCAATTCATCCACCATCCTCTTCTGCTCAGTTTTAAGGACAGTGTGGATGTCCAGGTAGTGTTTCTCAAGCCTGTTGATGAGAGGTATTGGGAACTGTTTGTAGACCACCTCTCTTTCCTCAATGACAATTAGCCGGAAGTCTTTGTGCACCCTACATTTAACACGGTGTGTTCCCAGTCCAAGGTCCACATATTTCTGTCCTCCCAAGCAGACATAGTATTGGTTGAGGGCATCATACAAACTTTCATAGAGGTTTTGCAAGTTTAGGAGCACAACTGTTTGACCTGTCTCCATGCAGATCTTTACTCTGTTGATGTTGCGGCAGATTTGGGTGTACTCTTGGTCTTTCGGGAAACTGGATCCAAAGATTATTTCTGGCTGACCACTTTTTGAAAAGAAGGTTTGCTGCAGGATCTGTAGTGCGGCGTAGTTCTTTGTTAGCACCAGCAGGTACCGACATTCTTCTTCTTGTCCAACTGTTTGAATGTTTTCTCTCACAAACTCAATGGCACTGATGTTCTCCAAGTTGGGTGAAATCTGCAGACTTTTGGTAAAAACAGTAACTGCATCCACGTCATCCTTGCCACTGAAATTTCTCAGCACTGCCTTCACAGTTTCTTCTGCAGTGGGCTTTCTTTGAGAAGCCCTGGCTGCTGCAAAAATCATTTTAATCAAGCTGTAATAGTCACGTAGGCCAAAAAAGTCTTTGCCTTGTTCATTGCAGATGTCTAAATAGGCGCTTGCAAAGGGTTGGAAGAAATCCCTGACCTTCTCCAAAACCATTGCATCAGATTTGCAAATGCCTGTAGCACTCTTGATGAGTTCCCTCTCATCAGGGTCACCACGGGAGACAAAAATGCCTCTGTTCATCTTTGCAGGGTCTAAAGCCCAGTTGGAGATGCCAATGAATCCAACCTTTTTGTGAGGTAGGGGCTCATCATCAATGCATCCCTCTTCTAGCAGTGGATGAAGGGTTTTCAGTGGCATCTTTGGAGAGTCCTCAGCCAGGCCAATCTCATCAAGAACCACAACTGATATGTACTCGTCAAGGTTCTTTCCTTCCTGAAAGCGTCCGCATTGCTTGAATGTATTAATGATGCCTTCTGGTGTTGAGTGAGGGCTACACTGGAAGGAAACCAAATGGATCTGTTTAAGCTTTTTGTAGAGGTCAGAATGAGCTGCTTGGCCCTGCATTGCATCTGCTACCAGAGTTTTAGACAGAGATTTTGAGCTTCCAGGTTTTCCAACTAAGAAGAGAGGGATTCGTAGCTCAATGCAGATAACCATCATGAAAACATTCTCTTTAAGAGCACCGTTTCTTGCAATAGTATCCCCCATTGGCACACCACTTAGAAGTAAATCCTGCATGAGTGTGATTTCCTGCATTACTTTTGCTGGTAAGTATGCTTGTTGGAGGCATTTGCTGATTTCCTGCCTGTATTCATCCTTATCTTTTAGGCAGGCATGGTAGCACACTCCTGTGGCCATGACTAGGGACCAGAGTACAGGGTCTCTGACTTCAGGCTGTCTGTGATGCCTTTCATTCTTCTCAGCATTTTGAGTAATCTCAAATTTTTCAAGCTCTGCAAACAACATGACGTGGTTGTCATAGAACCAAACAAATGACTGCATGCAGCGTTCAACATCTCTCAGGCTGACAAAGCTGCATTCATCCGTTCTTTTCCGCATGTACTTCTGTGAAGCTGAAAGGACGTCAGTGATCCACTCAAGGTAACTTTGATCAATTTCTTTGTTTTCAACCACTCTCTGCACAATCTGTTGGATGTATGTTTTCTCTGTTTTATCGTTTAACTGTCCAAAGTCCCACACCAGAGGGATCATGCTTGGAGGTAATGCTTGAACTCTATAGACTAACTGGCGAAGAGGGATGGACCCAAGCTTTTCATCAGTCTCTTCAGCTCGAACTTTGTACCCAAGACCAGCAGATTCTAACCTCTGAATCATCTCATCTGTGTGCTTTCGGTAAGGGTTGCACGCTGCGATAATCTGCAGTCCAGAGTTGGGTGACAAGCTTTCCCCCTTGACTGTCTTGTCACAGAGGACCTCCTTAATGCTGCTGATGGCATCGGTAGTGTTGGCCTCATCAAAGAAAAGAACAGAGTCAAATCCATAGTCTTGCTTGTTAATAGAAGCAATGTCTTCTGCCTCTCTGATTTTGGTGTAAATCATCTCAGAAGTTGTCCCTCCATGCACCTTGACCAGTTTCATGTTCTCAGTGGCCACTCCACTCCGCCGCAACTCACAAAGGAATTTGATGAGCCTTGTCTTTCCACACCCTGTCTCACCCATGATAATGACAGGGATGCCACACCTAAACCGCATATGGATTGCCAGCATCTTTAGTATGTTGTCAGTTGTAAGTTCATATGTTTCATCAGGGTCAAGAGGCCATTGGATACCAAGAACATTGCAGATTCTCTCTATTTTCTCTCCTCTTGGAAGGCAATCAAAGTTGATGTTGAAAGGGACTCTCTGAAGATTTAGGCCTTCATACAATTCTCTCGTCATGACATTCTTTTTTATCACCCTTCCTGAGGTGGGATCAATGGCATCAACAGAGTTCTGTTCATTGGGCTGAAGATGGAAACCAATGAAGGTCATGGACACATGGTCATCATTAAAGAAGATGTATGGATGTGGTTCTGTTTCCCATCTCTTTCTGATCAGGAAAGGAGCTAAGTCTTCATCTCGGACACCAGACAGGTCCATCTGCAGCCTGCCAGGACTCTGGTCAGAGATGCTGAGTGATGGAGTAGCAAAGTCCTTTGCCATCAGAATCATGAAGTCCACCACAAATGTTTTGAATCCAGTCAGTGTGTCTCCAGTGAAAGTAGCATCGCAAAAGACAGATGTCTCACAGTCTTTCAGCTGAAGGTTAAGGAACCATGCAAAGTTCCTCAGTTCGGCCCAGGATGGGTCCATAATACCACAGTACATGAGAAACATCTGAAGACATTCCAAATGTGACCCTTCAACACCCTGATATTTGAAAACATCAAGATTACTGTGGTTATGAAACCTTGTGAGATACTGGTATGGCCGCTGAAAGGCTGCACTCCTGAATTCCTCATCATCCATTAGTGGGTCGTTAGTGCTCACAATGGTAGGATGTTCTTGCTTCCTCATCTCTAGCATTAGCACCTCTTTGGGTGGTCGGCAGAAAATATTTGGAAACACGTCTGTGAATGTGCCGTTTATTGTTTGAACCTATGCAGAAAACAGAGATGAAACCACCAGTTTAAAAATCAGATGACAAATGATTAGTGATAATGCCAAAATTGTAAAAACTCTTACCTGCCGTGAGGCTTTTCTGGTTGACATGACAGATGGCTCTAAAATCTCTATGACATACAGCTGCGTGTCACTGCACTTCCACGTCTTTCCCTCAGAGTCCATCAAATAGCGCAGGATCAACAATTTGAAAAGAAACTCATGGAGACCTTTCCGCACCTTTTCAATCACATAAAACACAGTCCATTAACACCATATGTAAGCTGTTGATACATGTCCTATTACAGTAATACGGCTACACTAAGCATTAACTTGAGACTCCTTATTACCGATGATGTGATGTCAAAATGAAACATCACAAGTTCTTTCCTCTTGGGGGTGTTTAACAGAGATTGAAGGATGATATTCTCATCAACATTTGGTTCAATCAAGCGGATGCATTTCATCACTGATGTCTTTTTGGTTGAGTGCTTCAGTTTTTCATAAAGTCTCTTGACATAGAGAGATTTACCTGAATTTAAAAGAAAAAAAAGGTAACTATCTTAGGTATCAATAATCTTAGGAGTAAAACATTCACCATCATTAATTTGAAATAGCAGAGTACTGTACATATATACTAACCAACACCAGCCCTTTTGGATGAGACAACACCAACGCACAGTCGGTCTTTGAATGCAGCTGCAGCACTGCATTGATCTGCTGGGACAATGTAGTGTTTGTAGAGGTAACTCTGGATCCTCGCCAACGGCTCCTGGGGAACCATGTGCAATCTGTACTGGCTGAAGGCTGAGGGAAGGTAGGCATGTTCTCTTTCCAAGCTGCAGATGATGACAAGTTTGTAGTCTTTCCTGCTCTGCATTTTCACTCGCTGAAAAAAGTTCTCAACTTTAGAGCTCA